>OW026454.1:69362696-70599423 GCA_932274525.1 Podabrus alpinus
TGACGGTTTAAGCACCTCTTTACGTGATTTATCCAATCTGAAGTTACTCTGTTACGAAAGTAAAAAGAATGGTAAATTGACACCGCAGCAACTTTTACACATGAACTCGTTTTAATTATTTCTTTCAGAGGGGTACAGGTTGACAAATAAGGGTTACGATTACTTAGCTCTAAGTAATTTGGTTAATAATGACCATATAACTTATTTTGGAAATCAAATTGGCGTTGGCAAAGAAAGTAACATTTATATTGTTGCAAATTCTTCAGAAGAAGAGTTGTGCTTAAAAGTACACAGGTAAGCCTAAAAAAATTTCCAAGTGTTTAATTTGAACTGGTTTTCTTTTTTAGATTGGGTCGTACTTCTTTTAAAAATGTCAAAAATAAGCGTGATTATCATAAATACACTGGTGGCAATAACTCGTGGTTGAATTTATCACGAATTTCTGCTGCAAGGGAATTTGATTGTATGAATGCTTTATATGCGAGGAAGTTTCCCATACCTCGTCCAATTGGCAAAAATAGGCACTGTGTGGTTATGGAACTGATCAGAGGAGAGTTACTGTGAGTTTAAATCATGAGATTAATAAAATTTATTATTATATTGTTCATTATTTTAGTGACCATGTCAAGGAAGTTGAAGACTGTCCGACTTTGTACAGTGAATTGATAGAATTGATCATGCGTTTTGCTAATGCCGGCTTAGTTCACGGTGATTTTAATGAGTTTAACATCATTTTAACGAAAGATGAGAAACCAGTTATTATCGATTTTCCACAAATGATTTCGACGATGCATCCTGAAGCAGAGATGTACTTTAACCGAGATGTTAACTGCATAAATGTATTTTTTGAAAGAAGGTTTGGATATATCACTGAAGAATTTCCAAAATTTTCAGACATAGTTCGAGATGACAAAATTGATTGTGAAATCATGTGCTCGGGAGTTACTAAAGCTAAAATGAGGGAATTAGGCTTAATAGATGATGATAAAAATGAAGTGCCTTTATTATCGTCGTTAACTTTAGATGATAAAGATGATGATTGTGAATCTCTTGAAAATGCTTCAGAAGATGAGAGTGATGGAGAAGCTTCTTCAGATTCTGATGGTAAAGCAAAGGAGGAAGGCAAAGTTTCAAATGAAGAAGAAGCTCTTGAAGGTACCACAACCAATAAAAAGACAGAAACAAAAAAGGGTTCAAAATTGTATACTGAACGAATGAAGCTTTTTGGTTTTGATGAAGAAAACTCAAGTAGTAAAAATGATGAAGATGATGATGATACAGAGGACGAAACTTGCAGCCAAGCTAGAAGCAACAATGTGGCTGATATGAGAAGAAGGAAAATGATTCAAAAGCAATTAGCTCAGCAAAAACGAAAAAGTGAGAGGGTGACTGCAAATACAAAATCAAAAAGGAACAATAAAGTGAGAAAAGAAAATCAACAAACTATTAAAAGTAATGAAGGTATTTGGGGTTAATTGTAACGGTTTGTTTAATTTTTTTTTTGTAATATAATAATATTAAGTTATTTTCTTTTTGACTAAAATATAATTCTAATTCAAAATGCTGAAATTTATTAAATATACCTACACCTGTATTTGAAATTCAAATTACAATACTTTTGAATTATTTATTTGAAATGCAAAATACAGTTTTTAAATGCAAGATACCGTATTTCAAATACAAAATTTATTTAATTTTTATAAAAAGAAAGGACGTAATAAATTATCGAAGTATTTATAATTTTGTAATGTGTATTTTGTAATTTCAAATGCATTTCTACAATAAACGAAGAAGAAATACATTTGTATTTAAAATGAAAATTTTAAGTATATTTTGTATTTATGTATTTTAAATACATGTATTTGAGATACTGCCCTGCCTACACCCCGAAATAGACTTACATGGAATCATTGATTGCTACCAGAAACTCCTTAACTCTTAAGTACTCGTGCGGGGTGTACAAATTAAACTTAGTAGAATTAAAGTAAAAAAAATTAAAGTAGAAATTAAACAGGTTTTTGTTGGTTGGTTGTTATAGTTTAGAACCATCCTGTATATAAATAATTTAAGCAAATATTGTAAAAAAAAACTATGTAGAAAAGTAAATAAAGCTAAAAAGCATTCTAAACACTTTTCAGTAGGTCGATTAAAAAATAATTTATTTCCGCATTGTAATCACATCAACATTTAAAAACAATTAATCATCAGTTCAATTTATACATTTAAATTATTATGGAAAATTTATATCTATTCATCACATTAACAATTTATACATTTAAAATACCATAGAATAGAATGTGATATCTAGCATTAATTTTTATATAAATAGGGTATGTAAAAATTAATAAATCAGTAGCATTTAAATTTACGACTTGAATGTTATTCATCAATAATTTAGGAAGGGGTACTTCTAGCCACCCTTCTCCTATTTTAGAGTAATCACTAGAACTTACAACTCTAGTGGTTCTCACTTCACCTAAATTAAGACGGGTACTTCTTGCCACCTGATCTTAAATTTAGACATGGTCCTTCGAACCTTAAGAAGATAAACCATCAGCAGCATCAAATCAACGGTCCAAACAAGAGATCGAATAGCATCAAATACAACGGTCCAAACAAGAGATCGAAGCAGCATCAAAACAAATACAAGGGTCCACACAGCGACGCCAAAGCAATCAGAAGAATCAAATACAAGGGTCCACACAGCGACGCCAAAGCAAAGAGAAGAATCAAATACAAGGGTCCACACAGCGACGCCAAAGCAACGAGAAGAATCAAATACAAGGGTCCACACAGCGACGCCAAAGCAAACAGAAGAATCAAATACAAGGGTCCACACAGCGACGCCAAAGCAAACAGAAGAATCAAATACAAGGGTCCACACAGCGACGCCAAAGCAACGAGAAGAATCAAATACAAGGGTCCACACAGCGACGCCAAAGCAACGAGAAGAATCAAATACAAGGGTCCACACAGCGACGCCAAAGCAAACAGAAGAATCAAATACAAGGGTCCACACAGCGACGCCAAAGCAACGAGAAGAATCAAATACAAGGGTCCACACAGCGACGCCAAAGCAATCAAAATACTACAAGCAACGAGCAGTCAAAAAAGCAAGATCAGAACGAGATACAGAGATGGATGCACAAACGATACGGTTAAGAAAACAGCAAATCAAAATGTTCTACATGGGAAGAGTAATGGATATCATAACAAATACGGTATCACAAAATAATCAAGACACGAAGGCCATGTGCAAACTATTAAAAAGCAAACTAAGAAAGCAATGGTACAGCATAGACGATTTTCACACAGAAAT
The DNA here is from genome assembly GCA_932274525.1 of Podabrus alpinus. Lineage (NCBI taxonomy): Eukaryota > Metazoa > Arthropoda > Insecta > Coleoptera > Cantharidae > Podabrus > Podabrus alpinus. The sequence goes on from OW026454.1 coordinate 69,366,016, forward strand.
AATGGTATACGAAGAAGAAAATCTAGATGACTACTTTATCAATGATCGATTTGAAGAAATAAAATACAAATACTACGAAACAATGGTGAAATTGGAGATGAAAATCAAAGAAGAGATGGAAGAAGAAGAAATAATGGAAAAACTGGCGCAGAAAACAAATCAAAATTTAACTAGCAAAAAATCACCAAAAATCGACGACGAATTCATTGTAAAAACAAAAATATTGATGGCGGAATTGGCAAAAATGGAGATGGAGGAGAGGATGGAATTGGAAAAGGTTGAGAATTCTAACCAAATGCCAGAGGAGGAAGATGAGGAAATATACGACGAATTTGAAGAAAAAACAAAATTATTGAGGGCAGCCATAGCAAAAGCTGAGATGGAAGAAAAAGAAACAAGATCTAACGAAATACCAGAAGAAGAAGATGAGGAAATCTACGACGAATTTGACGTAAAAACAGAATTATTGAGGGCAGCCATAGCAAAAGCTGAGATGGAAGAAAAAGAAACAAGATCTCACGAAATACCAGAAGAAGAAGATGAGGAAATATACGACGAATTTGAAGAAAAAACAAAATTATTAAGGGCAGCCATAGCAAAAGCAGAGATGGAAGAAGAGATGGACAAGGGGATAGGAACAGAAAGTACGAGTCCAAAACCAAAGCAAAATGAAGAAGATGTACACCCAATATCATGGAAACCCATGGCGACGAAAATAAAAGAAGCTGCAATCCATACACCAATTTCAACGGAAAATAAGAAAATTCGAAATGAAGGAAATGAACAAGAAAATTTGGACCTAGGACACATGAAACTTAGACATCAGTATATTAAAAAGGAAAATTGTGACGAAATTACAAAAAGAAACGAGGATGGTGCACCAGTTAAAATACAATCCAAAGAAGTACAACAAAAAATAGAAGAATGGAAACACAAATGGCTCCTACATCAGTTAGAAAAGAAATTATCCAAACCACTAAACAATGAGATCAGCATTCAAGACAACGCAGGAATTCATGAAAATTTGGACAAAAACGAAAAATTGTACACAGACCCTAGATGTCAACAGAAATTAAGAGAAATGCTACGACAATGGAGAAGACGTTGGAAAATTCGAAGATGGAAAAAGAGAAGAAGGAAGAAAAAGATGTAGATGTATTCAAACAGTTAGGGGTGGCAGCTTACATGAACTATCGCCAGTTCATGTAAAGAAAAGTCACATCATCTAAACAGTCCATAATTTCAGGTTAATTACAGGAACAATCATAATCAAATTACTAGGATTTGTTTGACAAGTTGTCATTGTTGGACAAAGTCAAAAACAATACAATATCAAGTCCGACAGTCCAAGGACGAAGAAGACACCCAAACGCAAATGATCCAATTATCAACACTATGATACGGCAGTCCACTGATGACCAAACGCCACTACCCAGACGCCATTCTTTTGGAGGTGGCAATATGTTTAATTTAGAAATTAAACAGGTTTTTGTTGGTTGGTTGTTATAGTTTAGAACCATCCTGTATATAAAAAATTTAAGCAAATATTGTAAAAAAAACCTACGTAGAAAAGTAAATAAAGCTAAAAAGCATTCTAAACACTTTTCAGTAGGTCGATTAAAAAATAATTTATTTCCGCATTGTAATCACATCAACATTTAAAAACAATTAATCATCAGTTCAATTTATACATTTAAATTATTATGGAAAATTTATATCTATTCATCACATTAACAATTTATACATTTAAAATACCATAGAATAGAATGTGATATCTAGCATTAATTTTTATATAAATAGGGTATGTAAAAATTAATAAGTCAGTAGCATTTAAATTTACGACTTGAATGTTATTCATCAATAAGTTAGGAAGGGGTACTTCTAGCCACCCTTCTCCTAATTTAGAGTAATCACTAGAACTTACAACTCTAGTGATTCTCACTTCAACTAAATTAAGACGGGTACTTCTTGCCACCTGATCTTAAATTTAGACAACACCCCAGTGAAAGAATTCTTGAGATAATTTTTATTGTGAGTTTGATAACTTTTCGTCCCTTTCAGTACCTTCAAACTATAGCCTGATGGGTGGACCAAACCGATTTTCGTTAGTTTTCGTTGAGTTTTTGATCTGTCAGTTGCGTTCTAAGTGGTCAGGGGTGTCCGTAACACCTCGCGCGAGCACGAGCGTTTGTGTTTATGAACCATTAGTGTACTTTTTTTTAATACAGACTTATTTAGCATTTAGAAATAAATATGCAAGAAATATGCATTTATTTATTAGTTGAACAAACAAAAATTGTTAACATAATCACAGAACCATAAACAAATCGGATATTTCAAAAAGGTTTTAAAATTTATGACTCGCACATTTAGTTCATTTCAGGTATAAAGCTAACTTCTCTAACGATCAGATGGGGCGTCTCGATCAACTGGTCGCGGAACTCCACGCAATCCAGGAGAAGATAAAAAACGTGACCGTCACGCATACCAACGAAGAATCGATACAAATTTTGGAAAATACCAAGCTGATACTACACACTATGGAGAAAAAAAAAGAAGATCCAACACCGCAGAAGCTGAGCAGCGGAATCGGCAAAAGAGAGATACCCTGAAAGCCGAGGAAGCGGCCCAGCTGAAAGCTATGACACGAGTCATAGAATACGGCCGAGACGAGGCGGAAACCGCCGGGCTTCAGAACCACTGGAAGATCGCTACAAACAAGAAGAAATAAAAAAGAGCAAGACAGAAGCAAAGGAAATTGGAAGAGAAGGCGCAGGCTGAGATTCCGGAGAAGGCCCAAAGGCCGACGAGAGGGAAGCCTCTGGCGGTCATCATCAAGGCCACGGACTCTCTGCTGTACGCAGAAGTATTGAGGAAAATGAAGGCTTCCGGAAAGAAAGCAATAGAGAACGTAAAAAGAGTGAGAACAACCAGGGGGGGGGGGGGCGACGTCTTGGTAGAATTTATCAGAGACGACCCCACCCTCGTGGAGAAGTTAGCGGCTACCTTAGAGCCCGACGCCATGAGGAGCCTGGAAAAGACGATAACAATTCAGATAAGAGACATCGATCCCACTACGGAAAAAAACGAAGTGGCGGCGGAGATAGCCAGGTCGGTCCGAGGGGAGGAGACCCAGATAAGGGTCGAATCCCTGAAAGAGGCCCCCGGATATACCAAAACCGCCACCATAAAGGTCGGAGAGGCTCTGGGCAGGAGAATCTTGTCAGAAAAAATCCGTATAGGATTTAACAGTGTCTGCCGAACGCAACAAGCACTCTGGTGTTTTAAGTGCTGGGCCTCCGACCACGACGGAGGCGGATGCGGGAAAGATGCCCCCGACAACAGTTCCAAATGCTGGAACTGTTGCAAAGAAGGCCACAAGGCCGGAAATAGCAAGGCGGACCCGTACTACCAAGAATGCCGACAGAGCGGACACAGAGTCGGAAATCGATCGTGTCCGCTTAACAAGAACAAAAACCTCAATCATAAGGCCGACGCCCAAGTCCTCCTGATGCACACGGTCATGGAAAGAAACATCGACGTCACGTTGATCAGCGAGCCGTACCGTGCCATAAGTAACAATTGGCACGAAGACACGACGGGGAAGGCGGCCATAATGACGCCGGACAGGAGGGTAGAAAGGGCGGGCAGTGGTGAGGGGTTTGTGTGGGTCGTGGTGGGGGGGTCACGTATTTCAGCGTGTACCTCTCTCCCAACATGCCCAACGAAGAGTTCGACGCAAGAATCGAAGACATCTTCCTAGAAGTAAGAAGACACCGCACGGCTGTGTTAGCGGGCGACTTCAACGCCAAGGCTCCGGAGTGCGGGTGCGAAGAAACCACTTACAGAGGCAGGGTCCTGTCTGAAGAGGTGGCCGCCGCTGGCCTGGACGTGTGGAACACCGGAAATACCCCCACGTTCTCCAGAAGACCTACAGAGAACAGGAGGGGTACCCAGTCCATCCTGGATGTCACTTTCTCGACTCCGAATCTCACCGCACATCTGGTGAGTTGGGAAGTGCTCCGGGAAGAGAGCCAGAGCGACCACCGATACATAGCATTCAAGCTCGGAGGCAGGACCTATATCCCCATACCGTCAAGGGAATGGCAAAACGACAGCCGGAAGATTGCCCTGTTCGCACCGGCCATGAAGGAGCTCAACTGGTCCGAAGTCGAAAGAACTCCCAGCAAAGTCGTTGAAAAACTGACGCAGCTGTGCGACAAGTGTCTGAAAAGGAAAACAAGCCGCACCAAGAAGAAGGCTTATTGGTGGAACGCCGAAATAGCGGATCTTCGGCGAAGATGCGTGGCGGCGCGAAGAACCAGCCAAAGACGACGAAGAAGAGGGGACCTTGCGGCAGACGACGAGTACGCCCGGGCCAGAGCAGAACTCCGAGCATCCATCCTTCGAAGCCAGTAGAACAGCTGGCTAGAACTCCTGAAGGAGGTGGATGACGACGTGTGGGGTCTCAGTTACAAGATCGTAACCAAAAAGATCGGCAGAACCGGAATACCCGGTCTGACCCCAAAGCGACTCGACGCAATCGTCGCCACTCTGTTCCCGGGTCACGAGCCGGTCCGCTTCGTCCCCGAAGACACAAAGATGCCCCCGCCTCCGATCACCAACGACGGGCTGCTGAAGGCAACCAAAGTGATGGCGAACAAGAAAGCACCGGGACCGGACCTGGTTACTGTGCAGTTGTTATGACAGCTCGAAACAAAATTTCTTCTGCTACACACTAAAGAACACACTTATTTTAGCATATTGTAAAAGTAAAACATATGAATCGGGTCCAAATGACCGAAATATTCGAATTTGAAAAGTACGGAAAAGTAGCATAAATCATGCAGTAGACCCCGGTGATGCCACATTCATCGGCCGGCCGGCGCATTTTGTTGACGGTACGTGCACTGGGATATACTCTTACACTTAGAAAATTTCGCACCGGCAGATGCAGCTCGACGCTCCTACATGTAACATCGCTTATTTTTTGTTTTTACGCGATTTTTTGGGGGTGAAACGTAATAGTATACTGCCCCATACCGCAATTATACTTTTTAATGCTATTTCGAGGGTCTCTCACATCCCGGTTGCATAGATCCCGGTGTTCTTGATCGGTGGCGCTTCTCGTATGTTTAGCCTAGTAACCAGAGTCAAATCCGCTCTGGAGGGGTGCAGAGCGGAGCGGAGCGGAGCGGCGCCCCGGAAGAGTAGGATTTGACGATGGCTGACCCTCCCTTTCGAATGCACACCCTTAAAAATGGAAGGCAAAAAAAATTTAATTTTTTCACTTTTTAGGCAATACACGAGTTATTTTCCATTTTTTTGATTATATTTATTACTAATATCTACTAATCATACCCCCATCTATCCGAATTTCAAAAAAAAATTCAAATCGGACCGAAAAAATTTCACTCCATTTCAAGGGACTGTAACCGGATATATGTGCAGACCCCGGGTTCGACCGGCTACATGAATTTACTTTTCCCTTCTTTTCAAAAGTCGATTTTGGGGTTGTTTTTACTCCGTTCAGCCTTTTTATTGTTTTATTAGACAAATATAAGCCTGTTCTTTAGTGTGTAGCTGAAGAAATTTTTTTTCAGCCTGTCAGAGTAACGGCACAGTCGCCCCGGACCTCATTCCATCGGAGGTCCTCAAAGCGGTGATCGCCGAAGACCCGCAACCGGTGCTCGACGTTCTAAATGGCTGCCTGCGACGGGGAATATTCCCCGATATATGGAAAAAGGCAAGACTGGTCCTGCTGAGGAAGGGCGGGAAACCTCTTGAAAATCCCAGCTCATATAGGCCCATTTGTCTGATAGACACAATGGGCAAGCTACTAGAGAGAGTAATCCTAGGAAGGCTCCAAATACATCTAGAGCAAAAGGGGGGGACTCGCTCCGAATCAGTACGGATTCAGGAAGGGGCGGTCGGCCATCGACGCCCTTCGGGCCATAGTCACCACGGCGCAAGCTGCGAAGAGCGGGACGTTGCGCACCAGGAGGTTCTGCATCCTAGTAACGTTGGATGTGAGGAACGCCTTCAACTCGGCGAGTTGGAGGTATATAGTAACAGAGCTGGAGCACTTAGATACTCCCACATATATCCAAAACGCTCTGAAGAGCTACCTGAGTGCGCGCGTCATACACCTCGACGAAGAAATGCTCCGCAGAGACGTAGAAGTCACCAGCGGTATTCCGCAGGGATCGGTGCTCGGCCCCGTACTGTGGAACGTCATGTACGACGGGGTGCTGAGACTTGCGCTACCCGAAGGCGTCACCACGATCGGCTTTGCCGACGATCTCTCGGTGATGGCGACCGCCAAAACGAAAGAAGATTTGGAAATCAAAATAAATGATACCCTGAGCACCATCAAGAGATGGATGGACACCAGGGGTCTTACTCTGGTGCCAGAAAAGACCGAGGTGGTGCTCCTCATCGGGAAAAGAAGAATCGAAGAACTCGACCTAAGACTGGGGGATTGCCGGCTGCTGCCGCAGAACGCGGTTAAGGTGCTCGGCGTACATATCGATCGCCGGCTGAGCTTTGGCCTTCACTGCGAGGAAACGGCCAAAAAGGCAGCGAGACTAGTGGTGGCCCTCACACGGCTGATGCCCAACATCGGAGGCCCGTCATACTCTAAGAGACGGGTCCTGGCATCGGTGGCGAACTCCGTTATGCTGTACGCGGCGCCGGTGTGGGGGCAGGCGATGGAGGTCGCCAAATACCGGCACCACCTGGAGAGAGTCCAGAGAACCATGAACCTCCGGGTAACGTCCTCATACCGCACGACATCCGGCGACGCCCTCGCGGTGGTGGCTGCAATACCCCCCCCATCGACCTCCTGGTCGAAGAACGAGTGAAGAACCACGGAAACCCCCAAGACAAATCAAACAACAGGCAGAGACTCATGGATCTGTGGCAAGAGAGGTGGTCCGGGGCACAGAAGGGGCCCTGGACAAGAAAACTTATACCCACGCTGCGGCCATGGGTCGAAAGAAGGCACGGCGAGCTCAGCTTCGAACTCACCCAGGCCCTGACCGGCCACGGGTGCTTCAACCACTACCTCCACCGGTTTGGAAGGGCAGAAACACCAAACTGCACCTACTGCGAAGGGGTGGTGGACGACGTCGAACATACGATATTCGTGTGCCCGAGATGGGACGAAGCGAGCAAGAGCTGAGCCGCCTAACACCGGAGACCATCATACAAGAGATGATCCGGGACCAAGAATCTTGGGATAGAATTGGTCTCGGAATCCAAACAATCATGAAGACCAAGTTCCGCGAGGAACTTGATAGACAAAATGCAGAAGGATAACAAAGAAGAGAAAAGACCCGAAAGGGCGAAGATCTCCAACGAAGACTGGTCGGTGGCAGCGGAAGAAATGACAAACGTCGAATCCCGCTGTCACCAAGGAGTCACGATCATCGGGGTGGTGTCTTTCGAAGATTTCCCCACTCCCACCGAACGCAAAAAAAATGTATAAAGCTAAACCCAAAAGAGTATCTTTCATTATCGGCGCTGCAAGAGTAAGCCATAAACAATTTTAATATTTTCATAACAAACAATGAACACCCAAACTAAAAATAATTTAAAAATTGTAGGTAGCACATTTTTCTATCAATAATAATTATTAATACCTTATTTTGTAAAATAATTTGGTGGTCTTACAATTTCCGACTGCAGTGTATTTTCATTTGTTATATGTTTCTCAACTCGTATTTTTATATAAATAAAGGTGTTTGAAAATAATGTGTGCTGTTTTATTAGCGAAAAATCTCATTCTTATGTACCAAATACAAATATCTTTAAAAATCCATCATATACTAGTAATTTTTAATTATATTTAACATTTTGAATCCTAAAATATATCAAAAACTTTTTTTTTTCAAACGTAACTTTAAGTTTTTTAAAACTAAACAATTTTTTTCAAAATTTACCGAATTTTGCAATAAAATTTGTTACACCGATAAGTATTCATATTTTGTGTAACTGAGGGTTTCAATAGGTCATAAATAGTCACATGAATCATAAAATAAATATCTTTCAAAAACAAAAATAAATATTATAGTTTTTTTACGCGCATTTATGTGGGGTGTCCAGAGCACCCCGCGCGAGTCTTGACGTCGGAAAATACCACTCGAGTACTTAAGGGTTAAAGGAAATATTAAATAAGAAGAATTAATTACCCTTCCTTATCTTATTATTCAAAATTTGAAGTTTGTGTCTTCAGCCACATTGCCAATTTTCCTTTTGTTTTATGTGTCCCAGACAAAGTAAAACTCGACGATGTATTAATAATACTGCTCAATGGCGGCTCGTGAGAAATATGTTTGGCTGTTCTGCATTATAAAAAAAGGGAAGGTATCAGTAAAATGCTAATCTCAAAAAATAAACTTACTTATTGCACGTTTCTAAGCATTAATGGCGTGCGCCGGTGCTTGCTTGTGGCAAACTTAACTTATCAATAACTTTTTCGTTGAAATTCAATATTCCCGAGATAAATTTTTTTACTATTGACAATATCGAAAGACACAAACGGAAAACAAAACAATTCGTTCTTACGATTACAGGCACAAATCCATTTGTTCCGTAAATAAATATTCGTATTAAATTGTCATTTATACATTTTACCTCGACTTGGTATATACCGGAAATTTCTTATCACTAATTGTTCTTGATATAACTAAATTTAAAAATTACATTCGTTTTTAAAAACGACCTTCTTCGTAAGAGATTTTAAAAACGACTAAATAAAATGCCTTAGTTAGCTTATCACGTCATAATAATTCTGCATATTTGTTATTTTAAAAATAGAACTTATTACGATACTTTGTAATTTAAACAGCCCTTTGTGTACGGTTCGAAATAAAACAAACGACGCAAACATTTTTATAACAATAAATTTTATTTATGGGCACAAAAAGTTTTGTAATTGTTAACTAATTTTCGAAAAAAATCCTATTTTTACGGGTTATGAGAGAAGCTGAGTTAATAAATAATATGAGTAATGTTAGTAAAAACCTAAGTCCAAATTTCTTGATCTACATTTTATTACAGAAAATTATAGTTTGAGAATTGTTTTACAATGTAGAAAAATCTCAAGTCCAAAATTATTATAAAATTTTATTAGGATTAGGGATATTAGTAAATTCATAAGCATTCATTTTATCTAGTAGGTATAAAGGACATTATATCCATAATTTCAATTAAAGTTTATAATACAAGATCTTTCTTTAAAATATTATTGCATGAAATGCTAGCACCGGTAGCTGCGTTTCAATGCAGCCACAGTACATTCGACTCTACATTCGATGCGTGTACGTATCACGAGCTTTAAGAATTATTATTGTATTAAATACATAAATTTTAATTTTATGCATTCATAATTTTATTTAAAGTTGCAAAATCTGTCAAAAAATAATTTAACTACTGTTTTGCTATAAATATGTGCAAGAAACTTGGTGTAATTAAAAGTTTTTAAAAAATTTATTGCTTATGCCCTAATTTCACTGCAATTTGTTTAACAATTGATGAACTAATATTAAAATTAGTTTTTCTTTTCAAAATTCGAATTGTAAACTACCTCGAAACAAAATCATAAAAGATACCTATACCTCGTAAAACTATACCAATAATTGCTATTAGCATTGTAGTCTGCTTTTCATTACAGCTCAGCTGCGCACAAGTGTATAGCGTTCAAGTTAGTCAAACATTTTGATAGCGGACTGGACGTGTATTTATTATTACACTATTTATGTGACTAGCTGTTAAATTAGTATATATCAGCTACTGATATGCTAGCGAAAATAAGAAACACGCTTTCAAAGCTAAGCTGATAATGCACCATTCTTTATAATAATTTAAATTTGATTAAGGTTATAATTATATAATTAATTATGCAAGTATTGGTATTTTTATTGTTATTTTTGGTGGTTCTGCAGCTCTGCAGCTCCTATGGTAGAACCGCCACTGATACTGCTCAATAACAAAGTCAACAGAAAAATAGTTAGCATAATAAAGGAACTAAACACAAGAACAAGAATAAAAGTAGGAGGCACCCTCACAGATGAAGTACCAATAACAACTGGAATCAGACAGGGTGACAGCTTGAGCCCAGCATTGTTTAACCTGATAATGGAACAGATAATTAGAGGTATCAAAGACACTCACATTGGCTATGGAGTGGGGGGTAGCAGAATCCAAATAGTAGTTTACGCAGATGACGTGGTCTTAATGGCCGAAAATGAAGACGACCTACAGCGACTCCTATTCCGACTCAATGGTGTATCAAAAACGTACAACATGCAGATATCGACACCAAAAACTAAATCTATGGTGATCTCAAAATACCCAATACGACGCAAACTGATGGTTGACGAAGAACTTATTGAGCAGGTCAGTAAATTCACATACCTTGGTGTGGAAATAACAAACGACCGAAGCACCATATCAGAGGTACGCACACAAGCACTCAAAGCAGCCAGGATCTCGGGATGCCTACGAAACATCATATGGGGCAATAAACACATATCAATAGAAAGTAAAACAAGGATATACAAAACATGTGTAAGGCCGGTACTGACATACGCGGCAGAGACCAGGGCCGCAACATCAAGAACAAAGCAGACAATGAGATCAACAGAAATGAGAACACTAAGAGCGATAACGGGAGTAACGCTGTGGGATAGAGTGAGAAGCGAAGCAACACGAGAAAAGTGCGGAATAAAGGATGTTGTCAGATGGGCCAGAGAGAGGAGACGGTTCTGGAGAGACCATGTAGAGAGGATGGATGATGCGAGAATTGCAAAAGTGGTAATGAAACAAAGACCTAACACCAGAAGACCCCCTAAAAGATGGAAGGACAGCTGGACGTCTGAATCCCAGGAAGGCAATGCCGTGATTAATTAACAGGGCCGAGCCCTAACAACAGAAGAAGAAGAAGTGTCCCAGATTTTGAAATTTAAATATCGTCTTACACCCCATAGTTTGTCGTAAAAAATCGTTCCTCTTCTTTTGTTTTATTAACTACACCTGGCGCCCTACAAGGCTGACTTTTTTCATAATTAGCTGCGAGATGACCAAGTAAATGAAATAATTCATGAGTTCGCGTTGTTGCTACAAAGTGTAATAGATGGCCACCATTCACACTAGGATTTGGGCCCTACGGCCGTCCCTGTATAGTTGTAATATAACTATTGTTTGTATTTAAATGTTTAATATTTGAACCCTGCAACGGCATTACCAACTGAAACAATTATTATTCAGTTGAGGTACCGACAGGAATGCATTTTTGATCAGACAATAAAGTGACTTATTAACAGAATACTACATGGTATCAGGTGTAGAAGACGAAGAAAACGAATCCACACGGCGGGCGTTTGTCAAGGAAGTCGATATGGCGACTGGTTTCAAGCTACCAGATCTGATTGTGTTCGATGACAATGCAAGCATGGCTGATCGTTGGGCGAGATTCAAACAGAAATTTGGACTATACATAGACGCAACCGATCTCACGGAAAAACCCGAGAAAAAGAAAGTAGCATCATTTCTGAGCGCCATTGATGATGAAGCATTGGAAGTTTATAATAGATTCAAGTATGCAGCACGCGAAAAAAAGAAGAATTAGCTGTTGTTATGTCAAAGTTCGATCGATGCGTACTTTTCACCAAAGAAGAATGTTGTGTATGAACGTTTCCAGTTTCTCAGTATTAAGCAAGAAGAAGGCCAAGGGTTCGATAATTTTTTAAGGCAATTATCTAAAGCAGTGACAAGTTGCGAATATGCAGACGAAGAATCTCACGTAAGAAATATGATCGTATTCGGTATCCAGGACAAATCCACCCAAGCGAGCCTATTAATGGAATCAAACCTCAGCCTACAGAGAGCAATTGAAATCAGCAAAGCAATGGAAAACAGTAAAAATCAGTGTGAAGCGATAAAAGGCGATCAACAAATCAATGCAGTGAAAGAAAGATTTACGCGGTCAACGAATAGGAAAAGTATACCGTCACGGGTTCCTAGCAACATATGCCAGTATTGTGGTTACAGACATGAAAAGAGAAACTGCCCGGCGTATGATGGTAAAGTTTGCAAAACATGTAACAAAAGAAACTACTTTGCAAAAGTATGCAGAAAAATTATGAACAAGGAACAGTATGCAATTGAAGCAGGACCCGACTCCGAAGAAGAAGAGTTCAACATTCCGAGTTTACAGATTAATTCAATTTCGAGAGAAAAGGCAGAAAGAATGTGGACGGAAGAAATTGAAATAGGTAGAACCAAAATAGCGTTTAAACTCGACACAGGAGCAGAAATAAGCGTAATTCCAGAAAGATATCTCGAAGCAATTGGCAACAACGTAACCATAAGACCGTCTAACATCACATTAGTGTCATACGGGGATAACTTCAAAATCAAACCACGTGGATTCGTAATGGCCAACTGTAAAGTAAGAAATAATAGAACGGCGAAAATCAAACTTATGGTAGTAAATGTAGCTCGACAAATGCCATTACTAAGCCTTAATGATTGTGTAGAATTAAATCTAATAGCAAGAATACACGCAGTTTCGGTAAAATTTAACTCCGTAGATGATTTGATAAAAAAACTACGCAACTGTGTTCACTGGCTTAGGAACATTCCCGGGATCAAAGCATAGAATTCAGCTGAAGGAAAACTCAGTTCCGAAAATACAAGGAATGCACCGAGTCCAGTTAAGTTTACAGGAACCGTTGAAATAAAAAGTTAACGGTGATGGAAAAGGAAGGAATCATACGAAAAATAGAAAAACCTACAGAATGGCTGAATCCGTTGGTAATAGTGGAAAAGAAAAATGGAGATTTACGATTATGCTTGTGTCCCAAACCTATCGCAAATCACAGCGCCGTTAAGAAATCTGACCAGAAATGATGTCGAATGGAAATGGGAAGAACAACAAAATTCATCACTCAAGGAATTAAAAAAATCATTAAGCAACGCACCGGTGTTAGCCTACTTCGACTTTGGCAAAAAAGTAGTGATTCAAACAGATGCCTCGAAAGATGGACTAGGAGCATGCCTAATGCAAGAAGAACATCCAGTAGCGTTTGCATCCCGAAGTCTCACCAGCACCGAACAAAAATATGCACAAATAGAGAAAGAAATGCTCGCGATTTTCTTTTGCATAGAAAAGTTTTCAACGTTCATATATGGCCATCAAAATATATTAGTATGGTCGGATCACAAACCTCTCGAATCAATATTCAAAAAAGACATAGGTACATAAGGTACCTCGCAGATTACAAAGGATGTTACTTAGCATAATGAGTTACAATTTAAAAGTTGAATATAGGCCAGGAAAGCTAATGTTTAGAGCAGACACACTATCGAGGGCGTATATAAATGAAAACAGCGGAACAACGAAATTCTCTTTCCAAGTACACTCCCTAACAAACGAATTGCCCATGTCGAACGAGAAGAAAGCCTTGTTTAACAAAGCCACTCAAGAAGACCCCATATTGCGAAAATTGATGATTATATGTAAAGATGGGTGGCCCAGCGCAAAAGGAAAGATCGCGCAAGATCTCATGGACTATTGGAACATGAGACATCAAGTAAATATTTGTGACGATTTGGTTTTTCTAGACAACAAAATAGTTGCACCAACAATTTTGAGGGAAATGTTAAAACTGGTCCACGAAGGCCACTTCGGCATTGAAAAGTCAAATGCAAGAGCGAGATAATACTTTATTGGCCCAAACTCAGTGCAGACCTAGAGGATGTGATTAAGAAATGCCCAATTTGTGAAAAATTCTCAAATAAAAATCAAAAAGAAAAAATGTTGCCATATCCTATACCAGAGTACCCGTGGAGGAGATTCGCTTGTGACATCTTTAGCTATGCTGGTCACAGCTACCTGGTAATGATTGACAGCTACTCAAATAGGATCGAATTAGTCAGTATAAAAGAAAAATCAGCTGAAGCTGTAATAGAACAATTCAAAAGCATATTCGCTAGGCTAGGATGCCCTGAAATACTAGTGTGTGACAACATTCCCTTTGCGGGATATAAAGTAGCAAATTTTGCAAAAGAATGGAACTTCAACATCGTAACAAGAAGCCCGAACTACGCACCATCCAATGGACTGGCAGAGCGAGCAGTGGGAATCACGAAAAAAATGTTAAAGAAGTTTCTAGAAGAAGGAAAAGATGTGTATGTGTTGTTAATGGAATATAGAAATAGCCCAATAAAGTATGTAAATCTATCACCCTCTGAACTATTAATGAGTCGATTATGTAAAACAAAAATACCCATTTCGAGTGAATTACTAAAACCAAGGCTACATCAGCAAGTTACAGAGAGACTTCAAGCTAGACAAGAAGCAAACGAAAGACATTATAACAAGTCTGCCAAGACACTGAAACCGTTGCATCCAAATAGTAATGTCATCGTATATAACGCAGAATAATTGGCAGTCGGGGAAAATCGTCGCATGTCATGAAACACCGCGGTCGTATATTATAGAAAATAGCAATGGAGAACTTACAGAGAAATCGAAAACATCTTAAAGAGTCAAGAAACAAGCCTAATGGAGGTGAAGTAGACGTTAGGAGAGAGAAAGATAAAGACAACGCGCAGGCAGCAGATGAAGAAAATCCAGAGGCCGACAAAACGGATGATAGAACACAAGATTGTGGCAACACACCGGGAACATCAAGAAAGGTGGCAAAGACGAGGAGTGGGCGAATCAGCAAGATTCCTTCAAGATATGACGACTTTTACTTAGAGGGAAGGATGTAATAGATGGCCACCATTCACACTAGGATTTGGGCCCTACGGCCGTCCCTGTATAGTTGTAATATAATTGAAGTGAGTTATTAGCAGAATACTACACAAAGCTTCATAAAAATCCTAAGGGCTGTTATGTCGTCATTACTTAAAACGTCCTAACTACGAAATCGGTTTTCGGGAGCAAAGTAAGTTTATTTGGATGTTAGAACGTCATTGTCACTTCATTTAACAGGAATTTGATGTTACAGAAGATC
This sequence comes from Podabrus alpinus, assembly GCA_932274525.1. Classification (NCBI taxonomy): domain Eukaryota; kingdom Metazoa; phylum Arthropoda; class Insecta; order Coleoptera; family Cantharidae; genus Podabrus; species Podabrus alpinus. The sequence continues at coordinate 69,381,045 of OW026454.1, forward strand.
ATTAGGATTTTTATTCCTTGTGGAATATAGGCGCATCGTTTAATGTTTACAAATCCTCTTTGTGGGGTGGCTTAGTCCCCATGTTTGCTTCTTACTTTTCTCCTATAAGTTTTCATGTGTTTTTGCTTCTTCTACCACCGTCCTCCGTGGGAGTTATTTTGTTCTATCTCCCTCCAGTCATGCACTCCCATGGTTCTGAGGTCGTCCATCACTACGTTCTTCCATCTTGGTCTATGAACGCCCGGACTCCATTTCATTATACTTGAAATCAATTTGGTTTTAAGGGCTCTCTATACATACATCCTATCCTCATCGCTTTGATGTGCTTCATTTTTCTTCCCCATCTAATTCCTTCTGTATCTCGTTGTTAGTTTTCCTTTCTGTATTGTTCTTCTGCAACTTTAACCAAACCGAATATTCTTCGCATTATTTTTCTTTCGAAAACTCTCAGTCTAATCTCCTCCTTTCTTGTAAGGCACATTATCTCTGTCCCGTACTCCATAACCGGTCTTATGAATGTCTTGTGCATTTTGATTTTTGTCTTACCAAATATTTTATTCTTCAAGAGTCCTTGTAATTCATACAATATTTCCCATTATGTTTCATCTCCCAGTTTGTCGGTTGCGCGCGTTTTGTTATTCTTCATTTTGCTTACTATCTCTCTAAATTCTTCAAAACTTGGTTCGTCGACCATTCTTTTGTTATTATATTTATTTCCTTTCCAGTCGCTTTCATCGCGTATTTATTTCTGACTCGTCGTTTAGTAGCTATTAAAAATATGTCTTTCATTTCCTCTTCATTGTGCTTCATATTTCCCTCTTTATATTCTTCTTGGCTCAATTGTGATCTTTTGCTTCTGTTTTCGTATTTTCGTGAAGAACTCTCTGGGATTCTTACTATTTCTTCAATCTGATTGTTAATACTCTGCTTTTTCTTTGTCCTGCATAGTCGCACCGTTTTCTTTTCATTTTCTTGTATTGTTCTTCATCTTCGATTTTATTCATTTCATTTTTATTAGTTCTTTCATCTCCATTACAACTATCTTATGGTCTGTATCCACACTTGTCCCTCTGTACGATCTAACATCGCATACTTGGAAAGATTTGTTTTGTTGACACCAATATATGATTACCTTTGTGAGTACCCGGTTTTATCCTGGTTTCTTTAGCCTTCCTCCGTTGTCATTTGAAGTTTCATGCAGTGTCGTGTTTACCAGCTATGTCCCAGATACTCTTCCTTTCCTACTATTGCGTTCAAGTCGCCCATAATTAATTATTATTACGTATTACTTTGGTATTCGTTCGTATATCGCTTCTATTTTATGGTATAAATCTTCCTTTTTTTCTTCATCTGCATCTGCTGTGGGGATGTATTTTTTATTTTATTTTTTTATTAACGAGATTTACTCTTTCATGTGTTATTCTTAAATGTGCATGTCTTCCTCCCATTGGTTCGAATTCAATTACGTTTTCCTTCATATTCTGTCGTATTACAAAGGCTACTCCTTTTCTTTCATCTCACTTCCTGCAACGCTGCTAGTACAATTTTGTATCTTCTAACTCCATTCTCTATTTTGTCCAGTCTTAGTCGCCACAGTATGGCAGTCCGACTTAGTTTTCGTTAGCTTTTTTCAATTTCTAGTTCATCATTTTTCTTTTGAAGTTCCAGAGTTTCTTCCATCAGACTCCAGCTATAGATATTATTATTTACTATTAGCTGTGAATACGCGCACTTTAGCGACTGCGCTGCCGAGGCGTTTAATTTAATATGTAGCGCCGAACTTCTATATCGCGTGAACTAATTCTAGGACCGCTACAGTAATATTACACCAACATATTTTGCGTGAAATAGTACTAGAATTAGTACGCTTTAACTAAGGACTTCAGTGTTGACATCGTAATTTTGAACATTTTGAAATCGTAATATTTTTGCTATTGATTTTTATTAGGAGTTAGTATTTTTAAGGGGTGGGAGTTATGTAAAATCTTTACGTGAGAGGTAGGCGTCAAAAGTATTTGTTAGTAAGTTTTCTTCAATATGTTAATTGAAACTAGGGTTTAAAAAAATTAATATGACATCAATAAAAATTGTACATTTATGATAAATATAAGGGGAAGATCAAAAATTTCCAAAACAATCTGTTCAGTAAATTTCTAACAATTCCTCATTTCTCTGTTCACCTAAATGCAAGACGCCATTTTTACTTGAGCTTTATTGCATTGGCAATAGACCAGAATTTACTCCAACATTTCTCTATTGATACTATCTCTCTACTATTCTTCTACTATTCTACTCTACTATTGATACTATTCTCTATTGATATTGATACTCTTATAATGCCTATCTATGATAAACTATGCCCTGCGCTGTGCCGCTGCCTTCATTGAATTATAAAGAAATTTTAAATAGTAGGTTATGCAACTTGAGATTGAAGTGATACTTTTAATCTCGCGTGCGAAGGGGATGTCCACGACGTAGCCGAGCGAACATTAACATGCGACTCCAGAAAGTCTATCGATTCATATATTATGCGAGCTTTTTATGAGACCGTGGGAATAAATTAAGAAATGTACTCTATGAGAGAATGACGAAGCGAAGTCGTCATAAATCGGTAATTTAACTATAGCCGTTGCATAAAATTTTTTTGACCAAATATTTTATTTTAAAATCGTTCGAGAATTTAATTTTCAGATGCTATGGGGGACAGTGTATAAATAACATTCATCAGTGATTAAACGAGCTACTTGTTTAGGATTCGTGGGATGATAACCTCTCACTTTAGTTTTTTTATTAATATCTTTTGATAATGAATTATTTTATTAAGGTGTAGATGACCTATATTGGTAATCAATGAGTAATTAATTATTTACGCCTTAATTTAACTTATATTAACGTAGCATTTACGTCGAATGATAACCAATGGTAATTAAATAAATTCTCGAGGTAGGTGGCCCAAAGTCACGGGGGTATCCAAATTGCGATACCCTCCCTCATTAAAATAACGATGGAATTTTAAAACATTAAAAAATGCATTTGCTTTATACTAACCCCACAGACTATATGAAAGATGTTGTCAAGGAACTGACCATTAGACATTGTAAAGTTACTTCTATCAGGCACAATCCAATTCACAACATCATAATCCATAATCCAATCCCCGAGGAAAAAATTAATTATTTATAAAATTTTACTTCTAACAAACTAAATTAATAAAACTATGTACCTACTATATCTGAAAATATTTTTTTTTATAAAGTTCAAAGTGTAGATAGTACATAAATTACCAAGTATCTTAACTAGTGCTAATTAGGTAAATGAGAATTAAATTACACAGAAATCCAAAAAGATTAATTTAATCAAATATTGATTGGGTGTTTTGTGCAACCCACAAAAAAATTATTAAAAACTAATTCGAGCACATTGCGACAAATATTTTTTAATTTTAATTGATATAATCACCGAATTTATAAACTGAAACAGTTGCCAAGACGTTTTGCCAATAAGATCAATGAATTTTAAAGTTATATTATATATTGTGTAATACCATTATGTACTAGATTATATAAATAAAATTTATTAGCTATTACATTGTATTGCTATGTTAAATAAATGCAAAAAAATAAAATTTTGTTGTTTAAAAAATCGACCTTATACCGATAAACTAATAATTGAAACGTAAATAAATTATCTCAAATTATTTGATTGTAAGTATAATTTATTGTTTATGTTGTACTACAAAATTCGAAATAATAAATTAGTCACTTTATTACATTATCACTGAACATCAAAAGAAAATTTGAAATTCCCATTAAAGCTCGAACCAAAAAGTAATATTGACATAAAAGCACAAGTTTGATTACTATTCTGAGTTCTGACGATTAGCACTATTTATTAAAATTTCATAAACTATTTATTTATTTATATCTAATGCTAAAATGCAAATTATTAATCGTCCAGACTTAATTGATAATTTCTATTAATTAATTTATGCATACGTTTCGTAATACCTGATAACTACTATAAGGCAAAATTTTCCTGATTAAACCTTGGCCACATAAAGATAACCCCCATTTTGATAAAAAAAATACTAGTTATTAATTTGAACATTTTAGATCGTAAAAACAAAAATTATCGTAAAACTACAGTTTCTTCAATCGTCAAACCTGGTGGACCTGCGCCGCAGGCATCTTAACGTGGTGCGGACGACTGATTAGAAATAGGAAATATATTGACGAATAGGTCTTGATTACATCACTTATTGTTTCTATTCGTTAATAGAAATGATCGATTCTATAGTCTCTTTCATTTAAGTTCACTCAAGAATTATGATGTACTGTGACGTCGCTAAAAGAACGATTTACATAAACAACCACAAAAAACAAAACAAATGACATTGATAAACACAATCTTATTATCAATTAAATTTTTCTTTTTAACATATCTGTGTTGTGTGTTCGAAATTTTTTAACACGCATAGGGGACCTACTATTTAACATGGACTCATCTATACTTTATTTTGTCGAGAAACTATGGGTTAGATGCTAATGATGTGGGCTCCCAAGTTAGAAGGTTATAACTATAAATACCTAGTTTTTAAGGTGCATTTTGTCCCCCCCCCCGGACGTTTTTTATTCGATTAATGTCAAACATTTGAGCTTAAATGAGGTTCTATTCAAATTTAAAAAATATGGAGACCGGACTGTGATAATGGGTAGTACTAAAACCGTTACTCTAATAGTACGAAGTGCGGTGTGGTTAGTTGAGATGACCGATTAGCAAAATAAGGGATTAGATTAGTATGAAAAAGATTACATTTGAATCTTTTACTTAATATAATATAATCTTTAATTAACTTTATGTTTATTGAATATTTAACTTACCAATTTTTAAATGTTAAAAAAAAAAGTTAAAAATTCGATTGAAGGGGGGCTCACTTGATGACAGTCTCTAGTAAGTGGTCCTCAGAAGGTACCCAACTCTCACTCATGGCTCTATAGGCATATCCCAGAAAAATTAAATCAGGGTAACCAAGATATGGTGAAACCTGATGGAGGGTAGCAATAACCATCAGTATCATAATGAGTTTAAAAAAGAAATGATCTTAGCATAGCTCATCAATGAACTGAAAAAGTTTTAATAAAAATTCAATTGTTTAAAACAATTTTGAGAGGGGCTGTAGAAATGCTAGCTCCCACCCCTTCCATAATCTTGGCATCGCTTATCAATGAACTGGAAAAGTTTTAATAAAAATTCAATTGTTTAAAACAATTTTGAGAGGGGCTGTAGAAATGCTAGCCCCCAGCCCTTCCATAATCTTGGCATGGCTCATCAATGAACTGGAAAAGTTTTAATAAAAATTTAATTGTTTAAAACAATTTTGAGAGGGGCTATAGAAATGCTAGCCCCCAGCCCTTCCATAATCTTGGCATGGCTCATCAATGAACTGGAAAAGTTTTAATAAAAATTTAATTGTTTAAAACAATTTTGAGAGGGGCTGTAGAAATGTTAGCCCCTACCCCCTCCATAATCTCAGCATGGCTCATCAATGAACTGAAAAAGTTTTAATAAAAATTCAATTGTTTAGAATAATTTTAGGAGGGGCTATATTTTATAAATGTTATCCCCCACCGTAGTGATTTTTTAATAAAATTAATACTAATCGTGCGAGAATCTTTAGAACTTCAATTCCTATAATATTATTTTCTTCAATTTTAGAAAAACATATAAAACTCAAATCTGAATTTAGTTTATGTAAATAAAAATTACTGAATTGCTTTTTGTGGGGAATACGTATATATTTCTTCATCGATATTATGAAACAAAAATAAGAACAATAAATTATATTTTTTGAAAATTTCTATGAAAACATCGGAGTCAGAGATCACACAAAGATTGTTTTCAGGACATTGTTGATTGGTTTATAAATTTTCAGATTATTATAATTATTAAATTACTGTGATAGGGAATGCACACTTTTATTGATAGATTATAAAAACACTTGATAATATTTGAAAATCCAGAACTTAAAGTTTAGAAAGCAATCAGTTATATTGGGAACCATTAGAGTAAAGAGTAGATCTCAGATTGAAAATTGATTTACTATTCAAAATACGCATAAAATAAAAATTTGAGTTTTCCTTTACATAATATCGCTTTATTAATACTTCACACACTATAAAGTTTAAAAATTGGTGAAAACTAGAGATTATTTAAATGTTTGATAGATTATATTATAAATTACGAATTACTCAATGTAGCACTGGGCATTCGTCTTAATTAAATTTAAAATAAATAGTGAATTAACTTATTAAAGATTTTTTTCAACATTAAATATAAAGGTCATAAATATAATAAAAAGGATAAAGTAAAATTGACTACCGGGTCATATTTAGAAATTTTTGTAATATACAAAGTGAAAAAATTATCTTTGAAATAATAATAATAATTGTAATAAATTTTTAAACATTATTTTTAAAATAGTAAACACATTTCTTAACTGATATCTTGTTGATGGGCTCAGCATATTTAATGCATAATGAATCCGTAATCTAGAATCGTCAAGGAATATTTTTAACACTAAAAATTTTGATAAAACTTATTAACATTTTTTTGATTATAAAATTATATCATGTTTATATAACGTAAATAATTTTTAATAAAAAAATAGGAAAGTGGGGATAAAATTTAGTATAAATGTTAGACAAAAACTTGCTATTATGCACTTTCATATTGTCCATATACAATACGTCGACATGAAGATAGCTTTGATATTTTTGGGGCTAGTTTTAGCCCTTGCATCCACTGCGCCTCTTTTCGAAGATGATGAACATCATACAGATTTCGTTCGTCATGGTAACTTCGATGTTATGAGTAAGTTGAAATTTTCAAAGTTACTAATTTCGAAAATCAATATTTAAAAATTAACAAGATAAGGAAATCCAAAATTCAAATTAGATAAAAACTTTCAGCAACGAGTAATTAATTGTCTTGTTAATTTGATTGTGATTTTATTATATTTGGTTAACTGCTTGATTTTAGTTTCAATTTTTTTTATATTATAATGTTTTTTTTTAGATGACGAAGTTTATCTTAAACGGTACAGGGATGTTTTACGCCTCTTCAAATATCTTCACCAACAGATCGTATTCAAAGATCATGTCGACATTGTCGATAATTGGAATATCCACGAGCATTTGGATGCATTCACGGTGAGTTGATTTTGATTAAATTTTGTTGGGCTAAAATAGTGAATCGGTATGAAGTTGAATTTTAGGCAATTTTAGGCAGAAGATGAATTTTAGACTCTCTACAAATTTTTCTTGGCTGAATAATAGCTGACTTGAATCAAATAGAAAATATTGCTTATGCTAATTTTTGCAAACAAAATATTATTTTGGGGTAATAGATTAGCTGTTGATTTATATGAAAACGTAAACAAAAATTACACCCAATCTTCAGCTACCGTGAATGAAAAATTGAACGATTTTGAAATTTAATAAGTCACACAGTTATTTTTATTTTCTTTCAATAATTTTATTTAATATGTTGTCCTTGATTCCTGTACACTTGAAGACAACGTTTTGGTCACGATTTTAGCGATCGTTGTATCATTTCCAGAGGAATGTTTTCTATCTCACGTTTTATTAGTTTTTTTAGCTGTTTAAGGGTTGTAACTTTTGACTTATTTAACTGAGATTTTAAATAGCCCCACAAAAAATAATCACAGGGTGAAAGGTCCGGTGATGATGGCGTCCATATATCCGGATGAATAAAAGATACGCCGTTCTGTTCAAGAAAATTTAAAGTCTTCTTAGAAGCGTGAGCTGGTGCCGAGTCTTGGTGAAATATCCAATCACCAGCAGGATATAATCTTTTTGCGTCAGTCAAAAGTGGCTTCAAACAATTCTTAATGTAATATTCCGAGTTAATTTTAGCACCAGGCTCAACAAATATTGGCGTTGTGGTTCCATAATTCGATATTCCCATGAACACCATAACTCCCTTCGGATGGGACTGTTTTGTGAATACGTCCAATTCTTTTGCCGATTGCTCACGTCTCAAGTACTGAACTTTTCGTTGGGCATCAGCATTTGTTAGATGGAACCATGCTTCATCGACAGTGATGTATTTTTGCCATTTATCACAATTTAGTAAGTGATACAATCCTAGTGAGCGCTGGTGCCGTTTAATAATTGTTTCTTCAGAAATATGATGTCTCCTTGGTTTCTTCATTAATTTCAGGTTTAATTTTTTATTTAGATTATACCGAATGATATATTCAGATGTTTTGAAATGATTAGCCATATGTTGTAGTGTCGGAGGATTCGTTTTTAATGCCATTTTCTTTAAATTCGATAATTGTCGATTTGTCAGAGTTGGCTTCTTTCCGCTGCCTTTCTTCCGAATTTTGGATTTAAGTTCTGGGATTCCATTTTTTTTGTAGTTAGAGAGTGTACCTTTCGAAACACAAAAATTTTGGTCTTTACACCTTTTTTGTATCATAGCAAAACTACATTGTTGTTTTAAAAGCTTAAAAATTATGATTTGTTGCTCTTTAGTTAACACCATGTTTGTAACTGACATTAGAGAAAAACAAAATTGACATCGATAAGTTCATATCGCGTGCTCTATGGAATACTTTGAATTTTGTTTTAAAACATAACTCTTATTGGTGAAAATTGAATTTAAATTCGTTCAGTTTTTCAATCACGGTAGCGGTAATGTAGATATAAAACAACCCAATAAATTGCCAAAAAGTTTCAAAATGAAAAAACCCTGCTCTCACATAATTTTGATAATATTATTTTTCAAATTTCTTAATTTGTTCCAAGCAAATCACATGGGTATCCATAATTTTTTTTCAGATAGGGGAAGTTTTTACAAACTAAAATAATTTTGAAAATTAAAAAAATAAATATGGTCCAACGATTAGGTACTTTTATGAGGAAATAATTAAAAAATCCGTAGTTTAGTCCGTAGGATTTTGACATCAGGCTCGGAACAGATCAGGGTAAATTTGTCGAAGAAAGTTCCAAAAATTATAAAGTCGTGAATTAGCCGTTTCCTACACATCCAATGTTCAAAATAGGTATTAAAAATATTAAATTAATTATAAGTAAACATGTGAGCAAAATCTAAGAAAAATTCTTCTGGTCCCTACCGTTTTCGAGATAAAGCTTTGCAAATAAATTAGTTTTTTATGCATTTTTGCTGAAAATAACCAAGTTTTCAGATTTTGATTTTGACTCTTTTCACCTGCCCATCTGACACAAAAGTGATCAGCAGTCTCAATTATTTGTAAATTCCCGTATAGAACAACCTTGTAGATCTAATAGGTCCTGAGCTTTCAAAATTGATCATTTTTTTAATCTTTTCTACTACTTTTTACATTTCAACAAATAGCTCAATTTAGGAAAACTGAGGTGCAAATTGGGTAGATTTTAAAGTATAGAGGTTAAATTCTAAATATAACTAAAACAAAGAATTTTGTAACCCCATTAGTTTTGAAGATATGGCATTCTAAAAAACAGCCCAAATTTTCATTAAATTTTACTGAAAATTGATAACTTTCATTTATTGGAAATTGTTTTTTTGGGAATCCTATCAATAAAAATAATAACGAAAAATTAAAGATGACTGAATTTTTTTTATCGCAATGTATGTACATCATTTTGACCAAAAATTTTTTTGTCGCTCCGGGCTTATCTCCAAAACCACTAAGGCTAGAACAATATTTTTTTAGCATATTTTTAGTTCATTTAAATCTTTTCTTATACTTTTTTGACGTGGGATGTACCAGAAATGAATAAATGATGAAAAATTGTTAACCTGAAAAATTCTTCAATTTCGGTAAAAAGTGATCAACTTTTAAAGCACACAGCTAAAGGTCTATTGGGGTTAGAAAGTTTTTCTCCACATAATTTTGTAGAGAATTTAACCTTATTTCATTTATCTCTAGATCACTTTTGTGTCAGATGGACAGATAAAAATGTCTACATCAAAATCTAAAAACTACGTTATTTAAGCAAAAAACAAAAAAGGTTTTTTGTAAGGCTGTAAGTACCTCGGAAACTATAGGGGTTAGAAGAATTTTTTTTTAGTTTTTGTTCACAAGGTTATTTAGTTTAATTTAGATTATACCTATTGTGGCCATAAGATGCATAAGAAATGGCCAATTCATGACTTTGTGATTTTTGGGACATTCTTCATCAAATTTGCCTTTGTTCCGGTTCGTGCCTGATGTCAAAAACTTAGGGTCGCTTTCCTGACATAAATCTAAAGTGTTTACGTATTTCCAAATTATTTCCTTACAGACCCCTTTTCCGCGACATAATATTACAGTGTAAAAAAAATTAAATCAACATTAAAATAATTAACATTCTTGATTAAAATTCTAAACATCTTTATTTGGAAAATATTTTTAGAATTCCCCTTAAAATAAAAAAAAATTAGTAATAAAGTAGGTACAGATATTTGAGTCAGTAAATGAATCAAAATAAATGATTTATGTGCAGAATTTTCTATTTTCTTAATTCTTAGATTACTAAATTTTTTTTTCCAGAAACCCCAAGTTGCCCAAGAATTCTTGGAATACTACCACAAGGGAATGTTGCCCAGAGACTCCGTTTTCACCATCTACAACAAAGATCATCTCAAGCAAGCTATCGCACTTTGTAAGATCTTGTACTTTGCCAAAGATTTCGAAACTTTCTACAAAACCGCTGTTTGGGCTCGTTACCACATGAACCAAGGAATGTTCTTGTATTCCTACTCTGTCGCTCTTTTACACCGCGAAGACACCAACACCATGATTTTACCACCAATTTACGAAATCTACCCATATTATTTCTTCGAACAAGACTTATTCCAAAAAGTACGCGATTACAAGCAAACATACGACAAAAACACCCACAAACATGGAGATAATCTCATCAACGCAAAATACTCCGATTGGGTCAGCGACATCAAACCCGAACACTCCATGACTTACTTCACTGAAGATATAGGAATTAACCAATTCTACTACTACTACAACTTATACCGTCCCTTCTGGATGAACTTCCAAGAATTCAACGTATTGTCCTTCAACCGTGGTGAAGAATTCTACTACTTCCATCAACAATTATTAGCCCGTTACTACTTGGAAAGCCTTTCCAACGGTCTTGGAAACATGCACAGTTCTTTATATTTACACGAAGATATGGAAAAATCCGACACTTTCAACTTCTTGAAAGTTTACGAAAAGGAAATCCGCGATATGCTCGAAACAGGTTACATCGTAAACGTAAGTCGCTTGGTCAACAACCAAAACGTTTTTTTATTAACGAGTTTTATTTAACAGAAAGACGGAAAGAGGATCAATTTATACGAACCAAGAGGATTTGAAATTTTGGCCGAATACATCGAAACCAATCCCGAATCTACCAACACCCACTTCTATGGATACCTCCAAGTCCTTGCTCGTTATTACATCAGTCACCAAGAACACCACACCAATGAAGATATCAACGTCCAATTGGAAAAGAAGACTTGGCTTTACGACACCAACTTCTGGATGTTTGTCAAGAAAATGATGATGCATTTCCAAACATACAAAACCCATTTATCTCACTACACTTTAGACGATCTTAAATTCGAAGGAGTAAGAATTGAAAATGTCGATGTTAGCGATTTGATCACTTATTTCGAAGGATTCGATACTGAATTAACTAACGCCTTAGATGTTAGCGAATCAGAATTAGAACACAACGATTACGATATTCGTGTACGTCAACAACGTTTGAATCACAAACAATTCACTTACAAAATCGAATTAAAGAGTCAAAAGCCAGTTGAAACCGTAGTGCGTGTATTCATTGGACCCAAATACGACGAACAAGGAAAACTGATCCGTCTTGATGAAAATAGAATGAACTTCGTCGAATTTGACCGATTCAAATACCAATTAACCACCGGTGAAAACTTAATCGAACGTAACTCAAGAGATGCTTTCTATTCCGTCGATCGTATTTCATACCAACAACTTTACAGAGAATCCATGGTAGGATTTACCGAACACAACAAGAACTGGAATAAATACAATCTTCATTACACCTTCCCCAACAGATTTTTGTTACCTAAAGGTCAACAAAACGGTCAAATGTACCAATTCTTTGTGATGGTCAGTCCTTTCAAAGCTCATCAAATGATGGAAATGAAACATTCGAATTTGGAAACAACTGACAACTATTTCAGATATCCAATTGTTGGTCTTGGTGTTCAACATTTAGATGATTATCCTTTGGGTTATCCATTTGATAGAACCATCAACGAAGAAGCTTTTATGGTGCCTAATATGTACTTCAAGGATGTTACGATCTACCACAACGCTGAAGATATGTTGAAGAAACATGTTATGGATATGAACTTTCGATACGATTCCACTCCTCTTTACAAGCGCACTGTAAAGAAAATGGATATGGACAAGGAAATGATGCACAAATACAGGACGAACATGCAAGATAAAAAACACATGATGGACATGCACATGGATAAAAAACACATGATGCATATGGATAAAGAACCAATGATGGATATGGAACATATGTATGAAAAGAGAGATATGGACTATACTATGTATGGAAAACGTATGGAAGACAATATGTACATGGGCAAGAAACACATAATGGATATGGACAAGAAACATATGATGGACATGCATATGGATAAAAAACACATGATGTATATGGATAAAGAACCAATGATGGATATGGAACATATGTATGAAAAAAGAAGTATGAACTATCCTATGTATGGAAAACACATGGAAGATAATATGTATATGGACAAAAAACACATGATGGATATGTACATGGATAAAAATATGGATATGGACAAAAATATGTATATGGACAAAAAACACATGACCGATATGTACATGGACAAAAATATGAACATGGACAAAAAACACATGATGGATATGGACAAGAAACATATGATGGACATGCATATGGATAAAAAACACATGATGTATATGGATAAAGAACCAATGATGGATATGGAACATAAGTATGAAAAAAGAAGTATGAACTATCCTATGTATGGAAAACACATGGAAGATAATATGTATATGGACAAAAAACACATGATGGATATGTACATGGACAAAAATATGGATATGGACAAAAAACACATGATGGATATGTACATGGACAAAAATATGAACATGGACAGGAAACACATGATGGATATGTACATGGACAAAAATATGGATATGGACAAAAATATGTATATGGACAAAAAACACATGATGGATATGTACATGGACAAAAATATGTACATGAACAAGAAACATATGATGGATATGTACATGGACAAAGATATGGATATGGACAAAAATATGTACATGGACAAGAAACACATGATGGATATGTACATGGACAAAAATATGAACATGGACAAAAAACACATGATGGATATGTACATGGATATGGACAAAAAACATATGATGGATATGTACTACATGGACAAAAACATGAATATGGACAAGAAACAAATGATGGATATGTATATGGATAAAAATATGGATATGGACAAAAATATGTATATGCACAAGAAACCCACGATGGATATGTACATGGATATGGATAAGAAACATATGATGGATATGTACTACATGGACAAAAACATGAATATGGACAAAAACCACAACATGATGGATATGTACATGGACAAAAACATGAACAAGAAACACATGATGGATATGTACATGGATAAAAATCTTGAAAATATGCATTACCCAATGTTCACAAAACATATGATGGATATGGATACCAAAAATATGTATTACCCAATGCACGATATGGATATGAGCAAAATGGACATGGAACATATGAACAAAAAACATATGTTGAATATGGATATGGAAAGTGTGCACTACCCAATGTATGAAAATTTTGAAAATATGGATACCATGAAATACATGAACTACCCAATGAACAACAAATACATGACCAACTACAGAAATACAAATGATATGGATTACAACTACAAAAATATGATGCTCAACAAGCATTTTGGAGATATGAACACCATGACTCCAAAAAATATGTATGAAAATGATATGCATATGTACAATAAGGATTTAATGTACGAGAGACCAATGAATTATTATGGTATGTACCACCCAATGACAAAAATGCACTCCATGGACATGAATATGGACAACCAAATGTATTATAAATCACCATACCAAAGTACAAAATACACAATGGATCTTCCTTTGAGAGATACAATGATGACCAAAGACAGCATGATGGACATGCACATGATGAAAGATAAATACGATTGGTAAGAAAATACAAAATTTAAAACATGAAGAAAATACTGCAATAAAATTTAAATTCAAACCAGTCTAGTTAAGTAATAATGTGTACCATATTTCAAAATAGTTTTATAAAAAATTCAATAAAAAAATTATAAAAATATTTTTACATAGTATTATTCATGAGGTGGAAGTTGTTAATCAGATAGCAACACAAGAGCTTTAGAGCACATATGTAGAAAAACCTACCCTCTTTCATACGAACTTTTATAAGAAATGGACAATGGTGTCCATTACCTTTTTAGGGGAGCCACTACATAGAATAAGAATAAAGTCCTTACCTTGCCAGTCAACGCACCTAACCGTTTAAGCCATGGCCGTCTCATGTCTTTTTAGATCGCATGAAACTTCGCGGTGGGCTAGAGGAGTTGATATAGAACAGTGAAAATAATTTTCATTCGTCAATTTTTATTGCTACAAAAATAATTGTAGGGAAGTGGTGTGAAAAAGAGATAGCTAAAATTTTGGGTAAAAACAAAACACGCTCGATTTAACAACAATAACATGAATATATTTGCAACTATGCCGTAAAATAACTTAATTGCAGTTTACACTCTTTACATTCAGATCCAGTAATAAATTAGTTTTTTCTTAGGGCCAATTGTATAACAGAGGTTAATCCTTGAGTAAGGGTTAACCTGGGGATCTCTGCTATTTGATTGGTTGATACACCAAAAATTCCGGAGTTAACCCTTACTCGAGGTTGAACCTCTGTTATACAACCGACCCTTAGTTAATTTTGCTTACCATTGTGAAGGGAATAATATTATAATCATTTTTAATTCCTAAAATATTATGATATACAATTTGTCTCGTTTTTACACCACTTGGCCCTACGTAATAAAATGTGTATCCAGGAATTTGAGATTTCGCCACTGATACTTGGAGTGGTCAGAACAGTAGTGAATCAAGTCCATTTTTGTGATTTTTGGAGTTATGGTTCCTATGCGTCCTAGTTCATAATTTACTTCAGTGCAAAAGTAGATCAAGTCACATTTTGTTCGTTTTGTTCTCCTATGTAACTTGTTTACTTTCTTACTGACAAGAATATATAGAGATTAAAATACTTTAAGTTGCGATAATTCATTAACAGCATTTATGGACTTGATTCACTTCTATTCTGACCACCTCACTTGTGAATCGCCTGAAAAATAATTTTTTCAGTTTTGTCTGCTAAAATAATTTTCTCCGACAATCTTCCATAAACAACTGATTGAACCTCTAAATCTTGAAACACGCCTTGAAATTTGTCTTATCTTATAAAATTCCTACAGAAAAACAATTCGAATTTTAGATCCAGATAGGCTTTTGTTAGTGGGAAAAATCTTGAATTAGTTCGACTATTCATATTCTTACTTTCAGAACCAGAAAGGAATAAAAACTTACTGGTGGTATTGGTCATGATTTGTCAATTTTTGATACAAGTGTCCTGTAATTATGTACCCCAAAAAATTTTCAGATATAGCGATTTAAATCGTTGCAGGGATTTCCTTTTACATTGAGAAAACTCCATGGTGTTATTCGTTGAATACTTTTTAAAGATCTGGAAACGGTCCATAAATTATAGTTGCTTTCAAGTTAAATAGTCCTAGAATTGTGGTGCAGCACCACCATCGCTAAAAGAAAGAATTTTATAGGCAAATGCGTAAAATTTTGTCATTTTGAGTATATGGGTAGAAGACACCAAGTATTTTAATCTGGAACAAATTCTAATTCGATTTTTTTCATATAATGGTTTTTTAAGGGCGTCATTAAGAGATTGTAAAGTTTCCATCCTCCAACGGGCGGAGCGACGCGAAAGGCAATATACTATCCCAAGCCATCGCGTCTGCAAACATGATAATCATGAACGAAAGCGACACACCAACCCTTCGCCGAGATGCGTCCCACTCCTGCATAGACATGGGGTTTATCACTTCCCATGTAGCACACATTGTTGGCGCAATATTGGTCCAATATTGAAAATCAATATTGCGCCAATATAGAGATGTGAACATTCTGCTATATTGGTCCAATATGGATTTTCAATATTGTACCAATATTGATTTTCAATATTGGACCAATATAGCAGAATGTTCACATCTCTATATTGGCGCAATATTGATTTTCAATATTGGTCCAATATGGATTTTCAATATTGTACCAATATTGATTTTCAATATTGGACCAATATAGAAGAATGTTCACATCTCTATATTGGCGCAATATTGATTTTCAATATTGGACCAATATTGATTTTCAATATTGGACCAATATAGCAGAATGTTCACATCTCTATATTGGCGCAATATTGATTTTCAATATTGGACCAATATTGCAAATAAATATTGAACCAATATTGCAAATAAATATTGGTACAAAGAAAAAAAGATTTAATTTAACTTTTTACGTATTTATTGTGATAGATACCTAATTATATAAATATTATTTCAGTCTGGTTTTTCCTAATTTGTATGTTGCTACCTTTTTCTAATGTTTGTAATGTTGTAAGTTTTGAGCCTCCACTAAATGATATAGTTGTATCTGACAATCATATTAAGTATAATTTTTTTTTCTTTCAAGTATCCTTTGATTGTTGTAGTACCGAAACATCATATAAATCTGAAATTAAATTAAATTTAAAGATTTTTTTTTACTTACCTACCGCTATCGGGGTTCGAACCCATGACGTTCCTTTGAATGTTTCCATAAGGCTCGACCGGTTACCATTTACCTATAGAAGCTTACTTATTTAAATTTATTTGCTCTCGTAGTACCAGCGTTGACAGTCATGTCAAAAATTTCACATAACTATTTTCGATTTTTTACTTAATATTTACATAAAGTCACTTTTAAAATATGTAATTTAATAATTTTCAGATAAAATAATTGATCAAAAGTTACCTAATTGTTTACAAAACTGTTAACGTATATATTTATTACATTGAAAACTGAATACTGTTTAACGTGAGTTTAAGCAACCAATTTTTGAGAATTATAATTATATGAAATTTTGAAACTGTGTAATCGAATGCCAAATTTGTGACGAGTTAAAAATTTCAAAAAAGTTTAAAGATGACGTACCCAGTGGATTTTTCTTTGCGATGTAAAGGAAAATTGGAATTTATTTCAGACAGAAAATTTCGAACTATATTTATTAATTATTAATAAACTAAGAACGAAAATGTCTTCAGGTTTTCACTAAATTACTTCTCTATATTCAAAATAACTTCAATTAGTTTTTTATGAAAATATGACGTCCAGTTTCTAGTTTATAATGAAGTATTCGAGTTTTTATTTGCATACTCCATAAGCCCAATGCAAATATTTGCATTTTTAGAAGCAAATATTTCGGCTCACAAGAAGGCAATCGCCATAAAAATTTAACTGTATGTCCCCAATAACTTGTAGAATAAATGATTTTAATTTCATGAAAATCTGACAATTTTCGTGTTTATGATAGTACTACCTTAAACGCGATCTTAGTTGAAAACATATTTAAAAGAGAAAACACGAATAACGTAAAAACTTGAAAATCTTTACTCAATTTATTTCATTCGTAATCCGACGGCTCTTGCCAGATTGGGATCGCAATCGACCAAAATTGGCTTGGCGAACGACCAGTCATTTTTCTTCTTTTTAAATTTTCTTCGTCTTGAATAAAAACCTATAGTTATTTACAAGAACTTATTTATCAACCAAAACCAATTAAATGATAATAATTATCACTTAATCTGTGTTAGCCCGTAAAGTTTCGTATACACCTAGATTACCTGCTATTTTTCGAAGTATGTATAATCCAGGACCAATGTCGTGCTATGTACAGAAAGGCGACCGTATCAGGCGGACCATAAGGGAGTGACATAAGCAGTGGAAGCAAAATATAATTTGAATCATTTTACTAACTTGGATGTTAAAATTTTTAGTAGCACGTGTTGCCTTGACCATGGTCAAACTTTGACTATTTAAATTAAACCATAGATAAGAAAAGACTTATAGACACATCGTGACGTTTTCAAACGCGTTTGAAGCTAACATGATAATCTGCGCATAATAGCAATAAATTTTGTTTTGGAAGCATGAACAAAAAATCATATTTCATTTACTTTTCTAGCCTAAAATTAATATTAATAAATATTGTGGCGGGTAATATATAACTTATGGCACAACAATATAATTATTAACAAATTTTATTTATTTCATATAAATAATAAATTTTATAAAATACAAGACTTGTTCAAAATAATATTAAAGCAATTTCTGGTAGTCTCATTGGGGGTCGTTCATAAATTACGTCACGCAATTTTCAACAGTTTTATACCCCCCCCCATCGTAACGCTTCGTCACACTAACTTAGACCCCTCCAAGTATTACATCACGCACCATTGCATCCCCCCCCCCGTATTTTATTATTTACCATTTTTTTATCAGGAAATGATTCCAAATTTTGAATATAAGCTTTTTCCTGCCATAGGAGGACACCACATGAAAATAAATTAAATCGCATAAAGGTAAGGGGGGGTTTACCTGAAGCTATTATGACATTATGCATCATAACTTCGAAACGAAATTAAATATGTAAAAATAGTAAGGACCAAAAATTACCGTTATAGAATTTCCAACATTTTTGTCATATGAGTTTTTCTCTAAAATTCTAAAATATACAGGGTGTTCCAAAATTTTTCGTAAATTTTTTTTAACGTACTATTCTACTATAATAAAAATAAGATGTAAAGTTCCTAATAACATGTGTCCGGAAATATGCTTCGTTTACAAGATATAGGCATTCAAAAGTTCTAAAAGTAATTTTGATGCAAAAAAAAATCGTTCTACAGTAACGTTTGGAATGTAATTCTACAGTGTTTTGTGAAATAAAAAATGTAAAAAAGCGAAAAAAATGTTTTTCAAACACGTGGGTTGGACATCATTAAAACACGTCAACAAAATTAGTAATTTTGATGCAAAAAAATCGTTGTACAGTATTGTTTGAAATGTAATAAATTGTACAGGGATTGGTAAAATAAAAAAGTGAAAAAAAGCGAAAAAAATGCTGTTCCAATTTTCATCGTAACTTGTAATAAAACTCGCGCAGGGCTGTACTCGGTGACAAAACGGTGAATCGAATGACATTTTTCTTAATTTTCGTGTGTTTTCAATGATTTTTTGTCTTCTTACTTCTTACTAAGCCAAGAATTACAAAAAAGAAGCCAAAAATTTTTTTTTTTCGTAAATTTAAAAAATGTATCGCAAAAATATCGGAAATTATGGCAAAAATTAGTAATTTTGATTCAAAAAAAAAATCGTTCTACAGTAACGTTTGGAATGTAATTCTACAGTGTTTTGTGAAATAAAAAATGTAAAAAAGCGAAAAAAATGTTTTTCAAACACGTGGGTTGGACATCATATAAAACACGTCAACAAAAAATGTCAAAAAAAATTGATGCAAAAAAAAATCGTTGTACAGTATTGTTTGAAATGTAATAAATTGTACAGGGATTGGTAAACTAAAAAAGTGAAAAAAAACGAAAAAAAATGCTGTTCCAATTTTCATCGTAACTTGTAATAAAACTCGCGCAGGGCTGTACTCGGTGACAAAACGGTGAATCGAATGACATTTTTCTTAATTTTCGTGTGTTTTCAATGATTTTTTGTCTTCTTACTTCTTACTAAGCCAAGAATTACAAAAAAGAAGCCAAAAATATTTTTTTTTCGTAAATTTAAAAAATGTATCGCAAAAATATCGGAAATTATGGCAAAAAATGAGTAATTTTGATGCAAAAAAAATCGTTCTACAGTAACGTTTGGAATGTAATTCTACAGTGTTTTGTGAAATAAAAAATATAAAAAAGCGAAAAAAATGTTTTTCAAACACGTGGGTTGGACATCATATAAAACACGTCAACAAAAAATGTCAAAAAAAATTGATGCAAAAAAAAAATCGTTGTACAGTATTGTTTGAAATGTAATAAATTGTACAGGGATTGCTAAAATAAAAAAGTGAAAAAAAGCGAAAAAAATGCTGTTCCAATTTTCATCGCAACTTGTTATAATTGCCTGAAAACATCGCTCGTGGGTACTTGTTTGCATTTCAAAGTGTAACGCATGTTGCTCGGAGCATAAATACGTAAAAAAAGACATGTTTTTCGTTACAGTAAAAAATTATCCCAAAAAAATTGAAATTATCGCAAAAAATTTTAAATTATCGTAAAAAATGCGAAAAAAAGCGCAAAATTAAATCTTTTAACATTTCAAAGTGCAACTCATGTTGCTCGGAGCTAAATTGCGTAAAAAAAGTCACAAAATATCACATGGATATCACATCTGTATCACGCGGATATCACAGTGTGATATCACATCTCTGACACAAATGGGATATCACAGCAATATCACTTTGGTGATAAATCAGCAACAAACACAAATATGTCACAAAATATCACATGGATATCACGTGGGTATCACGTGGATATCACAGTGTGATATCACATCTCTGACACAAATCAGATATCACAGCGATATCACTTTGGTGATAAATCAACAAGAATCACAAGTAAGTCACAAAATATCACATGTGTATCACATGGGTATCACGTGGATATCACATTGTGATATCACACCTGTGACACAAATGAGGTATCACAGCGATATAACTGTGATACCTGCGTCTACTGGGCAATTTAAACTTTTTTTTAAATTATAGCTTCTATCCCAAAATAATAGAAACTACCTGAATCTGGTAATGATGAGATCACATTTAAATATTTTCTAGGCGTTTTAAGAACTGTTCTAGCACTTAATGGTAGTTCTGGGTGATATGGCTTTATGATATTTAATAATTTATCTAATTGTAAATGATTGATTTTTGTTTCAATTGCCCAATTTTTTAGTGACACTTCTAAAGAATTATTTGAATATGATTCAGATTCGTTATTTACATCATTATCCCTACCACTTTCTATCGAATCGCGAAAACTACTATCATTGTACGCTTCTTCCAACTCGTCGATTGTGTAATTCATCATTATTACTGCCATTGTTTATCGAAGGGAACATCTCTTCTTCCAACTCGTCGACATTGTATAAACTATCATCACTAGGATTAATTACATTAGCAAGCATAGATTCGCTACAATTATTATCATCAATGTTGAACTAACATTGGCTGAAGTTCAGCAGTCAATATTCGCTATCAATATTGGTTCAATATTGCACCAAGCAACAACAGATATTGGTGCAATATTGATTACCTATATTGGCGCAATATTTGAAATCAATATTGAACCAATATTGGACATATAGAAATTGAAATGTGGACATATAGAAGAATGCTGAGAATCCCGTGGACGGCACACCGCACAAATGTGTCTATTCTAAACGAGCTGAAGATCGAAACACGGTTGTCGACTAAAATCAGTCAGTCCTAATTGCGATATTTCGGCCACATTGCTCGAAGATCTGAAGCAATGGAGAAGCTGATGATCCAGGGGAAAATCGAAGGAAAGAGGCCGAGAGGAAGGTCCCCTACATGAAGCAACACATGCAGCGCATGATAGGGAAGCGTGGAACAACTCTTTGAGGACGCTGTCATCATAATACCACTATGTCCTTCCGCAGGGCGATGGATACTGAGAGAGAGAGATTGCACCAAGAATCAGCCAATATTGGCGCAATATTGGTTTCCTATATTGGCGCAATATTTGAAATCAATATTGAACCAATATTGGTTGAAGCTCGGCAGTTAATATTGGCTATCAATATTGGTTCAATATTGCACCAAGCATCAGCCAATATCGGCGCAATATTGATTTCCTATATTGGCGCAATATTTGAAATCAATATTGAACCAATATTGGTTGCTCGGCAGTTAATATTGGCTATCAATATTGGTTCAATATTGCACCAAGCATCAGCCAATATTGGTGCAATATTGATTTCCTATATTGGCGCAATATTTGAAATCAATATTGAACCAATATTGGTAGAAGCTCGGCAGTTAATATTGGCTATCAATATTGGTTCAATATTGCACCAAGCATCAGCCAATATCGGCGCAATATTGATTTCCTATATTGGCGCAATATTTGAAATCAATATTGAACCAATATTGGTTGAAGCTCGGCAGTTAATATTGGCTATCAATATTGGTTCAATACTGCACCAAGCATCAGCCAATATTGGCGCAATATTGGTTTCCTATATTGGCGCAATATTTGAAATCAATATTGAACCAATATTGGTTGAAGCTCGGCAGTTAATATTGGCTATCAATATTGGTTCAATATTGCACCAAGCATCAGCCAATATCGGCGCAATATTGATTTCCTATATTGGCGCAATATTTGAAATCAATATTGAACCAATATTGGCTAAAGCTTGCAATATTGGGCCAAGATTCAATATTGAGCCAATATTTGTCCAATATTGCGCCAACATTGTGTGCTACATGGGTTATGTAATAGTTGGGAGAGGTCAAATGTAATACTCATGTAATAGCAGGTAATACCTATGTAATAGCATAATAATATAGTGTAAGAAAATTGGGCACATTTTGAACAAAAAAATCCAAAATCAGTTTTCTGCAATTTTTCGACGGATTTCGTTAGGTAATTGTTCGTACTTTAACACACTAAAAACGTCCTCTCGGAACCCTGAGGTTCTCACCGAATCCTTCTTCTGAAGTTGACATTTTTATGAAGAAGTGAAAATTATGTTTTTCGGCAAAATATTTTTAAAAGAATTTCTATTTCAGCTATATTGTTATCATATAACTGGAGATGAGATTTTTAGGTCGTATAAATGTTATACCAGAGAGCGTTAAAGGGTTAATTGATACACGGCCCCGTTTCTTCTTTCTTTTTCATACAGCATAACTTACGAACGGAGCCGTGTATCAATTAACCCTTTAAAGCTCTCTGGTATAACATTTATACGACCTAAAAATCTCATCTCTACATATAACTCATTAAAAAAATTAAAAACACTTAAAATATTTTAACATCCTCGAAATCGTGAAAAGAAGAGTTTCCTAAAAATGGTCAGGGGGTTCTGATTTCTGGATATGTTTTAAGGTTTGGGATCCTAATTAAAACTCTGAGTCAGCGACCTCGGCGACCGCCCGGAAGTGCCGCCATTTTAATAAAATGGCGGAAACAAAATGTTTCTTTGCAATATTTCCTTAACAGTTGACTTTAGGACGAAAATGACCTCTATAAATCTTATAGAGAAAAAAATTTACTACAACTTCTATCTAAGGTATTTTTTTATAACTCGAATAGTTGCTGAGCGCCAGCACTGTTAAATAGAGCACATTTTGGAAAATTTTTAAAAAACGTTCGGTTTTGACCTGACTTTTTTTAATAATTTTTGATTACTCTTTCTAACAATAACAATGTCTATTATATGATAAAGTCTATTAAAATATATAAAGACGGTCGCCAGCTTAGCGGTTAAGTGCGTTGCTGCTAATGCTAAATACCTGGTTCAACTCCGGGCTCAGTAAAACTTTATTCTGACCGTCTCCCTTCGGAAGGCAATGGAAAACCACCGAGGTGTAATCTGCCTGGAACAGCCTCTCTGGAGATGAAGTGTATACACTTCCCGCGGTTCGGAGCCCGGGTTAAGCAGTAGGTCCCCTATGTGTGTGATAATACTTCAAACGCACAACACATACATAGGACATAGGACATAGGAGAGAGGTCGCCTACGTCTGAAATCAGGCATGGCACTTAAAGAAGAAGAATATATACTCTATTATAAAACAACGACGGAAGTGGAAACTACAACTACCATTACGAAACTGGAAATGGAATCAGTGTTCAAGAAAGTGGACAACTAAAAGGTGCAAAAAATCAAGAAGCTCATGGTTCGTTCGCGTATACCTCCCCCGAAGGTCAAACCATTCATATTACCTACGTCGCTGACGAAAATTGTTTCCGTGCAGAAGGAGCTCATATTCCCACACCACCACCAATTCCAGAAGCCATTTTGAAATCAATCCAACAGAATTTGGCCGAAGAAGCACGAGGTGATTATAAGGTTAACGAAGGACAATACAACGAAAAGAACTTTGGTGGCGAAAGCATCAACAAAAATATCTTCCACCCAACTCTAAAGGATGTTATGTATTGTGTAAACACAACTTTAGAACTTAACAACTAAAGTTGGTGACATTTAATATTCAGTTGATATTCTACTTTGTGTGGCGACTCATGAAATAAAATGTATTCTACAGTGATGTCTTTTAATAACTTATGAAAACCAAAACATAGTGTCAGGTGTTAAAAGAAGAACTAAAATGGCTTACGTTTATAAAGTTCCGGATACGATTAAGAATTTCAACGAAACGAACTGGTGCCAATGGAAAAAGAAATTTAACATTTTTATGCTAGCATCGAAAAACGCACAAGAATCCGAAGTAACGAAAATAGCGGTATTTCTAAATTGTGTAGGTGATGCAGGACTAAAATTTATGAAACGTTTGATGAAGAATCACAAAAGACGTTGGTTAGTGTTCTGAAATGTTTCGACGAACACGTGTTACCAAAGCAAAACATAACCATGGAAAGATTTAAATTCAACAATACTTTTCAAAAATCGACGGAATCCACCGACTCGTTCGTTACGACTTTAAGAAATCAAGCTAAAGTATGTGATTTTATATGCAAAACAAGGTGGAACTCGCTTTAGCGGCAGTTCTTAGGCTTCTATACAGCTACCTTTCTGGTGTGGAAAGTTGTTATTATCTGGTTAGTTTTGATCGCCATATAATGTAACATCACATAATTAGATAATCTGCACCAATAAAATTTTTTGCGGTTGGTAATTATCATTTACTATATAAGTAATAACAATCAAACTTTTCCATTCTATTCGAAACTTTACTTCTCTGTAATGTATGGTCCTTTTTTTGAGGTGGACCAATCCTCTCCTTTCTCTTTTATTTACAACTTAACTTCACTAACCACATCAATAAAAAATTATTTTTTCACATCAAAGTAAAATAAAAAAACCAGTTCTTAGAAACGCTCTGTATGATTTTGAATTAACATTTTGAATTTGAAATAACACAGAAGAACAGCTTCGATCACAGCGACAAGCTAACGCTCGGTCTCATGCGATACGTCGACAACGTGAAACTTTGGAACAAACTCAAGCGCGGCAAGCTGCTGACGCTCGGTCCCATGCGATACGTCAACAACGTGAAACTTTAGAAGAAACTCAAGCGCGGCAAGCTGCTGACGCTCGGTCCCATGCGATACGTTGATCCGATGATACGTTGATCCGATGATACGTTGATACGTTGATACGATGATACGTTCATCCGATTGGTTATGAAATTATCCGTTATGCGTTCGGTTCGGTTTGCTTCGGGTATTTCCGTGGGACAGACAGAAGGAAGGAAGGAAGGACTTGGCCTTTTATAATAAGAGATTTTTCACCTATATAGGAAATTTAAATACGTTGATACGTTGATCCGATGATACGATGATACGTTTATCCGATTGGTTATGAAATTATCCGTTATGCGTTCGGTTCGGTTTGCTTCGGGTATTTCCGTGGGACAGACAGAAGGAAGGAAGGACTTGGCCTTTTATAATAAGAGATGAGAACAACATTAAATAAATAAACAAAAAACTTACATATATTTTTTTAAATTAAATTAAACTTAATCAATATTTAAAATTTTTTTACTTATTTTAAACTAGATGATACCCCGTCCGAGGACGGGCAGCTAGAAGGACGGGCAGCTACCCAAGGTAACTTAAGTTGAATGAAGATTAAGGAAAGCTCTCAGTGCAATCCAAAAGCCATATGACCTTGGGTAGCTGCCTGTCCTTCTAGCTGCCCGTCCTCGGACGGGGTATCATCTAGTACTTTGTATAGAAGCCTAAAAAGTATTTGTTGGCGGAAGAAGTGCTGCATATCTTTAGACAAATTAGCGACGCAGATTGCAGCGCCCTGGGAATGGATCCGAAATACTCACGACCCGAGTGGATGATCGTGACGGTTTTACCGGTTGTTCCTCCTTCCGCGAGACCCGCAGCTTTCATGGGCGATTCGCCAAAGAAACGTCAAGACGATTTGACAAATAAATTGGCCCTAATCATAAATATACCTTGTATAGAAGCCTAAAAGTAGCGCACTGGCTACCCAGTTCTTAGACCTCTATACACACAGAGTATTTCCAACACGATTTGAAACGCTCTGTATGATTTTGAATTATGCGGACAGACGGACAGACGGACAGACGGACGGACAGACACCGAGCCAGATCATAAGGCTTCTTGG
Source organism: Podabrus alpinus (assembly GCA_932274525.1). Lineage (NCBI taxonomy): Eukaryota > Metazoa > Arthropoda > Insecta > Coleoptera > Cantharidae > Podabrus > Podabrus alpinus. The sequence continues at coordinate 69,407,671 of OW026454.1, forward strand.
TATACTTTGTATAGAAGTCTAATTATTTTTTCACATCAAAGTAAAACAAGTAGTTTATATAGGGAGACCTCCTCGAAAATATCTTTAACTTAGTAAATTTCCTTCGAACATTTGGGTATTTATAAATTGCATTAGCGAATCGAAGCAACGGATTAACAGATTAACGCAATACTATATAGACGAAGTATTTAAAATATAACAACGTATCAGTTGATCAACGTTATGATTGGCTCTGAAACATGCGGACGGACACGAAGCCAGACCATAAAGCTTCTTTCTATACCTTGTATAGAAGCCTAAAAGTAGCGCACTGGCTACCCAGTTCTTAGACCTCTATACACACAGAGTATTTCCAACACGATTTGAAACGCTCTGTATGATTTTGAATTATGCGGACGGACAGACGGACAGACGGACAGACGGACAGACGGACAGACGGACAGACAGACGGACACGGAGCTAGATCATAAGGCTTCTTGCTATACTTTGTATAGAAGCCTAAAAGCTGAATGTAAAACAAGTGTCGAAAATCAAATGATCCGAGATCGCTTAATATTGGGTATGTCGGACAAAGCATCGCAGCAGAAATTTTTAAGAGAAACTAACTGCAGCATAGAAGATATTCTACAACATTGTAAGTCGGTTGAAGTATCGAGGGAGCATTCAAAGTTGTTGAACCCCCAAATTGATGTCGTTAACAAAACCTATCAAGAAAGTAAGGTAAAATGCTCAATGTGTTTGTTTGAGCACGTAAAAGGAAGGTGTCCGGCGTATAATAAAATTTGTAATTATTGCAAAAAGAAGAATCATTTTGCCAGTGCATGTAAAAATAAAGAAGGAACGAAGAAAGTTCACGAAGTGGTTCAGGATGAGCAAGAGTCAGCAATAGAAGACTTAGTGTACGTACAATCATATGTCACGAGAAAATCGCGAAATTCATTGCGGGAAACTTTACAAATTGGTCAAAATCATATTGTTTTCAAAATCGACACAGGTGCCGATGTGAGCATTCTACCGAGATCACAACATGAGAAGTTCCAAGCTGATGCACCGATACAACCAACGACGGTGACATTAGTAACATTTGGTAATTTTAAAATAAAAGGTCTTGGTTAAACAAAGTTAATGTGCAAATGTAACAATATTACAAATTTAGTTAAAGTCATAATTGTCGATGTAGAATGTGAACCGTTGCTAAGTTTAACAGATTGTATGAACTTTAAATTAATAAACTTAAATACTAAGTACATAAACTCTTTGTCGGACTCAAAAACCAGTGTGCACCAAACATACAGTGATATCTTCGAAGGATTAGGTAAAATGCCAGGTACATATTCTATACAGTTAACCAACGATGCGATACCAGTTGTGCAAGGACAAAGGAAAGTACCGTATGGTCTTAGGGACAGACTGAAAGTCGCATTGCAAAATCTAGAAGAAAAACAAGTTATTTCAAAAGTTGATTACCCTACGGATTGGGTCAACAGTTTAATGATTGTCGAAAAACCTAATAAAACATTAAGATTGTGTTTAGATCCGAAACCGTTAAATAAATTTATACGTAGGCCGCATTTCCAAATTCCTACAAACAATGATATTGTAAGTAATTTGGTAGGTAAAAGTATTTTTTCAGTTATAGACATGAAGGATGGATTTTGGCAAATTGTGCTTGATGAAAGTAGTTCAAACTTGTGTACGTTCAACACTCCATTTGGAAGGTATAAATTCAATCGATTGCCATTTGGAATTTCCAGTGCTCCGGAGTTATTTCAGAAAAAGAATCAAGACATTTTTGGCGATATTCTAAACGTGAACATTTACTTTGACGATATAATAATTTCAGGCAAGGATGAACTAGAACATGATACCGCACTAATGAACGTCTTCGAAAGAGCAAGATTAAACAACATCAAATTTAATTTTAACAAATTTCAATACAAGCTAACAAATGTAACGTTCATGGGGCACGTCATCTCAGCCGATGGGGTGAAAGCATATGAAAAAAACATCAGAGCTATATTAAGCATTGAGGATCCTCAAACTAAAACAGAATTACTTAGGATTTTGGGTATGATAAAATTTTTTTTCAAAATTCATTCCTAATTTGTCACAGCAAACTGCAAATTTACGAGAATTGGCAAAGAAAGATGTGCAATTTGTGTTTACAGATATCCACAAAAAGGAAATTAGTATGTTAAAAGCGTTGCTGGTTAAAGCCCCGATTTTAAAAATATTTGATCCCAAATTGGAAACTGTCATTCAATGCTACGCATCGATGGACGGAATCGGTTGTGTGTTAATGCAGGAAGAGCATCCGATTGCTTTTGCGTCAAGGGCTTTGTCGCCAGCAGAAAAACGCTATGCGCAAATCGAAAAGTAATTATTGGCCATAGTTTTTGCTTGCGAAAAATTTCATCAATACTTATATGGCATCGTTGTTACTGTTCAAAGTGATCATAATCCGCTGATACCAATTTTTAAAAAGAACTTAGATAAGGTGACTGTAAGATTACAGAGAATGTTACTAAAATTAGCTAAATACAGCTTAATTGTAACATACTTGCCAGGCTCACAGATGTATGTTGCAGACACTTTATCCCGTGCATTCATAAAAGACGTGGTGCAAAATGATCCAGAAATGGAATATATTGTGCATGCGTTAGCAAAGAATATTCCTATGTCTGAGGAGAAGAAGGTAATTTTTGCTAATCAAATCGATGAAGACGAGGTCTTATCAAAAATCAAGGAGTATTCGCAAACTCGGTGGCCGCATAATTGGGATCGGAACAATTATGAACTTAAGCACTACTTCTCGTTAAAGGAATTTATCCATGTCTCGAACAATTTACTATTTTTAAACGACAAAGTAGTAGTACCAAAAGTGTTGATAAAAGAAATGTTAAAGCTAGTGCATGAGCCTCATTTTGGTATCGTTAAAACCAAATTAAGAGCTCGTCAGTCATTATATTGGTTAAATATGTCCAGAGATATAGAAAATTACGTTAACCAGTGTGATGTGTGTCAAACCCATAGAAGATTTAATGCAAAAGAACCATTGATGAATCATAGCATACCCACCAGACCATGGCAAAATTTAAGCATGGATTTTTGTGAATATGAATCGAAGAATTATGTAGTACTTGTGGATGCATATTCAAACTGGATCGAAGCGTATAATACTAAAGGAAAAACTGCAGAAGACGCAATAATGTTTTTGAAAGATGTTTTTTCAAAATTTGGATCACCAGATCAGGTGTTTTCTGACAATGTGCCATTTAATAGCCAAACTTTTAGGGATTTTGCCAACGAATGGAATTTTGAAGTAATTTTTTCAAGTCCACACCATCATCAGTCAAATGGACTAGCCGAAAAGGGGGTGGGCATTGTTAAAAACATGCTGAAGAAAACAAACAGTCCTAAAGATTTACCTATGATTCTCTTAGAATATCGCAATACTCCATTGCCAAGTTTAGGATTTTCCCCAGCTCAATTATTATTAAATAGAATCTTAAAAACTAAAATTCCCACTTGTTCGAACTTACTCAGGCCAACCATGTTCAATAAACAAGTGGTGAAGGATAAACTGAAACAAAAACAAAGTACTCAGAAATATTATTTTGATAGAAATTCAAGAGAACTACCTAAATTGTCCAAAGGTGAAAACATTAGGATGTGGAATAATAATGACAAAACTTGGAAAGAAGGAAAAATAATTAAAGAAGTCAGTAAAAGATCATATATTGTAGAAGATTCATTGGGAAAACGTTATCGAAGAAATAGGAAATTTTTAATTAAAAACTTATCGAAGAACGACACTCACAATCAGTTTAATGATTTACTGAATGATAATTATCCAATAATGACGACTCCGGAGGCTCAAAACATAGTGGAAAGTAATGCTAATGCAGAAGATCAGGAAGACCAATGTGAACCACACGCCAATGTGGAAGTTCAAAATCGGTCGACTAGAATTAAAACGATTCCTAGTTACTTAAAAGATTAGTTATGTATTAGAATAGAGTTCAATATTATGTAAATAGTGTAAAATTTGTTATCTCTTATTATAAAAAGCCAAGTCTTTCTTTCTTTCTTTTTTGTCTGTCCCACGGAAATACCCGAAGCAAACCGAACCGAACGCACAACGTATCATCGGATCAACGTATCATCGGATCAACGTATCATCGTATCAACGTATCATCGTATCAACGTATCATCGGATCAACGTATCATCGGATCAACGTATCAAGGGATCAACGTATTTAAATTTCCTATATAGGTGAAAAATTATGTAAATAAAATATAACTTATATTTGGTCTGCATTGAAAAAACAGATCAACGTATCAACGTATTTAAATTTCCTATATCGGTGAAAAATTATGACAGCTATTTCCAAAAAAGCGTTATGTGAACTTCCATAATGGATAATGAAAATTTTGAAAATCCTGCTGCAAAGCGACGGCGATGGAATCGTGAGAGAAAAGCACGTACAAGAGCTAATAACACAGAAGAACAGCTTCGATCACAGCGACAAGCTGACGCTCGGTCTCATGCGATACGTCGACAACGTGAAACTTTGGAACAAACTCAAGCGCGGCAAGCTGCTGACGCTCGGTCCCATGCGATACGTCAACAACGTGAAACTTTAGAAGAAACTCAAGCGCGGCAAGCTGCTAACGCTCTATCCCATGCGACACGTCAACAACGTGAAACATTAGAAGAAACTCAAGCGCGGCAAGCTGCTAACGCTCGATCCCATGCGATACATCGACAGAAAGAAAATCGATACCAAAGTCAAGCAATTCAACTCCAAATAAGAGCATTGAGATTTGATGAATCTCACGTTACTCGACACGATTGTGGAGAAATGAATTCCATCTGTCAGTTCTGCGGCTCCAAGAATTTCGCCAAGGAGCGTCCAGTTGATAAACAATTTAACAACTGCTGTCATAAAGGAAAAGTGAAGATTCCGCAACCGCTCGATCAACATGTGGGAATCTATTGTTATACTAGATGATACCTCGTCCGAGGACGGGCAGCTAGAAGGACGGGCAGGCAGCCAAGGTCATATGGCTTTTGGATTGCACTGAGAGCTTTCCTTAATCTTCATTCAACTTAAGTTACCTTGGGTAGCTGCCCGTCCTTCTAGCTGCCCGTCCTCGGACGGGGTATCATCTAGTTGTATATAATGTTAATATTTATTAGATTGAAGTAATGTATGTAGTATGGTAAATGTTAATTAAGAAAGGACGTGTTATGTATTGTGTAAACACAACTTTAGAACTTAACAACTAAAGTTGGTGACATTTGATATTGAGTTGATATTCTACTTTGTGTGGCGACTCATGAAATAAAATGTAATCTACAGTGCTGTCTTTTAATAACTTATGAAAACCAAAACAAAGGAGGTTACAGATATTAGATTGTTTCGGTTTAGATATAAGCAAAGATATAAGGTAGAAATTAATGCCCCTCGAATGTGCCTGAACCTTGTCGTGGTGAGTGGGCTTGTGTGTTTCGATGAAGCGGTGGGCATGCACCTGTTAGGATACGGGTCAGGGAATTAAAATCCCCTCGTGCTCGGTCTGGTTCGGCTGTCGGGCCCTTCCGAGGTCTAAAACCCTCCGTGCTTGGGCTACCGACAGTTGGGGAACCGGGATGATGGTCACCGTAGAGGAATCTGACTAATACAGGCACCCACGTGTTATTGCCATGCGTGGAGACCCGTACGGTGGGATGAAGGGGTCCTGGTGGCTGAGTCGTCCCGGGAGCGGATTAGATCTCCTGGGTCCGACAACACTCCACTTTGGCCTGGATTTCCACCCAAACAGGAGGTCCGGACTAGTCCATCTGGATCAATCGGCTTGGCTAATTCCGTCAGAGGTACAGCAGGACGAGCCCTTAGAGAGGACGGAGTGTGCAAACACTTTGCCTCTCCGGGGACTATATTTTCCGGGTAGCCCTGGCGCCGAGGGTGGCGTCCCCCTGGTTGAACTCTGTGACGGGTGGGGAGCTCTGGAAGATGAAAATGTACTTCTAATCAATGGATGATTTAAAAAACCAAAACCAACCTGAGGCTAAGGTGCTCCTAGTGAGCGAAAAGCCAAAAGATACAGAGGGTATGTCCCCACGGGATGTCCCTCAAACAAACACTGCGATGGGCATGTCCTCACAGGATGTCCCGTCTAATAGCAACAAGGTGACCGCTTCAACTGTGGGTATACCCCCTGTGGGTGTCCCACAGGATCGTGGCAATGCAGGGTCTGGCTGTAAAAAGCGTGGACTCTGCGGCGCAGAAAAGAAGCGGCGCAGGAAGGCTAAAGAGGCCGCGAGACCGAAAACCGCGCATGAACAGGCAGTGCTGTCCAAACCCCAGGGCAAGGACGGCGCGCCTGCCGGTGAGGTTAAAAACAAAACGGTGCAGAAGAGGAAGTGGCAAAACGTTTCCTCCCATCACGTTGACAAAAAGAGGGTGAGGTCGCGGGACTCACAACCCTCACCTCAGAGCAATCCGTGTAAGAGGGTTAAAGCGTCCCGACCCACCTCCACCGTAACATCTTGTGCGGCTAATGCTGCCACTTATAGGTAGGCTGCTACCAAGCACCTTCGAGTGGCGGTTATTGACCGCTCCAAACCTTTGGGCAAAATTACAACTGCCCAAAAGGACTTAATTGAGGAAGCCCTCACTAAGGCCATCGACAGGACCCTCACGAAGGCCCTGGAGACGGCAATGGTGGCGCCAACTTTCGGAGACTTCCGTTACTCAGACCAGATCCTTCGGATCACCTGTGATAACGGGGCCTCTCTGGAGTGGCTCCAGAAAACAGTAGCCGAACTACCACAACTGTGGGAGGGGGCAAAATTGGAAATCGTCTAGGTGGACGACATGGCTGTCTAAGGCCACCATTTGGGTTCCGGGGAAACCCGAGCCCACTGAGGAGGCCATCGGACGGCTAAGGGCACAGAACCCCTGGATCGACATCAAAGAATGGTGTGTCTTCTATGACACCGACAATAGTGACCCCCCCCCCCCCCCCGGGGAAGCTTATTGTTTTCGGTGTCAACAAAGAGGACAGCGACACTCTAAAAACAAGAAAGGAGAATCTGAGTTACAGATTCTCCTCTCTAAAAGTAAAGGTCCAGCGAATATCCCATGATGCTGAAACGAAACCCACTGCAGAGCAGGTAGCTGCTGAGTTGGAGCTCATGCACGTAGATGAGGAACCTCCAGCAGAGACTGAAGCTCGTGCAGAAGACTCCACCACAAGAGATACCTAATGGCGACGCTATGTGAGTGGAAATTCATACAAATCAACCTACAACACGGACGGGCGGCCACGGCTACTTTATGCCGCCGCCTGGCAGGGTGTACGGACACAAAGCTCTAATTCAAGAGCCATATCGTCACCCTAATTCTAAAACCTCGTAAATCCAAATTTATGCGATTTTGAGATTTTAGTTGTATGATATAGAGAAATCCAAAATACATCGTTCTAAAACCTCGTAATAAAAAAATTATACTTATTGTGACATCTATAAAACTATTAAATGTGAAAAATCAAGTCAATACTAATAATATATTTCTTAAAATTCACTTTTTTCAGCCTCTTGTAAAATTTGATTTACTAGACTTACGAGGTTTTAGAATTAGGGTGACGATATGTAGTTAGAACCAAGATAACCGGCCTTTCTATGCTGAAAGGACATGTCTTCACAGGCAACCTATCAGATGAAACCAGGACATGTATTTATATTCCTGGCAACATTCAGGCCAACCCTCTGCCGCAGTTGAGCAGTGGTGACCTAACGGCTGTCCGGCTGAGCTGTGACTTGGGTGACGGTCAAAAAGATGTCATACTGGCATCTGCCTACTTCCCAATTGACTCTCAGGAGCTGCCACTAACTAAAGGTCTGGCGGATCTTGTCAGTCATTGCGAACAACATAAAAGACGCCTCATTATTGGTTGCGACTCTAACTCCCACCATAACACATGGGGAAGCGACGGTTGCAACATACGAGGTCTGTCCTTATTTGAATACCTAAATGGTACAAGCCTAGAAGTACTCAACAGGGGGGGCAACTTTCTACGCGTCGCCCACTCGCTACTCTGTGATTGATATCACATTAGCTACACCGAGTATTTCAACAAAAATTTATGACTGGCATGTGTCCAAAGAACTGACAATGTCGGACCATAGATGGATATGCTTTAAAATTAAAGCCCTTAAAGTGGAACCCAGACATTACAGGAATCCGAGGAGGCTGGATAGGCGGACCTTTTTGGATCAGCTTTCTGGCACCTTGGAGGCCGATATGCCTGGTGATGTAGCCACTAAAGTCAAATTTGACAATACTGAAGAGATCGAATCATGCACAAGTGCACTGCAAAGAACTCTCAATAGAGCATACGAAGCGTCGTGTCCGCTAGGGGCGGCTGGCTCTGGAAAACAGGCAACACCTTGGTGGTGCGGGGAACTAGAGCGGCTGAGGAAGGCGGTCACGAAACTCTGTAAGAAAGCGAAAAGTACAAGGAACGACTATGACTGGGCGGCATTTAGGGTGCGACAGTCGGAGTAACTCATTCGCCAAAAACAACGTCAATCCTGGAGAGACTTCTGCAGTAGCATAGAGTCCACCAAGGAAGCTGCCAGACTGATGAAGCTCATTTCCAAGAATCGAAATCACCAGCTTGGCAGCGTGTTGCGAGAGGATGGCTCCTTTACGGAGAGCCTTGAGGAAACCGTTGAAATAATGCTAAAAACACACTTTCCCGGCAGCAAAACTGTCCCTGATCACGTGTGGACTGAGCATAACGCTCGGACACCGACGGGGGCGGACTGGGAAATTGCAAACCAGATCGTTGACCCGATCAAAACGGCTTGGGCTATCCGATCCTTCAGCCCTTACAAATCGCCGGGACATGATGGGGTGTTTCCGGTCCTACTACAATTGGGCTTGGACTGCATCATCCATCACCTGGTGAGGGCGTGCAAGGCATGCATTGCGCATGGCTACACGCCCAAAGAGTGGCGGAGGGTCAAGGTCATCTTTATACCCAAGCCAGGCAGGGGGGGACTACTCCCTGGCCAAATCCTTCAGACCAATAAGTCTGACGTCTTTCTTTCTGAAGACCTTGGAAAGACTGTGCGTTAGATACATTCGTGATGTGGCCTTGGCAACCAAGCCGCTACATCCGAATCAACATGCATACACCCTGGAGAGATCCACCGAGTCTGCACTACACGTCGTTGTGGAGCGGATAGAAAGATCGCTGCATTTCAAGGAATGCACCCTAGGAGCGTTCATTGATATCAAGGCATTACCACTAAGGGATGCCCCCAAGGGGGCGTGCTATCCCCACTACTATGGGATTTGGTAGTAGACGGCCTCTTATAATGTCTCAACAAAATCGGTTATTATACCGTTGCATACGCAGATGACATTACCATACTGCTTACGGGTAAGTTCGAAAGTGTCCTGTGTGATCTCATGCAGGAAGCCTTTCGTACCTTGCAAACATGGTGTAATGGGCAGGCTCTTTCGGTTAACCTAACCAAGACTGAGCTTGTCTTATTCACCAAGAAAAAGAAGCTACAGAGCATGCGAATGCCGAGGCTGAACAGAACCCCACTCTAACTAGCATCGGAAGTCAAGTATCTAGGCATAATACTTGACAAAAAGCTGAACTGGGGCAAACATGTTAGTTATAAAACTGGAAAAGCGAGCATGGCCTTCTGGCAATGTCGTGGAGCAATGGGGCGATCCTGGGGCTTTTCCCCTAGGGTTGCCCTCTGGCTCTACACCGCCATAATAAGGCCCATGCTATGTTATGGTGCTTTGGTTTGGTGGCTTAGAACCAAGCTGGCAACAGTGGCGTCCTCCCTTCACCGGATGCCTGAGAATGGTTTGCCTGGCGGTGACAGGAGTGATGCGAACGGCTCCCACAGCGGCCTTAGCGGCTCTTCTCTGTCTCCCTCCACTGGATCTCCACGTGGAGGAACAAGCGGTCAAGGCTGCCCTTAGGCTGCGAGCGTGGGGGCTCTGGACCAATAGGCAAGGAGTCGGGAGACACTCGGGGGTCCTGGGGGCACTATTTCGATGGGCTCCCCATTCTGGCCCTGGATGCTGACAGAATTCCCCCTATTCACCTATTTGATAGGAAATTTAGCATTTTGCAAGATACAATGAAAGTTTTTTTATTGATATAGAAAAAATAATTTGAGGTTGTTTCCAACCTCAGCAAATTTACCTCGCAAATTGGCGAGGATTACAGGTTTTCATAAAATAATAATAATAATTTCTAACTTGCTAAAATTTTCAGGCTGTTTCGTGTGTGAATTTTCTCCAGGTTTCAAACCGTATATCGTCATTGGATTGCGTCATTGGATGTTGCGTCCGATTAATCTGCATTTTTATTGGTTGTTCATTTTATCATGTGTGTTTTTCAGGTTTCCCAATAGGTTTGGCTGGGTGTTTGTTTCTTGTCCTAGACTTTCTTTTGGTTTCTTATCAATTTTTAATTTTGTTTTTATTGGATGCACCTAGTCTTTTTTTCTTTGCTTGGTTTGATTTATGATTATTCCTCTTCGTTGGTAATGGTTAAAGTTTTATTCTCAAGGAACCTACACATCAGGTCGGGTGGTGTTTCCTCATACAGTTCGTCCAGGCGTGCAGGGAGATGGATACCATGGTAGGCCTCCAACTCCGCCTGTTTCTCCCTGTATAATTTGCACTCCCGTATCCGATGGGTAAGTTCATCGAGTATTTCGCAAGCCGGACATAGTCCGTCCTCCGACTTCCCTAATCGCTTAAGGTGTCGACCGAACTCGCCATGCCCGGTTAGCATTTGCATCATCTGGAATGAATTGTCAGTTACATTTTTACTTACCTTGGGGATGAATTGGTGGGTTATCCTACCCACCAATCCGTCGTCCCATCTTTGTTGCCATTCTTTAACTATTAATTCTTCCATTTTCCGTTTCATCTCCAGTCTGTATTTATAATCTCTTGGATCGATTCTGACGCCCAGAAAGGTGGTTGCTTTCTTGTTTCTGACTTCACGCCATGACAGTAGTCGCAAAAGTTCCAGATCGATCGGGTGGATACCTGCCAAAACACCCGCGGCCATGGCCGACACAGTCCTATAGCATTTTGCTATCACACTACAGCAATCCATAGCACGATATCAGCCGGGCCAACATGCGCTTATCCTCTATTCTATGTATCCAGATCTCGCTTCCGTAAGCCACGATGAGGACAACTGCTCCCTGGTAGATCCTTCGCATAGAGTTCGAGGTGTCCAAGTTCCATCCGCTCTTTGCCATTCGATGCAGCCCGTGCACCAGTTTGTTGGCCTTGCCACAGACGTAGTTAACATGCGGTTGCATCGAGAGGTTTTCATCTATAAGAACCCCAAGGTACTTGTATTCCCTTGCCACCTTTATGTTCTTCCCATTCAATCTTATGTCCAAGTCACGGTTGTGCACGCGTTTTGGGTACAAGCACATGATCCTCGTCTTCGTTTCCGAGAGAGCGAGTTTCATGTCCTTGCACCATATGTAATTTTAGTATCATTTTGAATGTAAAATTACACGTATTTGAATGTATTTTTACGTGCTTTTTTACAGTGCGGTATCTGTGGGTTTCTATTCCTAATAATCCTGATGGGATTATTAGGTAAACCTATTTCAAAGGTTATTGCTTTATGATGAGTTACAATTATGTGCTCCGCAATGTCCCACGAGTGGGTTTCATTGACGGTGCTGCCCGTGCCCAAAGTTAAATCTACGTTGCTCCTTCCGAGTGAATCCTCGAATGAAGGCGGCTTGTTAGGTCTATTGAACACGAAGAGTTCGTGCTGTACAATGAATTCCTCCAGGGCTTGTGTTTAGACGTTTTTTGTGTTATTTATATTTCGACATTTTATGTTTTATATAAATGAATTTTTTATTTTACAGTGTATTTAGAAATGCATTTTAATGTGTATGTTTTGGTATGCACGCGTTTGCGCTTTAGCAGACAACATTCATTGTACTACAAGCAACGCATCAAGTCATGTCTTGATCGTTATTTAATTGCATCAAGTTTAATGTTATTATTATTAATAAACAAATTCAGTTAAACGAGTGCATTACATTATTTATACCCTACAATATTATAATCTACAAGTTAAAAGTACCAAATTACAGTGCAATTAAAACTTTACTTATATGCAATATAAGATTACAAATATTTGTGAAAAACATTTTACAAATAAGAAAAAGTCAACAAGGCAGCAATTTCTACATATGGTCCTTCGAACCGGATTGCCGGAAATACAATTTACAACAATTAAAAAGTAGGTACTGCTTTTTACAACTTAACAACTTTACACGGCGTAGGAATACAAGATTCCGTACCAACGATCCACATACCATTGTGGACCAGCAAAATTAACAACTCAATCAACTACAATACCACTGCAGTGGTACAACATTCTCATCTACAATCAAAAAAAAAAGAAAAATGGCGGACTCTGAGAATAACCAAGTATTAGAGGTCCCTTATGGGAATGCTAGTGAAGTGATTTGTAATCACTGCAATCGGCCTGTGGTGCGAGATAAGGTTGTGTGTTTTAAATGCAACAAAACATTTCACCCGGGATGCATAAAACCTGCTTCTTTGAGAAGTTCAAGCTGTGTTCATGAAAGTGAGGTTAAAACTGATAACAAGCTAACCCCAAATCAACAGAAAAATTACTTAGAAATGGAAATTCGGTATCTGAAGGAAATCGTGGATGAATTGAGAAGTAAGAACAAAGTCCTCGAAGAAAACAACGCTCTTTTAAGAGAAAACAATGTGCTACTGCATGGAAAATTGTTAAGTGGTGCGGTTGGTGATATGCGTGTTGCACCTCAAGTATTGTCGACCACCTTAAGTGTGACAGATGCAGCTGCTTCTGTCGATAACCATACCGCAAATTCACCAGCAGTACAAACACGTAATAAGAAAAATAAACATAACCTACAGGTCCAGGTGGCAGATCCATGCGGTTCAAACGTTGAGGGTCAAAATTCACATGTGAGAGCTAGTTATAGCGCAGCAGCTGCTAGTGGTATGAACAACAACAAAAATGTAAAAACTGGAAATCCTGCAGTAAATGTAACTACTGCTCAGACTGCAAACAGCAACCAGTTGGCAGTAAATTCAAATCAGATCCATCACATCGGTGCGCAGCATTCTGTTGGTTCCCAGAAACAAAAAAACATACCTAACAAAACAACTCCAGGTGAAGATGACGGCTTTACTTTTCCTAAACGCAGGAAAGGAGCACCGAAACAAATTACAATAGGGGATGCTAGTACAGATGACAGTGATTTTACTGGAGAGCCAAAACGAATATGGATTTTCCTCTCAAGAGTCTCAACAAATGTGACAGAAGAAACCATCAAAACTTACTTGAAAAACAAACCCAACATGGATAATAGGACCTTTGAAGTTGAAGAGCTGCTCCTTGAAAGGAAGAACAAGTGCTTTAGAGTAGGGGCTGACTTTGCGCTGAAGGACGTTATGTTTGACAGTGGATTCTGGCCTAGAAATGTAAGATTCTCCAGATACTACTGGAGCAGAAGAAGTTCGGAAGAATCATCACAACAATGTAGTGGAAATTTTCAAAACGGGCAGTTGCAGACTGTGATAACATAAAAATCCTTTTCTACAACATACAATGTTTAGGAAATAAAGTGTTGGAACTTGAATCAAGTGTAACTGACAAAAATTTGAATTTATTGTTTTTAGCTGAACATTGGCTCTCCGAGGCTGAACTGGTGGCAGTTCAATTAGGGGATTTTCGTTTAATCTCATTCTATTGCAGAGCTCAGAGAATTCATGGGGGAGTGTGTGCCTTCTCCAGAGTCGGTCAATCTGTGCAAGTAATAAATTTGGAAGGTTTCAGTGAGGATCTTCATTGCGAGGTGAGTGGATTTGTCTGGAGTGACATATGCTTTGTTGTTGTCTATAGATCTCCTTCGGGTGATTTTAGTATTTTCTTAAATAATATCGAAAAGGTCCTATTGAGGTGTGTGGGGCGTGGCGTTGTTGTTGTTGGTGACTTTAATGTTCACTTTAATACACGTGACGGGAGATCACTGGAAGTAACAAATCTCTTTGCTTCCTTTGGTCTTATTCAGAATAATTTCCAGAATACCAGAGATGGTTCTTGTCTTGACAACGTCTTTTCTAATATTGGAGACCCTAAGGTTGAAGTAGTAAACTATGGCTTATCGGATCACTTCGGTTTGATGGTACATATAAAAACTAAAGAAAAGCATACAAATACAAAAAACACCATTAAATTTACCCCTATAACACGACACGGGCTATCACTTCTGCGGGAATGTCTGCGGGTAGTTGACTGGTCTTTTGTTAATAACGATAATTTTGGCACTGAAGCCAGGTTTCGTATCTTTAATAATTTAATTACATCAAATGTCTATAAATGCTTTAAAGAGAGAAAGCAAACATGGCCGGGTAATAGAAAGGGGAATGGTATTGCTTGGTTTAATAGTGAACTCAAAGAGCATCGGGAGCGACTGCACCTGCTGTCGGATCTGCATAGCGAAAAGCTGATTTCTGGGGAAACCTTAAAGGACTTTAAAAAATTTTATAAGACTAAGCTTAAAATGGCTAAAAAAACTGCCAATGATAAATATATTGAAGGTTCAGCAAACAGTTCAGCTGCAGCCTGGAAATTAATAAACGCACATCGAATACCAGCAGATATTTCGTCTCAAATGCCTTCTCACGAAATACTTAATCAATATTTTTCAAATATTGCACGGTCAATTTCAGATGGGTTGCCTTACACTGGTGCCGATCCTATCGATTACATTGCCGAATGCAAGTGGGGAACAGAGCACGTTGGTTTTCAATTTAAGACAGTAACATATAATCAAGTTAGGGACGTTACTTTAAAACTCAAAAATAGCAACAGTAAAGATGTTTATAACCTTAACTCAAAAATTTTGAAATCAGTCATTGATGTAATCTTAATTCCATTCACTGATATCTTGAACTCATGTATAACTCATGGTGTATTTCCTGACATCTTAAAAATTGCAAGAGTCATTCCCATATATAAAAAAGGAAACAAGCATGATCCAAGCAATTACAGACCCATATCTATTTTGCCCATTATAGGAAAAGTGTTTGAAAAACTGCTAAAAGTACAAATAAATTCATTCTTTGAAATCAACGGGCTATTTTATGCAAGTCAGTTTGGTTTTAGAAATAACCGCTCAACTACTATGGCAATTAGTAGTCTGTGTAAAGCGGCAACGGCAGCATTTGAAAGTAATGAGTACCTCGACGCACATTTTTATGACCTGTCTAAGGCATTTGATTGCGTGTCTCATGAAATTCTTCTTGAAAAGTTAGCAGCATATGGCCTCCATAGCAATGCCATAATGCTAATAAAATCTTACCTGGAAAGCAGAAGTCAGTGTGTTTCCTTCAATAACATAAATTCTTCCTACAAAATGATATCAACAGGTGTTCCTCAGGGTTCGGTCCTGGGCCCGATCTTGTTCCTAATTTTTATAAATGATTTACCGAGATGTACAAGCGCGCACTCGGTTCTATTTGCCGATGACACAACAACTTTTAATACGGGTACCAACCTAACAGATCTTGCTTTAATTGCATCACAGAATCATGATGAGCTGAGGCAATGGTTTCTTGCTAACAAACTATGCCTTAATGAAGGCAAGAGTCAGAGCCTGGTGTTCACTCTTAAACAGACTGCCCCTAGAGGTGATCCTGTTGAGTTTCTCGGAGTTAGGATGGACTCAAAATTAACCTGGGAACCCCACATAAACAAACTCGCATGTAAGGTATCCAAACACATCTATGCCATGAGACAACTGAAAAATCTCGTATCCTTGAAGGTTTTAAAAACAGCTTACTTCGGTCTGATCCACAGCAATTTGTCCTATGCAATCCTAGCATGGGGTCATTCCCCCCACGCAAACAAGATCTTCGCCCTTCAAAGAAAGATCATAAGAATCATCTCTGGTCTGGGCTTTAGAGACGACTGTAAAAATAAATTTATTGAGCTAAACATACTAACGGTGCCATGCCTTTATGTATTTCAAGCCTTACTATTTGTGAAAGACAACGAATTGTCATACCAGACGAGTTCGCACTCCTACAATACGAGGCAAAAAGATAATATTGTTCCGGCCTTTCACAGGTTGGCCCGCTCAAGGGAGGCTACGGGATACCATGGTATCAAATTCTATAACGTTCTTCCCGAGCGTATAAAATCTCTGCCACCGGATCAGTTTCGTATGGCAATATCTAAATTTTTGTTGAAACAGGCATTTTATTCTCTAGAGGAATATAATAACCACAAATTTAGTGATCTGTAAATGTTTCTTATATAATTATACACTCGTGTGTTTTTTTCTTGCTGACTTGTGTAAATTTACAATTGTAATTAATGCACGCAATAAAATAATGAATAATGAATTGTTTGTCTGGGCAACTGGACTGCATTCGACATTTTCATTATCAGCTGTTTTCGTCTGCACAAATCAACGAAGTAAGTTTATCTTTCCTTATTCCATTACAGATTTATTATTATTGTTTACCGTACCTATTTACGTCACACAGTGTAAAATGGCAAACAAGAAGAAAATCGTTGTTTTAATAATAAATCGAACAGCATTGCAAACGCGATTAAATTCATTTAAAAATTACGTTATAGAATTGCAACAAAAATATATCGAAAATACGATAGAAAATCATAATTTACCAGAATTACAATTGCGCGTTGATACAATTTTACCTTTATTAATAAATTTTGATGAAATTCAATCACAAATTGAAGAAATGCATGTGGATCTCGACGAACAACTCAAAATACGAGATAATTTTGAAACAATGTACTACAATTCAGTAGCTATTGCAAATGTGTTAAAAGAAAAGTACATTCCCAATTCAATGCCACATACTGCACACGATCTTCAAATTAATAGTATACCAACTCAATCTAACATAAAATTACCACAAATTAAGTTGCCAATTTTCGACGGTTGCTTTGCAGAATGGCTAGAATTTCGGGATACATTTGAGTCATTAATTCATGAAAATGCTAGCATAGGAAACATTCAAAAATTCCATTATTTGCGCGCGTCGCTTATAAAAAACGCATTACAAGTTGTACATTCAATAGAATTTTCAGCCGACAATTACATTATTGCCTGGGAATTATTATGCAATCGTTATAACAATAACAGATTATTGGTTCATAACCATGTTAAATCATTGTTTAACATTACAGCAATAACCAAAGAATCGTCATCAGCTTTAAGATTACTGATTGACGACACTTTAAAACATTTAAGATCACTTAAATGTTTGGGTCAACCGACAGACAGTTGGGACACCCTAATAATTTATATCCTACATGACAAAATTGATAATGTTACGTTGCGAAAATGGGAAGAATATAAAACAGATAATGATATTCCCACATTAACTGACTTTATAGCTTTTTTAAAGGGCAGGGCTGACTTGCTGGAAACGCTAGAAGTTAAGAGCGTTTCAAAAACTGATACCAAACAAAATTATGTTAAAAAAGCGATCAAACCATTAAATTCATTTCACTCGTCAAGCAATGACCCATGTGTTATTTGCCATGATGCCAAGCATCAAATTTACAATTGCCAGCAATTTTTAGCATTATCACCAAGTGATAGAATTGAAAAGGCAAAGAGGTCACGCCTCTGCTTTAATTGTTTAAGGGTTGGTCATATACCTCCCAACTGCACTTTTTCGAATTGCAAAACATGTAACCGAAAACATAATACTTTATTACACCTCAATCAAACCAACGATTCGGTCAGACCGGAAATTCAAACCTCCAGCACCTTTGCATCATCTACTAAATTAACCAATACACAGGTTTTACTTTCTACAGTGCTTTTTCTAGTTTACGACAATAATGGTAACAGCCACAATTGTAGAGGTTTATTGGATCTCAAGGTTTATATGACAAATTACAATTACCCAAAACGAAAGTACAATGCTCCGTCAAGGGTATAAATCAAGCTCCATCTTACATTAACTTCAGGTCTCAAATAAAAATCAAGTCAAGAGTAAATTCATTTAAAACGGAAATTTCTTGTTTGATTGTCCCATCTATATCCGATAGTATTCCAAATTTTCATTTTTCAAAGGCTCAATTAAATATACCCAAGACCTTACAGCTGGCTGATCCTTACTTTAATGAGGCGCAACTAGTAGATATGTTAATTGGCGCCGATCTATTTTGGAAGTTAACTTGTATAGGTCAAAGGTCACTAGGCAACCATGGACCTATCATGCAAAAAACCCTATTCGGATGGGTCATTTCTGGATCAATACATATCCAAAATCAAAATACTTTATCATTGCCTACATCTGTTCATTGCAACCTTTCATCTGATACTTCCAATGAATTTACCTCGATCCAAAACCAACTACAAGGTTTTTGGGAGTTGGAAGAACTTCCTGTTCAAAGGCATTTGTCCCGCGAAGAGCAATAGTGCGAATCTCATTTTCATTCAACCGTACAACGGACTGAAGATGGCAGATTTTTAGTAACTATACCATTCAAAGATAGTATAGAAAAGTTAGGCGATTCATTACAATTTGCAATAAAACGATTTTATGGACTTGAACGTCGGTTACAATCAAATCCTTTATTAAAGGAACTTTACATTAAATTCATTCGTGAATATATAGAAATGGGTCACATGACGCCGGTTTCTGATGAGCACTTCGCTCTAAGCACCTCTTATTACATGCTTCATCACGGCGTATTAAAGGAGGACAGTTTAACTTCAAAGCTCCGCGTTGTTTTCGACGGGAGCGCTAACACTTCATCGGGTGTGTCTATTAATAACTTACAGATGACTGGTCCTGTTTTACAACAAGATTTGTTATCAATTATTTTACGATTTCGCCGTTACGCATTTGCTGTTGCAGCAGATATTGCTAAAATGTATCGGCAAATTCAAGTACAACCTAATCAGCGTTGTTTACAACAAATCGTTTGGCGTGAGAATCCAAATGACCCGCTTATCACTTACAAATTAAACACCGTTACATACGGTACAAAATCAGCATCATATTTGGCTATTAAATGTCTAACCGTATTAGCAGGTCAAAACGCCTTGGAATGTCCAGAGGCTTCCCGCGTGATAGAAGAGGATTTTTATGTAGACGATCTCCTCACTGGTTTTGATTCGGTTGACGATGCAAAGCTT
Source organism: Podabrus alpinus (assembly GCA_932274525.1). Taxonomy (NCBI): domain Eukaryota; kingdom Metazoa; phylum Arthropoda; class Insecta; order Coleoptera; family Cantharidae; genus Podabrus; species Podabrus alpinus. Next base: position 69,426,959 of record OW026454.1, read on the forward strand.
ATTTGCTCACAGGTGTCAACCATTCTTTCAAAGGCAGGTTTCGAACTGAGGAAATGGGTTTCGAATCAGCCCAATATTACACAACCATTCCAAAACTCTGAACCGCTTAGTGTTTTAGATTTTGGTGTGCATAACAACGAAAAAACCCTCGGGCTTCATTGGTCTTGCACCAATGACGAATTATTTTATAGCATTCAACTAACACCTACATTACACGTTACAAAACGCACGATTTTATCCACGATCGCGCAGATTTTTGACCCACTTGGATTATTAAGTCCCTGTACTGTCATTGCAAAAATGATTCTCCAAGGATTGTGGCTTCATAAGCTATCCTGGGACGAATCTGTTCCTCTGTTAATTCACACTCAGTGGTTGCAGCTAAGGGACAATCTACATTTATTAAATTCATTACATATTCCTCGGCATGCAATGTGTCGTAATTACATGAATGCAGAGCTCCATGGTTTTTCGGACGCTTCCGAGAAGGCCTATGGTTGCTGTATTTACTTCCGTACTGTTGATACCTACGGAAACATATGCGTACGCCTACTATGCGCAAAAACTAAAGTAGCCCCTCTAAAAATGGTCACAATCCCACGCTTAGAGCTGTGCGGTGCCCTCCTTTTAGCTCAGTTAGCCCATAAGGTAGAACAAGCAACCCGCATTAAATTTAACAGTAAATATTTTTGGTCTGACTCAACAATTGCATTAGCTTGGATAGGTACTTCTCCTAATTTGCTAAAACATTCGTTGCAAACAGAGTCTCCCAAATTCAAAATCTCACACAATCAGAATGCTGGCATCATGTCGGCACTCACGACAATCCTGCCGATTTGTTATCGCGTGGGCTTTATCCAGAACATTTAAAAAATTGTTATTTATGGTGGAATGGTCCATCCTGGCTTGCTCTCAATAGTAAGTAGTGGCCACATTTTATTAATACTCTCAGTGAAGATGAATTACCAGAAAAACGCAAGATCGAATCTTGTCATGTAGCAAACCTTGAATTTTCTTTGTTTTTAAAATTTTCAAGTTTTAGCAAATTACAACGTGTTTTTGCCTATTGTTTACGCTTTCTACACAACTTAACCCAAAAATCTTCACACAAAATTGGTCCATTGTCAGTTCAAGAATTGAATGACGCTACATTACAATTAATAAAAATCGCACAACGCGAATGTTTCCTCAATGAAATGAAGTCAATTAAACAATCTAAGCTTAAGGGCACATTATTGTCCTTAAATCCGTTCATTGACGAAAGGGGCATATTAAGGGTTGGTGGCAGAATCATGCAATCCAATTACAAGTTCAATAAAAAACACCCCATTCTATTATCATCTCGTCATCCTCTTACTAAATTAATATTTTTATCTGAACATCAACGGCTGCTCCATGCAGGGCCTCAATTGCTCTTATCATCAATAAGAGAACTTTATTGGCCTCTCTCGGGTAGAAATCTTGCAAAAAAAATCGTTCGCGAATGTACAACTTGTTTTCGCGTATCACCTAGAACCGTTGATCCCATCATGGGTAATTTACCCATTACAAGATTACAACCGAGACCTCCATTTGACGTAAGTGGGGTAGATTTCGCAGGTCCCTTTATGTTAAAGGATCGATTAGGTCGAGGTCATAAAGTAACCAAATGTTACATAAGTTTATTCATTTGTTTCGTCACCAAGGCTGTTCATCTCGAATTGGTGTCCGACTTGAGTACGGCTGCATTCACAGCAACTCTTCGAAGATTTACTTCGCGTAGAGGCACTCCCAGCAAAATTTACTCCGACAACGGCACGAATTTTGTTGGTTGTAATAATCAATTACAAGATTTAAGTAAATTTGTTATCAAAAATCAGAATTGCTTAAAAGAGTCGTGTGCCGGTATTGGCATCGATTGGAATTTCATTCCATCACATTCACCTTATTTTGGTGGCCTTTGGGAGGCCGGGGTCAAATCTACAAAGGCACATTTAAAACGGGTTTTAGGTTGCGCTACTTTAACATTCGAAGATTTTTACACTGTGTTGACTCAAATAGAGGCGGTCCTCTCGTCCATTGTGTCCCATGTCCTCTGATCCTTCTGATTTTAACACCCTCACACCCTCTCACTTCCTCATCGGAAGAAAACTTACCAACTTACCAGATCCAGACGTACTTGAAATTCAAGAGAATCGACTTTCTCGGTTTCAACGTTTACAACAACTCACCCAGCACTTTTGGTGCCGATGGTCAAAGGAGTACGTCAGTGAGCTTCAACAGCGTACGAAATGGAAGCGTGATCATGGTCAGCTTCTATTGGTTGGCGCATTAATCATTATTAAGGATGATAATCTGCCACCCCTCAAATGGAGATTAGGCAGAATCACCGAACTACATCCAGGAAAAGATGGCACCATACGTGTTGTGTCGGTACGAACCCCAAGTGGTCATATTGTGCGTCAGTGCGTAACAAAAGTGTGCGTTCTTCCTGTGGACACTCACATTTAACATTACATTTTTTACAGACTTTGTTTTTCATTTCGATTTTTTGAATCGCTGCGCATTCAAGGCGGGCGGCATGTTTAGACGTTTTTTGTGTTATTTATATTTCGACATTTTATGTTTTATATAAATGAATTTTTTATTTTACAGTGTATTTAGAAATGCATTTTAATGTGTATGTTTTGGTATGCACGCGTTTGCGCTTTAGCAGACAACATTCATTGTACTACAAGCAACGCATCAAGTCATGTCTTGATCGTTATTTAATTGCATCAAGTTTAATGTTATTATTATTAATAAACAAATTCAGTTAAACGAGTGCATTACATTATTTATACCCTACAATATTATAATCTACAAGTTAAAAGTACCAAATTACAGTGCAATTAAAACTTTACTTATATGCAATATAAGATTACAAATATTTGTGAAAAACATTTTACAAATAAGAAAAAGTCAACAAGGCAGCAATTTCTACAGCTTGAGCCCTAGAGTCGGAGTCAACTATGTCGTGCCATATTCGAGAACGGCAATTGAAATCCCCACAGATTAGATATATTATGTCTTCCACTTTCCGCAAACACCCAGTGCTTTCCGGAGGTCTTCTAAAGGTAATTGTATATCCTCTTAGGGAGGAAAATACGTGCCTATAACATAGTAGGTCACTTTGTTACTGAAGGTAATGGAAACGACCGTTACGAATCTGCTGGAAACTTGCGGGAGGAAGGAGAACGTAAATTCATTTCCTACCGCGTCGTTTACCATGATGCAGGTTCGGAAGCGGTCGCCGAAGATTGCTGCCGACCGAGTGTTCGGGGAAAAGGGGAGACGGAACCCTCCCGCTGCTGCTTGGTAGCAGTAGGGCTCCGAAAAGATAGCTAAGAGTATGTCCTCCTGGGCAACGAAGCGTTGCGCGTCGGCCGTGGCGGCCTCCGAATTCCTCAGGTTTACCTGCAAGACTCTGAAGGGTTTACTCATTTTGAATATCAGTAACCGTCAATATAGAATGTGCATAGTCCATGAGTCTTGCCTTATAGACCCTACAAGTGTTGGATCCTGTGATGTGCTTACTGTCGCTATGTTTAGCTCTGACACAGTTGATGCACGCATGTTTTGCACTATCCTCTTGCACCCCACAGTCACGTGAAGCGTGTTCAGTGGAGGAGCAAAAGGCACATGCTACAGCCCCTTTGCAGTATTTTGCTGTGTGCCCGAAGCGTTGGCATTTGAAACACCGAACCAAAACAATGTGGTCATGGACGCGGTAACTTTTCCAGGAAGCCCTGAACTTCCCATCATTAATTGCCGCCTCCCTGACCAAAAGGTGAACCTCCAGGATCCACTTGTTATGGGTCTTACCTTTGGAATGGACAGGGTTGATGCTCCTGAGGCTGGATCCGCCAGTGCCGCCTTAGTTGCTTCCGGGTAGTTGTTGACACACTCTTCAACTACCTTTTCTTTAGTCATGGTTTTATCGACCATTTGGATCGAAATTGATGGCCAGGTAGCTGAGGGCTCCCGGGCCACCAATTTCTTCTCCTCTAAAATTGTATTGCCAATAAGATTTTTGATAGAAGGTTGAGTGGATTCAACCATAACTCCGTTATTTTTGATTGGATATAGTCTATCCGGCTTGATTTTGAGATTTTCAAGTTTTATGCTGGTTAGTGCATTTTTTGTTTCGTCCGCGCTTTTACTCGTGCTCCCTTCGGCAGGGTACATGATGATCTTGAATCTTTTTGGTGGTGTGCTCCGAGGGTTGCTGATGGCAGCCCTCTTCACTGCTTCTAGGTAATCCCTGGGCGGGTTTTGTTTGACGTTTATTTGTGTTTCCCCTGAATCTTTATTTGTCTGTGTGACCTGAAGGGTCGGCGCCATATTTATGGAAGGGGTGGATTTGGCCATAGCCTTCACCACCTCTTCCACTATTGTCTTTGTCTGGGGAGGGGAGGCTGAAGGCGCTCCTGTTCCCAGTCTATTACGTTCGATGCCGTCCATACAGAGTTCCTGTATGAACCCCTCCATGCTTTTAACCCTTACGAGGGCTTCTTCCCGGAAATTTAAGGCTTCTTAACTCCTCATGAGGAATCTCCTCACTTCGTGGGCGTCTTCCATCACTTTTTTGGCTACTTCCTTCAATTTCGCATTTGTCCACATCGTTGTTTGTTCGGTTTCCACGTTTGTTTCCACACTATCGGTCACTTCCGGTGTTGCTTTGGTGGTAGCTTTTTCCATGGTTTCATTTTCTCTTGCTTCTTCCGATTCTCTATGTTCTTTCTCTATTTTATTTTTACGATCCTTCTTTCTTTGGTTTTTCGTTTTTTTCTTCCTGTTGGTTCCATCGCTTTTGTTATTCTCCATGTCCAGTTCCTTTTGTTTTTCTTTCAACATTTCTTCGAATTCATTTCCTCCTTCTTCTTCCTCCGAGTCGCTCGTTTCCATTATCTCGTCTTCCTTCTTGGTTTTCTTTCTCTTATTTTTGGTTTTCAGTAAAAATGGTTGTTCCTCATTATCTTCGGATTCTTCCGATTCTCGGTCACGTTTGGTCTTTTTGGTTTTTGTTCCATCGATGCTTTTACTACGAAGGGTTTTAATTTGTTCTGTTGGTTTGTCTTTGGATTTGGGTTTGTTCATACATCCGCCGTTTTTATAACTTTTAATTCGAGAATTTTTACGTTTTCGTTTTCGCTCACCATATCACTCGATTACTATCTTCCACTTGCTACTTGCAAGATACAACAAGAACTGTAGAGACAGACATATCTCTGTACACTGACGGTTCCAAAACTGATGATGGCTCAGGTGCGGGGATTTTCTCTCGGGAACTGCTGCTAAACACATCTATATCGCTGGGTAAGTATGCCTAAGTGTTCCAGGCGGAACTTGTAGGCATACTAACACAGCGCAAAAACTGTCAAGGATAGAGGCATCCGAGGCAAGAGAATTCAGATATTTACAGACAGTAGAGCGGCTCTTGTGGCACTAAACCGCCACAAGATTACCTTGGGGCTGATACTTAAATGCTATCGGACACTGAATGAATTATCAACCCATAACAACCTTACACTCAGCTGGGTGAAAGGTCATCAAGGCAATGAAGGGAACGCGAGGGCGGATGTGCTGGCGAGAACGGGCTCGGGTAACACACCGTGCGGTCCTAAGCCTTTTGTCACGCCGGCCGTCAGCACAATCAACACCCTCATAAGAGAACAAACTCAGAAACTACATGGTAGAAGATGGGAGAACCTAGAGGCATGCCGTCAAGCGAGAGCAGCTATATGCTGGCCCTCCTGCAGGAATGCCAAATAATATTACACACAGTTGTCTAAAGCTGTCGATCTCCTGTGTTAATGAAAAACTTTACTTACTTTACTTTATTAGTATATCGTCGTCGATCTGTGAATACCTCCAATGTTACAAAAGTGTAATTTTACAGGAGACACAAAAAACTGCTTTTTATTAAAAATATATAATTTGCAGTATTAACTATTTATTTTTTTTGCAATCTGGTTACTTAGGTTTAATGTTTTTATTTGTTTCTCATTTGTAAACGTCAGTTTCCAAAAACACAATATTAATCAAGAAAGTTTATTTTATCAAGTCACTAACTTGTAAAACTGACAGTTAACTTGCAAAATTTTTACAAGTTAGTAGTATTATTTACATTAGGAAATTTTGTTTTATCGTCATAAGTAGTGATAAATTGAGAGTGCGTTGCTCCCCCCACTCCAATTTTTTCAAGGTGGGAGGTGACTCCTCCCACTTTCCAAGGTGGGGATGACTCCGCCCACCACCACGCCCCCTTTCTCAAGGTTGCCACCACCACCACCACGCCCCCTTTCTCAAGGTTGCCACCACCACCACCACGCCCACTTTCTCAAGGTTGCCACCACCACCACGTCCACTTTCCAAGGTTGTCACCACCACCACACCCCCGCTCTCAAGGTTGCCACCACAACTCCTCCCCGCTGCAAGGTCGAGGTAACTCGTAGGTTGAACACACCTTCCGGTAAAATGTACATCATTGACCCAATCAAATAGTAAACCACCTCTTCAAACTTAGCTCATTGGTTTACGTGAAGTATAATTCATATACACAAACTCATTTTACATCAGCGGTTTTCAAAAAGTTTTAACATTTTAACATGATAAATACATATAAATTATTATAAATTTTGAGAACTGTAGATTTATTTTTCATTAAATATAAAATTAACATAAAACACGTCAATTAAAAGTTAATATAGTAATTTGCACGCATTTTATAATTTTAAATTAAAATCATATTATAACAAAAATTAACATATTATAAGAAGTGCTTAAAATTTCATAATCTTAATATATTAACATAATAAGAAGTTAATTAAAAGCATAATATGATAATTTTACATTCATGCAAATCAATTTTAATAATTACATATAATTTTGCATAAATTGCATTTAAATAGTTTCTACATTGTAATCTAACTTCATTGAACGCGTTTATAAGTTTAAAATTAAAAAAGTTAATAAGCATAAAATTTTATTCTTAAAATATTAACATAATAAGTAAATTAAAAGTTTAATATATTGTTACTACACTCATTAAATGCATTTATATACAATTTTAACGAGTGCATCATACGTTGAAGCGTATAATATTTAAAACATAATTAGTTGACCCTACATGTTTGGATGTGATAACAATCTGAATACTATAATATATAAGAGCTCAATTGAAGTTAATAATTCGCAGTTCACCAACGTTTGTGTACAAGGTTATCCAACTATTGGTTGTGTGCGCAAATAGTTAAAAAGTGATTAAAAAGTGATTAAAAAATCGAATTAAAAATGTTCAAATGCATAAACTGTGATAAATGTTTTTTAAAGAAATATAACTTAAACAGACACACCAAACATAGTTGCAATAAAATAACAATTGGTAAGTTTATTTCTATAAAATAATATATGCTTATAATTTTGTATTTAATTAAAGACACCCCATCAACAAGTAAAAAAAGGAAACTAGACGGTACATCAAATAAAAAAACCTGCTCCACTTGCGAAAATTGCACAATATCTAATATATGTAGCCATTTTAAAACGACATACCATAAAAATAATTCCTTAAAACTAATTTCAGAAAATATACATGCAATTGATTCAGCTTTTAAAAATCGCATTAAGACATATCGAATTACAAACTCAAAAAAAACTCATATCATCCTTAAAGATTTTTTTAACGATGTGTTAAACGATATAAATAATTTAATCACTAACACTTTGAAAACACATGATTCTATTAAAGTCAATGTCATACTTTTCGCTAATTATATACAACAAACTAAGAATATTACTGATTTGAAATCATTTGGGACGCGAAATCAAATAATTACTCAATCATCGAATTTGCATGATGTTTTATCGATATTTTTAAATGCCTTAAATTTAAAAATGAGTGAATTTCAGGAAGTTGGTTCGGGCTGGGCATTGAAAAATATTGTATATATCGAATTAAATATTAATAAATTTAACCCACTACACGCCGGAAGCTCTTTTTTAGAATTACCAAAAGCAATCATAGCTAAACGCGCTATTTTAAATATTCGAAATTATGATGATGACTTTTGTTTTGCATATTGCATTTTAGCTGCATTTCACCCCCCAACAGGTTTGGCTGAATCACCTGAATCATATCCAAAATTTTCAGAAATTTATAATTTCGATGACATTAATTTTCCGGTAAAATTATGTGACATTGACAAATTTGAAAAATTAAACAATATTAGTATTAATGTTTTTGGTTTGAAGAAAGATGATAAAACTAATAAATTACAAACAGTTGGACCCTACCATCATACTATTTTGAAACGCACAGCGCACGTTAATTTATTATTAATAGACGACGACAACTGTAAATTTCATTATTGTCTAATAAAAGATATGTCTCGCCTAGTATCTAGTCAATTAAATAGGAATAACGGTACAAAATATATTTGTGATGGATGTTTACAATTCTTCAATTCGAAATGTAAATTAGATAGACATTGTGAGTATGATTGTGGGCATGTGAGAGCTAATCTGCGTTCAAACCAAATAACAAGAGTTGATAAATACGGGAATAATGTATTGGAACATATTTTAAAATTTGAAAATATTCAAAATCAACTTCCAGCTCCTTTCGTGATATATGCTGACTTTGAAAGCTTATTAGAACCTATCTCCAATGCAACACCACCAGACTCAAATTCTTATACTCTTAAAGTAAACCACCACGTACCATATGCATTTGGATACTATATCAAATGTAATTTTAATAATTCTTTTTCGATATATAAATCACTAGCTGGCACGGGCGGCATCCGCCGCCCTTAGCCATCTAGACCCAGAATAGATCCGAGTAGGCCATAGTTGTTCGGCCTTCGGCCTCACAGGGGGAGGACCATAATAGATCCGTGAAGGCCATAGTTGTTCGGCCTTCGGCCTCACAGACCGGACCATAATAGATCCGTGAAGGCCAAAGTTGTTCGGCCTTCGGCCTCACAGGGCGGACAATAATAGATCCGTGAAGGCCATAGTTGTTCGGCCTTCGGCCTCACAGACCGGACCATAATAGATCCGTGAAGGCCATAGTTGTTCGGCCTTCGGCCTCACAGACCGGACCATAATAGATCCGTGAAGGTCATAGTTGTTCGGCCTTCGGCCTCACAGACCGGACCATAATAGATCCGTGAAGGCCATAGTTGTTCGGCCTTCGGCCTCACAGACCGGACCATAATAGATCCGTGAAGGCCATAGTTGTTCGGCCTTCGGCCTCACAGACCGGACCATAATAGATCCGTGAAGGTCAAAGTTGTTCGGCCTTCGGCCTCACAGACCGGACCATAATAGATCCGTGAAGGCCATAGTTGTTCGGCCTTCGGCCTCACAGACCGGACCATAATAGATCCGTGAAGGCCATAGTTGTTCGGCCTTCGGCCTCACAGACCGGACCATAATAGATCCGTGAAGGCCAAAGTTGTTCGGCCTTCGGCCTTACAGACCGGACCATAATAGATCCGTGAAGGCCATAGTTGTTCGGCCTCACAGACCGGACCATAATAGATCCGTGAAGGCCATAGTTGTTCGGCCTTCGGCCTCACAGACCGAACCATAATAGATCCGTGAAGGCCATAGTTGTTCGGCCTTCGGCCTCACAGACCGGACCATAATAGATCCGTGAAGGCCATAGTTGTTCGGCCTTCGGCCTCACAGACCGGACCATAATAGATCCGTGAAGGCCATAGTTGTTCGGCCTTCGGCCTCACAGACCGGACCATAATAGATCCGTGAAGGCCATAGTTGTTCGGCCTTCGGCATCACAGACCGAACCATAATAGATCCGTGAAGGCCATAGTTGTTCGGCCTTCGGCCTCACAGACCGGACCATAATAGATCCGTGAAGGTCAAAGTTGTTCGGCCTTCGGCCTCACAGACCGGACCATAATAGATCCGTGAAGGCCATAGTTGTTCGGCCTTCGGCCTCACAGACCGGACCATAATAGATCCGTGAAGGCCATAGTTGTTCGGCCTTCGGCCTCACAGACCGGACCATAATAGATCCGTGAAGGCCATAGTTGTTCGGCCTTCGGCCTCACAGACCGGACCATAATAGATCCGTGAAGGTCAACGTTGTTCGGCCTTCGGCCTCACAGACCGGATCATAATAGATCCGTGAAGGCCATAGTTGTTCGGCCTTCGGCCTCACAGACCGGACCATAATAGATCCGTGAAGGCCATAGTTGTTCGGCCTTCGGCCTCACAGACCGAACCATAATAGATCCGTGAAAGCCATAGTTGTTCGTCCTTCGGCCTCACAGGGCGGACAATAATAGATCCATGAAGGCCATAGTTGTTCGGCCTTTATCTGTCATCTGTCATCTGTCATCTGTCATCCGTCATCCGTCATCTGTCATCTGTCATCCGTCATCCGTCATCTGTCATCCGTCATCTGTCATCCGTCATCTGTCATCTGTCATACATACATACATATATACATAATCTTCACGTAAAGTTACATCTTCATGTAAAGTTAAATCTTCCGCAAAGAGGTGGATCTTCCACGTTCTGCGACCTATATAAAGTGCTCCGGTCTTATTCGCGGCATTCAGATTAATTTGTTAGTGGTTTTTTGTTAGTGGTTTGCATTTTTCGAATTAAAGCCGCCATCCCCGCCATCTGTTGACAGTATTTTCAGATTAATTTGTTAGTGGTTTTTTGTTAGTAGTTTTTTGTTAGTGGTTTGCATTTTTCGAATTTGATTTTCGAAAAAAGCGAATAACTTTTTTCCCCGCCACTGACTGTATGTCAGATTAATTATTTGACAAATTAAATTTTTTGTCAAACTTGTGATTTGATTTTCGAAAAAAGCGAATAACTTCTTTCCCCGCTCGAATTTCTACTCCATTTTATAAAAAAAAACTGCGCCTGGAGCTACAAAATAACTGTGCAAAATTTGGTCGAGATCGGTCCACGGGTCTAGGAACGTATGGTGAACAAACAAACACGCAAACAAACAGATCTTCTCTTTTATATATTTAGATATAGGGGGGAAGACTGTGCTTCAAAATTCATGGAATATCTAGAATCAGATGTTAAATTCATATATGAAAATTGTTTAAAAAATGTAAAACCGATGAATCCATTAAATCACATTCAAATAAACGAGTTCAATATAAGTGAAGTGTGTCACATCTGTGAAAAACCTTTCTCAACCACTCAGGAAAAGGTGAAAGATCATTGTCATTTAACTGGAAATTATAGAGGTCCCGCTCACTCGATTTGTAACTTACATTTTAAAAATTCAAATGTCATCCCAATTTTTATGCACAATTTGTCAAATTACGATGTTCATTTATTCATTAAAAACTTAGCGACGAATAAAGAAAAAATTGATGTTATTGCTAAAAATAAACAGAAATACATCAGCTTTACAAAATATGTATTTGTTGATAGGATTGTTGCAGGGGACAATGTTAAAACCATTAACATGAAACTCCGATTTTTGGATTCTTTTAAATTCATGACAACTTCATTAGAAAAATTAGCTAAAAATTTAACCAATGAAGACTGTGTTGAAATTAGAAAATTATTCCCTAACGACAATGAATTTAATTTAATCCGAGAAAAAGGAGTTTTTCCTTACACATATATTGATAGTTTTTTAAAATTGGATGAACCACAACTACCCCCGCCGAAAATGTTTTACAATGAACTAACAAAGGAAAACATAACAAATGCTGATTATCAGCGAGCGACAGCTGTTTGGAATGCATTTAATTGTAAAACATTAGGGGACTATTCAGATATATATTTGAAAGCTGATGTACTACTCTTAACAGATTGCTTTGAAAAATTTCGTCACTCAACGCGCGCGTCTTATGAGTTAGATGCTGCAAAATATTTTACATTACCATCCTTAAGTTGGAGTAGCATGTTGAAGTTTACTAAAATAGAGTTAGAACTTTTAACAGATATTGACTTACTTCATTTTTTTAAAAAAGGAATTCGCGGAGGAGTCTCTGTTTGTGTTAAACGGAAATCAATTTCAAACAATGTGTATATGAAAAATTATGATTCGATGAACCCGTCAAAATATATTTTGTATTTGGATGCCACTAATTTATATGGTTATGCAATGCAACAATATTTACCATTTGGGGGTTTTACGTGGCTAACCAATGATGAAATTTGTAATTTGAATATAAGCGAAATTTCAGACACGTCAGATTTCGGTTACACATTGGAAGTTGATATTGATTACCCAGAAAGTTTACATGACTTACACAATGATTATCCGTTTTGTCCAGAAAATATAATCTCACCGAATGGAAAAAAAATTGCTAAATTAATACCAAATTTATTTAATAAAAGAAATTATATAATTCACTATCGAGCTTTGAAACAATGTTTAAAACATGGTTTAATTTTGCGTAAAATTCATCGTGTTGTTAAATTTAACCAAGCACCATGGTTAGCTTCCTATATAAATTTGAACACTAAATTTCGAAATAATGCAAGTTCAACATTTGAAAAAGATTTTTTTAAGTTGTTAAATAACTCTATTTTCGGGAAAACGCTTGAGAACGTTGAGCAGCGGAGAGATATTAAGTTATTAACCCATTGGGAAAATTGTAATAGTTGGGGTGTTGAAACTTATGTAGCGAGACCAAATTTTAAAAGTTTAAGCATATTTTCAGAGAATTTAGTAGCTGCAGAAATGAATAAATTGGAAGTATTATTTGATAAACCCATATACGTAGGGTTTTCAATATTAGATATTGCAAAAACAGTTATATATGAATTTTATTACGACTTTTTAATTCCAAAGTATGGACAAAACGTGTCATTGTTATATACAGACACAGACTCGTTAATTGTGGAAATTGAAACGGAAAATGTTTATTCCGATATTAAACAAAATTTAAATAGATTTGACACATCTAATTTCGATATTACCAATGTTTTCAAAATTCCTAAAAATCAATCAATATTGGGTAAAATGAAGCTTGAATATCCAACACAAATTATTCGTGAATTTTATGGAACTGGTGCTAAAGCATATTGCATAATTTTAGATGATGATGAAACAATTAAAAAGGCGAAGGGAATATCTACTTCAACAGTAAAAAAAGATCTACAATCATTAGATTATAAAAACACTGTTGAAAATAAAATAGATAAATATTGTAAAATGCACGTTTTTCAATCAACCAACCATGATATGTTTACTGAATTACGAAATAAAGTAGCGTTATCATATTTTGATGATAAACGCTATTTTAAATCTGATTCATATACCACGCTGGCTTGGGGGCATTCAGACATTAAGCTACATGAACTTGTTAAACAAATGGGTGAATATGTGAAACAAACGTAAAAACCATAAATTTTAATATTTAATCTGATCTCGGCTTTTAATTTGATTATTGAGTAATGGTTAAAACATCACCCCCCCCCCCCCCCCCCACACACACACACACACACATACACGCAATTACATGCGCGCGTCTACTAACATATACTATATATATTGTTGTGATTCAAAATACCAATAACTTTGAATTAAATAAGCACTCTGAAAGATCACAAATTACATGAAAACTCTTAATGACAAAGAAGATTTCAACAGATAATCTTGAACGCTCTAATAAATTCAGTTATCAACAAAATAAGTGAGAGGAAGAATTCGTCCAGCAATGATATAAAAATCATGTACTACAATAATTTTTATATTCATAGAAAAATTTGCTCAATGTATAATTAAGTTTTTAGTATTATAAATGTAGGGTAATTTTAAGAAGTGAGGTAAATGTACAAAAGATTTACGTAATTTGGTGTGGTCACGGTAAAGACAAATGCAACGATTCGTTCATCCGGGACTGATGCGTGTTGAGTGTAACCAGACGGTAGGTTGTTATGACGATCCTAAAACAGAGATGAAATTATTTAAAATGACATTTTGGTTTAAAAATAAAAATGATATCAAAGATGCATTGTACTCACGTTGTAAAAGATATCAAAGAGTGACAAAATTGATAAACTCGTAAAAAACCAAGGAAACAGCAGATTAAAAATAAATAAAAAAGATGATTATCAAATGTGTAAGAGGTCAGAGCGTTTTATGGTACTCTGGTCAGAAAAGTTGTTAAAATTGGATTAAAAGCCCAATTCGACGTGGAGGAACTGAAACAGAAAAGATTTACATAAAGTTGTATGAATTACAAGAAGTTTCGTGAGATTAATTTTGATAATAAATATAAAGGTACTTACCTTTTATAAGCTGTGTAGTGATAATAACCGATTGGAACAAAGATTTGCTGTAAATGATTATTGGAGCACTAAACAAAGTTACACGAGGTGATTCTCAAGAAAAGTTAGGATTCACCATTGATCGTAGATGACTTGATGTTAAAATTATTTAAGAAACATAACGGCGACATCTGTTATTGGTAAGATAAACTTATTTAACTTTTTGCGGGATATTAGTGAACGGTTAATAAACAACGACGCGTAAAACGGAAAACGGAAATAAAACTTCAATCTGTGTAGTATTATAAAAAAATTATTTATTTGTTAAATGTTAAATTTCGATTCTAGTATAAGTTTGGTTTATTCATTATTTGTTCATGTTATTGTTTGAAAATAAATTGTCTAGTATTCAATATCGTTTGAGTATCTTTGAGGGACGAATTTCCCTCCTCTTAAGTTATTTTTCAGAAAAAGCAAAAGAGCACACCCTCGAGGAATCGACTTCTGTGGTTAAGAGTATTTTCATGCTAAATAGTATTGACAAAATAGAGCTAGCAAAAAGGGTATTCAAAATCATAAAAAATAAGGAAGTGTTGTCAAGTTCATTTTTGAATTTTCATTTTATTTTACATGTGTCCGTTATAAGAAGAAGCGATACATAGTAAAAATTGGCGCCCAACGTGGGGCTTGAAAGAGGGGTAAATAACACAGTAAAAACGCTTAAGAAAGTAAATTGTCATAAAAAAAAAATTTTATATTTGACAGATAGGTAATTAATTGATTGATTTATGAATGATAAAAATGTATGACCGGCAAATGAATTTAATAGCTAGGTAAATAATAATTTTTAAAAGATGAGTGCAATGATTAGTTTAATAAAACTTGATTAAAAATAAATGACAAAATGATGCAAAATGATGCAAAATGATGCAAGATGGAATGAGATGATGGCGTTCATGAAAGAGATGAAAGAAGACATAAATATAAATGCCGATAAAAGATCAGAAGAAGCAAAAGAAAAGGCCAAGAACACAGAGGAGTTAATTAGAAAGACCGCAGAAGAAACGAAAGAGTCCATAAAAGAGATAAATAAAAAAATCGAGGAAAAGTCGATAGAAACCAGAAAAGAATTGGAAGCTAAGCGGAGGGCCATGAATGAAAGACACAGGTTAATAGATTTCGAAAATGCTGAGGCGTTTAGGAGAATGAAAATAATAATACAATCGGGTGACGAAGAGAGAGAAATGGATGATCATGTATGGAGGGAAGAAATAAAAACCGAGATTAGAAATGAAAGACGGATGATGGAAAAAGCAGCAGAAGAAGAACGCCAAAAGGCAGAAGAAGAAGCGAAATTAAAGGCCGACGAAGAAGCGAAAAGACATGCTGAAGAAGTTGCGAATATGACGGAAAAAATGATGGCATCCATAAAATTTCAGCCATTTAACGAGATGGTAACTGAGTGTAAAGTTGAGTCTTCGGAAAAAGTGGTTGAAATTGAAATACCACGAGACGTGGAACATCAGGTTAAAAATGAAGAAATCATGGTACCACAAAGTGTTGAAAACGAAGAAATCATAGAAGAAATTGAAATACCACGAGACGTGGAACATCAGGTTAAAAATGAAGAAATCATGGTACCACAAAGTGTTGAAAACGAAGAAATCATAGAAGAAATTGAAATACCACAAGATGTCGAAAAGAGGGAAAAAGTGGAACAAAACGTTAAAAATGTTAACGAAATAAAATTGGTGAACAGAAAATCCGTTGAATTGGTGAAAGAATTTAAAACCAGTCCAATGGCAAACGATGACACAGTAAAGTTGGAAGTAATAATAGCGAAAGAAAGCCCAACACCATACACAACGTTTAAAGAAAAGAAACACTACAAAACAACTAGTAGGAGAGAGTTCCGAAGAAAGAACATGAAGAGTAAAAACGTACGTAGAAAATTAAAATTGAAAACGTGGATCATAAAAATGAACGGTAAAAACGGTGTGCGTACGTACAATAAAATAGATATAAAACGGAACAATATTTATAATAAAAACGGTTTATTAAACAATACAACAGGTAAAAACTTAAAACTACATAATTTATTAGCAAGAATATTGCAAACGGATAACATTTCGACAAATTTTATGAACAATTTAAATATTAGCGATGACATCAGGAAATGTCAAATTAATTTAAATATGAATGACAGTGACAGCTTTGAAAATTTTATAAATCGGAAAGGTGTGACGATTTACAAAGTGCCACGATTAAATAAAAATGATACCTATTATATAAAATTAATGGAACTATTTAAACATGTTCGTTGGAAGGAGTCACGTGTTGGTTCAATGGAACGACATCGGAATCTGGGGACAAGAAAATAAATAAATACGATGAATAATGTAAATATGATTCGAATGCTAATGACAAATGGACATGCGATGGTAAAATAATGAAGTTTTGTAAATATTTAATTAAGAAGTGGAAGAATAATGTTAAAGAAGAGGACCAAGAGAAAAATAAATGAAAGAATTTTATAGCGAGTTGAAATTGGAAGTTATTATAAAATAATGGCGAGACTAAATTAAGATAAATTAAAACAATAACTGAGATTTAAACCGCTGAAGAAATAGTAACGCTAAAGGCGAAACTTGAAGAAATGAAAGTATAGCAACTTCAATATAAAATACCGCTGAAGAAAATAGTAAGGCATGACCAATTGAAATAGCAATTGTGTAAATATGATTTAAAGCTATTGAAATCTGGAGAAATTTAATAAAAGGAATAAGAGGCCAAGAACAAATGATTTATTTAAACAAGCGAGGGGAAGGTAAATGTAAAGATTTATATGACAAAGATGAAAAGTTAAAACAGGATTAATAAATGGTATAATTCAAAGAGGCAATAATGTCAATAAAACATGGTATTCTTAAAGAGAGAACAATTGTTAGATAAACTTGGGGGGAACAAAAAGAAATAATTATTGAAATGAAGTAGATAGGTGAGATGGTAATTGAATTTAGGTGATAGCTCAAAGACGCATCACACGTAAATGAGAATTATGTAGTAGTAAAGGGGGGCCAATATTACAAGAATGTTGAGGCTGAATAATAAATATTAATTAAAGTTGAGAAATGAATTGAGGGGACAAGAAGGGCCAAAGATAAATGTTAATTGGGGAATACATAATAAATAGGTGTTTTATCGAAACGGAAATAATTTATATAAAAGAATACCATGAAAAGTCATACACGAAGTTAATTGTCGGGAAATAAAACAGGCAAAAAGAAATTGAATTATAAAATTGTAAGAGGTCAATCAAAGACAAAACAAGGAAAGAGGAAAGGTCAGTTTGTAAAAAGAAATAAAGTTCTGGTCAGAAAAATAAACAGATAATCAAGAAATTATTATTAATTAAATAGGTTAGACGGTTTGTTTATAATTAGTTTAGAAAGTTCATTTAAAGAAATAGGTTAGTCAGTTAATAATTTAAAGGCGTAAAGAAAAGTTATTAGAAAAATTAATTCTATAAAATTCATCAAACAAGTTTTTCTAAAAATTTATACAAATTAATTTTGGGGACAATCTGTTGTGATTCAAAATACCAATAACTTTGAATTAAATAAGCACTCTGAAAGATCACAAATTACATGAAAACTCTTAATGACAAAGAAGATTTCAACAGATAATCTTGAACGCTCTAATAAATTCAGTTATCAACAAAATAAGTGAGAGGAAGAATTCGTCCAGCAATGATATAAAAATCATGTACTACAATAATTTTTATATTCATAGAAAAATTTGCTCAATGTATAATTAAGTTTTTAGTATTATAAATGTAGGGTAATTTTAAGAAGTGAGGTAAATGTACAAAAGATTTACGTAATTTGGTGTGGTCACGGTAAAGACAAATGCAACGATTCGTTCATCCGGGACTGATGCGTGTTGAGTGTAACCAGACGGTAGGTTGTTATGACGATCCTAAAACAGAGATGAAATTATTTAAAATGACATTTTGGTTTAAAAATAAAAATGATATCAAAGATGCATTGTACTCACGTTGTAAAAGATATCAAAGAGTGACAAAATTGATAAACTCGTAAAAAACCAAGGAAACAGCAGATTAAAAATAAATAAAAAAGATGATTATCAAATGTGTAAGAGGTCAGAGCGTTTTATGGTACTCTGGTCAGAAAAGTTGTTAAAATTGGATTAAAAGCCCAATTCGACGTGGAGGAACTGAAACAGAAAAGATTTACATAAAGTTGTATGAATTACAAGAAGTTTCGTGAGATTAATTTTGATAATAAATATAAAGGTACTTACCTTTTATAAGCTGTGTAGTGATAATAACCGATTGGAACAAAGATTTGCTGTAAATGATTATTGGAGCACTAAACAAAGTTACACGAGGTGATTCTCAAGAAAAGTTAGGATTCACCATTGATCGTAGATGACTTGATGTTAAAATTATTTAAGAAACATAACGGCGACATCTGTTATTGGTAAGATAAACTTATTTAACTTTTTGCGGGATATTAGTGAACGGTTAATAAACAACGACGCGTAAAACGGAAAACGGAAATAAAACTTCAATCTGTGTAGTATTATAAAAAAATTATTTATTTGTTAAATGTTAAATTTCGATTCTAGTATAAGTTTGGTTTATTCATTATTTGTTCATGTTATTGTTTGAAAATAAATTGTCTAGTATTCAATATCGTTTGAGTATCTTTGAGGGACGAATTTCCCTCCTCTTAAGTTATTTTTCAGAAAAAGCAAAAGAGCACACCCTCGAGGAATCGACTTCTGTGGTTAAGAGTATTTTCATGCTAAATAGTATTGACAAAATAGAGCTAGCAAAAAGGGTATTCAAAATCATAAAAAATAAGGAAGTGTTGTCAAGTTCATTTTTGAATTTTCATTTTATTTTACATGTGTCCGTTATAAGAAGAAGCGATACATAGTAATATATAGCAACAAGTTGCAGCAGGACAGTCAGTAACCAAAATGGCAAAGATTTTGCAGAACATACAAATAAAAAACGGACTTTTGAGAGATTTGTTGGTGACAAACCACGAATCGTTGGATGGTTAGAAAAATTATTATTGTTTTATTCAGTTTAATATTAACTATTTTTTAGAATTATATCATAACAGAAAAATTTCTGTAAAGGATGGTGACCAGTCTGAGGAGCTTCCTGAGAAGGATGACTCTATTAATTGTAAGAAAGACACTATTATTATTATTATTATTTAGATTAGTAACTTATCGATTCTTAGTTGATGCTGCTGATTTTGACAATCCACACCTTCTGGAGGAGGTGAATAAGCTGAACAGTCATCTTGCGGAAGCGGGGGTGAATAAGATTACTAGTCATCATCATATGGAAGCGGAGGATGAGTTTATCAACGAGGAGAACGACGAATTTTTCACCAATTTATGTAATCAAATGGATGAGTTTGATAGACATAGGAAAAAGGAACTGGTTGAAGCTGATAGACGGAGGAAAAATGAAAATATAACACACATAAGAAAAAAAATTAAGCAATATGAGCTTAATCTCTACCTCGAGGGGGAGAAACTTAAACGGAAGAAGTGGGTTTTGGAGAGTTTGAGAAAGATTGAGTTCGATTTAGAGATGGAGCTCTGAATTGTATAATTTTCTTTCATATTATTTCTTTGTATTATATTATTATTTCTTTCTTATTATTATTATTATTATAAATAAAAAAAAAAGATAATTTAATTTATGATTGTTTATTTAAAAAAAAAATTTTCCCCAAACATTTAAGATAGTTACAAAAATCGGATTGGTATAATTTTATATCACACAACTTGTTTACTATTGATCCACGAATTGTGATTTTTATCCAAACCCAACCATTTAACAAACAACTTATTTTTTTGTCTTTTTAAAACTTTTTCAACCAAATAAACATCTTGGTGTTTAACTTTCTGCAATTCTTGTTCATAGAATCCACCTCTAATTTCCTCGTTGTTTATATCTGTAAGAAGATATGTTCTTGGTAGGGTTGCTTTAACTTTAGAAATTTTAAATATCTCATTAGACCATGCGGGGGTGTATCCTTTCGAAAACGCGTGTCGATATTTACTTATTCTAACACTATCACCGATTTTAAATTTGGGGTTTTTCGGATCAATAACTTTCGGGTGATTGTATACCGTCTTTAGAAGTAATTGTTCATCTTTTTTGGTAACGTTTATCGGTTTTAAACCAGTTGTTGTATGCTTTTTAGAATTATACACATCAACTAGTTTTTGTAAGATATCCAACCACCGATAATTTCCTCGAAAACTAAATTCTTTCCACATCAAATTTTTAAGCGTTCGATTAACTCTCTCTACCACTGACGCTTTTTTTATCGAAAATGTACTATAGTGATTTATTCTATATTTCAACATTAATTCCCGAAATTCCTTATTATAAAATTCTTTCCCCAAATCTGTCTGCAAATTATCAGGTGTGTTTTCTTTAAGTATTGACTTCATAGCAGCAGTCACTTCTCGTCCACTTTTATTTTTTAAAGGTTTCGCCCATAAATATTTTGAGAAAACATTAATTACAACCAATATAAATTTGAAACCTTTATTACTAGACGATAGTTGACCAACATCTACTAAATCTGCTTGGAATAAATCAGTCAATCCTCTAACTAGAACAGATCTTCGTTGAAAATTTTTACGAGCTGATCTGTGTAACTCGTTTACAACATCTCTTTTTATATTCATCTTTCAATTAATGTATTATTTAATAATTTTTGCTTCTCGTAACTCTTCTTCAATGGATGCGATTTCGTTTACATGACCATCGTGACCAGCAGACTGTGAAGCTATTAAGAGTTTTAATCTTTCGATTATCTCATTTACATCGTTAAAATACACATAATCTTTTTTCCTGTTGTTATATTGTAAAAACAATGGATGTTCTAGAAAACCACCAAGCTTTTTTTTCTTATTTCCAGTTACACCCCTAGCTCTTAATGCAGGTTCAATTATTTGTCTATACTTGGATGTAGCGTTACCATTTATTTGAGCATCAGCTGAATAATTTCTACGAAATAGATTGGTTCTACGTCCAATGTCAATATAGTTTTTTTCATCATTCTCATGATACCCCGACGGTTGTTTTTTAAATAAGAGTTCGTAAAGACCTGTGGTTCCTTTATATTTTAAAGGTTTAGGAGTGTTCGGTACTTTGAGTATAATATCGGGTCCTTCAAAATCAATTAACGAATCACCAATAGAAAATTTAGCAGTTTCCAAATCATGTTTCACCCCATAATTAAAATCAAAAACATCTTCTTTATCTAATATCATATTCTCAACATAATATCTAGGTAATGGTGTAGAAAAATTTTCTAAATAATCTTGAAATGATTTCGATTCAATCATATCATTAACTTCTTTTGTTGTTTCATTATGAGCCCTACTATATCCTTCTTCTTCGGTGAATATAGGATGTAAAATTGTTCGATTTAAATCAACATCATCAGGTTCATGTTGATAAACTGCACCATCCATTAAAAAGTTTGGTGTTGATTTATTAATTTTCGATTCCACCGCAGATTTACGTCCATATGTTTTTTCTTTCTTTTTTCTTTTTGGTGTGTCTACTTCGGTGAACATGCGATGTAAAATTGTTTGATTTAAATCAACATCATCATCAGGCTCTCCTCTATCGATTCTCTTTTCTTTCACTCTTTCAATACTCGATTCCATATCAGATTTGTTGTCAAATTTTTTATTTTCTTTAATTGGTATGTTGATATCAATTTCCGGTTTAAGTTCATGTTTTATTTTAGATTCTTTACCAAATTGTGAAACTATTTCTTGTAAAGGTTTCGTAATCGGTTTATACTTTTTAAATAAATCTAAATTTGATTGTGCAATATCCGATTTCAAATTTTTATATTTCATTTTCACGGCTTTTCGCGCTTGAATAAGATCGTGGGTTAAACGTTTATTCATCGCGGATGTTTGAAGACTAAAATTATTTT
The DNA here is from genome assembly GCA_932274525.1 of Podabrus alpinus. Lineage (NCBI taxonomy): Eukaryota > Metazoa > Arthropoda > Insecta > Coleoptera > Cantharidae > Podabrus > Podabrus alpinus. Next base: position 69,449,230 of record OW026454.1, read on the forward strand.
ACTAGATTATACTATTATATTTATTTTCAAATATAAATAAACGTATCAAAACCTTTTCTATATCGTCCTTTATTAATATCACAAACTTTATCGATAACTAACATCCCATATTTATCTTTCCAACATATATTACATAAAGTTTTAAATTGATTAAATGTCATATCGACCCCCACATGATCATCATATACATGTTTTAAATTTGTATTATCTTGTTTAAACAAAACTAGAAAATTTGCATTGTCTCTTATGAGTTGCTTAGGAATTTTGCTATATGTTTGACATAAGTAGAAAGAATCTATATTCTTATGTCTACCAAAACTAAAATATTCCCTCATAATATCTTGGTTGGTGCACACAACATCATCAAAAATAAATATCGAGTTTGGTTTGATTTCAGTAGGTGACGGTACATCCTTCTCATTATCATATTCAGCATAACCAATTTCTTTTAGTGGTTTCAACACTTGTTTTAAATATTCATATTTTTGTTGAAACAATGATTTGGAATATATGTAAATATTTTCAAAACGAAGTCCGTTGGGGTGGAGAAGTAAGCATAGAAAGGCATTTGTTTTTCCACAACCAGAATAACCAACAATTAGACCCATTTTTGAGTAACATCCCAATAAAACACCGTGTTTAGGAAAGGATGTTATTTGAACATCCTGATTTGTTATCGGTAGCTGATGTTGATGCTGTTTCTCTAAACGCATTGTTACATATTGCTATGAGGGGTTACCGTTTTTAATCGAGCCCCACGTTATGAGCCTAAAAGTGCTATGTGCTGACGTAGACTCACGTTGGGCTAGCCAAAAAGTGCTATGTACGGAGTGCTTTAAGCTTGCCTTTGTAATAGAGCGGTAACCTTTGATGGTGCGGGTTTACACAAATTAACCCCGTCAATAGAGACGTTTGCAATTTTATTGTCGCTAATAAATATTTACCTCGGCTAGATATAATTTTTATTGTAAGCATGAAACCTACCTCTATCTCGGGCTGGATTCCTTCCTTGACCAAATCTGTGAATTGCTGAAATCAAATATTTTTGGATCTCGGAACAAGATTGGAAAATAATTCTCCGTTTCAAAGGCAAATGTAAATTTTATTGTTTGTATTATAATTATAGCAAATAAAAATTCTTAATATTAATAAAATAATTCCTTAAGATTACCCAAACTGTTAATTTTAACGTAGGCGCAACGCGGTGATAATTTTTACGCACGCACTGAATTTTATAAAAATTATAAAGTTTTATGTAGATTTACCTTTATCTAGGGTTTTTCTGGTTCGTAAGATATTTGACCATGAATCTTATCTGCTTGCGTAGAGCGATCAGCTGTTGTACCATTGATAAAAACGGATGGGTGTCGATGCACAGTTTTACCTCGTGTAATTTTGTGAATAGTTTTTGTTGAAAATCTCACTAATCACTGGACTTTTCTTTTATAAAACACTTTAATCTGACGTAAGTAATTATTATTTAATTATTCTATACTTTTGTTGTTAATTTCTATTAAAATTTTTATTAATTCAATTAAATTTTATTGCAGCACAAAATCACCATTTGCATAACCCAAAACTCGTTTATTGATTAATTTTTTTCCTTTGTTTTTGTTGCCTTGATACCCAACTTTCCAGGCAAGGTTGATTATTATTTTTGTTGAAAATAACAACATCGATATTGCATAGTCAGGTACGTATTTGCCCATTTTGTTTTGACAAAATTTTTAATGAAATTTTATCTTTTCCAGATTGAATTGGTTTTCTACATTCCATTTGGTTATTCGATTAATTGGTGAAGATGCACCATCCATTTACTGTTCATTGACTAACGAAACACTTTAATGTCATGTAATGTTTTAACTTGCTATTAATTTTATGCTAACAAATTTTTCATATTAATAAGTTATTCAACAATATTTTGATATTAATTAGGATTACTCATAACTAAACAAATTGATTTTAAGACTAAAATAACAAATTTTATGATAACGGAATTTAAATTTCACATTGTTAAATTATTTTATTAATCTTGGTTCCATGAATGTAATTTGAATTAATTTTTGAATTTGAATTAAAGTATTTGCTATCAGATGGAATCTTTCCGTATGATTTTAAAATAAGTCTCATGCCTTAATAATCGTTGATCAACTTTTGAATATTAACGTACGCATCTCTATTAACGTGGCCAGTGCATAACATCGCATTGTTGCCCCCTATGTTAAGATACAATTTATTCGAAAATACCCATTTTCGTCATAAATTTTAGATTAACATAAATGTGCGTTAATTCATACACAACAAAATTAACTTTTAACGTAAAATTGCATAACAAAATATCAAAATTAACTTAGTAAATTAAATTAACTGTTCAAGAACTAACTAACTAATTATATTAAATTCAAACTATCCTAATTAACAAATCTAATTAACAAATCTGACCAAGATTTCTATTATTTTCTCCTAGTATTTTGTTTACCAATGATCGTTGTTTTGATCTTTATTTTATTTAAATTTTTATTTCATTATTCGTTTATCTTTAATCTGTTCTTTACTTAGGTAGCCCCATTTAATCTAATTTAATTTACTCTGGTGACTAAAATTTCTTTTCTTCTTATTCCCTTGTTAATTGGTTTCTTTGGTATCCTTATTTTTATTTCTCTATCATAATATTTCCATTGTTTTCCTCATTATCATAATTCATATTTATTTTCCCCCCTTTATATATCTCATAATATTTATTCATAAATTCTCCACATCATAATATATCATATTCCCTCACAATAATAATTCATAATAATTCTTATTTCAATATTAGACATTTTGCTTTTGATACCAATTTATTTTAAACCCCTTTGCTTTCAATCTGTTGTTTCCTATTTCCTTTTATTTTATTCTTTGTCACCGAATACCTTTATTTACCTAATCAGACCTACATAAATAAATTTCCTAACCCGCATTATATTATTGTTTTTAAATGAATCCAATTTTCAATAACTATTTCTTTCCATAAATTTTTAAATTACAATAAAACTTAGCTATTTCCTAAAATTAATACTTTCTTGGTCAAATTATATTTTCAGACAAAATCATATTTACAATTGTCTTTGGTCCTATTCTACTATTTCCTCAGCGGTTTGTTATAGACGTTGTTATTCTTTATTTTTAATTAAGTTTCGCTGTTATTTTATTCACCGCTTATTGAGAAAATAGTAAGGTTGACTTCCTTTTAAAACGTACTCTTTTAATCTTAAATTTCACACACTTGTAAAATTTCCTCTTATTAACATAACCATTTCTTTTCTTAATTTTCTTTTGTAAATTTATTTTTACGTTGGACTCTCTTGTCCATTTTACTTTGTAGTTCTTTGTCTTTTGGCTTTTCTTATTCTTCCTGTATAAATTATTTTTCTTCATTCCGATGTTGTCATAACTTGTTAGTTTATTTAATTTGTAGTTTGTAAAATCGATATTAACACTTGCTTTCATAAATTTCCTACTTTTAACCCGTTTTCGTGCATTGATAAAATTTTTATATTTTAAGTTTGTTAATTTATAAGGTCTTTTAATTTTAAATGTTATACCGAAATTTGTTAATTTATTTTTAATTTTAATGTGACTGTTTTTACGTTGTACTCGTGTACCTTTTAATTTAATAAATTTTCTAGTTTTAAATGTGAACTTTTTAGTTCGTATGCCTCTTGTGTGACGTTTTCGCTTTGCACGTAACTTTTTGAATTTTAACTGCATTCGTTTAAATGTCTTTCTTGTGTGTACTTCATATGACCGGCACTTATGTCTTTCTGCTACCTTTTGGGCTATCATCTTTATCGGTTCAAATTTATTTGTCATTACCGTCCCGTTAAACGGTTGAAATTTTATCGTTTTCAACATTTCGGCCATCTCGTTCGCAACTTCTTGTGGTTTCTCGACTTCTTCGGTCACCACTTCTTCGTTGGGCTTTTCCCCAATATCTATTGTGAAATTTTGTATACTGTTCTTGATGTCCTCTGTACTTTTTATGATCACGTTTTCTAATCTTTTACTTTTTTCTTCCGCTTTATCAATCAATTCCTTCTTGAAGTCTTGCAATATCTCTATCAACTCCTTGTGGTTTTCTTCTTCTTTTGTTGTTGTATTTATGTTTTCGATAATTAATCTCGTGTTTTCTTCTGCTTTCTTTTCTCTTATCATTGCTCTTTCGTTTTCTTCCTTTTGATATTCTTTCATGAACGCTTCCATCCATTCCCTCAGTACTTGCATATCTGATTTCTTTTCTTGCGCCATCGTAGTTATGTATTTTTAATTAATTTATTTATAAGGAAATAATTGCTAATTTGTAAAAATCTCATGTACGTTTAATTTTAAATATAAGAAAATTGTAAATCGTTACTGTAAATAGTTGTAAATAATTTCGTTCTAATTAACCTAACTGATATGTTTAATTGACACGTCTTGGTACCCCCTATTTCTCGATGTAATTTTAATTTTAGTAATAAGGATATTTTTAATTTTAGTTTTAAGAAAATTTTAGTTTTAATGTTAACGTTATGAATAATTTTAATGAATTTTCTCGTTGTAATTAACCTATCTATAAATTTAATTATATTGACCTAATTTTACTCGCGGTACGAGGTTATTCGAGGTGACTCGTGCTCCCACGTTGTGACGCCAAAAAGTGCTATGAGGGGTTACCGTTTTTAATCGAGCCCCACGTTATGAGCCTAAAAGTGCTATGTGCTGACGTAGACTCACGTTGGGCTAGCCAAAAAGTGCTATGTACGGAGTGCTTTAAGCTTGCCTTTGTAATAGAGCGGTAACCTTTGATGGTGCGGGTTTACACAAATTAACCCCGTCAATAGAGACGTTTGCAATTTTATTGTCGCTAATAAATATTTACCTCGGCTAGATATAATTTTTATTGTAAGCATGAAACCTACGTCTATCTCGGGCTGGATTCCTTCCTTGACCAAATCTGTGAATTGCTGAAATCAAATATTTTTGGATCTCGGAACAAGATTGGAAAATAATTCTCCGTTTCAAAGGCAAATGTAAATTTTATTGTTTGTATTATAATTATAGCAAATAAAAATTCTTAATATTAATAAAATAATTCCTTAAGATTACCCAAACTGTTAATTTTAACGTAGGCGCAACGCGGTGATAATTTTTACGCACGCACTGAATTTTATAAAAATTATAAAGTTTTATGTAGATTTACCTTTATCTAGGGTTTTTCTGGTTCGTAAGATATTTGACCATGAATCTTATCTGCTTGCGTAGAGCGATCAGCTGTTGTACCATTGATAAAAACGGATGGGTGTCGATGCACAGTTTTACCTCGTGTAATTTTGTGAATAGTTTTTGTTGAAAATCTCACTAATCACTGGACTTTTCTTTTATAAAACACTTTAATCTGACGTAAGTAATTATTATTTAATTATTCTATACTTTTGTTGTTAATTTCTATTAAAATTTTTATTAATTCAATTAAATTTTATTGCAGCACAAAATCACCATTTGCATAACCCAAAACTCGTTTATTGATTAATTTTTTTCCTTTGTTTTTGTTGCCTTGATACCCAACTTTCCAGGCAAGGTTGATTATTATTTTTGTTGAAAATAACAACATCGATATTGCATAGTCAGGTACGTATTTGCCCATTTTGTTTTGACAAAATTTTTAATGAAATTTTATCTTTTCCAGATTGAATTGGTTTTCTACATTCCATTTGGTTATTCGATTAATTGGTGAAGATGCACCATCCATTTACTGTTCATTGACTAACGAAACACTTTAATGTCATGTAATGTTTTAACTTGCTATTAATTTTATGCTAACAAATTTTTCATATTAATAAGTTATTCAACAATATTTTGATATTAATTAGGATTACTCATAACTAAACAAATTGATTTTAAGACTAAAATAACAAATTTTATGATAACGGAATTTAAATTTCACATTGTTAAATTATTTTATTAATCTTGGTTCCATGAATGTAATTTGAATTAATTTTTGAATTTGAATTAAAGTATTTGCTATCAGATGGAATCTTTCCGTATGATTTTAAAATAAGTCTCATGCCTTAATAATCGTTGATCAACTTTTGAATATTAACGTACGCATCTCTATTAACGTGGTCAGTGCATAACATCGCAATATGATTTTGATTTTCCGTCGCGGTACCGTTACGGTATTGGTTCGGTAGTCACCGATTTTTTCTTAAACACCGCAGCAGTACCGTCGCGGTACTGGTTCGGTAGTCACCGATTTTTCTTAAACACCGCAGCAGTACCGGCACGGTAATTAATGATGTTCTTGTTATATAATATAATAATAACAATAACAAATTTCAGTTAACATTTGTAATGCCATGTTGATACATCGAAACAGCGGTGGTGGATTTGTTAATAATATAATTAATAAATTACCATTTGAATTACATATTCCGGGGTATAGGTATTCATTCTAAAATATGTTGTTGATTATGTATAAGTTAATATTTTTTTTCTCCTAAGATTTTGTGGTCCTGGTACAAAACTACGTCAACGTTTAGTGAGGGGTGATTCTGGTATTAACCAACTAGACGAAGCCTGCAAAGAACACGATATCACCTATTCGAATTTTAAGGATATATCTAAAAGACACGAAGCAGACAAAATACTTACCAATAAAGCTGTAATAAGATCGCAATCGAAAGACTCATCATTTGCAGAAAAACTTGCTGCATTAGGTGTTGCGAGGGTTATGAAAGCTAAAGTAAAGTTGGGGATGGGTTGCGAGAAATCTAAAATAAAATCAGGGGGTGGGTATAAGAAAAAAAAATCTAAAAGACCATCGTTTAGACATGTTGTGAGAAAAACTGCCAATGTTTTACGTCGAAGTAACAGTTCAGACTTATTAACCAATGCGAGAATTGCTCTTTCAACTATTAAACAGAAACCTAAAAAACCACGAATTATTCCAATACCTAAAACTGGTGGTTTCTTACCACTAATTCCAATATTTGCAGCCTTAAGCGCTTTGGGAGCTTTAGGTGGTGGTGCTGCGGGTATTGCAAAAGCTGTTAATGATTCTAAAAGCGCAAATGAAAATTTAAAAGAAGCACAACGACATAATAAAAACATGGAAGCTATCGCCATAGGTAAAGGTCTTTACTTAAAACCGTATAAAAGCGGACTTGGTCTATATCTAAAACCTTATTCAAAAAACTATTAGCATCGCTACCAAAACGACCTCTAACCAACATCGATTTACTTCGATATAGTAAGAAATTAAAAATTCCAAATTTTAGAGGAGTGTTTATGAAAAATACTCTACCGAAAAAAATACATAAGTATGAAAGTGGAATTGTTAATTTAGAGGAAGATTTTAAATCTGGATCTCATTGGATAGCATACATTATTAGAGATCAACGTGATATTTTATTTTTTGATAGTTATGGAAATCTATCTCCACCTCCACAATTAATAAAATATTTCGGTAGCGATAAGAACATTAAATACAATTATGATAGATATCAAAAGTATAACTCCTTTAATTGTGGGCATTTGTGTTTAGACTTCTTATATAGACATTCCATTAATTAATATACACCAGTGTTAAGCCAACCACCAACACCATGTCATATGTAATCAGTGTAAGCGGTAATAGTTCCGAATTGTATTCGGAAATTAATCCTATTATATATACTGATGATGGTCAATATGTGTTAGCATTAACAAATTTTGAAACTTATAACACGATACATAATGTTAAGGCTGGATGCAATAAATTTTACTATGGAGATGATGCTCGTATAACTATTCAAAAGGGTCAGACAAGTATTGAGACGATTGTTAAAGCAATACACGCAAGAGATAGTGATGCTATTTCGATTGTTTCGACAAATAATAATAATAAAATAATTGTAAATTGCATATCCTCTGTTAACTCGAGTAAAGAAGATAGTGTGTTAAAGGAACTTAATTTCTATGTGAGTAAAGAAAAAAGTAATCAATATGTGTTGGAGTTAAAAAATGTAATAATTTACATTCCTCAACAAGATAGTAAGTTTTACTATGGAGATGGAGATGATGAATATGTAAACTTCAAAGTTTCACCTGGCCTTTATGCGCTCGATGTTGTTCTAAAGTATTTAAAATCAGAAATAAATAAGAAAGTACCTAATAAGTTCATCATTACGGAAAATGAAGTGCGTTTAAAATCATTATTCACTAAGGAATATACAAATGATTTCAAAGAAGATTTAGGATTTATTAAACAAAAAAATGGAGAATATGTATTAGATTTATCTAAAACTAAACATCTCAACATATCGAATAAGAAGAGATTCTATTTTGGAGTAGAAAAAACTGTTGAAATTCCATCGGGGGCATATGAAATCGATGATATTCGATCATATTTACAAACACAATTAAGTAATGCTAATGTCTCTTTAGAACTCACAACAAATACTAATACCTCAAAAGTAAACATTAAATGCACAGAACGTATTAATTTTAGCAAAAACGATAGTATAGGACCATTATTGGGTTTTGATAAGCAATACATCAAGAAAAACACTCAGAAAGTATCTGATCACAGTGTAAATATTTTATCGGTGAACACCATTTGCATTGAGTGTAATATTACTACCGGTTCATATAGAAATGGAAAACTGAGTCACGTGGTACACGAGTTTTTTCCAATAGTTCCACGCGGTTATAAAATAGTTGAAACCCCATCTAATGTCATTTATTTACCTATAAACACTCAATCTATATCAAACATTTCAGTTAGAGTAATAGATCAGAACGATCAGGTTATAGATTTTAACAGGGAAGAAATATCAATGAGGTTTCATTTAAAAAAACTTTAGAAATGGTAATCCAGTATTCAAGAAGTGCACGTCAACATTATAATGTTGCTTATAAACGCCTGTCTAATTTAAAAAGCGTCAGTCAAAAATCTTCAACAGGTGTGATAACACCAATCAATAGAGCGTTTTTAAAAGCTTTAGGTTATAAAGTTCTTGTGTAAAATGGGGATTTTAGATATTGCAGAAAAAATTATTGAAGATAATTCGATTACAAATGCCGAATTTCACACACATCAACCATATGCTTCCACATCATTTGACAATAACGATGAAATTAGAATCCCTATTCAACAGCTGGATGCGTATACGGCACCCAGTCTAAGTTATCTTTATATCGAAGGCACGCTAAAACATGAAGATGGTACCACATCTACAACAGGTCACTTCATTAACAACGGCATAGCATTTTTATTCAGTGAAATTAGATATGAGTTAAACGGAGTTGTGATAGATTCTTCTAGAAACTTAGGTGTTACTTCTACTTTAAAAGCTTATCCATCCTACTCTAGAAACGAATGTTTAAAATTAAAAAACGCTGGATGGGAACCCCAAAAACATTTAGAAATGGTGTTAAATCAAGGTACTAATGGAAATTTTAATGCTTGTATACCTCTAAAAATGATTTTGGGATTTGGTGAGGATTATAACAAAATCATATTGAACGCTAAACAAGAGCTGGTGTTAATAAGAAGTAATAGTGATACTAATGCAGTAGTATCTTCAAAAGCCGATGAAAAACTCAAAGTTTCAATCAATAAACTTTTCTGGAAAGTACCACACATAGCTGTTTCCTTGGAAGAACAATTACGTTTAACTAACTTTGTTGATAAAAGTTTAGAGATCCCAATAGCATTCAGATCGTGGGAACTTCATGAATACCCCCAATTACCTCAGACAAATCGTCACTCGTGGACTGTAAAAACTACTACTCAAGTGGAAACACCTAGAATGATAATAATAGCATTTTCAACAAATAGAAAAAACAAAATTGATAAGGATATGAGTAAATTTGATTCTTGTGATTTGGTAAATTTGAATGTTTACTTAAATTCTGAGCGCTACCCATATGATAATTTAAATATAAACTATAAAAAGAATTCTTTCTCAATTCTATATGAAATGTTTGCAAATTTTCAACAAATATATTACGGTAAAGAAAACGAGCCAATGCTTACACCTGAAGAATTTAAAGCTAATACACCAATGGTCGTAGTAGATTGTACTCGTCAGAAGGATGGTCTTAGCAAAGGACCAATTGAAGTAAGAGTAGAATTTGAGAGTGGGGATAATATAAAAGCAGACACAACCGCTTACTGTCTAGTTCTTCATGATCGAATGTTTAATTATAATCCTCTTACAAATTCTGTGAAGCAAATATGAGTAACGTGATGGTATTGGATGTTCAAGGGTTTAAAACAAATAATAATACATTTTTACCCAAAGAATTAGCTGTTTATGATGGTTCTAAAACAGCTCATTTCATATTTAAACAACCGTTTAAGTTTAATGACTTAGCACCGGAGTATCAGAAACAGGCAAACTACATAATGCATAAACACCATGGAATATTATGGGAAAGCGGTTTTACACCTGTTCATAAATTTAATGATATTATTAGGTATTTAACTTTATCCGTTGATGTTGTATACATTAAAGGGTTGGAAAAGTCCTTATTCATCAAAAAAATAATTAATAAACCTGTGGTAGAGTTGGATGAACAACCTGCTCTAACATTGGACAAACCATCCTGTTTTTTTCATTCAATGAGTGAATGTATTTGTGCACTATCAAATGTATTTCATTTATATAATAATTGTATTATGCAGTAATAAATCTGATTTTTTTTTTATACGATGTTTTTTTTTTTACTTAATTATCATCCTATTGAATATATAAGCAGTTGCGTTAAAACCATGGTTGGGTATGCTGATGAAAGACTCCGCCGTTTTTCGTTTAGAGATTGGAAGTATCCATTTGCTAATCCAAACGCTTTGGTAAAAGCTGGTTTCTATAGTTTACAAAATGATGATAATGTTCAGTGTGCGTTTTGCACAATCATTATTGGTGGGTGGGGAGTGGGGGATGACCCCATGATAGAGCATAAAAAGTGGTCTCCAAGATGTCCTTTTCTTGAAGAAGATTTTCCCAACACATTCCTCAAATATTATTCAAATGAAGAAGCCCGCCTTACTTCGTTTAAAAATTGGAAGTCTCCATTTGCTAATCCAAACGATTTGGTAAAAGCTGGTTTCTATAGTTTAAACAATGATGATAATGTTCGGTGTGTGTTTTGTGCAATCATTATTGGTAGTTGGGAAGCTGGGGATGATCCTATGATAGAACATAAAAAGTGGTCTCCTAGATGTTCTTTATTTGAAGCAGATGTTTGTGGGATGTATGAAGTTTTCCCCAATTCGATACCTGACAATATAAATATAAACCTGAAAATACCAGTTGAGGATCGAAGTGATGTCGATCGATGTTCTAAGAGATCTAATAAGGTGTTTAATTGCTCATCATGTATATTACAATAATGTAACCAATAAGTATTGTGTGTTTGATGAAATAATAATAATAATAAAAAATAATTGCTTTATTTATTTATTTATGACTACATCCTTATTTGCTAAAATTACATTTTTTTTACTAATTTTGTAATATAATATCTGAAATGATATATTATGAACATTAGAAATAAAAACAATATAGTGCTTAATATTCCAGACACCGCAATAAAACTATAATTTGGATTCGTTAAATAATCAGAATTATCAAGAATCGCATTCCAGGAGGTTTCAACAATTTTTGTTGCGTAGAACATTTTGAATTTATAATATAAAATATCACTTTTTTCAGTTAAATTGATGATGAATGTGCAAACATCATCATTGACATATGTAATATTCATTGGAGTCCAGAGACATTCTTTTAATTTATCGTCATATTTTAAACATGAGTGTACACCTCGCACATTTCGTGGGCAGATTGTATATAAAGTTCCATTTAGAATCAACGTAAATAACATAAGTGAGTCCATGTTGCACTAGTTATTGAATGTAACTGACTAAATCATCATTACTAAACCATTCTTATTCTCATGAGATTTATGAATCTCCTTAGGAATTTGTTTGATTTCATTTTCTGTTATAAACTCAAACCATCACTTCTACTTCACACATAATATTGAGACCTATTGATTATAAATATAATATGTTGATGTTGGGATTGGATCACATAAATAATAATAATAACGACAATAAATCTAGATTATATATAAAATTTATTTTAATATCTTGTAAATATGTATATTCTAACATTAACATTTAATATTTATATAAACTATTCTTTAAAATATTCTAATAAATTATACTTTCTAACCATGCCATATGGTAGAAACTCTTTCAAGCTGTATAAAACATTTTTAAAACCTTTTGCTATTAGTACTCGAAAAAACCCACCTAATGTTATTGTATTTTTTAAAAATTTATCACATATTTCAACACATTCATCATATTCTGCTGCTTGACGAGTAGCTTCCTCTAGATTCGGATATCCAAGTCTCATGCCATTTGCTCCATTTTGAACGTCGAAAGACATATCCTGCACTTCACACATATATCTTTTTACGGCTGATGGTAAATCTACAGCTGTTGGGTAGTGTCTTGCAGAATACGCCATCCACATCCTACAATTATTTTCTTGCATTAATAATTCCAACATCTACAATGATTTTTTCGGGTACAAATTGAACCATCTCCATCAGCGTGTGTGCTCGAACACCATCAGAGTTTACATTTATAAAGTTAAAAATATTGGATATGTTTTCCGTGGGGTTTAAATTTTTAACAATATTTGAATAATATGCGTCAAAGGATTGATTATGTAGTATTGTTAAATATGAGTTAATCAAGTTAGATAGTCCCCACAACCCATCAACAGTTTCAGCACCCAAATAAACCCATCGATCTTTATCTTTATATAATTTTAATAGTTTTTTATTTTGAAACTTTTTGGTAAATTCAATTGTAAATGTATCCAATATAGAACACCATTTTGTATCTTCTTCTTCAGTAAAAAATGTTGAAATCATCGGTTTATAAAGTAAAAACCGTATCCAATCGTCTTCGTTTAATACAACCTTATATGAGCATTTCGCACCGCTGATTGTGATGCTAGGTCGTAAATCAACTTTAGATAGGCCGATGGAGATGATTTTAGAACATGAGTTATTTAGTGGATATGTTTTTCCATTTAAATATTCCACTATAAAAATAATACCAATGATTGTAACAATAAATAAATAAATATTAGACTTACTTGTTTAATTTGTTGTAGGTACTGTGAATAACAAACTATGGTAAACGTTGTGTTTAATATTAAGCAAACCACTCAATATATATTGTGAGCGATGTATGGTTGGGTGATTGTTGAAGGTGACCTTGTTTTTCGGTTGCGCACACAACCAATAGCTGGGGGGTGACCTTGAAGGTGACCTCGAGACATTCACATTACACGTACCGTCAACAGAATGATCGAGGGTGACCTTGAAGTTGACCTTGAGAACTGGGGGCGTGGTGGTGGCGGCAACCTTGAGAAAGTGGGTGTGGTGGTGGTGACAACCTTGGAAAGTGGACGTGGTGGTGGTGGCAACCTTGAGAAAGTGGGCGTGGTGGTGGTGGTGGCAACCTTGAGAAAGGGGGCGTGGTGGTGGTGGTGGTGGCAACCTTGAGAAAGGGGGCGTGGTGGTGGGCGGAGTCATCCCCACCTTGGAAAGTGGGAGGAGTCACCTCCCACCTTGAAAAAATTGGAGTGGGGGGAGCAACGCACTCTCAATTTATCACTACTGTCATATATGTTGAAAATTATAATGATAATGATAATCACGTTAATTAATCTAATTTTCTAATTTTGAAATATATCCTATTGATCACATATTCTGTATGACTTAAATTGTTGGCTCACATGGCAGGTTTTGATTATAATTTTTAATTATAAAAATAAAAATAAACAGACATGTTCATGGCAACGCTTCCATAGCTTACGACATTTGCGACAAATTATTGAGATTTTTTTGGAATTTATCTAACCTTTTTACAAATGAGAAACAAATAAAATATAAAACAATGCACGCAAGGTAACGGGTTTTACTGGCTCAAGGAGGTAACTGACTCGCCTGCGGCTCGTCAGTTATATCCTCCATTCGCCAGTAAAAACCCTCTTACCTTGCTAGTAATGTTATATACTATTACTAATTGGTCATTATTGCACCCTCTATTTATTTATAACAATAAAATACGTTACATTGGAGATATTGTTAGTTCTACTATTTTGCACATATAAGAGTTATTACCAAATGAAATAAATTGTTGATGTTCATAGTAGATATTACGTGAATGGTAAGCTACAACTGTGCGACACATTGGAGATATCTCTCTAAATTTCAAAATTAATATTATTTAAAAAAATTAAAAAAACAAACATTTAATTCATTTTATATTTTACTAGCTGGCACGGGCGGCATTCGCCGCCATTAGCCATCTAGACCCATAATAGATCCGTGAAGGCCATAGTTGTTCGGCCTTCGGGCTCACAGGGGAAGGACCATAATAGATCCGCGAAGGCCATAGTTGTTCGGCCTTCGACCTCACAGGGTGGCCAAGATTCAGTTCATATAGGGTTATATGATAGATTAAGAGCACTATCTAGCGAATGCGGAGTGTGCAAGCATTATAAATATAGCACATAAAAATAAAAAAAAACTTCTGAATAAACCAAATTTCTTGGTTTTCCAGAAGCAGTGTTTAAAATGGTAATATATTCAATAAAAGTTCAGAAGTCCACGGCAAGGTTGACGCGACCACTCGATGCAGTGCAGAGTGAAAATTCGCGGAATTCTCTAACTCGACCGTACGGTGGGCATCAACATGCCATGGATCAACCTTACCTAACCAAATAAATCACCAACCAAACAGCAACTCTTACAAAAAAAACCAAAGGGGAGTAGGAAATCTTCAAAAGACGCCATCAACATTCACTACAAAACTTCCAAATAAACCACATTTCTTGTTTATCCAGAAGGAGCGTATACAAATAGTTTGTTGGGTGTCCCTACTCTGGAGCATCCCACATACAGTTGACCATGAGCAAAACAATCTTCTTCTAATTGTAGCCCTACAACTTGCAACGTTGTTGCTGAGATTTATTGATCGTCATTGCAAAACTTAGCTTTATTGGAAATTGCAAGCGCTTAAACTGGATTGGCACATCTGATGTTATTAAAGGTATCCTCGGAATAAACGTGACTTCGCCCTTGCCACAACCAGTTTGTATTTCGGCTTCAATAACATGAGCGTGCAAGGCTTTTATTATCAATCGCGTACCATTGCAAAGCTTGGGCTGATTTAAATTGCGTAAAAGCATTATCGGAGCTCCAACTTTTAAACGTAATAAGGTGGTAATAAGTGAGGAGGCAGCCGTGGAACTTGTAACGAATGCAGAAACTCAATCGGATAGTGGACAACTTCGTCGATATCAGTAACTGTATCCACTGATTTGTATATATGACTATTGCACACATGTGTCACATGACTAACATCAACCAATGATATTTAGGGATCCGATCAATTCTAACCAATGGCGTTAGAATTACGCGATAATTGTTCAAGTTACTTTGATAATTGTTCAAGTTGCTTTGATAATTGCACATATGCTTCGTTTTGATAATTGCGTACGTTTACTTTATATCATATGATACATTTTTTATATGAAATAAAAATTCGCCGTCGGGAAGATTCGAACCTCGGATTTCTCATTGCTAAACATGTACTATCTCACTTACGGCACCGCGCTGACATAATATAAAGTAATGCTTTAAATTGTCAAATCTGCTACATAATAACCATAGAAACACTACTTCAATTATATTTAACCTCCAAATTCTAATGCGTGCAATAGTCTTACCGAATGTATTACGTGCATTATTGATTATCGTCCAATTTGACTACTTTGCTATATTGAAACTTTGTTGTCATTAGTAAATGTCCTCATGCTTCGCATTCGGACATTTACTTGACAACAAAGTTTTCATAGCAACGTAGTCAAATTGTTACCGATAATCAAAACTGCACTTAATATATTATAAGTGAGAATCCACCGGAATTTTATCAAGTAAATGTCGATTGATACAATCAACCGTAACATTTTTCGGTGCTAATATTGCTCTTTCACACAATCAAGTGCAATCTGTGTAATTGGAATCTAGGTTTGGAAATACTTTACTGATTGTAGATATAAAGACCTTCTTTTCGGAGTCCACAGAGAGTCTTCCTTCGCCGAGTTTAATTAAGTTCTGAGCAAACAATCCCGAATCGGGATCCCCAGAATTTCTTGCTCGCATGTTCGTTGTAAGTTTAAAGGATTTCACATCACGCCACAAAGCGGAAGGTTTAAGACATGCTCGAATTTCGTCAGCCTTGGTTCCTTTAGGTATTACGGGAAGAGTTTGACGAAAATCTCCCGACAACACAACTGTTATACCACCCATCAGTACTTTCCGGTTTCTTAAATCTTGTAAACTGTTATTAAGTGCCGCCAATGCCTTTTTATGCGCCATGGTACATTCATCCCAAATTATCAATTCACATCTTTGGAGAACCTCTCCCATGCCAGAATTTTTCGAGATTTTACAAACCGGGTCATCGATGTTGGATAAATCGAACGGAAGTTTAAATGCAGAATGAGCTGTACGACCACCAGGCAGTAATGTAGCAGCTATACCAGAGGAAGCTACTGCTACAGCAATTTTATTTTGGCTTCGAACACGGGCCAATAACAATTTCGAAACAAACGTTTTTCCAGTTCCACCAGGAGCATCCAAAAAATAAATACCTCTATTCTGCGTAGAGATACTATTTAGTATCGTTGAGTAGGCAGTTCTTTGTTCAGGTAGCAACATATTTTCGTTATCATTTACGAATTCGGTTAAAACGTTAACATCATACGAAGTTTCTCTAATCACCTCCGTAGATAAATTGCTAATTAGCGTCCTGTCAGTTTGCGGTAGTCTAAAGGAAGCTAAACTCGGTCCACCCATGGACGCTATTTTATCTTCAATGTCAATTAAGGCTTCATTGTACATTCGTTCAGTGTAAACAACATCAACGTGAGGGTGGCGAAGTTGTTCTCGATGCCTGTAATCTTGTGCCAAATCATCTTTGTATTTATGCCATAAATCAGAGGGATTTCCCACTTTACAGCTGTTTAGTAATATAGCAAATAAATTTCTAAGTTGCTTTGGAAATTTGTAAGTGGCTGCTTCTTCCAAAGTGGCGTCCCACTGATTATCGTCCTCCAACAATCCAAGTTTGTGGATGCTTCTCTAAATGTCTCACAAATAACACCATCAATTGCTTTAAGGTCTTCAAAACATGTAGGCCCTTTAACCTCGTATAGCAACATCCTTAAAAAAACACTCCTGCTGAGTGGGATGAACACTGTAAACTCGACCTAAATTAAAATCACAATATGTTAGATTGGATATTTACACACAAAATATAATTACATACCAAGAGCACTGTCAAATTTCGCACCGGGATGACCTTCAACTTCGCTTCCTCTTTTTCTTCTAGACCATGTCTTATTGTTCCAAGTGTAATAAGAGGGCAATTGGTGGTACAACAAAGTTTGCGCAAACTCATCCTCCTGGCACAATTTAAAAACAGCAGTAAGAGTGGTATCTTTGGGAGCAGCCGCTCGTTGGGCAGCCGTTTCGTTCGTAAAATAAACCCTTTGTCCGTTTTCTAAATGCACCGCTAGTTGCTGTCCGAAAATTCTCCAAAAAGCTTCATTATTATTTACTAATAATATTTGTAAGTTGCGGTTGCTTTATTCAGTAAAATGAAAGATTATACGATGCTAATAATAAATTTGTATTTGTATGTATTGTGTTCTAATTGAACATTTTGAATAATTACTTTTCGGTGATATGGTCTAGGAACGTATAGCGAACAAACACGCACGCAACCACCCTTCTTCTTTTTCTGCTCATGGGGCAGAGCATCATAAAAACGATGGTGATCTCCTTCAAGGGACGACTTTAATTCTTGTAAGTGTTTGAATTTATCTTCACTTATTGGAATCTGCTTTTTGTGAAGCGTGGTATAGCTATCAAGTGTTTGGTTTTTGCGGCGACTTGGAATGATCTACCAATTTTCTGTGTAGTCTAAAGTATAGAAGACCTCACCGGTAGGTATATATTTAAGTTGCCTGATGTCTACTACTGTTGGATCACCGGCTTGTTTACCTGGTCTGATAGAATTAAAATTTGTAGGTAAATCATATATTAAAAAAAATGAAAAATCTAAGTTTTTTATGTTATATGGCTGATTGCTGCGTGCCATCCGCATTCGGGCAATGTAGTCTGATGGTGACTGAATGGGAGGAGCAAAGTATTGTTCGAGTGTGGAGTGAACGGAATCGGCTTCCATCATGGTGTGGCCTTTTTCCAGGTACAGTTGCTGGACTGTAACATTTTTTCCTTACAAAAATCACTTAAAGTGCTTGATAGTGTCTTATTACGGTTTTGATAATTACTTACATCCGTCAGATACCTATGATAATTATCGTATTATATTTTTCTACCGCGTCATTAAGGTAATCAATCAAGCAGGAGGTAAATTCGTTAGAAGTGTTAAAATAAGAGACTTATTCAGCTTTTAAACTTTATTTTAATATCGCTTTGTTCAACGCTTCGAGTCAACGCTTGTACTACTGTATATTAATACATGCGCGCTGATCGAATACAATACACAATTACAGAAATCTGTAATCATTTACAGTTTTCTTAACATTCGGTCATTCCTGACCTAGTACATCGTCCTCGATGTACCTCAACATCTACACACAAGAAACATAACTATGACTAAATATAATTAACATAACGCAAAATTTTACCATTTACATACAACAAAAACATGATATAATTAATAAACGCAAAATTTCACAAGTTACATGCAAAAACATGATATAATTTTCTTAACATCTAAACACACGTACTTCATTCGCATTCGAACTCATCATATTTCTTTGGTCGTTTCCGTTCGCGCTTCCGTGACTCGCGCACTAGATCTGATACAATATCTTTCCTTACTGCTCTAATGAGAAGCAGTTTGGAGAAGATAAAGTCCACGCAGAAGGTAAGAACCTTCTACTTTTAAATGCTTGGGGCCCTGATCTTAGGTCAACTAGCTCTTTGATGGAAACGTCGGTATGCGAGGGCCATGGGTCGTGTAAAAACGCCTCAGAGAAACTCAAGGAAGCAGCTTTGCAAACACACACAAAATAAACTTAACAATAAAATAAAAATAAACATAAAAATAAACAATACGATGTTCATTGCTACAAGGCATAAAGATATTCGATGTATTATGGTGTTAATATGGCGCCAGTGGACGTAACAACAGTAGCCCACTGCAGTAGCCGACCAGAACGGTACAGTAGCGACCTCATTGCCACCAAGAATCACCACCCCGACAAACAATCGACGGAACACTCGAATGGTCATATAAAAATCCCATAAAGGTAACCACATCGAGCTTCCGACGATAAAACCAAGCGGCAGCGACCTCGGTGCAATGCCGCACCCTGTATATATGTAGGTCGCACATCGCAGCCTTTATAAAAATAATATTAAATCATAATTAAACACAAAAAAATAAGAAACATAATTATTAAAAATACAAGACTCGAACGTAAGACACCCACTTGGAAGTCTCATCGTCAATGCATTTCACCATACGCCGCTCGATGTTATAACGTAGAAATAATACACAGTTCGAATTCATTTAATTAAAACAAAGCACATTAATATAATTAAATATTAATTACCAATCAAGCATTAAATTCAAACACAAATGTACCTCCACGTTTGCGAACGCAAATGAGATAAGATAGGCGTAATCATCTCGTTGCAGGAATATAAAATATTAAAAACCATTGCAATATGGGATATAAAAATGCAAGACAAAAAGGAAAGACAAACCAAAGTGGTACACATAATTAAAATAAAAAACATTAAAAAGACCAAGGGTGAACTTCGTATTCGAGCTTCTGGTATTAAAAAGTGGCCAATTGAATAAGAAATACTGTGAAGCACTCAACAAAAGAATTAGGTAACTCACCAATTGAGCGGATAAAAATCCTTCCCAGAAATTATGGGCGAGGGTGGTCCATCCAGAACACTGAACACATGGCACGACAAAAAACCATCATCCTCCAATCACGAATGCAAATCCCTTCCTGGGATGGAAACAAACAAATTCCATATAATCACTCGGATTGTCGGACTGAAATCCCCAATCGGAACCATATCTTGCCATCTTGAAACCAACCCCCATAATCACTCCACAGTACATCAAAATGTCGACCTTCTCGTACGAAAATTCTAACCAAGACCCCCGATGCAGCGCGCAGCACGACTCGCGTTCCGGAAACAGATAACAAAATCGAAGTGTCTACACCACCATCTCATTCAATTTGAAATGAAATGGCAGTGGCCAACCAAATTGATGTACAAGGTTGATTATAACGGATGTAAAGTCCAAAATCCGTCTTGTTTTGTTTTGTCTTGTTTTGTCACCTCAGTTTTTTGTTCGCCGAGCCTCCCCACAGGGGGATTGATTCACGCATTGCATTTTGGCTGGCTTCCGTCAGAAGTCAGCAGTTAATTATTATATTCGCCACCGAGAGGTTGTCGCCATTTGTCAATTTGTTAATTTGTGTAGTGTTTTTGAATATTGTGTGTTCATTAAAGCTAATTAAAATTACACCGATTTTTATTTCCCTGGAAGAGGGGATATATTTAAGCCTTTTTAGTGAGATTAGAGATCTGGACCCCACGTCCCTCGCAGACCGACGTTACCATCAGTAGAGCTAGTCTATTCCATCCAGGGCTCCCCACGTTAAAAAAAGTGAGGTGGTTTTCCACTTCGCGTGGGAGGAGATTTCTCGATCCTGCATCCGCGGGAGAGGGGTATTTCATCTCACTGGCTCACTGGCACTGGGGAAATAAAACAAATGATAATTTTTGTTTTTTCTCCTTGGTTTTTACAACATAGCTAGTAATCATAACATCCAGATGCTAGCTATACCATCTTTTCTGAGGATCATCTTTGTTTTCTCATGGCAGTGTTTTTGTTGGTTTTTATTAACCGAGTATTAGATTTATTAGCTTCTTTTCTGTATGTTAAGGTCGTTGAGTGCCTTGCATCAGAATACATAGTAAGTCTGTGGGGAGCGAGAGCGTTCCTTCGACTTCATAGGAGGGGTCCTATGTGTTCCCTTCTCTTAGTTGACAGCCCAGTGTTGTTTGAATCTTGCTGTTCAGCCTTTTGTTGTTTTGGTGCGGGTCCGATGCGAGCCGTACGCTTATCATTCTATGATAATTCCGAATGGATGCGTTTATGCCATCGGAAAATTACATACATTTTTTGTGGTTTTTAATAGCGATTTCCGCTTAACCCTTAGTTCACGCTTATGCGGGTTTCAAGGTGATGTGTCATCACTTTTGAGCTAATATGATATTTTTTGGAATTTTTTTATTCCACTGTCCCTGCCATGATGAAATCAAAGACTACCTATTACTACAGATTTTAATTTTCTTGTGATTGGAATTTTTACATTGAACAAAACGACATTCTTCTCTAGCATTCAGCAGGCGCGTTTTGCGCTCACGGAAGACACTTTGAGATCGGTTGATTTTTTGAGCCACAGGCGATTTTTTGAGCCTTTAGCCCTATCTATACCGGCAAAGACACTTAGGGGGGGGTGTATAACGGATTTTTAGATTCTATCCGTTATCGATCAACCTACAACAATAATTTGTTGACCACTGACTATTTCATTCAAATTGATTGAACACTCCCATATTTTTCGTGTCTTTCGTAAAGACCGCATGACGACGGCCATGCTGGTTAATTATCTTCACTTTTGTTCTGATCGTCAAAGCGAATGGTTCGGGAGTGTGTGCAGTGCTAAAGTCTACGTTAATTTTATTGCGATAGCAAGTAAAAATTATTACATCGATCTATTTTACATCTAAATCGAGTACTCAGGGGTGCGATTGATATATGGTTTTTTTTTAATACGGAGGTTGCCGTAAATTAGTTACTACCGACATATGGATGTCCGTCGCCATTTTTGTGCGCGATAATTTTTTTGGTCCGACTGCACTTTGCGCATGCTTCAGCGCCCTCTATGGGGTTTTGAGAGTGACAAGTTTGTCAACAAAGCGCTACCGAATTATTAGTGATTACCATCTCCCGCTTTTGACAGTTCGTGCAATTAGTCACTCCTTCGTCGTGTCCGTTGCCAATTGTTTCGTCGTACTGCAAATATTTGTTGTGGCACGATCCACCGATTAACCAAGCGAGCCTGCGTCCTACGTACTGGTGATTTTGGAGATACTTTGTGGAGCACATCTGTCCAGCCATTGTCCTGTTGCCGAGTCGTGGGGTCGCTGTGGAATCATCAATCGAGGCGTGCAATCATTCCTGGAGGACCGAGGTCTGGCGAGCTGGAAATCATCATCAATTCTCGTGTGCAATCCTTCCAAGCAGGTTGGGGGTACCTGTCACCATCATTTTGTGAGCTTGCCGAGTACTTGGGTAAGACAATTTTACTTTCCTAATCTGTTTTGGGTTGTGATTGCCATATCTCCATTACGAGTAGTTTATTTAACGTGAAAAAGAGGTGTCTTGTTTTGTCACCTGTTTTTTTTGTTCGCCGAACCTCCCCATAGGGGAATTGATTCACGCATTGCATTTTGGCTGGCTTCCGTCAGAAGTCAGCAGTTAATTATTATATTCGCCACCAAAGGTTGTCGCCATTTGTCAATTTGTTGATTTTGTGTAGTGTTTTTGAATATTGTGTGTTCATTAAAGCTAATTAAAATTACACCGATTTTTATTTCCCTGGAAGAGGGGATATATTTAAGCCTTTTTAGTGAGATTAGAGATCTGGACCCCACGTCCCTCGCAGACCGACGTTACCATCAGTAGAGCTAGTCTATTCCATCCAGGGCTCCCCACGTTAAAAAAAGTGAGGTGGTTTTCCACTTCGCGTGGGAGGAGATTTCTCGATCCTGCATCGGCGGGAGAGGGGTATTTCATCTCACTGGCGCCCAACGTAGGGCAACGTGACTGTCAACACCAGAAGGGCTCACATAGGACCCCCCCCACTCACAAGGGAAAAGGCTACACAGCAAGGTTCGCACCCGCAACGTCAGCCACTCTGAAGGGACCACATAGGACCCCTCCTTGTGAGACGAAGGAACGCGCACGCTCCCCCCAGACTCCTCAAGGGTTCTGATGCAGGGCAATCTTTGTCCCCACGTTGTGTAAAGGTCATTGTAAAAACCCCACGTTGGGCGCCAGTGAAACTAAATATTTCCTTACTGCTCTAATGAGAAGCAGTTTGGAGAAGATAAAGTCCACGCAGAAGGTAAGAACCATCTACTTTTAAATGCGTGGAGCCCTGATCTTAGGTCAACTAGCTCTTTGATGGAAACGTCGGTATGCGAGGGCCATGGGTCGTGTAAAAACGCCTCGGAGAAACTCAATGAAGCAGCTTTGCAAACACACACAAAATAAACTTAACAATAAAATAAAAATAAAAATAAACATAAAAATAAACAATACGACGATGTTCATTGCTACAAGGCATAAAGATATTCGATGTATTATGGTGTTAATATGGCGCCAGTGGACGTAACAACAGTAGCCCACTACAGTAGCCGACCAGAACGGCACAGTAGCGACCACACTGCCACCAAGAATCACCACCCAAACAATCAATCGACGGAACACTCGAATGGTCATAATAAAATCCCACTAAGGTAACCACCGAGCTTCCGACGACCAAACCAAATAGCAGCGACCCCGGCGCAATGCCGCACTCTGTATATATCTTGGTCGCACATCGCAGCCTTTATAAAAATAATATTAAATCATAATTAAACACAAAAAAAATAAGAAACATAATTATTAAAAATACAAGACTCGAACGTAAGACACCCACTTGGAAGTCTCATCGTCAAAGGCATTATACTAGCGTCGCTCGATGTTATAACGTAGAAATTAAACACAGTTTAAATTTATTTAATTGAAACAAAGCATAATAATATAATTAAATATTAATTACCAATCAAGCATCAAATTCAAACACAAATGTACCTCTACGTTTGCGAACGCAAATGAGATAAGATAGGCGTAATCATCTCGTTGCAGGAATATAAAATATCAAAAGCCATTGGAATATGGGATATAAAAATGCAAGACAAAAAGGAAAGACAAACCAAAGTGGTACACATAATTAAAATAAAAAACATTAAAAGGCCAAGGGTGAATTTCGTCTTCGAGCTTCTGGTATTAAAAAGTGGCCAATTGAATAAGAAATACTGTGAAGCACTCAACAAAAGAATTAGGTAACTCACCAATTGAGCGGATAAAAATCCTTCCCAGAAATTATGGGCGAGGGTGGTCCGTCCAGAACACATGGCACGACAAAAAAAAACCATCATCCTCCAATCACGAATGCAAATCCCTTCCTGGGATGGAAACAAACAAATTCCATATAATCACTCGGATTGTCGGACTGAAATCCCCAATCGAAACCATATCTTGCCATCTTGAAACCAACCCCCATAATCACTCCACAGTACATAAAATGTCGACCTTCTCCTACGAAATTCTAACCAAGACTCCGGATGCAGCGCGCAGCACGACTCGCGTTCCGGAAACACATAACAAAATATGGCAGAGTCTACACCACCATCTCATTCAATTGAAATGAAATGGCAGTGGCCAACCAAATTGATGTACAAGGTTGATCATAACGGATGTAAAGTCCAAAATCCGTTATACACCCCCCACTCCCCACACTCGAGGCACTCGGCTGATCATCCTCTACGTCGCTTCCCTCACTCGAGTCAGTGTCTATCGCGGTTGTCTTAAAAATTTTCAATTGACTCACATTCGCCGTAGTCGTGAATCGTCTTCCCGGAACACCTTTTAATGACGCCACCCGGTATGTATTCCCTGCTAGAACTTCCACAATTTCGAGGGGACCGCGGTACTTTTGTTGTGTTTTCGTACTCTCCCCCGTTTGTTTTGGTACCTTTCGCATAAATACTATGTTACCTACGTCAAATTTTACATTATTGAACCGCTTCTGATCGTGTCGTGCTTTTTGTTTAAATTGCTCTCCCCGAATTGTCTCTCGCACTTGTTTTTGAATTTCGCTGATCGGTGTCCACGTTATATCAACGTCAGTAACGGCTGTCAACGGGCCGTCGTGAAACTTTGGTAAGTACCCGTGTAACACTTCAAAGGGTGACTTACTCGTCGTTTGATTCGGCGCAATATTTAAATTCCGTTCCACCGCTGGAATTACTTCGTCCCTCGCGTTTTCTTCGCGCATTTCCGACATTATTGTGGGAATCAGTGTGCGGTTCACACGTTCCACTTGTCCGTTCGCTCTATGCCATTGGCTACTATTTAAAATATGTTTGATTCCGTATTTCAACGCAAACTTTTTGAAATCCCCGGAAGTAAAACTCGTTCCCCTATCAGTCACAATACGTTCTGGAATTCCGTACTGGCTTATGAAATTTTCCAGCGCGCAAATCGTCGAATTGCTCTTCGTACTCGGCACTGGGTATAATTTTACAAATTTCGTTAACGCATCGCTTAAAACTAAAATGTGCACGTTTCCCGCTTCACTTTTCGTGAGTGGCCCGACATGGTCAACATGAATTCTTCCAAATGGTCGCAAAGGAAGAGGAATTGGGTGTAATTCGCCCGCCAAGTTACCCGCTGGTACTTTGTTAATTAAACATTCGGCACACATTCCTACATGTTGTTTGATGTAGCGTCTCATTTTTGGAAACCAATAATTCTCTTTTATTTTTGTGCACGTTCTGCCTACGCTAAAATGTCCGATTAGGTCATGGTATTTGATCGCGATGCTCTTTCGATGAGATCGAGGAATTACGTATAACCATTTTTCTGAATTATCGCTGTCTTTGGTTATTCGATATAATTTTCCGTCCCGCAACGCGTAACCCGAACTTATTGTTTTCTCGTGTGGTGTACGATCCTCAATTGGTTTACTCAACGCTTCAATTTGTTCAACCACCGCTCTATCACTTCGCTGAATCATTAAAATATACTCGTTTTCATCTAATGTTTTCATTACCGTGGACCTTTCATAAATTTATTCCATTGTATGGCATGGTTCATTTACTGGCGCGCGCGATAATGTGTCTGCATGACTCATCCTGTTTTCCGGCCGATATTTTAGTTCCAAATCGTACTCGCTTAACAAATTGTACCATCGCGCAATTTGGGAGTTGTTTGTCTTTTGGGTATTTAAATATACCAACGCTTGACAGTCCGTGTATACAGTAAAATGAATTCCTATTAAGAAATTACGTAATCGCTCCACGCAATGCACGATAGCCATTAGTTCTAATTTTGACGAATGGTATTTACTCTCGACTTCGGTTGTCTTTTTACTAATATAATAAACAGGGTGTAGCTCGCCGTTATCCTCCTGTTTTTGACACAGAATTCCCGAAAGGCCGCTTGCTCTTGCATCTGTAAATAATGCTGTTTCGACCGCTCGCGGATCATACAATTTTAATACTGGTTCGGTGATTAATGTTGTTTTTAAATCACGAAACGCGTTTTGTTCATTTTCTGACCATCTAAAATTGCTTTGTTTCTGCTTTAGATCGCTTAAAGGTTTTGCCCGAACCGCATAATTTTCCACAAAACGTCTAAAATAAGATGTCAAACTTAAAAATCGTCTTACTTCATGAACGTCTTTTGGTACTGGAAATTCTTCAATCGCACGCACTTTCGCCGTACCGGGTCCCAACTTACCCTCTGAAATGACGAAACCCAAATACTCCACCTCTTTCTTGCCGAATTCGCATTTTCTTATTTTCAAAGTGAGATTCGCTTCTCTCAGGGCTTCGAAAACTAGTTGTAACCTCTTCAACATATCCTCCCAATTCGCTGCTGGTATGATGATGTCATCGAGATATGACATCGCTACTTGATTTCGCAGTGAACTTAACGCTAGGTTCATTAACCTACTGAACTCGTAGGGACCATTTGTGAGTCCGAAGATGAGCCTCTCGAACTGACCGGTACCGTCTGGAGTTATAAACGCAGTTTTTGGTTTTGCTTCTTCTGTTAGTGGCATCTGTAAATAACCATGGGCCAAATCCAAAGTTGTAAAAATGGTGGCCCCACTCATACATTCTAAATGTTCGTCTACAGTTGGAATAGGAAAATTGGTTTTTACCGTATTCCGATTTAACGCACGAAAATCTACCACTAAACGCGGTTCTCCTGTTTTCTTTGTTACCAAGAGAACGGGTGACGCGTACGCCGAATTTGTTTCGCTTACAATACCGCATTGTTTCCACTCTTTGATTATATTGTTAATTGTTTCGCGCTGTTGTAAATTTGTACGATACGGTTTCGCCCGCACTGGAATTCCGTTATCCACAATGTCAACTTTTACTAAATTTGTAAGTCCTAATTCTTTCAGGTTAAACGCAAAACATGAACGAAACTTTTGACATAATTCTAAAAGTTTTTGTTTGTCCCCGGTAGTTACACTTTCATCACAATTTAACATT
Source organism: Podabrus alpinus (assembly GCA_932274525.1). Taxonomy (NCBI): domain Eukaryota; kingdom Metazoa; phylum Arthropoda; class Insecta; order Coleoptera; family Cantharidae; genus Podabrus; species Podabrus alpinus. The sequence goes on from OW026454.1 coordinate 69,476,800, forward strand.
ATTTCTAATGTAATGGGTTGCAGCTGTGATTGCATTTGTGCTTCACAATGCATTCCATTATTATCGCGCCCACACATGTCTTGGTTTACCTTCCCGATACACTGACCTTTCACAATAATCTGACCTACATTAGCATTGTTCATGATCGGAACGTCAAATTTTTCGCCTTGACATTCTACTTTCACAAAATTAACACTCTGTTCCTCTAATTTTTGTTTATTTACACTGCATATTTTTACGCGTTCCGTTATTTCACATATTTCCATATTCGCGAAAGGAAATTCCGCCTTTACACCAAATACTAAATTATCTCCAATTTTAGCATAAGAAACATTTTCATTTTCTGTAAATGATCGTCCGATAATAACTTCTGTGTGTTGCACATTATTTGGAACAACAAACATCTTTACCTTTTCGATTCTCGCAGTATCAATTTCTATCGTCGCTTCGATGAAATTGTTACACATCACCGGCACTTGGTCACCAAAACCGAAAAGTTTTTCGCGCGTGTTTTTCAATTTTATTCCCGGAATTTTTCGTACACAGTTCGCTTTGATAGTACAAACAGCACTCCCGGTGTCGATAAAGGAGTCCATTTTAATATCATTGACCTTCGCTCGTCTTAAGAATTTCAAAATCGCTATTGAAGTTTCGTTTTTCTCTTCCACTTGCATGACCGTGTTACGCTTGTTTAAAGGACAATCTTGTTTAAGATGGTTGCCTTTCTTACACAGAAAACACAAATTGCTGTTTCGCGGTTTATTACAGTCCCTCGAAAAATGTCCAACTTCCGCACAGTTAAAACACTTTAATTTCGCAGTTTCGCTTTTGGCATAATCGCTTCGCCTCGCATCTTGACTTGAACCTTCACCTGAGTGATTATTATTTTGTTTCGCCGCTTTATTGTAACCTTCCGTTGGATACGCACCTTGTCTTGTGTTTTGCGCGACCGCCCGATGTAACACCAAGATGTCATGTAATAATTCATTTACATTTTCATGTCTGTTCGCGAACAACCCCGGTATAAATTCTTTTCTTTGCAGTCCCGCTAATATTTGTTCTTTCGCGTCACTAAAATTTAACTTCACGTCGCAACATAATTTATATTTTCGATGAAAGTATGCTTCGACGTTTTCGCGTGGATATTGTACCCTAGCCACTAACCTTTTCCACTGGTCGCCAACGCTTTCACGTAAGAAGAATGTCGCTTTGAACTATCGTTCAAAATCTTTCCAACACCAAATTTTATCTTCCCAGGTCTTCCACCAGTCTTTCGCTGGACCTGCTAAATGAATTCTGGCCGACTCCAATTTAACTTCCTCATTCCAAAAATGTAAAACGGCGCAATTGTTAAGACATTGCAGCCACTCTACTGCTGGTTCACCGGCTTCACCAAAAAAATCTTGAATTGTCTTACTTAAATCTGGCATAACGCTATACACCCTTGGACTCGCTTCTACTCTTGGATTTGTTTATTCATTTATTTTTGCCGTCAAGAATTGTCGCAACATGGCTTCAGTTTCGCAGCGCCCCTTCTCGGATCGCTCCAACAACTCCAATAGTGTGTCTTCCCGATTCTGCGCGCGCACGACCTCATCCGCCATTTTTGCACTTTCGTCCAGGTTCATTATCACACTTCGCGCACGTGTTACTAATTGTTCTAAAGCTTGTAATCTTCGAAATTTTGCAAATCTTACGCTCGTTTTGCTTTAAATCTTCGAATAATTACAATTTTCACAGTAATCCCACTTCTGATTGTTAAAATAAGAGACTTATTCAGCTTTTAAACTTTATTTTAATATCGCTTTGTTCAACGCTTCTAGTCCACGCTTGTACTACTGTATATTAATACATGCGCGCTGATCGAATACAATACACAATTACAGAAATCTGTAATCATTTACAGTTTTCTTAACAGAAGTAACTCCCCCATTCGCCTCATGCCATACATATAAATTAACTTTGCGATTGTTAAGAGCGTAAATCGTATAATTGTGTACTTGAAGTTTTAATTTATAGTAACTGTTAGAAGCCAATATTTTTACGCATGTTAATACACTTTGCAAATCAACTGTTATTACTAATCGGTCATCGCTGGTACTTTCTTTCATTTTCAATTTTGCTGCTCTACCCTCACTTTTCTTGAGCACATGAGCATCGTATTCTTCCTTAAGACACATTCTTGGTTTTATATGCATAGCAAAGATCACATTGATCTTTCCGAGGTTTGTGAATAGCAATTTTAAAATCTTTTAAAATTGTCTTAAAAAGGCCCTCAATGTGTAGCCTTCTTATGGTTTTCGTCACACCATTCTTTATATATTTTATACATATTGCTTTTTGATTTAAAAGCGTTATCCACATATTGTCTGGTTGACGAGGCTCTACAATAATGTGATGGTACCTTTGGTATCAAATCTAGCCAAGTTTTTACAATCTCAACGAGTTTTTGCCTTTCAATTACATGTCTAGAAAATTTTGGTTTTTTGTTGGGCTCATGTTCAACGTCGGAAGCATAATCGGAGTTTGAATCAGTGCCACTCAAAGTATTGGACAGTCCTTTCTTTACCCACCTTTTCAGGGAATCTTCCCCTAAGTTTAAAGCTCGTTTAAAAGCAAGTTTAAAACTCGCAATTAATAGTTGCAATAGCTCCAAAGTGTCAATTGGCGGAATTGTTCTGTTTGAATTTAATGGGCAATACCTCCAATGTAAAAATGTAGTACATTGGATATATTACCATCGTATCATGATTACCATCTCACTTTTATATGCCTCAGCACATTGGGGAATTTAAATTAATTGTTTTTAGCGCTCATAATTTTCTTTTCTACATTAGGGGTATTACCAGGTATGCAGCGTACAATGTAGAATCACAATCAACCAAAACCTCTATTTTGTTAAAATTGTCACATTGGAGTTATTCACAGATCGACGATGATATTTGATACTAATAAAAGAATGTGATATCTTTATTTCAAATATTCTGACTTTCTGACCTCTTAGTTTTGATTTTATTCGCTCCTAAAGTCAGGGATCAGAACTTTTTACTCCCAATAATAGTTAAAATTTACACCAACGAGTCTCCATTTATATAATTTTATACAAGGCTATAAGCAGGCATGCAGTGGTGGCAGGGCGGCGCCCCGGTACTTCTTTTTGGAGCCGGAGCGGCGCCCCGTCCAGGTTCTGTCGACGAGGCAGGGCGGCGCCCTGCCTCGTCGACAGAAAATATGCATTAACATTTTCAATTTTGATAAAGCAATGTGAATTGGTATATTTGGTCCAGCAATTTGCTTACATTTTAGTTGATCAAATCCCATAATATAGAGTTCTGATTAAATATAAGAGCTCTAAGCAACTTTTAGACGAAAGTGTATTATTTTCTCGCTGCAGACAGCACAAAACCGACAGGAAACGCGGCTTCCGTAAATTCCGTGAATTTCTAAAACCATCGCTTACATCAAATCCTAGCGTATAGTGTTCTGAGTATAACAGCTACCAACTGAACAAACCACAACTCAAACACTACCACACTACTATTATTGAAGTTCTTTCGTCAGTCGATCGCGAAAAGTAGTTGACCACAACAGAGGCGGCGTAAAGGGGGGGCGGTGGGGACGGTCCGCCCCGGGTGCCAAGCACCAAGGGGTGACAACTCACTTGGGTAGCTTAGTAGCCTGCCACTGATTCATCTGCACGACGGAGACGCGGACGGCGCGAGCGTAAGGAGGGAGCAAGTGAGAAGTGATTTCGGCCTCGGCCCCTCCCCCATCTGCGCCTTCTCCGGCGCGTCGCACCATGTGTTAATTAAAACAAACACGTACAGTCAGTCAGTCACAGTGTTATTGTTTACAACAGTCGCGTTGCGTCCCGGTAGTCGAAAATCAATAGGTACTAACTAAACGAGTGAGGGAGTGTATTGGCAGATAGTAGATAGAGCCTTAAGGTGAAGAGTTGAGTTTGATTTGAAATACAGGTAGGTACCTATTTTACCACAAACGTCAGTCAAGTGAAATGAAATAATCGATTCGAACGGAGTTGCTTTGTTGTGAATAGTAAACATACTAGCAAAAAAAAGTAATGTAAATTTTATAAATTCCCGGTTGCAATATAGAAATTAAATCAAAGAAATAAATGAATAGTTGCAGTAAGAAAAGAAGGAAAAAGTAAATACTGTAATAAGAGTAACACTGAAAATAGCAGACATCAAAAATTTATAAGTTTTTTATAACCAATTAATTAAAAAAACAAACGGTTAGACTTTTTCAAACTTAAAAACATCCTGTCTTATTAATTAATTCTATGTTTAATTTGAAATTAAAAATGAAGAATATATAAATTAATTTTACAAAAATATTGATTAAATAAAACGTAAAGCTTAATAAAGAATTCCACAATATATTTAAAAAATGTATGAATATACAATTGTTTCGCAAAGCAAGTTTGCATCGTCAGTATGACAAGAAATTATTTATTTCTTGTCATAGTACTGACGATGCAAACTTGCTTTGCGAAACAATTGTATATTCATAGATTTTTTAAATGTATTGTGGAATTTTTTATTAAGCTTTACGTTTTATTTAATCAATATGAATAGATTCCACCAAGTACGGGTAACAACAATAAAAATAATTTACCAAAATATATAATAATTTAGTTAAGAAATAACTATTTTATTTGTTAATAAATTTTTATTTCATGTTATTATTTATGATATTGAATTTTGCCGCCTTCTAATAATTATTGGACTCTTTTCAAAACGATAGAAAACTACAGAAAAAAATAATATTAAGTTATATTGTCAATATACCTCAAATATCGCCCTTTAGTTCATAGATAACTTGGCGGAGGGAGCGAATAACGGTTATACTGCCGTCTTACTTCTATTATAGCACAATGCAAAATTGTGGAGTAGGCATGCAAATCGTGATAAATTCATTTTTAGCATTCAAGTTTTATGATAGTTTTTATATTTTCTACCTTATATGAGTTAAATCCATTGGTAAACTTAAAATTAAGCTACCTGCTTAAAATCCAAGAAGTAAGGTTTATTCAATATCGCAACCTTTTAAGGGACTAAAGTGTAACATTTTTTGCTTTTAATCAAATATGTATAAAGTGGATTTATCACGATCTGTATGCCTGCTCCACAATTGAGCGAGAAAAAGTGCTGTCAAAGTTAACGAGTATTTATTTATCGATCTTTACAGAATATAACTTCAATATGAAGCGAAATAGACCTAGTGGATATCAGCAAAGAAAAATCAAGAAATCAAAAGAACTGGAGCGCGAATCGTTATCTGGATCAATTTTGAAGTATGTAGCACCTTCGGCTTCTCCAATATCAAATACAACAAAGGAAAGTGTTGAAAGTGACCTTCTTGATGAAACAGATGACGTAGAAAGACAGTGCCAAAATGCATTGGATGAAGGGCCGCTGGGAAGAGAGCCTGACATACAGGACGCAAGACAAGGTGGAGAAGATGATGAGCATCAAGAAGAATATGACCGAGGAAAAGGACGGAATAATGACAATGGAGAAGAATCAGAGCAAATTGAAAACGATAAAGAAGAGCTACATGACACTCGTTTCGATGTTGATGTTGTTACTTGGCCAACACCAATGCCTGATGATTTGAGAGTTGAAATTGTTAAAACGGGAAGTGAACCCTATCAAAATAGAGATGGCCCGTTTTTAGATACTGTCCAAAGACCTGGAGATAAAATAAAAGGAAAGAGCCGACATTTCAATTCAGAATGGTTTTATAAAGCGTTACCAAATGGAGAAAAAGTAAAAAAATAACAGTTTATACTGTTTTTGCTGCAAACTGTTTACACACCATGAAACAAAACTTCAGAGTTTTGTTAACGGGTTTAATTCTTGGTGGAAACTAAATCCAAAAGTGTCTGAACACGAGAATTCTGGGAACCATATCTCCTGTTTTGAAAAATGGAAAATCTTGGAAAATGGATTGAGGCTGCAAAAAACTATCGACCATGAACATCAAATGGTTTTAGACCAAGAAAAAAAGAAGTGGCGTAACATTTTGAGTCGCCTTTTAGATGTTATTCTTTTCCTGGCACGCCAAAATCTGCCTCTTAGAGGGCATAGAGAGGGGGTTTCATCAGACAATAGGGGGAATTTTTTAGAATTAGTTAATCTATTGTCGAAATATGACCCAGTGTTAAGAGAGCATATGATAAGAATTGAACATGCTATCGCCTCTACAAAGAAGAAACGGGTAGATTCTTATTTGTCCAAAGACATTCAAAATGAGTTCATCAGCCTTTTGGGGAGAGAGGTGAAAAATAACATTGTGGACGACATAAAAAAAGCTAAATATTTCGGAATTCTTTTCGATAGCACTCCAGACATATCACATGTTGATCAGATAAGTTATGTAATTAGATATGTTCATATTGAAAACAATCAAGTTGAAGTGAAAGAATCCTTTCTAGGTTTCTTCCCTATAGCTGGAAAGACTGCAGTCGAACTTACTGAAAATATCCTTACGCAGCTGGAAAATGATAACTTGGACATACATCTATGTCGGGCTCAAGGATACGATAACGCTGCAACCATGGCAGGAGTTCATGGTGGTGTACAAGCAAAAATCAAAGAACACAATCCTAAAGCGTTGTTTATGCCTTGTGCTAATCATTCGCTAAATCTATGTGGAGTGCACTCTTTCGGGAGTGTTAGTTCAAGTGTAAACTTTTTCGGAACAGTAGAAAGAGTTTACACGTTCTTTTCGTCATCCACACATCGATGGGAAATTCTAATGAAAAATGTAGTCGTATCGGTCAAAAGACTAGTAGAGACAAGATGGAGTGCTCATCACGACGCTGTTAAACCACTGAAGAATAATTTTGAGAAACTTGTATCAACACTCGAAGACATGTGTGATCCCAGCAGCAGCAGAGAGAACGCCGTTACAAGAGAAGCAGCATCTACACTCTTACCAGCTTTGTGTGACTTCAGTTTTTTATGCTACCTTTCTTTTTGGTGTGAAGTCCTAAAAGAAGTTAACCAGACACAAAAGTATATGCAAATATCTGGGCTATCGCTGGAAAAGTGTGTCATAAAAATCAAAACCCTAAAAAAATTTCTTCATAGCGAACGTAGCCAAATAGTGGAAAGAGCTATTTCCTACGCAACTAAACAATGTGAGGAATTGGATATTTCGATTGAAAGAAGAGGAAGGAAGAGATTTCGAAAACTAATGCCAGGGGAAATGGCCCAAGACGCTGGACTAACATTGCCAGAAGAGCTGCAGAGAGCTATGTTAGAATGTCTTGATAGATTTTACGGAGAACTAGACCATCGGTACAAGGCAATGGATGAAATTCTCATAACTTTTGGTGTTGTTCAGCCTAAAACTCTGCTTACGTCAACAGAAGAAGAACTGCGTGGTATAGTTCCAAATCTGACAAAAATATACGATGAGTTTTCTGCAGAGGATATTATTTTGGAGGTTTTACGACTGAGGCGCCATTTAGAAGCTGCCAGCATTTCTTTCCAAGAAGCAGTCCAATGGACTACCTTAGAGCTTCTGAAATTCATTGTGCAATGGGACTATTCTGAGTCTGTTCCAAATCTAGCGCTGTGTCTAAGATTTTTTTTAACTATTTGTGTTTCGGTGGCTTCTTGTGAAAGAAGTTTCTCAAAATTAAAGTTGATAAAATCTTACTTAAGATCCACAATGAGCCAAGCGCGACTTACCAATCTTTCCATATTGTCCATTGAAAAAGATAGGAATATAAATTTTGATAATGTAGTCGAATATTTTAGCAAAATAAAGTCACGTAAGCATGTTTAGTATTTGAATTGTTGTTTTATTTTGGGGGTGCTCAATAGAAAACCGCACCGGGTGCTAATTTATGCTACGCCGCCACTGGACCACAACATCGCATTAGCAGCAGCCGATACTAAGAACGAGCTTTGCTTTGGGCTTTATTCTAAGTACCTACTGATACTGGGTGAGTAATGGGAAAAGAAAAATTATAATAAATAAAATTTATTGTAAGATCGACACGTCTGAATGATCGTTTATGTAAGCGGGGGGGGGGTGATATATGGAGATATCCAGGGGTGGGCTGCCAAATTTTGAACAACCGGCTCGCTATTATTTCGAAGCAAAAAAAAACGGTACTATATAGAAGAGTGTAATAAATTTATATTACGTAAATAACAAGGTGGCGTCATATTCCGGGGGAAGTACAGACTTAAAAATGTAAATCCCGTGTCACGGGTGACACCACCTTGTGGATCCAGGGTTAAAATGGCTTATTTTTTGGTTTTAGGGGTAATTTAACAAACGGCTCGCCGAGCTTCAAAAATTTTAAGAACCGGCTCGCGCGAGCCGGACCGAGCCGGCTCCAGCCCACCCCTGGAGATATCCATTCATTTTTTGACCGCCCCGGTACCTCTTTTTTTACGACTGCACCCCTGGCTATAAGATCCCTCCTCGCTCATCCAAAAACCGCGATTGGTTAGAATAAACCATAATAACTTATTTTATCTTTTCTTAAAAACCAACTTAATTTAAAATTATATCAACAATAAATTTATTCTCTGCTTATCACCTTGGAAGTGGTTTTACTTGACCCCGTTCAACTGTATGCATTTTTATTTATAAATAGTGTTTTTCTCAAATTTTGTAAAAAATTAATTTTCAATTGTTTTTACCCTGAATTTCATTCCAAAATAGGGAAAAAAATACTTTCTTCATTATAAATTATTTATTTACACTATAAATACTTTTCATTCTAACTATTATTACAATTTGAAAATCTATTACCTTAGTAAAACTCTTTTCGTTATAACTCTCCAGCACCTGGAGTGTACTTTTTGTTTTTACTGTTGGTGTATTCTTTCTTCCAGCCGTAGCTTTGGCAATAACAGGCCTCTTGTTGTGCATCGAGGTAGGATTTACAGCCAAGCGCTAAAGTTCCAGTAAACAAAAATTTTGAGGCCCCCTTACAAGCTAAAATTAGACAATTCTAGAAATCGGAAATATTTTTAAAAATTATGAAATACCTTTAACCATGGTTTCTCCCATGCCGGCTTTGTAGGTATCACAATATCGATACAAGCAGCGTTTGAACTCGATATCGCACACTTCCTTGTTGTTATTGCAGGTATCGTAACAAATATCATGAACGTTACAACACGAAGTCATTTCCTTCAGGGGTAAGTATTGACTATCGATTTGTAGACCCAAAGAACCGCAACCATTCGATTTCGGTACATGATTTCTATTTGGTAACGGTTTGCCCCCTAAAATCACACAAATTTTAAGAAACGTCAAAAGGAACATAACCTCACTTACCTCCATCGGGGCACTTAAAAATGCAGTCTTCTTCGACTGCAGCATCGAATACGTCGTGCAAATTCTTGAATTTATTCGCAACAGAAATTACATTTTTAAGTACATCACCAAAAACACTTTCAGCTGATAAGACTGCATCCCTCAAGTTGCCCAACAAATCAGAACCATAACCCGAATATGCGTAGGCTAAAAACGTTAACACATACACGAACACTTTTCCGTACGGTATTTCCATTTTGCTCAAAAAAATGTAATAACACAACCTTGCACTTTACACCAGGTTTCAATAATTATAAACATGATGTGGCCCACAACAATTTGCCAAAAAGGGAGGAATTCATGAAATTAGTCACATTGGTTTTTTGCATTAAAAATCGATAAAAATATCTCAAATAAATTTATTTCTATTTCAGAAGTAAAAACGAATACACAATTTACAATTGTAGGTATGGTAAGTTAACGGTCATATTATTTGCTAATAAAATTACACGAGTGGCTTGCGATGCTGTTCATTCAAAGTATTTTACTAATTTTCCATCTTCGTACATACGTTTTACGTCTGAACCACCTCCTAAACATTCGCCTTTAACAAAAACTCTTGGAACCTGTAAGCAGATGAAAGGTTTAAGATCATTAGTGTTGCCGAAACCAAATTTTGAGGTTAAGTCTTAATTAATATTTTGGCTAATAAATTTTAAAAAAATAGTTTCTTACGCTTCGCACTCCGGTGATTTCTAATAAAATGTTTTGGATGTCATCACCATCATTACGTTCATCCAACTCAATTGCTGTATAACTTTGGTGCAACTTATCGAAAACCTAAAATTTAAACCGTCGGTTATCTTTTCATTCAATTTACCAAATGTTACGTTACCTCTTTTGCGATTTTACAATAAGGACAGTAGGTTTTAGAAAAAATGACCACCACATTACTGGAAATCATTTCTTTGACTTTTAAGGCAACTGGTGATCCCATATCGACGGCTTTAGAACTGAAAAGACCCATTATGAAAAACACTTTCAAAATATTACAAGAAAAAATTGTGCGCAATGACTTTAAAAAAACGAAAACTTGGTTAGCGTTGTTATCCGTCACGCTGACACATTCATAATAAGATAAAAATAAGGATGCACGTGTCTAAACTTACTCTGGCATTGTTTTTTAGTTTTTGTTTTGAAACACACAAATTTTTAAACTGCGGTATAACCGAAACAAATGACTGCTTATAATTAACAATTATATCGACCACGACCTACTTTAAAGGTTTTCAACGGCCTGTTGTTCTTGCGCTGTAAAATCTTTCGACAATACGGAAATTCCTATCTAATCATGGTTTTGCGGTATTGATTCATATCTGCAAGGTCAGGCGGTTTCTTGGAAAAATTTACGTTTTACTATTAATTTTTGTCCTTTTATCAAACAACAAAAGATTTTCGTTACGGTGCGGTTTTTTATCAGTATTTTATCTTATCTTTTTCAAGTTCATTGTGTAGCACATGGGCGTCCATTTGGGGATTTACAAAAATTTTGTTTGGTAGTTTTTGGTTTAAAAATTACATACTAAATATTTTGGTTTTGGCTTATTAGTGGAATCACAAGGAATGGAGTAAAGAAACTAATATTCAGGTTTCCCAAAGATGCATTTTGCCCCCCCCCCCCCGGCCCTGAAAAGAAGTGTATGGACTCCCATGGTGTCGCATCTGGAAAAGGTTACCTTTGAATCCTTCAGATTCATGATTGAGATTCGCAATTTTACGGTTGCCCAAACGAATACTTAATAATAACAAAAAATTACAACTTCATCTTGAAAGTGTTTAGGTTATTCCGGAATTCGCCGTCACAACTTTTTTCCTGATAACCAGGTGAAAATTATAATTGTATCAATCGAAAGAAATTATTTTTCTACGTCTTATGATAACCAACACTTGATATTTTTCTTTTGGATTATTCTTAAAACGCAAAAATAAAATAAACGCGTTTAAAAGAATATGAGTTGCCTAGAACAATTTTGATCTGTCAAAGCAATTTGTATATTTTTTTGCGTGTAAGTTTTACCAAATTATAATAATTATTGCACCGCATAATTTGAATATAAATTGAGAATACTGTTCTGAGATTTGGGTTGCATATATTTAGGAGTTATTGATACACTACTAAATAAGTAGTGCAGCAGTACGATAGCGAAAGTTCAACAGAAGAACATAAAAATAGAAAACGGCAAGCAGAATTTGAAATATTCCGTAAAAGTAAAAATTCGGCAGAACTCCACCAAAGAAATCAGATAACAAGAACGACAAAGAAATGGAAGAACTAAAAGAAATGATGAGGGAACTGCTGATTGAGGTAAAGGGTATCAAGTCGGGACAACAGGTATATGAAAATGATATCCGCATTTTGAAGGATGAAAATAAAATACTGAAAGATCGAGTTATGGCCCTGGAGAGCAGACTGAATCAAACGGAAAAAATGGATAAAAAGAACAACATAGTTTTGAAGGGCGTAAATATGAATGAAAAAACGGTTAGGACGGATGAATAAATTTGAAAAGGTGGCGAGAAGTACCTTTCCTAACTTATGTGACGTGAGTAACACTCAAGTTGTAAATTTAAATGATATCTACTAATTTTTATTGAGTTTACATACACTATTTATACAAAACTTAAGTGCTAATTATCACATTTTTAATGCTGTGTTTTAGATTAAAGTTATTGACCTGATGATGACTATAATTTAAATGTTACCTACTTAATATTTAAAATGTATTTATGCTTAATTAAAGTTAATTGACCTGATGAGTAAATGTTTTTGTTACCTGCTTATAATATTTTATGCTTAAACTACGGAAGTGCATTTTGCTTATTTATAGTTTAAATGAATTACATTTTAATTGACCTACTAAAAGTGCGATGAAGGCATTTTTGCTTTATTAGCACTTCTTTAAGTAGGTTGATACAATTATGCGTTTTTGCTTAATTTACTTATATACAGGGTGGTTGGAAACGACAACCCAACCAACCAACAAAAAAACCTGCTTAATTTTAAATTAAACATATTGCCGCCTCCAAAAGAATGGAATCTGGAATGTGTTGTGTGTCCTGCGGATTTATTTGGTGTTTGATGCTGCTATTGGAACTGCAATTATCCTTTGAGGTGTTTAAGACGTTCCATTTGGTATTGATTATGTATTTTTAGGCTATTTGAGATATGCACGTTTGATTGATGTCTTCTCGTTTTATTCTTCTCTTTTTCCAGCTTCTCTTATCCCATCTTCTTCTCCATCGTCGTACCATCTCTCTGAAGTCCTGTTGAAAACGATGGCCTGTGTACATTTTTTCGTTTATGTCCAACCCCTCTTGCAATACTGCGTTGTCTTGAATGCGGGCTTCCCCACATTTTAGTTTGTAGAAATTCTTCTCCAATTGATGAACTCCTGCATACGCACCCAGTTCTGATTCGACTAACTTTGGTTGATCTTCTTTGAATTGTATTTCCACTGGTTTACCATCCTCGTTTGTGTTGAAGTCATAAATTTCTTCGACATATTGAGTTTCATGTGCCAGTTTCATGTGCCCGATGTCCAAATTTTTGTTTTTATAATTGTCGTCTTGTTGAATTTTCTTGTTTTCCTTTGAAATTGGTGTATGGATTGCAGCTTTTTCTATTTTAATCTCCGTTGATAGTAGTTGTACATATTCTTCATCTGGCATTTGTTTCGGACTCGCAGCTTCTTTTTCTATCCCCTCTTCCATCTCCATTGATATTGGTGTTAAATATTCTTCATCTGGTATTTGTTTCGAATTTGCAACTTTTTCTAATTCCATCTTCTCTTCCATCTCCATTTTTGATAATGCTGCCCTCAATATTTTTGTTTTTTCATCGAATTCGTCGTAGATTTCCCCATCTTCTTCCTCTGGCATTTGTTTCGGACTCGCAACTTCTTTTTCTTCCATCTCCTCATCCATCTCTTCTTCCATCTCCTCTTCGATTTTCATCTCCAATTTCATCATTGTTATGAAGTATTCTTGTTTGATTTTTTCATATAGTTTATTGATAAAGTAGTCATCTGTATTTTCTTGTTCGTATACCATTATTTCTACGTGAAGCTCTTTTATGCTCTCCCATTGATCTTTTATTTCTCTTTTTAATATTTCGCACCGGACCTTCGTGTATTGATCATTTTGTGATAACTTATTTGTTATGGTATCCATTTCTGTTCCCAGTAAGAACAATCTAACTTGTTGTTTTCTTAAACGAATCGCTTGGGCATCCATCTCTGTATCTCGTTCTCTTCTTCCTTTTTTTGACTGCTCGTTGCTTGTATTTGCTTGTGGCGTCGCAGTGGACCCTTGTTGTGTTGATTGATGTATTTGCTTGTGGCGTCGCTGTGGACCCTTGTATTTTGATTGTTTTTTTTGCTTGTGGCGTCGCTGTGGACCCTTGTATTTTGATTGTTTTTTGCTTGTGGCGTCGCTGTGGACCCTTGTATTTTGATTGTTTTGCTTGTGGCGTCGCTGTGGACCCTTGTTGTGTTGATTGATGTATTTTCTGTGGCGTCGCTGTGGACCCTTGTTGTTTTGATTGATGTATTTGCTGTGGCGTCGCTGTGGACCCTTGTATTTTGATTGTTGTATTTGCTTTTGGCGTCGCTGTGGACCCTTTTATTTTGATTGTTGTATTTGCTTTTGGCGTCGCTGTGAACCCTTGTATTTTGATTGTTGTATTTGCTTGTGGCGTCGCTGTGGACCCTTGATTGTTGTATTTGCTTGTGGCGTCGCTGTGGACCCTTGTATTTTGTTGTGTTGCTGTTGCTGGTTTATCTTCTTAAGATTCGAAGGACCATGTCGAAATTAGAAGAGGGTGGCAAGAAGTACCCCTCCTAATCCGGTTCGAAGGACCATGAATAAATTAGAAAAGGTGGCGAGAAGTACCTTTCCTAACTTATGTGACGTGAGTAACACTCAAGTTGTAAATTTAAATGATACTAATTTTTATTGAGTTTACATACACTATTTATACAAAACTTAAGTGCTAATTATCACATTTTTAATGCTGTGTTTTAGATTAAAGTTATTTACCTGATGATGACTATGATTTAAATGTTACCTACTTAATATTTAAAATGCATTTATGCTTAATTAAAGTTAATTGACCTGATGAGTAAATGTTTTTGTTACCTGCTTATAATATTTTATGCTTAATAAAACGGCTTCTTTTACCATCTTCGAGCTTTGTATTTTAGAACATTACGTTAAAATGATTTGTAGAACAGCGTGAATGAAACCCATTTGGCCGAATTCTTTGGCCGACAGATGATTTGACCGACAATAATTTGCCTGACAGATTATTTGGCCGACAATCATTTGGCCGATAAATTTTAGAGTTATTATTATATGTTTTTCTTGTTGGTAAATTTGCATATAAAGAATATGATTTTATAATTTAGAACCATAAACAACCCGTTTATTAACGGAAAAGTGTCGGTCACGTCACCACGAAATTTGTGTAATTTTTGAGTTTTTAAGTGTGAATTCGACTCTCATGCTTTTTGCCTTGTAAAAACCTGCCCTCCGCTCCGGAGGCGTCGGGCGGTTTTGACAACTCTTTTTTTTAATCAATTTATTACTGGATCAGCTACATTTAAGCTATACACAATATTTCGGACAATTATTATGATTTTAACAATACTGCGCAACAAATACTATAGTATCTAACTGATTTTGAGGAGGTTATTTTTAAATAAGACAATCCTGTGGGAGTTTTTTAGTTTTTAGTCTGGTAGTTTCTCGTTTTTCGCCAATTTTAAATTGTGCCGTCTGAATTGGGCTAAACATACCACCCCAACCGGGATCCTAGAAAACCGGGATATAGCTTTTAAAATTATTGTAGTGGTATACAGCACTTAACTTTTACGTAGCACCCAAAAAACCCGAAAGAAGCGTGAAAATTGTATTTGCTATTTCATACATGTTGCTCGTACGATGGGCGTGGCGCAACTGTCGGAGCGAAAATTTCTAAAAGTGTTAAGGTATATTAATCTACGCGTACCGTCAACAGAATGGGCGAGATTCCGCAAATCGTCCTCATGCGCGTCACGGAATGTGTAAATTTTCGAACTTCAAAGTCGATGTATTCAAAAACTTATCGACGGTTCTCTAATTTTGTTTTTTAATTAAACTATTATAAACCATAAACTTTCCGAATCTCAATAGGGAAATTTATTTTTTCTGGTCATGGTTTGCGTACCTTAACCCCCAATGGTTCTTAGATCAATGTAGTTATATATTTTTTTTAATATTTCATAAAAAAAATACCAATAAGTGGATATTGAATAATTATTAATTGTAATCTACAATCATTGTCGGCCATAGGCCATAAGCTGTCGGCCAAATGACTGGATACCATTGAAAACATTGTGGGGACGGGTGACAATGTTCCAGCATCGAATTTTAATATTTTTTGGTGACTTTCGGGTAGTTTAATGTTAATAAATGACATCGGCAACCCTCCTATAGCAGGATAAACCAACTTTTGATAGAGAAAATCGACTTTGAAAGTACATAATTTTACATGTAAACGGGTGGAATCTCACTCATTTTGTTGACGGTACGTGCAAGTTGAACTAGTCTTAAACTTAGCCGATTGCGGAGAGGCAGTTGCAGCCCGACTCGACTACATGTAACATCGATTATTTTTTGTTTTTGCGCGCTTTTTTGGGGGTTAAACGTAATAGATAACTGCCGCATACCGCGACTATACTTTTTAATGCATTTTCAAGGGTCTCTCACATCCCGGTTGCATAGATCCCGGTGTTCTTGATGGATGGCGCCTCTCGTATGTTTAGCCTAGTAACCAGAGTCAAATCCGCTCCGTAGGGGTGCAGAGCGGAGCGGCGCCCCGGAGGAGTAGGATTTGACGATGGCTGACCCTCCCTTTCGAATGCACACCCCTAAAATTCGAAGGCAAAAAAAATTTTAATTTTTTCACTTTTTCGGCAACAACCGCCTTATTTTCCATTTTTTCGCGAATATTTATACTAATATCGACTAAGCACACCCCCCCCTACCCGAATTTCAAAGAAAAATTAAAATCGGAGCAAAAAAATTTCACCCCATTTCAAGCGACCGGCCGACGATGTGGCACATCGACCCGGTGGTACATCAGCGACCCGTACTATTTCAACTCGCAGCATCTTTCTTATTTTCACACTTTTTTCGAATTTTTTTTTATGATCACCTCCGCGCCGACAAAAGTTATACATTCGCATCAAAACATTGCCAAAAAGGCCGTGATAAACACAAAATTTTTCGAAATTAAAAGTTGGGGGCGTGTCAATAATTCTTCAAGCCACGCGAAAATTATGCCGGCAGCCTATCCCGGACATGGGTTATGGTTTTTATTCAATTTTCGGTATTAATTCTTAAAAATCCTCAATTATCCACCCCTTATTGTGTACCTTGTAACGATTTTTTAGGTCGTTCAAATTGCCTTTTTGGGTAGCCAGGGTTTTTAGGACGTCTTGTCGATTTTTGCACTTACTTCTTTAAACTCGAGCGCCAAAAGTTTTTATAGGTAAACTTTAAACTAAAAAATAAAACAACTGATTTTTCGGAAACTTTAACACAGGATTTATTTACTGAATTATATACAATATAATTTACCTCAAAAAAATGGTTTTCTTTACAATTTAATTACTTTATTCTGAATTTAAATTTAACAGGATACGGCACTGGATTATGTACATACAAAATAACATAACCTTTAATAATGTTGACAGTTAATATTGAATTTAAATCAAATCAAATTAGTTTGCTACTTGTGAGAATGAAATAAAACAATTTTACTTTAATCGGAGTTTAGTTGACGGCGGAATTTGTTTCAAGCTACTGAAGATTTCGGTAAAAAGATTAATCGGGAAAAATCAATACAAGTGATTTTTCTTACTCGGAACTTTGAAAGTTTTACGTACGGTGGAAGTCAATAAATTGACTTCGGAAGCAAATTAGATTTGCTTATCACAGGTAAACATTAATTCTTGATGAGAACTAATTTATTCAACAGGATTTTTCCGTAGATGGACGTGAATGTCTAGAGTCGTAAACAATCACCTGGACGGGGTTTACTAACGTCTAGAAACTTAAACGCAAGCTAGGATCGGAGCAGCGAGTATGCTTGTCTAGAACTTTAAACAACCACGTGATGGAAATTACTAACGTCTAGAGACATAAACGAAAGCGGAGGATTTGGAAATGTCGAGTACAATGTCTAGGAACATAAACAATGCATCGGCCGGACGGATGATCTTTCAGTCAGATACTTTCGGACGGATATCTAACTTTCGGATCGGAATCGGTTACCGGTATCCTTTCTGCAAAAATTTTATGACCCTTCTTGTAGGAAGGGTGAAGATTTCAGAAAGTCAGCCTTTCACCAACTGCCTCTGTATATTTAAATGTTAAACATAATTGCATGCTTTGTTTTATCAGATTCTAATTTTTGCAGCAAACTGTAAATTTTAAAAACGCCTGGAGCGGTATGCAACCAATCGTGCATTATGTTAAATGCTATTATTTAAAAATTCCATGATTTTAAAAATGCATTTAGATTAAACATAATATATCTTTACAACCTTAACCCTTTTTTGACCTATATACCAAGGGATAATTTTTTTCGGATATTCCTTGTCTGCTGGGCCGTTCACTCTCTCACCACATTGTGCAAATTTTGGAACCTTTTGAATTGGTTACCACGTTACTATCGTCACAGACTCAATCTAAAATCTCTATGGTGATTCCGATTCTGCAGACTTTAATGGCAAATTTTATTTCTAGTATAAAACACGATGACCCAGAAGATATCAAAAATAAAAAAGGAAAAATTGCAGGTTGAACTGAAAGCAAGATTCAAAAATGTGTTTGGCAGTGTTACAAAAATCGAAGTACGTTCATGGATCCACGATTTTAAAGATAAAGATTTTTGGGATCCCTCATAAAAACAAAAGAATATTTTAAAAAATGAAGAAGGTTTATCAGAAAGTTCGGTTTCGGGAAATTTCGTTCAAAACCGAATACACAACAGATAACTAAAAATAATTGTCTGCGTAAACAATGAAATAAACGACTTATAGAAAGACTATGTAACATTTCAAAATATACTTTTAAAAAACGTGAAAACTTTTGTGAACATGCAGTTGCCGAAAATGAAACATGTGGAAAAAATGAACTTCGGAAGAAAGAAAATGGCGATGAACATTTTTTTAAATCATTTACAATACAATTTTAAATTTAAATTATCGAGGATTTCCACTGTTCGACAGTGATTTGGGATGGCAAAACTGAAGACTGGTTTGAATAATAATTTTATATTAAGTTTCAAATCAAAAATTGAGCATAATATACCAGATTGATAAAAACAATGCGTGTTATTGTTTGATAAAATGCTGATAAAAAGTTCTATAACGTGTGCTTCAGATTTAGACATGATAGAAGGTTTTGAAGATTTGGGGAAAAATATTGTTAGGACAAAGAATTTTGAGAAAAATATTTTGTTTATGGTTTGCGGCCTTTTTTATAATTTGGAAAATGCCAGCCGATGCTTACTTCGTTTTTTCGACTTCAATAATTCATGCTGGAAATTTGTTGAAACTTTTAATGGAAACGCTAGATATGTAGGGTTGGTAGCACTACTGACGGCCATGTTGGAAGTCAGTTGTTACTTGACCGACCTACCGTTAGCAAGCGAAATAATAAATGTTAATTTTTTTAACTTAGCGAAAAAAAGTTGTTGCCCTTTTTGATGCTCATCGCCTATTAAAAACAGTGGAACATCTCTATTACTATTATAGAAAAACTATTTTTGGAAATATATTTAAGACATGTTCAAAATCAATTAAATGGGTCAATTATCTACTGAACTAAACAAAAATGATTGGATCCGAATTCACTGCGGTAATTAACTACGAGATGAAGATGATTATCGAAATGACCCCAAAGCGAAAGTTGGCCACGACGCGACGCTGCTATTTGAGATCGAGAAAATCCAATGCGCCGCATTGAATGGCGGCGCGCTGAAGCATGTCGACGAAGATTAGTAAACCCAAAGCGGAAGAGGAATTGGCCGTTGAAAAGGCAAAAAAATTTAAGTGTAATGAAGATGCAGAAGTAGAATTATTGATCAAAATAAAAAATATGACAACCAATTGAATTTGTTATCAGTTGGAATATTCAGAAAAATCAAATCTATTGCTTTGAAGGTTTTATTCAAACCGTAAATTTGTGGGACGAAGTTAAAGTTTCTAATGGAATATTTTTGTTGATACTTTGCACTAGTACTTAATACATGAACCTGAAATTATTTCATCTGCATTGCTGCCAATAACTGACATTTTAATTAATTGTATGACGAACCCTGTTTTTGGAAACTGTTTAGATTATTATAAAAATTTGTAAAAATATAAAACTAAATAAATGCGAAATAATTGCTAATAATACGTTTTTATTGAAAGTACTTAAAATAAAAATTAAAGAAGTTAGATACTAAAAAAAATAAGATATTAAAAACATTTAGTACTTGGTTGCAAACCCTTTTGCAGCGATAACAACTCTGCATCACGATGGCATCGAGTCAACAAGCGTTGTTCAACACCATCACGGGAATACCAACCCCACACCATGACGTTTCCACCTCCATGCTTTATAGTGGGAACCTGATATTTCACATCAGGTTTTTTGTTCACTAGACGTCGAACATACTTAATACCATCCGAAGAAAACATATTGTAGTTACTTTCGTCGCTCCAAAGAATTTTAGCCCACTCTTTGATTCCCCAGTTTACTAAATGCTCTTTAGCATTTAGAGAGGCGGTCGCGAGAGGCGCTCGAGACCATATCCGCCTGGGTGAGAGAAAGAGGACTCACCCTAGCCCTGAAAAGTCGGAGGGAGTACTTCTCAGCGGAAGAAGGAAAGTCTCCAAGGTTTCCCTCCGACTAAACGGAGTTCCAATTCCATCTAAGGACTCCGTAACCGTTCTTGGCGTCAAGATCGACAAACACCTGAACTTCGCCGAGCACATCAGGGACGCGTCCGCAAAGGCAGGAGCAGTGACGACATCGCTTGCCCGCCTTTTGCCCAACATGGGAGGCCCTAAGCAGGCCAAGAGAAGAACCCTCGCCCTCGTGACGCAGTCGATCATACTGTATGCGGCACCTGCATGGCACGAGGCGCTGAGGGTTAGCAGGAACGTGCAGACACTGCTGAGCGTCCAGCGCAGAATGGCGCTGCGCGTTTCCTGCGCTTACAGGACGGTCTCGCTCGACGCGGCCCTCGTTCTGGAGTCGATGCCCTCCATTGACCTCATCGCACTAGCAAGGAGCAGAACCTACAACGGAGTGGGGGGTGCCGGAAGCGAGGTGGCCGAAAGTTGGCAGGCCAGGTGGGAAGAGGCAACTTGCGGCTTGTGGACCCGCAGACTCATCCCCAACATCAAGAGATGGGTCGAGAGGCGGCATGGACAGGTGAACTACCACCTCACACAAATGCTGTCAGGGCACAGCTGCTTTGCGTACTACCTGCATCGATTCGACATATTGGGAAGCCCCAGGTGCAGGTTCTGCGACGAAATCGATACCGCGAAACACTCCCTCTTCCAGTGCTGGAGATGGGAGCGCGAGAGAACAATGGTCTCGCTTGCACTGGGGTACACAATGACTCCCGAAGACCTGGTCGAAGCAATGCTCGTCGACGAGGCCCAGTGGCAGCGGATAAACACCCTCATCACAAACATCCTGAGGTGCAAGGAGGCAGCAGGAAGAGCCGAACAACGGGCCGCCGCTGCCCATACGGGGGAGGATACCGACACTGAAGATCAGTGATCCGAGGCCAAACACGGTCGGGTAGAAGAGTGGCATGCGAAAGAGCACACGTAACATCGAATTCCATCGCAATGCCCCCTACCCGACCGTCAAACCAGGAGGCCAACCAACGAGGAGGAAAACTCGAACAGGTAGAAGAGAGGCATGCGAAAGAGCACACGTTTCATCGAATTCCATCGCAATGCCCCCTACCTGACTGAGCAACCAGGAAGCTATACATGAGAGGAACTTGGAGGCCCAAACGAAAAAGGCGGGTCTGCACACGATACTGCAGACCCAACGCATCTGCCCGAACATCCAGGGCGGGAGATGTCGAAGATCCCGACATCTCGGACCGAGCATCCCGGAAGAAATGCCTGACGGCGAAACCCGGGTGCTTGGTAGGGGGGAGTTTTAGTCAGTGAAGTCTGACACTATCCACTTCGATTAAGTGGGTGTCTCGCACGAGATTTCTCCTCCCTGCGTCGAGCTAAAAAAAAATGCTCTTTAGCAAATTTTAGACGGGCTATATCCGATTCTTCTTTGATATCAAAGGCTTCTTAGAAGGACGTCTGTCAAATAACCCAGCTGACTTTAGTCGACCTATCAACCGTCAAAACACACTGATCTTATCTTTGCGATTTACGTTGAAATCGCGAAAGATTTCAGTAGCCACTAGACGAGGATGTTTTATTGCTTTACGGACGATCATTTTGGTTGTTTTTTGTTCTTCAACTTTGCTTAATGGTAATTTTTCGTAAAAGTAAAAATACGTGAGCTATAGGCGGAAAACCGCACTTAGAGGGCTAAAATCCTCATTTGGGGGAAACGCCGGATTGGGATTTTTATAAGACATTTGGAGGTTTATCAGAACACTTCAATATACATCTTTGCCGAATTTCAGCTTGCCCGGACCTTCTGTAAGCTCAAACCAAAATTTCGGTTTCGTTATTTGGAAGATACTATAACTTGGGCAAATTTTGAAAAATCGATTTTTCTCTTCATTTTCCAATATTGGCCACAATTTATTATTAAAAGCATTTCCCGTGCCTGAAAATATTTCTCTCCCTGCAACGAATCAATATTGTGCCATTTGAAGGGTGGGTCGTTGAATAAATTAAGATAAGGGTGACAATAAGTACCCGTCTTAATTTATGTGAAATGAGTAACACTTGAGTTGTAAGTTCAAGTGACTACTCTAAATTAGGAAAAGGTGGCAAGAAGTACCTTTCCTAACTTATTTGGTGAGTAACAACTAGAAACGTCTTCCAAATTGTACTGCTTTATTAAGTTTTAAATACCCTATTTATATAAAAACTTAATGCTAATTATCACATTCCAATAGTATAATATAAGTTATTAACCTGCTGAATTGATATAAATTTTCCATTATAATAATTTAAATGTATTAATTAAAGTTAATTGAACTGATGAGTAATTGTTTTGAATGTTGATATGATTATAATACGGAAATGAATTATTTTAATTTTGACCTACTGAAAAGTGCTATAGGATGCATTTTAGCTTTATTTACACTTTTCTAAGTAAGTTTTGACAATTTGCATATTTGCTTAAATTATTTATATACAGGATGGTTCTAAACGACACACAAAAAACCCTGTTTAATTTTTAAATTAAACAGTCGTGTTTTCGGTCAATAATTTAAGTATTAGTGTGCCATGGAAAAATATGAAAAAAGCTATTTTTTGACATTCCGGGGGTAAAGTACTCACTTTTTACCCCGATTTGCGGGTGTAAAGGGCACTTTTTTACCCTGGGGGAGTAAAGTTAAAAATAGCGGGGGGGGAGAAAAAAACTTTTTTTGCTCTAAGGCAATAAAAGAGTCACCAGATGACTGATAAAAAAGTCACTAGATTGCCACGTGATGACTGATAAAAAAGGCACTAGATTGCCACGTGATCGATGGGGGTTTCTTCGCCGTTCTTAATGACGAAAGTGCGCCCCACGCCGGTTTTCGATTTTTAAATCGTGCATATTAGCGTGCAAGAATCAAATTCTTTCACATCTGCCACGCTCAAATTTATTTCAAACAATGAAATAAATTGATGAGTCAATAAATAAATAAAAAGTATTTTAGCTACCAAATAATTCTCACGAGGTGCCGTTTTTAAAAATGTCGCCACGTGGTCAGATGATAGGACGCGCGATATTTTCGGCAATTTCTAGGTTTTCGCTCATGGTACGTCTTGCTGTTTCCAAGGCACAAATGTAAATGAACTGAAATGAACCATTGGTAGAATCAGGGGTGCCAACTGCTATTTCCTAGTAGTTCGTAATATTACTAGTGCTATTTTGTGGTACCATCGAGCACGTGCATTATTAAAAAAATGCGTTAAATTTTTGCTTTAAGTTTCTAAATTGGCGAAGTTCCTACTTTACCTCCCGGAATTGCAAAAAACAGTATATGCACGACGGGAGTAAAGTGACTTTTGGCCCATGGGTAATTGTTTCACTCGGCTGGCGCCTCGTGTAAACAATGTACTATTATAGAGAATTTTATGCTCTTCAATTATGGTCTGATCATAATTTTTCATACAAGCATAAATAAGCGAGTTATCGGCAAAAAATCGCGTTGGGGGAGCTAAAACCCCCGATTGTGGGGGACGCCGGCGAAGGATTTTATGGGACTTTTGGGGGGTTCATTAGAACACTCCAATGTACATCTCTGCCAAAATTCAGCTTACCCGGATTTTTTGCAAACTAAAAACCTTCTTTGCCTGGGCTAATTATACCATCTAGCATTCGATCGCCTAAATGTCGAAATCTGTCAAAACAAATTTTCAACTTGAAACTTTTTTCATTCTCCTCGTACACTAAACGTCAAACTCAAAACGGAAGTGTCGCACATTCCGTCGCCGTTAACAGAAACATCTGACGTGTTTTGATTAGTTGACACTTGACATGAGATTGCAGTGTTGGAACTTTGACATACAGCACTGACATGTAAACACTTTTCGCGAAAGTATTTAAAAATTATTCAAAAATGGCTTTGCCTGGCGGTGGTATATTTGTTGTTAAGGGCGAAATGTCGACCCTGATGACTGCTATGAAACGCGGAGTCCGATGGTCGTCGCATTCGCACCAGGACGAAGAGTTGATGCATTCGTTTCAAGAATTAAAGGATACGTTGAACAAAATCGACGATCTTAAAGTAATCGAGCCCTGTGTGTTTTTAAATCCATTTTTGGAGGTTATTAGATCTGAAGATACGACTGGACCGATCACTAGTTTGGCACTTTCTGCTATAAACAAGTTTCTGGCATATGGTATCGTAGGTGGGTACTTCCTTTTATTTTTTCTGTTTTTATATCTTATATTCGGTTTTGTGGTAGATTCGACTCATAGTTCAATTGCAATGGTTGTCGATAACATTGCGGATGCCGTTACACATGCCAAGTTTGTTGGAACGGATCAATCGTCTGATGGGGTAGTTTTAATGCGAATTTTGCAAGTTTTGAGAACGTTGACCCTGTCACCGGAAGGTGCATCATTAACGAATGATAGTTTATGCGAGATTATGTTGTTGTGCTTTAGGTTGTGCTTCGAGACTCGATTGAACGGTAAGTACGGTATGTTCGGTTTCGGCAACAAATTATTTGTTACATTTGCATGTTTTTAGCAGAGCTATTGAGAAGAACTGCGGAATACTATTTAAAAGATATGGTTCAACTTGTTTTCGTGCGACTTCCCCAGTTTCCTGAAGACTTAAGACTTGTCAACATGAAGCAGTTGAAGATGAAGGCAAATTCTATGGACACAAATCGGTCAAAACGAAAAAGTCATTCGATTAGAGGGAAGAAGAATTCTGAAAGTAAAACATTAGCAAATAATGGTAACATTTTATTTTTGAATTTTTCTTAACATTTATTTATTAGTTATAATTTGCGATACTTGCCAACATTACGCAATTTCTAAATTTAGAAAATTATAGCAAATATGATAATAATATGAAAAATTATTATAATAGTATGTGTGTCTCTTTCTGTCTCTTTCTTCGATCCTTATTCTTAACCCTTTCACCGGTTTACCCACAAATTTGTGGGTGAAAAATGAAGAAAATATTTTCAGAAACCCACAAAATTGTGGGTAAAAAATGAAGAAAATATTTTCAGAAACCCATAAATTTGTGGGTAAAATATGAAGAAAATATTTTCAGAACCCCCACAAAATTGTGGGTAAAAAATGAAGAAAATATTTTCAGAACCCCACAAAATTGTGGGTACAAAATGAAGAAAATATTTTCAAAACCTCACAAATTTGTGGGTAAAAAATGAAGAAAATATTTTCAGAAACCCACAAAATTGTGGATAAAAAATGAAGAAAATATTTTCAGAACCCCACAAATTTGTGGGTAAAAAATGAAGAAAGAAATGTAAAAAATTTGTCAATAACAATCACATAAATTTTTATATATAATATATAATTTTCTTCGAAGAATATCACAATGGTCCTCGTAATTAAAGATTTATCAATTTATTATTTTCCCTTTTAAATATTTTTAAATAATGATAATTTTTTTATTATTAAAATTTCGAAATCATAAATTTATTTTTCTTGATTCTAAATAAATCCATAAACTTACCAAAATTTAAGAATAAAATAACCCCTTGATCCAACACTTTGAATGCCTTTAAGCATAAATATTTTGGACCCCCAAATTTTGGTAAAATCGGTGAAAGGGTTAAAGAGTGTTTTTATATACACATTACATCAAATTACACTTTTAACTATTAGCCTCCATTGTTTGCAGTCCTAAGCACATTACAATACTCCAATCTCCAAAGTGGACAACTCAGAATTTTTATTAGGATCCCAAACCTTAAAACATATCCAAAAATCAGAATCCTCTGGCCATTTTTAGGAAGCTCTTCATTTCATGATTTTGAAGATGTTAAAATATTTTAAATGTTATTTATATTTTTAATGAGCTATATGATAACAACACAGCTGAAACATAAATTTTTTTTTTAAATATTTTCAATGCTTCATTAAAATTTTCAGGAAGCTCAGGGTTGAGGCAGGAGGACTTTTAGTATGTTAAAGTACGAACTATTACCTATAACAAAATCTGTCGAAAAAATTGCAGAAGACTGATTTTGGATTTTTTTTAATCAAAATGTGCCCAATTTTTTTACACTATTATAGGATCCCTCTCAAGCTCTATCAAACTATTAAAAATTATTTCAAAATCATGATCAATTCCATATCAAAAATTTCATAAACAATATCAACTTTTCTTTGACCTGAGAAAAGGAGTTCATGGTCTATCCTTGCTTCCATGAGAAAACTCTTGTTAAGGGCGTCTATATTTTGGGTGTGTACCAACCATTCTTTCAAATTTTAACCGATCAAATCTAATCGTCCTCATATCCTTTCTATTTTTTGTTTTTTTTTTCTTAATCTGTTTTGTCTAACTTTTTATTAGTAAATTCTTTATTGTCTCTTGTGTTTTCTCTAATTTCTTCGATTTTTATGATAATATAATTTGCATGTAGGATTTTATACTTTCCTTCCAAATAGTTTCTCTTTATTTTCAATATCAATTTTTTCGTGAATCTCACCAGTTGACTATTCCCAAATTATCCATCTCCTTTTGGAACTCAATCTGTGATTTATTTATGTTCTTTGTTTTTCATTTTTTTCCACTATCCGTGTCTTAATATGGTGTATCTATTTTTTATATTGACAAATTCTTTCATATTTTCATTAGTTTTATTTGCGTTTTCTTCTATTGTTTTTGTTAAAAAATTGATCACTTCTTACCAACCACCTTCAGGATTTATGATGCTGTGAAAAATACTAGCTATATAAAGCGAATCTTCTTCTTCCGATGCATCTACATTTGTTTTATCTGGGAGTGCTCTCCCTTAAAGGTTTATCCTTATCACCTATCTCAGCAAAAACTCGAATCTCAGGGCTAAAACAAATTTATTTTTCCTGCTTTCCAAAGAGTTCTAATGTTCCATGTGGCAATTTTAATTATTTTTCTTTTTTCGCTTTTATTCCAACATATTTTTCTGGAGCACTTGGTTGGAACCAGCGCCGTAGCAAGCTCTTCTAGCGCCTGAGGCAAATTTGAATATATGCGCCGCTCCCTTCCAAAAGATTCTTGTCATTTTGAAAATTTTAAACTATTATTTATTGGGTTTTGTCGAGGTTAAGCGCCCCCATTGCGATCACCCTTGCTACGGCGCTGGCTTAGAGTAATGAAAACAAATGGATGCTTATCGGGAACTCATTTAGGACCGGGGGGTCATAAAAGGGACCCAGGGGCTACACTTAATTTATCGCGAAAGAAAAACTTTCACTTTGACGTCCCTCGGTATTAAGAAGAACGGTACTGGATAGTTATGAAAAATATCACCTGTTGCCACCCCCCCCTCTCCCGGATTGCAAACGAAAATTGCAAAAGATTCAATGAAAAATAATAAATCTTGATGGTTCTGAATAATGGCAAGTGTACCTGGGGGGTATTCCATACCCCCCAGACCCCCCGGTCATGTGATATCGATTTTTATCGTTGGGAACTTCTGAAGATATTATATAAAATACGCCTAGTATGTCAGAATCGCCGTTTCCATGGTAACGAAACGCAATACCCCCCTCCCCGAATATGAAGATTATATTTATCCAAAGGAATTTTTTCATTTCAATTTAAATATATTTGAATAATTGTCACGATGATAACGTGATATTTTTACCGGTTACTCAGTCAGTTAAAGGGAAATGAAGAAGAACGCGAGGGTGGAATCAACTTTCCTAAAATCCCCTGTCTTTCCCTAGTCATTGGACCAAAATTGAAGAGGAGAAAATTCCCTACAAAACCTTGTTTTGTTCATCATCGATGGTGAAGTTTAAATGTACGAAATTTTTATTCAGAATAAAAATTATTCAAAACTTTTTTCAATTGATTTCTCTGAATTTTCCATTTATTTCATAAATAGTACTTAGTATGATGTAGGCAAATTTTGTTAATCTGTTTTATAGAGAATTTTGTACTCTTCAATTTTGATTTGATGATAATTTTCACTAAAAATAAAAGTAAGCGAGTTATAGACGGAAAACTACTATAGAGGATTAAAATCCCCACTTAGGGAAAAGGCTAGCAGAGAATTTTAGGCGATGGCGATGTTGCAAATTAAATCGTGATTAAATTTTCGAATTCAGTCAAATTTTAATTTTAAAATTTTAAACTATTATTCATTGGGTTTTGTCAAGGTTTAGCGTCCCTATTGCGATGGCGCCTGAGGCAAATGGCCTCACCCTTGCTATGGCTCTGGTTGGAACGATCTAATTACTCCTTCCTCCGTTTTTATTAGTGCCGTCAAATTCTCAGCCAATTTCAGATCATCCGTTGTTTTGTACCATATGTATGTTTTATCTTGGTTGCACAGCTTCTTAAATTTAACCTTCACTTTGCCTCCATTCTTAATTTCATTCCTGGCAATCTCCCATATCTTGCCCTAAATTTCCTTTTCTTAGGCCCAGTTGTTCAGTCTTGGGTTATCTTTTAACTCAAGTTATTTTCTATATGTGGGGTGCTCAGAATAGAAGTGAATCAAGTCCATAAATGCTGTTAATGAATTATCGCAACTTAAAGTATTTTGATCTTTATTAAATTTAAAGCAATCAATTCTATTAAATAATTACACCCAGTGGTTCTTAAAACTCTATATTTTATAATAGAAAACATAAAGATTATATATTTAGATAATAAAAAATTTTGCACAGAACTTAATTTAATTGTTTGGACTTGAACCATTATTACACTGAAAATATTGTTAATTTTACGCAAAAATAATTTCATCTGTAATTTCTTCATCATCAGAGGAGTCTTGATTTTTATTTTGTCTTGTTCTGCTTTCTGTAGGTAGATTCTTATAAAATAAATGGTATATTGGCGGAATGTAATGAAGTATATCGTTCATATTATGCTGGTTTTTAGAGTCTGTTATGATACATCTGTTTAGATATAAATTTTCTTGTTGAATGACGAGGGATTGTATACGTCTACCACGAACACCTTTATTTAAATTTACTTCATTAAAGTCGATGTCTTCATTAAGAGTTTCTTTATAAATTTATAAGATAGTGGAGACGATCTTTCAAAACGAAGCCATCTAATTTTTAAC
The DNA here is from genome assembly GCA_932274525.1 of Podabrus alpinus. NCBI lineage: Eukaryota > Metazoa > Arthropoda > Insecta > Coleoptera > Cantharidae > Podabrus > Podabrus alpinus. Next base: position 69,506,133 of record OW026454.1, read on the forward strand.
CAAGAAAAACTTTCACCTTGTGCAGTTTTCTTCCTGTTTTGTATGGCTGATTCTAATTTTTTAGTGGACAGGAATTCGTTTCTTTGCATTTCGTAGACTTTAAATTGCGGTTCCTTTTTCTTTGCTTCCCGAGCAATTCTCATCCAATCCTCAGCAGAATAAATTAGTGAAGTCTTACGACTTAATTTTTCGATTAATTGATTAATTTATTACTATTCCACCAAAATTAGAAAAATTAACAAATACAAAACTATAAATTCATAGAATCCAATGACAAAATACACCTAAATCAAATTTTAAAAAGATAAAAAAGAATAAAGCGTCAAAAATGCGTGAGAACAAGATGATAGGTAATATAAATTCGGACTTGATTCAGTACAACACGGAAGCATGTAATATTATTGTCAGTAAAGAAAGTAAACAAGTTACATAGGATAACAAAACGAACAAAATGTGACTTGATCTACTTTTGTACTGAAGTAAGTTATGAACTAGAACACATAGGAACCATAACTCCAAAAATCACAAAAATGGACTTGATTCACTCCTGTTCTGACCACCCCATGTATAAATGATCGTTTCAAGAATTGTATTCATGAAAATTAATCCGGATTAAAATTTAATCTGATACTGAACAACTGGGCTTTAGTTAGTCAGATTCGTTTTGACGTAAACCTTTTTTCTCCTTTAATTTACTCTAATTTCTGATCTTCATTTTTTAATTTTACGAATACTCCTTCTGTTCCAGGCACTTTGCTTATTTTAAATGCTTCCGCTACTTCCACTTTTAGCTACAATTCCTTTTCCAGGAAATTCTAAACACGCTCCTTTGTAACCTTCCCATTGGCGAAGATCTCTTTATAACAATATTAACCGCTTTTTTATCTTTCTCATATTTTTCAATTTGACTTTTGAGTTTCATGATTCTTCCGTCCTGTTTTACGACTTGTTCTTCACTTCTTGTATTTCTAATTTAATTTTTTATCTCTTCATGCTCCTTAAAAGGGGGTTATCTACTATGAGTCGTTTTCAAGCTGATTTTTGGAATTAAATTTGAGAAAACTGTTACAGCTATTGAGCTAAAATTTAGGATACTTATTTATTCACATTTAAACTAACACCTAAAATTTTTGTAAAGCTTTTTATTCAAAATTGTACAAGGTACAGATCGACGCGTAACTCATGTTTCGAAATGATGCGCCAATTGGGCGCATCGTTTCCGACCGATCCAGTTATCTGAAATAAATGAATTTTTTAAATTCTTGTTCTATATGAATGTGGCTCCAGTTGGAACCTCAAAAATTTAATTTAAACAAAAAATGACAAAATGGCGAGGATTTAAGAAAAAACTTCGATTTTTACAACAAAATATTTACTTTTCACGGCCTGCAAAATGGTAATTTTAAATATATTTTGGATATTTTAGGTTCTGACTGGAGCCTGAAATATATTCTAAATGTCTAAAAAAATCAAGTTAATCCGCCAAGTAGTTGACTTGAGAAATGTAGTTTTGAGATAAATCGTTTTAAACTTTTTCGTGCTGTAATGAGGCGGATAGTGGTTGATATTCGTAACCTACCCTTAATCGCGTATACTAGGGCCATACAGAATACATTCTTCGGCTTCGAAGAAGTGAAATTCGGCACTTATTTCTTCTTTTGTGGCAGTTCTCGCCCCTTTAGAATAGTAAGACGCTCGGTGATTAGACAGTATGATGCGGCCGCCGTCTCTCTTATATGCGTAAATTTTGGCCTTCTCGCCGATTTATATACAAATACCTCGGTTTTTATCCCGTCTTTATTTACAAAAAGATGTGTATTTTTTAGGAGCTCAAAAGTCACTGAAATTTTCCTATCAAAACTTTTTTTTTATTAAAGAACCAACATATTTTTGTAACTCATATTATTTTGTCAGGTATTACTGAAAGTAGTTTATTTTGAAAACTTAAAATAAAAATTAGCATAATAAATTAGTCAAAATAGATTAAAAAAACAAACAATTTTAGGGATTTTGTACCTAACATTAGCTGTATTCTTTTTACCTATTTTAAGTGAGATGTACTGAGATACTCAGTTGACTCAGTTAAAAGTGTGTTCTTTTTACCGTTGTACATTCGTCAAACGAATGTGCCGTGCCGTGCCGAATTGAGTTTAAACTGAGAAAATTACCTCCCACCCTATACCAACTGATCTTGCTATTTCGAAGTGTTACAACTGAGATAAAGTTGGAAATAGCTCGGATTGGTCGATTTAAAAAGGTTAACGTCATCTCTTTCGTCATATTTCGTCTTTTTGGAGGTTATGAAATAAATCTTTTATTGTTATCGACAACACCCCAATTATATCATGTGTAATAAATATTTCACGTTTCTAGTTTACTACTCGTAGTAGGTAGTTATTATAATTTTTAATTACAAAAATTTAATTAAACTTGTCACTTACTGCAATCGTTTTAGCATCTACTGAAGGTACTTCTTCGTACATCTTGGTTTTAATTATTGTACTTATTTTACTGCTTTAATTTTAATTGCCGGTTGCAATAAATTTCTATTTTGTATTTTTAGAGGTTATGTAATTTGTTTTATGTATTTTGTAATATGTAAGTTGTTCTTTTTACCTTTTGTTTTTCTCACTTTCACTCAGTTAATCTCTGTTCGGCTCAGCTCACTTCGTCTCAGTTGCGTAACTGAGATGGAAATAAAACTTGTAAAAAGAATACGCCTATTATTTGTTTGTGTAAGAAATGTGTCAGTTGAAAACTTTGTATACTAACTGTACCCATAAAAACATAGCAGTAAATTAGTTAACAACCCCAGATGTTCCTGGGGGGTTTCAATTTGTAAGAAAAAACTTTTAAGCTCCTTTTTCACAATCAATTCGATTTTAAGGGTAGACTAAAACGTCGATTTTTAATAATTTTGTTTTCTAACAATTTTTTAAAATTCTTTTGGGTTTTTGGACTCCTAAAGACAATTACAAACAGCTACAACTTATATTTGTTAAATTTAGTTTTGTATATTTTGTATAAAGTACAAAATACAAACAGTAATTCCGTTTTAAAATGTAATTATGATTTAAAAAGTTTTACTAATGAATTCCACTACAGAAAATCCGTTATAATTCGGGTAATTTGATGAATTTTACTTTAATATTTTTTGGACACATTTTCAAGACCCCAAACTATAAAAATATGTAATAAAAAGAATCGAAAAAATTTATCGGTCACAGTAGGTAACCCCCTTAAGTCCACAAATTTTGTTATAGAAACTGAAGACGCACACACGCCGCTACTTTCAAAACCATCCAACTCGAGACCAAATTCTCTGGTGGCCACACAAACACCCTCTGGTAACATTGTGGACATGCAAGGCTCAATATCTCCGTCAGCTCCGCAAACATGTTCGCTCGATGACGCAGATGTAAATCCTCATTTCACCGAAAAGTGCGAATCTACCGACAACAGCATCGAAATTACAACCCCTGAAGATGGTGAAGAAAACTCGACCGAATTGACCCTTACAGAAAATTTAGTATTAGACAGTTTAGAAAGCAACCCCCAGCCAGATTCCTTAAAAGAAGAAACCGATTCTCTTAACACATCCAACAGTTGCGATTTGGAAGCTTCCAATCAAGACAAAGTGGAGGAGTACGTAAATCCACGAGGAGTCCGTTTTATGCCTCAAAGTCAAGTGCTGATTCCGTATGGCTTGTTGTGTGTGAGAGAACTCTTTCGATTTTTAATCAGCCTGTGTAATCCGTTGGATAAACAAAACACGGATGCGATGATCCACTTGGGGTTGACCTTGTTGACGGTAGCTTTTGAAGTTGGTGCCGATAACATTGGAAAGTATTCTAGTCTTCTTGCTTTAGCGAGAGATGAACTGTGCAGGAATTTATTTTCGGTAAGTTTTTAAGCTTGTTTCTTAAAATAACCTGTACATAGCAACTTACTGCAGTATGCAATATTGAGAAAATAATTTTAGATAGTAAGATAACAGCTGTTAGATAATTACCCCTTTCTTTAATTTTTTATGGCCTCAGAAAGGTAAATTAACTACTTTCTTTTTATTGAAAATTTCAAACCTCTTTCCCCCCAGTCAATGTCCGGTTTTGCTCCTGGTAAGCCTGGAAAAAATTTTTTTTTTAGTTACACGCATATTTTTAGTTATTTTAAATCTTATACTTTTTTGTTTTGGGATGCACCAAAAATAAATAAATGATAACCTGAAAAATACGGTAAAAAGTGATCAACTTTGATGGCTCACAACTAAGGCTCCATTAGGGTTGGAAAGTTGTTCTATTTATGCAGAGTTTTACAGAGAATTTAATCTACTTTTATTTAACTGTGAGCCATTGATGTGTCAGATGGACAGGTAAAAAAAAGTTTTGTATAATACCTATTTTGAACATAGCATAGGAAACAACCAATTCATGACCTTGTGATTTTTGGGACCTTCTTTGGCAAATTTGCCTCTGTTCTGGTCGAAGCCTGATGTTGAAAATTTAGGGACTATTTTCTAATGCAAAACTATAGGGTTTAAAACCCCTTTTTCGCGATATAATGACTGAACTACTCAGGATATCTAACAGTCAGTGATGAGCTCTATGTGTTGGACATCAACACACGATTCGTTATCTCATTGACAATAAGGCCGAAGTCTCACTGTACCATCTACGGGGTGCGCCATCTTTTACTTCGGTATGTAAACATTGAATAACTTTGCGACGCATTTTGAAGGACGATTTGCAATTTTTTCCGTATAAGGTGCAATTAACACAAAGAATATTGCCCACTGACTATTCACGTCGCGTCGCTTGGAATACGGCCAAACAGTCGCTCGAATGGCTGACACTGACCCTGATTTTTGGAAGCAAATTTTGATGACCAATGAGGCTCATTTCATACTGTCTGGCGGCGTTAATAAGCAAAATTGTCGCATTTGGGGTGCCGAAAATCCACACGTGATCCATGAACAACCATTGCATGACCAAAAACTGACTGTTTGGGCTGGCGTTAGCGCCAAAACCATCATTGGGCCTTATTTCTTCAACATCAACGGATGTTTAATATCGAAAAATGGCGATATTGACTGGCCACCGAGATCTCCAGATTTAACGCCTCCAGACTTCTTTTTGTGGGGATATATGAAGAGCAAAGTGTACGCCAATAAGCCTCAGACCCTGGACGACCTTAAAGCCAACATCCGTGCCGAAATGCTTGCTATACCGACCGAAATGCTTGAAAAAGTGGTGGAAAATGCCGCAAAAAGAACCCATTTTGCCGTGACCTTGCCGTGATCAATCACTTAATTGATGTTGTATTCGGAAATTGATCCAAATAAATTGTAAAGGTCCAAATTAAATTAATGATAACAATTCAATTTTAAGTTTTTTTGTTTTTTTTTCAAAGTTATTCAATATTCTCATACCGAAGTAAAAAATGGCGCACACGTACTATTACCAAATAAAATTTTAACTAATTCAATTGGTTCAAACCGAGTTCTAAGACCCACCCACCCACAAATCAGCAACTTCCATTAGTTAAACTTTTATTATTTGGTAGTAGTAGATGGTACAGTGAGACTTTGACTTAACGGGTGATTTAATACGTCCACTTCAATATCTAATATAATTTTTCTTCTACTGCCACTACCAATTTATATTTTTGTTGACTTGGTTTCACCTATAGATCATTTCGAGGTGACGTCACGACAGGTATGCCCTCCAGACAAAATGGCCGCACCCTGTCAAATTTCGTAATTGATTTTTATTTTAAGGTTATGATTATGAAGTTTACACCTAATAATCATAACCTTAAATCACAATTTATCATTTCGAGGTGACGTCCCGACAGGTATGCCCTCCCGACAAAATGGCCGCGCCCTGTCAAAGTCACGTGACTCAAAATGATCTATTGAATGCTGACAAGGAAAACTACAGAAGCAATTAAAAATTCCTAATTGTTATTGAAGAAATAGAAAAGAAAAAGAAGGGTAAAATTTAATTTTCAATCCCCCCCCCCGCCCGTTATAGCAAACCACGAGTCGCCGTTGATGAGTAGGTTCGTTAAACAATTTCCCTCAAGGCAGTAGATTTACGAAATTAAATTGATTTAAGCCCCCCCCCCTCCCAATCAGAAGAAACAAAAGACGCTAGCACGTATTTCTTTAAATTTTATTGTAGTATTTCATTTCACAAGTTCCGTAAAAAGAACATTGGAGACACCCTTTCGGTTTATTTATTCGACCTAGAAAACTGGAGGCTGCTGAGACTGGGGGGATCACCCGCCAGCACATGGTGTTCAGAATGGCCATCTTGATATACTTGGGAGTATTCCATAACCCCCCCCCCCAGGATTATTTAATTTGACAATGAAGAGTATTCATATTTTCAAAGCAACACAAGAATATAATAATTATATTTTTCGGTCTTATTTAAATTTTGTGCCCTCCCATTGAAAGAAGTCACGAACCGCCACTGATAATTATTGAAATAATATATTTATATGCACGCGTTTTCCAATTTCGAAACGCGGATAACGAATATTGTCGATTTCGTCGTTTTCTTGAATGTTGCGTACGTAATTTTTTTTCGGGCATCCAGAATAGAAGTAAAATTCCAAAATAACCACACATTATCTGAGAACTTCAAAGAATATATTTATGATGCAACCAATTCTTCCACCTTTGTATATTTTCTTGCTATGTGAACAAAAAGATTTGTCTTTATGGAGTAGTCTTGGGTTTTTTCTGTTTTCTTGTGTTCGAATTCATTTTAGAGAAATTTTATTATATGCAACTTATTGGGGCCAAATTCTAATAAAAAAAGACAAACTTCGAATTTTGTATTAACACACGAAGTTATCCTATATTGCGCACAGGACGATTCACGGATAAGTTTTGACGTGAATAAAAATTCAAAGTTCATCCTAGGAAAAAATTGCCAGGGCTTTTTTGGCTAGAATTTTGTCCCCAATAAAATTATTCTAAAATAAATTCTCTGACATGCAAACAGCAAAAAACTAGAACTATTTTAAAACGGCATTTTTGTGGTTAACATAGCTACAAAGTAAGTCGAAGAACTGGTTGCACCATGAGAAGTTATCTTTGAAGTTCCCATATGATGTGTGATTTTTTTTAGATTTTTAATTCCATTCTAAATGGTATAAACAAAAAATTACCAGCGCAACATCCAAAAAACGACGAAATCGAGGATTTTGGAAATCCGAAGTTGGATGGCGCGTGCAATTTGGCGATAAATATTGTTCCAATCATTATTGTAGATGATTTTACGCTTGCCAAAAAAGATACGTATTTTTGTTCAGCTACACTGTAAAAAAAGCACGTAAAAATACACTCAAATTCGTGTAGTTTTTACATTCAAAATTATAGTAAAAATACATATTATGTGTATTATTGTATTATTCCATTGATAATAATGTAATTTCACACTATTATCAATGTAATGATACACAATATGTAATTTTACTATAATTTTGAATGTAAAAATTACACAAATTTGAATGTATTTTTACGTGCTTTTTTTACAGTGTACTTTTGTACGGAAATAACTCTGTAATGCGATTTTTTTACTTATCCCTTAATTTGAGATCAGGAGTTCTCTATTGCGAACGTGGACCTTAGCAAACGCGGCGAATCTAGCGCGCGTTAGGTAAACAAATCACACGCGATTCGTTGACTGTCAAATTTAATCGAACCGCAAGTGAATCTTAAAAACGTTAATTATGGCTTCAATTAGTTTATTAAATCCTAAAGCTGAAGTTGCTAGAGCAGCCCAAGCTTTAGCGATTAACATTACCGCAGCAAGAGGTATTCAAGATGTGATGAAAACAAATTTAGGCCCAAAAGGGACGTTGAAGATGTTGGTTTCGGGCGCCGGCGATATCAAGATAACCAAAGACGGCAATATTTTGTTACATGAGATGCAGATTAAACATCCCACTTCCTCTTTGATCGCGAGGGCTTCCTCGGCACAAGATGATATTACCGGCGATGGAACGACTTCGACTGTACTCGTGATTGGGGAGTTACTGAAACAAGCCGATAGGTACATTAGTGAGGGTTTGCACCCCAGGGTGGTGACCGAAGGTTTCGACCAGGCAAAAATGAAAACTTTGGAAATTTTGGACCAAGTGAAAATTCCAATTGAAATTAATCGCGAAATTTTGATTCATGTCGCTAGGACGAGTTTAAAGACCAAAGTTCACCCCGAGATTGCCGAAGTTTTGACCAACATTTGTGTGGATGCAATTTTGACTATTAAACAAGATGACAAACCAGTTGACTTACACATGGTTGAATTGATGGAAATGCAACACAAAACTGCGGTCGACACTAAACTAGTTAAGGGTTTAGTGTTGGATCATGGTTCACGTCACCCCGACATGCCGGAATGCCTGAAGAATTGTTACATTCTAACATGCAACGTTAGCATGGAATACGAGAAGAGCGAAGTAAATTCCAGTTTCTTCTACAACACTTCCGAAGAGCGCGAGAAACTCGTGGCCGCCGAGCGGGTGTTCATCGAAGACCGCGTCAATAAGGTGATCGTACTCAAGAAGAAACTCTGCGATGGAACTGATAAGACTTTTGTGGTTATCAATCAGAAAGGAATTGACCCGATGAGTCTCGATATGTTGGCTAAAGAAGGTATAATCGCGTTGAGACGTGCAAAAAGTCGTAACATGGAACGTTTAGCGTTGGCTTGTGGAGGCGTGGCAATGAATCACTTGGAAGATTTGAACGAATCTAATTTGGGCTATGCTGGACTCGTTTACGAACACGTTTTAGGCGAAGACAAGTTTACTTTTGTGGAAGATTGCAAAGTTCCTCAGTCGGTTACCATCTTAATCAAGGCGCCCAATAAGCATACCTTGTCTCAAATTAAGGACGCAATTCGTGATGGTCTCAGAGCCATCAACAACGCAATTGACGACAAAGCTTTGGTTCCAGGTGCAGGAGCATTTGAAATCACCGCTTACAAAGAATTGATGAAATTTAAAGACACTGTGAAAGGAAAGGCACGATTAGGTATTGCGGCTTACGCCGAAGCCTTTTTAATCATACCCAAAGTTTTGGCGACAAATTCTGGTTATGACTCACAAGATACGCTTGTAAAGCTTCAAGAGCAGTCTCTATTGACTACCGATCCTGTAGGGTTAAATTTGGTTACAGGTGACCCCATTAATCCTGTTACTGTGGGAATTTATGATAACTATGTGGTGAAAAAGCAAATTATTAATTCCTGCTCCGTTATTGCCAGTAATTTACTGTTGGTGGATGAAATTATGAGAGCAGGACTGGCTAGTTTGAAAGGTTAAAAAATGTAAACTTAATTTGGCCTTTTTTGTATTTGATTTTTTAATTTTTGTGCTGTTTCCCAGTTCCTACTTAATTTAATAAATGGTTAAGATTTTACTAATCAAAATCCACTTCGTATTTTTCTTATAAAAAAATGGTTGCAAAATTATTCTTTTAAATTTAGTACCTTAAATTTTTTATCGAAGTATTAAATAAAAAATTGATAATTGCGTCCAATAAAACAATGAAATAATTAGCCGGCAGTTTTCTGTATTAATTTGTTTCAAGCGGATATTTGGAGCTAAAACTGAACTTTAATTTTCTATTTCAAGTAAAACTAGATAAATCCATTTTACTTTTGTTAATAAATTCTGATGGAAGTTGGACAAGTATTGAAAAGTTTTATAGAATGCTTTTACGTTATTTTTTATTTACATATCACGGAATTGTAAGTGGATACCAAATAATAAACTGCTTAGAATGGATTTATCTGCTTTTGTTTGTTTGATTCATAATTTTATTATAGTACCTAATTTGGTAATAGGATGCATATTAAGGAAAGGCCAATCTGCGACTTTATGACTTTTGGGCAAATTTGCTCCTGTTCCGCGAGCCTAATGTTGAAAACTTGAGGGCTTTTTGAGGATACCCAATGAAAGAATTTAAGCAAAATTTTCCACGCAGACCACTTTTTCTTCTCTAATGACTGGACTATTCTCCCAACATTGATCAACTTTAAATTTTTTGACCGTCATTTCATTTGCATAGGAAAATTTACATTTTTCTATGCCAAAATTACATTTTTCTTCAAATAATTCTGTAAATTCACATTCTAGTTGGCCATTTGATTCCGCTCGCGATAGCACTTTCAAAATTTAAAAAAAGCCAAAAACTTCAAATTTCGAGACCGTAATTTCATTTAGCATAGAAAAATTTACATTTTTCTATGCCAAAATTACATTTTTCTTTAAAAAATTCTGTAAATTCACATTCAAGTTGACCATTTGATTCCGCTCGCGATAGCATTTTGAAAATTTAAAAAAGGCCAAAAACTTCAAATTTCGAGACCGTAATTTCATTTAGCATAGGAAAATTTACATTTTTGTATGCCGAAATTACATTTTTCTTCAAAAATTTCTGTAAATTCACATTCGAGTTGGCCATTTGATTCCGCTCGCGATAGCATTTTAAAAATTTACAAAAGACCAAAAACTTCAAATTTCGAGACCGTAATTTCATTTATTATAGGAAAATTTACATTTTTCAAAATTTAATTTCATTTTTAGCATAGGAAACTTTACATTTTTCTATGCCAAAACTACATTTTTCTTTAAAAAAATTCTGTAAATTTACATTCGAGTTGGCCATTTGATTCCGCTCGCGATAGCATTTTCAAAATTTAAAAAAGGCCAAAAACATCAAATTTCGAGATCGTAATTTCATTTAGTATAGGAAAATTTACATTTTTCTATGCCAAAATTACATTTTTCTACATAAAATTCTGTAAATTCACATTCAAGTTGGCCATTTGATTCCGCTCGCGTTAGCATTTTAAAAAATCAAAAAGAAGACCAAAAACTTCAAATTTCGAGACCGTAATTTCATTTAGCATAAGAAAATTTACATTTTTCTTCGAAAAATTCTGTAATTCACATTCGAGTTGGCCACTTGCGTTCGCTCGAGATATCAGTTTAAAATTTTTTAAGTGATCCAAGGGAAAGAAAGGAACAATACAATTGTTCTTATTCATCCACAGAGTGTTGATATTCACCAGAGGGCCGTGCTAAGAAATTTCGTGAATTCGAACCCACAATTTCCGCACCGTAACTCAACCAGCATCACTGGTGTTGACTGGCTTATTGGTGGATAGTGTTCTATATTTGTCTTGTTGCCTTTTTTAAGCAATAGGATGACCTCCAAAATTTACCACTGTGTTGGTGTTCTTCCTTCCCCAAGGCATTTATTCAACAGCACCCCCAATGGCCTGCACTTCTTTCCGACTTTCATAATTTCGGTGATACTTCGGTCTTCCCCGCATGTTTCTATTTTTCAGCTCTGCTATTATCTCTGTCATATCTATTTCGGGCATGTCTTCTGATGCTACGTTCATTACCACTGTGTTTTGGTTTACTGATCTGGTAATCGACCAGTAATCGATCTTATGGTTTCTGTTAGCTTTGCTTTTTCTGTTATTAGATTACCTTAAATAATTTCGATCCCATATGAACATTTTCATTTATTTATTTTTTGGGGCAAGTGGCATTTTTTCCAGGGGTTTATCACTCGCAAAATACGTACCTCAAGCATTACACTACTTCATTGTATTACATGGTATTACATAAGTTTTACATGATATTACCTAAGTATTGCATGGTATTACATAAATATTACATTTGACCTGTCCCAACCATTACATAAATGATAAACCCTTCGCTTTTTTTGATAATAGTTAATGGATCAACAGCAGGGATTCACAGAAAAGAATAGGAATATTGAAAAATTACATAAGGTAATAGCAGGGTTTCCAGCGCACGAAAGCGTAAAATTATTCTATTGTTTTCTAACCATATTGAAGTAAAACCGTGTTATGTGAGCATTGTCGCAATTTATCAATCGTGTTAAAACGAAACCGTGTTATACGAGAGTAATCTTTATACTGCAGTAAGGTATTAAAAATAAAATTTACAGGTATAAAATTTGAACGCAACAATTTTTTTTCTTTCAGTTATTAAATACGGAGCGTTTGTCAGTTTTCGCTGCCGATTTACAAGTCTCTTTTTTGATGTTTGAAGCTTTGAGAACCCACTTAAAGTTCCAACTTGAATATTATATGAACAAATTGATCGAGATTATCCAGAGTGACTCGTTAAGAGTTACGTACGAACACAAGGAGTTAGCTTTAGACCACATTGTGCAAATGTGGAGGATTCCAGGCTTTGTTACCGAACTATACATCAACTACGATTGTAACATGTACTGTACGAATTTATACGAAGAGTTGACGAAATTGCTGGCTAAAAATGCGTTTCCTGCCAGTTCGGGAGTTTATTACACCCATTTACTCTCGCTTGATGCTCTTCTAGCCGTCATCGAAAGTATCGAAGCGCACTGCTACGAGAAAGACAAAATTAAACTAGATTCGACGAACGGAAACACGCTCGAAGAATCAAGTGAAGAAAACGGCGAAAAAATCGAAAATATTATCAATATAATCGGGAAGTACTCGAGGATGAAAGTTTCGGAAAATGCACCTAGCAGGGAGGAACTCGTCAAAGTTAAGAATATTAAAAGGGTAAAATGTCTTGGAAATTTTTTTTTTTATTTTTTAATTGTTAAAATTGCAGTGGTTACCAACAGGGACTGAATACTTCAACCATAAGCCAAAGAAAGGGATTCAGTTTTTACAAGAGCACGGCGTGCTCAAGCACGAATTAGATACTCAAGAAATCATTTTATTTTTACGAGACAATCCAGGTTTGGATAAAAAAATGATTGGTGAATTTATAAGCAACCGGAATAATTTACACATTTTGGAGACTTTTGTGAAGATGTTTGATTTTACCGATTTGCGCATTGATGAAGCTCTGCGGTTGTATCTCGAAACTTTTCGACTTCCAGGTGAAGCTCCTCTCATATCACTGCTGTTGGAACATTTTGCGGAACATTGGCATAAATCCAATGGCGAACCGTTCGCACATGCAGACTCCGCATTTACGTTAGCATACGCAATTATTTTGTTGAATGTGGATCAACACAACGATACTGTCAAAAAGCAAAATATTTCCATGACTATTGAGGGTTTTAAAAGAAATTTAAAGAACGTCAATGGTGGTAACGATTTTGATCAAGACATGCTGAACGATATTTATAATTCCGTAAAAAGTGAAGAAATTGTAATGCCAGCAGAACACACTGGATTGGTGAAAGAAAATTACCTGTGGAAAGTCTTATTAAGACGAGGAAACTCGAAAGAAGGCGGTTATATTCATGCCTCGAATGATGCCTACGATTACGACCTCTTTGCCTTAATTTGGGGCCCAATTATTTCCGCCCTATCGTACGTATTTGATAAATCCGACGACCCTAACGTTTACAAACGGGCGGTGAAAGGTTTTGAAAGTTGCGCTTTCATCTCATCAAATTTTGGAGTCACCAAAAATTTGGATACCCTTCTCCTAACTTTATGCAAGTTCACCCTCTTCCATAACCAACCAAAAGTATCGGGAGCGATACAATTTGGTTCCAACATCAAAGCACAAATTGCCCTGATGGCGGTGTTCAATTTGATTCATCAGCATGGCAACAACGTGCGAGAAGGATGGAAAAACGTTTTTGATATCTTTTTATCTCTTTACAACCACAATTTACTGCCAAAATCCTACATGGAGGCGGAAGATTTTATAGAAGCCAGTGGTAAAATTACTCTAGTGTGTCAAACCACCCAACACCAAAAACAAGACACCGGTCTGTTCAGTTCGCTGTATTCTTACATGCTACCATCATCTGAGAGTTTATCGAAAATTCCCTCACCAGAAGAACAAGAATACATTGACATTGCAAAGGAATGTCTAAAAGAGTGCAACTTTGACCAACTCGTCACCGATTCCAAATTTTTACATCAAGAAGCTTTACTAGAATTAGTTAAAGCGTTAATCGAATTATCTCGTGGACCAGATATACAAAAATCTTTAGGTTATAATTATAACGAGAACGTTACCGTTTTCTTCCTGGAGTTACTTTTAAGAATTGTCATTCAGAATAGGTAAGTTTTATTTTTAAATATTTAATCGGAAGTGGAATGAAAAATTTACAATTTTTTGGAGTACATTTCCTTGTTTTTGTAGGGTACCTCTGTTATTATTGGATTAAAAAAATAATAAATGTATTCCGGATCATTTTTTAGAAAGATTACCCCATTTAATTCGTCATTAACAGTTGGGTCATTCCATCTCAAATCGAATCATGAATTTACTTGACCCATGCCTAATTTGATAAAATTTGGTACACACCATCTTAGTAAGAAATAAAAAATACAAATTAAAGGATTTGCCCAAAAGGGCACTCGTTTCCTTGTTTTTGGTCTTTCAAAAAGTTGGTGTGTAGACTTGTAGGAAAACGACTCTAACTTCATCCACGGTGGTCTAAATTTAAAAATAAAAAATGTTCTGTAAAGGTAATCGAACCTTCTGTTCAAATATTTAACCACATTTTATATTTTCAACCCCTAACTGGATTAATTTTTTAATATTAACCCTATTTCACAGGAAATTTTCTTTTTTCGGTCCCCATTATTATACTTTCCATCAGAAAATTCTGTAAATTCACATTCGAGTTGGCCATTTGATTTTGTTCGCGATAGCATTTTCCAAATGAGGAGGTTAAAGCCATAGTGGTGTAAGTCACATTTTTTGTCACAGGAAAATTTACATTTTTCTATCCCAAAATTACATTTTTCTATCCCAAAATTACATTTTTCTTCAAAAAATTCTGTAAATTCACATTCGAGTTGGTCATTTGATTCCGCTCGCGATAGCATTTTCAAAATTTAAAAAAGGCCAAAAACTTAAAATTTCGAGACCGTAGTTTCATTTTTAGCATAGGAAACTTTACATTTTTCTATGCCTAAATTATATTTTTCTTCAAAAAATTCTGTAAATTCACATTCGAGTTGGGCATTTGATTGCGCTCGCGATAGCACTTTCAAAATTTAAAAAAGGCCAAAAACTTCAAATTTCGAGACCGTAATTTCAATAGCATAGGAAAATTTACATTTTTCTATCCCAAAATTACATTTTTCTATCCCAAAATTACATTTTTCTATCCCAAAATTACATTTTTCTATCCCAAAATTACATTTTTCTTCAAAAAATTCTGTTAATTCACATTTGAGTTGGCCATTTGATTCCCCTCGCGATAGCATTTTCAAAATTTAAAAAAGGCCAAAAACTTCAAATTTCGAGACCGTCATTTCAATTAGCATAGGAAAATTTACATTTTTCTATGCCAAAATTACATTTTTCTTCAAAAAAATTCTGTAAATTCACATTCGAGGTGGCCATTTGATTCCGCTCGTGATAGCTTTTTCAAAATTTACAAAAGGCCAATAACTTCAAATTTCGAGACCATAATTTAATTTTTAGCATAGGAAACTTTACATTTTTCTATGCCAAAATTATATTTTTCTTCAAAAACTTCTGTAAATTCACATTCGAGTTGGGCATTTGATTGCGCTCGCGATAGCACTTTCAAAATTTAAAAAAGGCCTAAAACTTCAAATTTCGAGACCGTAATTTCATTTATTATAGGAAAATTTACATTTTACTATGCCAAAATTACATTTTTCTTCAAAAAATTCTGTAAATTCACATTGTAACGACTGTAACTTCATCCACAGTGGTCTAAATTTAAAAATAAAAAATGTTCTGTAAAGGTAATCAAACCTTCTGTTCAAATATTTAACCACATTTTATATTTTCAACCCCTAACTGGATTAATTTTTTAATATTAACCCTATTTCAACCTCTATTTCTAAAGGGGCTTTCTTTTGGGTTAATTTTTTTACAGTTTTTTTGTACAAATGTGCGGAACATGCGTACCAAATTTTATCATGGGATGAGCATGGGTTCGGTTACTAAAAATTAATTAAGTTTAGACAGAAACGAACAAAAATCAGTTTTTCGCCGATTTCTCAAGTTTCTTTGAACTTTATGACAAAATAAAACAAAATAAAGTGATCGCGCAACTTAGCTATACTTTGAGCTGTTATTGCTATGTGAATACGAATCTGACGAAAAATATGTAAAATATTTTTTGTAGAGAATTTGATTAGCTTTAATTTTGGTATTAAACTATTTTGTGATAAAGTTCCAAGAAACTTGAGAAAAACTGATTTTTATCCGTTTCTGCCTATACTTATTTAATTTTTAGTAACCGAACCCATGCTCATCCCATGATAAAATTTGGTACGCATGCTCAGCACATTTGTACAAAAAAACTGTAAAAAGATTAACCAAAATAAAAACCCCTTTAGAAATAGGGGTTGAAATAAGGTTAAAATTAAAAAATTAATCCAGTTAAGGGTTGAAAATATAAAATGTGGTTGAATATTTGAATAGAATGTTCATTTACCTTTACAGAACATTTTTTATTTTTAAATTTAGACCACTGTGGATGAAGTTACAGTCGTTTTTCTACAAGTCTACACACCAACTTTTTGACTTTTTGAAAGACCAAAACAAGGAAACGAATGCCTTTTTGGACAAATCCTTAAATTTGTGTTTTTTATTTCTTACTACGATGGTGTGTACCAAGTTTCGTTAAGTTTGGTCAGGGTCGAGTCAATTTTACTTATTTTGTTGTCAATTTGAGATGGAATGACCCAGTTGTAAAAATTGGCTTCATTTTTTTGGTGATTTAAAATTAAACTTTTAAATTTTGCTAACAATAAATAAAAATGGCGCACAACTGTATAACATAAAATGATAACCCAAGTCTCTTTTCTTGGCATATCTAAATACAATTCTAATTGTAAATTAAATAATAACCAAGGTAGCCCACAAGAACAACATTTGTCCACCCTGTAACATAGAGTCAATCAATTACTGCTCAAAATATCACACAAAATTTAAGCTAAAAGTTATGTTCTGCATTTGAAGACCACAGTGCAATTTTATTTTTCAAATGGAACACCCTCCCTATATTTTTTACAAATTTTCTCTTCATTTATTTTAAATTATACAATTCTGTATAATTTTTGTATTCTGTATAAGGGGTCGTCCATAAATTACGTCTCACGCTCCTAGGGGGGGTCCAACCCTTGTGACGATGGGGGGGTTCAAAAATTGTGACGTCACAAAATATATACTAGATTAAATTTTTTGTTATAAGTATTTAAAAAAAACTATTTTTTGAGTGGTTACGCCACTGAAGCCAGTGGTGTAGCTAGGGGGGCGGACCGCCCTTCATAGATGTTTCCTCTGGGGTGCAACCCCTAAAAAAAAAGAAATTGAAAAATTTGGGGGGTTCAAGAATATGTGACGTAATACTTGGAGAGGGGTCTAGGTTTGTGTGAATATGGGGGGAGGGGGTTAAAAATTGCGTGACGTAATTATTTATGGACGACCCCTAATTCAACATTTTTGATATCTTTCACCGTTTTCGAGTTATAGGAGAAACGTACAAATTAAATACATGGTGTTCTATTTAAAAAATAAAACTACGTTTTGCTGGTCAGAAACAAAGCATAAAATATAGCACATCGAACAGGGTTATAACTTTTAATTTATTCAAAATGTTTTTGATATTTTGAATAGTAAAAGAGCTATCAAAGAAGTCCACACCATTAATTCACCCTTTGTAATATTTTTGGAATTTTTAAGATTTTCTCTATATTTTCAGGGACAGAGTAATGACAATTTGGCAAACCGTACGTGATCATCTTTACACACTGGTTATGAACGCATCTCATTGCGATTATCAATTTCTATTAGAACGCTCTGTGATAGGGCTCTTACGATTAGCAATACGTCTTATGAGAAACGAAGACATGAGCCCAATCGTTTTGCAATCACTAAGGATGTTGTTATTACTGAAAAGCACAACTCTGTTCCGTATATCGCGCCAAATTTCCTTTGGTTTGTATGAACTTCTGAAAACTTCAGCACAAAATATCCACACCAGTACGGATTGGTCAATTATTTTTACACTGTTAGAATGTGTTGGTGCTGGAGCACAACCGCCAAAAGCAGTTTCCGAAGAAAATCAGACTGAACAAGGTTTTTTCATTTCTAATTTTTATTTGAAACTTGAATTTAAACGGTTACTTGTAGGTGCCAAATCAGAAGGTGAGGGTCCCGCAAGTAGCGAAGACGAAACAATCAGTACGGATAGGGGTTACACATCGGATTCAGAGCTTACGGTCAGTCCCAAGCACACGGCTGCTTTAAGACCGCAAAGTCCATCCACATTGCCAGTTTCTGCCTCTCAAGTTCCCGTACAAAATAACGGTGGAGGTTGGATTTTGGTAAATTTATAAAACGACACTAATTTAGATTTCGTTACTTTGTAAATTTTAGGTCGGCACTGAAGGCGATGTTCAACCTGTGGTCGGACGTACTCCTCCTGCTAACCAATACAGTTTAGCATTGGAGCGAAACTTGGGACCACATGATCCTAGCGGTCTTGTTAAGTGTTGTGAAAGCCTTGCGTTTTTAGTTCGGGACGTTGCTCACATAACGCCGTACAATTTTGACAATTGCGTCCATTGCATACGAACTTTTGTTGAAGCCAGCCTTAACGGCAGTAAGTTGTGCAGACAATTTGTTTGATTTTGCTGTAATTCAAGTTTCATAGGTAGAAGATCACGAAAATCGTCTACTAAAGATTTGAGAACTAGGAAGAAGGTTAATAGTCGGAAGAGGGAACAACAGAGGCTACATCGGAGTCCTACTGCCAGCAGTCCAGAAGAAGAAAGCGAGGATGAAGGGCTGCCTAGTGGATACCATCAAATTTCCATTCAGGTTAATTGAAATGTTGATTTTTTAGTGTGCTAAGTTTGTAACTTCATTTGTTTTAGCTTCTTGACCTGATGCACACTTTGCATACAAGAACGGCTCAGATATTTAGATGGTGGGCTGAAGAAGGTGGGGACATTGCAGAAGAAATTTCTTTGTGGACTCAGGGTTGGTGTCCATTGCTGCAAGGAATTGCAAGGTTGTGTTGCGACACGAGACGTCAGGTATGCACTTGTGCACATTTTTAAAACAAATATTTTAAAATTATTTTGTGACACAAAAATTTGAAATTCGCGCGTTTTTATATTTTGCCTCGACGCATACAAGAAACACACCCAAAATGATTAATTCTAAAATATGAACATTTTTTAATTTTCTACTACAATATTGTTTGAAATATTGCCACTAGATATAATTGATTATTGAATTTTAATAAAATTAAAAATTGTGGCGGAAAATATTACTCAAAGTTGCGTATAACACCAACATGTTAATAAATTGTGCTGGATATATACAAAATTTAGTACTGTATTATTGTGTTGTATGAAAGGAGAGACGGTTAGCACTCCCCTAGACAAGGATGGATAACACAAATACGGTTAAGGCACCTTAACCACATTTTTTTAAGCTTTTTTTTTATAATTTTTCCAAATTTCCTGATTTTCGTCTCATAAATTTTTTGAAGTAAAAGCTATCAAGGATCTGTGACGACCAAATTTTTTTTTTTAATATTGTAACGGAAATAATTCGGAAATGCGATTATTTTTGCTTAGGTCCTTTAGTTTCGTATTGGAAAGGTGTCCGGCTTTCCGAAAAACAGTAATTTTTTTCATTCAACATTTCCTGAAAATTATTGTCAAATTTAGTTTTTTGGAAATAGTTTATTTACCACGAAGGTAATCTGAATAAATGATACAAACAAAAATTGTTGATCATTTAATTCTACATAATTTATACAATTTCTAATTAATAACAGGAATTTTTCTTCTACCAAGCGTTTTTCCAAAATTACTAGGGCTAGAACAAAATTTTCTTTTTATTATTGCGCAGGATTTTATTTACTTCCTATATTAACTCATATGTTTTTGTCTTGGAATGCACAAAAACGAGTAAATTTTTGAAAAGCTGAAACCCTGAAAAAGTTCTTTCAAGAATGGTCAAAAAGTAGCAACTATAAACGTTCACACTTAGGGCCGCTGGAAAGTTGTTTTTAGGACCACATTTGCGTCATACGAAGAGCACAAACTGTCTACATCCAAAACTAAAGACTAGGGGTCGTCCATAAATTACGTCACGCAATTTTTAACCCCCACCCCCCCGATCGTCACACAAAACTAGACCCCCCTCCAAGTATTAGGTCACATATTTTTGAAACCCCCCTCCCGCAATTTTTCAAATTTATATAAAAATAATAAAAAGAAACCCGGGGCGAATTTCATGGGTGTCATCCCCACCTCGGCTGATGACTTTTTGAAGCTATGCTTCTTACCACACGGGAATTGCACGGGCAGTTAACTGAAAAAAATCGTTCGTTGCACAAATTCGTCACACAAATTTCGACCATCGCTTTCAAATTTCGAACTTCCCTTCAAACACCATAACTCCGGAACCGAGAGGGCTAGGACCCTGGGAATGGTGGCTATGGATGGGGGGCGGAGGTGGCAACCGCCCCCGACCCCACGCCGCACCCGCCGCCTTAAACGCCGCCTCCAACCGGTTTTTAGGGAAAATAGTTTTTTGACAAAACTAAAAAATTAAAAAATTCCCCCCCCCCTTTTCGTGGGTCGGCAAAAAACGTCGAAAAAATTTAAAAAAATTTTCACAAAAAGGCCAAACAACTATGGCCTTAACGGATCTATTATGGTCCTCCCCCTGTGAGACCGAAGGCCGAACAACCACTGACAATCACGGACTAGCAGTCAAGACAGCTGAAGGCATATAAATATAATCTATTATGGTCCGCCCTGTGAGGCCGAAGGCCGAATTACTATGGCCTTCACGGATTTATTATGGTCCGCCCTGTGAAGCCGAAGGCCGAACAACTATGGCCTTCACGGATCTATTATGGTCCTCCCCCTGTGAGGCCGAAGGCCGAACAACTATGGCCTTCACGGATCTATTATGGTCCGCCCTGTGAGGCCGAAGGCCGAACAACTATGGCCTTCACGGATCTATTATGGTTTGCCTCATTTTTTTTTAGGGGTAGTACCCCAGAGTCCGCCCCCCTAGCTACGCCAGTGGCTTCAGTGGCGTATCCACTCAAAAAATAGTTTTTTTTAAATACTTATAATAAAATATTTAATCTATATATTTTGTGACGTCATAGACGCAGAGACGAGTTCATAGTATTTGCGCGTGCGTATACCGTTGTGCGCAGAAATGGCCCAAGAAATGACGCCAGAAATGTCCTGATGTAAGACGGGCTTTAGGGACCAGCTTGTCTCTGAACCACAGGCCCGTCTCTATATTGTCACTGTCTATCTGATTACATAATTTGTAATTTTGTGGATTTACGGGGGAGGGAGCTACAGGGGCTATAGCGGCCTCCCATGGTTCATCAAAAACAAATTCACTTGAGAATAGAAATTCTAAAATAATCCGGTATTACCAACTTTAAAGTTTTAACAAATTTTTAGGATTATGTAGTGAATAAATATGTTTCACTGTAAACAGTGGCGGATTTATGCCCCAGTTAGCCCCCCCCCCCTGCCACATAAAATTAATAGAAGTAATTTATTAATTAATACATTATTTGACTTGATGGAAACTTTTATCGTTTTTTTTTGTTTTAAGCAGTTTAAAAAGATGTGTATAATTTTGTTTTCAGTGGCCACACCCCCTTTTAAAACATTTTTCATACGGCGCCGTGGGTCCTGATTTTTAACAAGAACCCGGAAATTGAAATTTCCCTATAGAAATGGCTTAATATTTCGATCAAAAAAGTCATTAGCTTTATTATAAACAAAGGATCATTAAGTTTAAATTGAAAAAACAACACTAATTTAAGGTAAAACTAAATGCATCGTTTAGATTGCATCCGGCCTATGAAATCACGGAAATTAAGGCTACGCCCATAAAAATCACGTAAATACGACACACCGGTGGAAGTTGCCATTATGTAATAATACCATACATTATGTCGTCGCATTGATAAAAAAATCGGTTATTTTCATAAGCAAAAAAAAAATTTTTTTTTTATTAATTTTTTATTTTTTCTTCGGGATGCGATTCGAAGGTAGTTCCATTGTCAAAACCTACTTCCGGGCCTTCCGCTCCGCTCCATTGGGCCCTCCGAGCGGTTTTGACAATGGTTTACTGGGCTAATCATACTAGAAGCGCCTTCCATCAAGAAAACCGGGATCAAAAAAATCGGGATCATAGAAAACCTGGATATAGCATTTAAAAGTATAGTTGCGGTATGCGGCAGTTCCCTTTTACGTTTCACCCCCAAAAAATCGCATAAAAAAATAATGATAAAACAGTAACCTTTCATCGTTTAATTTTACTTTATAAACCTTAAACTTTACCATAGTTAATAGGAAAAAGTCAATTTCGGAGCACTGGTTAGCGTACTTTAGCCCCGCGACCGTTTTCGGGGTGTTCCCCCCCCCCCCCCCCGGTGAATCAATCCTTGGATAAGATCAATAATTGGATAAGTCAAGCAATGATATTACAGCGAAGTGCTAAACGGAATTGGAAATTTGACATGGTTAGAAGACCATAAATGAACGAAAGTGGAGATGGGAAGAGCCTAAAAGATGGAAAAATATTTAGATCCAAACCCGACCCCCGCCTTTCCCTATTAGATGGACGGATGTCTTAAAGACAATGGGGGGGAGGCAAAGGGGGTAACCTCCCTATGAATTTTAAAAAATACAAAAAACGATTAAATGCATTAAAAATGCTAAAAAAATATTTTATTTGCCTTTTTTGGGACTTTCGATGCAATGATCGAATTATTCCCCCCCACCCCCAGGAACTTTGTCTGGATCTGACATTCTATTAAGAAAGTGGCTGATTAACTATTAAGTGTATGCAAGAAGCAAAATAATTGACGGAGATGAAAGTCAATGGAAGAGACCTACATCCAAAATGGATTACCAGGAAAATGGTTAATGAAGACGGAGTTTGAGGTTTTGAGAATTTTAGTATGTTGCTCGCCAATGACTTTCAGGCATTTCAGCCAATTGTTAAATTTATAATTTTTTTGGCTCAAAATCTAAAAGTTTTGAGAAAAAAAACTTCAGAAAAACTTGGTAAAACAGAAAAAACAAAGACAGAAATCAATGAAACCGGCGCCGGCGGTGTTTGAGGTCTTGGAAGTTTTATTATGTTGTTCAGCAATGTGTTAGAGATATTTGAGCCGATTTTCTGAGTTACGACCTAAATCAATTTAAGTAGGCGTCGGAGATCTTGGGAGTTTTAGTATGTTGTTCAGTAATGTATTAAGGACATTTGAGTTAATTTTCAGACTTACAATAGTTTACTGGGTTTCAGCGAAATTTTATCTAGAACGTAAAAATGCATGGGTTATACTGCCATCGTTAGTTAAAACGTCATATATTACAGAAAGCATCAAACGCTATTTTATAATGAAGACAACATTATAACATCTACAGAAATGCTTTTTCCTTCAGATAACCAATTTGGTAGTTAGGACGTTGTAACTAAGGACGGCATATGTTTTTAAAGCTTTTAATCTGCCAAAACAATGATCTTCAACTTACATCAAATTTATTTTACAGGTGCGGATGAGTGCAATAACTTATTTACAAAGAGCTCTCTTGGTCCATGATTTGCAAACACTGAATGGCCCAGAATGGGAAGCGTGCTTCCACAGAGTTCTCTTTCCACTACTGAATCAATTGCTTCAACCGATTGGTCCGCGGGACGCTCAATTAATGGAAGAAACAAGAATGAGGGCGGCGACTGTTTTATCCAAGGTTCGAATTTATTTTAAATACATTTTTTTTGACAAATTATTATAATTTCTTTTCGCATTTAGGTATTCCTCCATCACCTCACTCCTTTACTGTCGCTTCCTACTTTTACATCGCTATGGTTAACCATATTGGACTATATGGATAAATACATGCATGCAGATAACAGCGATTTGCTTTATGAAGCAATTCCAGAATCTTTGAAGAACATGTTGTTAGTTATGGATTCCGCAAAAATTTTCGAAGAGCAGGACGGGTCCGGTCAATTGTGGATCATCACTTGGGATCGAATATCAACTTTCTTGCCTCACCTAAAAGAAGAACTATTTTTAGAAAAAGACGAAGCTCTACCAGCCAAACAATCTCAGGTTGGTGGTTTTATAAACAAAAAATTATTTTAAATTTCGTTTATCATCTACTTCTTTAGGAGCAACTCAGCCCTTCGTCCATATCAGTTATACAACACAATATTGAAAATGCAACCAGGTCCAGTATTATTTTGCAACCTCCTTCGTCTGAACATAACATTTCCTCGCCATTATTTGCTCATCTTGGTCAGGTAACCTGAATAAACATTGTGTATTACGTTTTGGTGTAATGAAACTTTTTTAGATGGTTTCAACTCCAATTGGAGCACCTATGGTTTCTACACAAAATCAACACCAAAATTTACCGCCTTTAGTACCACCAATTCAACAAATTCAACCCACAATAGAACCACCAATACCTTTACCCCCCCTATTAAATACAATTAGCCAAGCTCCTACATCTTATATCTCCCCCTCACCAAACCTATTCGTCAATTTAACTTCTAATGAAGGCCACAAATTTCCAGTACTTTGTAACCAGTTATCCAACGAACCACAACCAATGTCTTTATATTCTGAATACGTAGGTAATGTTTACAACATCTTCGATAATGTGAATCCAACGAGAGTCAATTACGAGACCGATCAATCGGTTTCGAATTTTAATACAAATCATAATAACATTGACAATTCAGAAACTCAAACAATTTCAAGTACAGAAGACCAAACAGTAGAAAATGCCAACATATTTCAATCGTCCAATTATTTTTCCGCCACCGACGCCGATTTTATTACAACAGAAACAACCAACGATGTAATAAATAGTTCTAATTTAATACAAAACATTCCAATTTCATCTAACGTAATATCCCAATGAGTTTGTGATTTTATATGTGCAAGAAGATTTTTAATTATTTTTTTATGATTTTTTTTTAAATTGCAAATTTTACCATATCAAGCAGTGAATCAATTGTGATTGTCTTGATTTTGTTGTGGATAAGGTGAAAGTGAATTTGATTGTAACATCCTGTAGGTATTTATTATTTTAAAACGTCGATTGTGAGAGAGCATTTTTAATGTTATCGCAAGAAGTAAATTAATTGTAATATATTGATGTGTTTTTAAATTTTGTTCCACTTGAAAT
Source organism: Podabrus alpinus (assembly GCA_932274525.1). NCBI lineage: Eukaryota > Metazoa > Arthropoda > Insecta > Coleoptera > Cantharidae > Podabrus > Podabrus alpinus. The sequence goes on from OW026454.1 coordinate 69,531,356, forward strand.
TGTATATTTTATTAGTATATGTATTATTGTTATAGAAAATGGTAATTAATTGTTGTGTCTTAATTAAACATACATAAAGAAATCAAGATGTGTGTTCTTTTGATTTAAGAATGCTTCAAGGAAAGTGATCGAAGAGTTACAAAATTGTTAGTCATGCCCACTTCGACTTGATAAGCTTATTTAATGTATACTTTCAATACTAATCGTGGAAGAATTTTTTTGGCTCCCTGGTTTTTGAAATACAAAAAGTTCTTAAAATTGAGACTGGAAGTGTAGCCTCTCACTCCAGGAAGTTTGGTGCATAAGATAAACTCTTAGGACCTACACCTTAACGTGGAATCCAAACCAAGGCTCAAATAATTTTTTTGGGGAGCTAGTGAAATTCGAACCCAGGACTCATAGATCCCAAGTTCAAAACCTTTACCACAAGCCCAAACTATCTGCACTGTTAGTATTACAAGTGTTGTGATTGGTTTATTTCTAGCATGGTTTACAGTTTTTCATGACTGCAAATAAAATCCAAAATTAAAGGTACATTTTACAATATAAAAGAATTGAAAACTCCCAACTTGACTGAGCTGTATCTCAGAAAGGGTGTACTTTGGTTTCCTATAGTATATAAATTAGATTCAATTGGTCTACAGTGTCTCATAAGTTTATAAATGACTTAAGCATGGTGCAGCTTGTCCCCACTGCTATTTAATATACCAGGTGTTTGTTTTAAAAGTAGCCAACCGAAATTACATTTTTGACACTTTGGTTTACATAGCGAGGACCTTCAAAACCAATACGGTTTGTATTTTAATTTTAACCCCTCTCCACCAATTACCCCTACTTTGGTATTCGGAAAATTGGACGGTTATTGTTGTGATCAAGTTAATAGGAAAATTTGAAGAAACGGGATGCATGTGCAGAGCCGTAGCAAGGGTGAGGCGACTGAGGCAGAGTCGCCATCGCAATGGGGGCGCTAAACCTTGACAAAACCCAATAAATAATAGTTTAAATTTTCAAAAAGATAAGAATCTTTTGGGGGGGATATAATCAAATTTGACTGAATTCGAAAAATTGACCACGATTTTATTTCCAACATCACCTAAAATTCCCTGTCGACCAATGAAATAAAGAGAAAATCCAGAAAAAACAATTGAAAAAGGTTTTGAATAATTCATATTCTGAATAAAAATTTCGTATATTTAAACTTCACCATCGATGGTGAACAAAACAAGGTTTCAGGATTCACTTCATATCTGAAGTAAATGAAGTCCTGTAGGGAATTTTCTCCTCTTCAATTTTGGTCCGATGATAAGGCAGGGGATTTTAGGAAAGTTGATTCCAACCCCCGCGTTCTTCTTCATTTCCCTTTAACTGACAGGGTAACCGGTAAAAATACCACGTTATCATTGCGACAGTTATTCAAATATATTTAAATTGAAAAGAAATTTAAATATTTAAATTGAAAAGAAAAATTCCTACCGATAAAATTAATCTCCATATTCGGGGGGGGGGGGGGGTATTGCGTTATGTTACCATGGAAACGGTGATTCTGACATACTATTATGCGTATTTTTATATAAGATCTGCAGAAGTTCCCAACAATAAAAATTGATATCGCATGACCGGGGGGTCTGGGGGGTATGGAATACCCCCCAGGTACACTTGCCATTATTCAGAACCATCAAAATTTATTATTTTTCGTTTAATCTTTTACAATTTTCGTTTGTAATCCGGGAGGGGGGCAGCAGATGATATTTTTCATAACTATCCCAGTACCATTCTTCGTAATACCCGAGAACGTAAAAGTGAAAGTTTTCCTTTCGCAATAAATTAAGTGTACCTGCGGGGAGGGCTATTCCAGACCCCCTGGTCCCAGAAGCCTAAATGATTTCCTGATAAGCATCTATTTGTTTTCATTACTCTAAGCTAACGCCGTAGCAAGGGTGATCGCAATGGGGGCGCTAAACCTCGACAAAACCCAATAAATAATAGTTTAAAATTTTAAAAATGATAAGAATCTTTTGGGTAGGGGGGCGCATATATTCAAATTTGCCTCAGGCACCAGAAGAGCTTGCTACGGCGCTGTGCATGTGCAACAAAATTTATAAGCAATGCAGAATTTTGGGTGAAGTTTCACAGACTGAAGTTGGTATATTTGGAAATAACATTATTGGCAAAAATTTTTTTTGGAAAATGTATTACAATCTACTACAAAATGAAATTGTCCCGCTTATCGATCAATCTTTAGAAAATCACGTTAAGGAAAAAGGAGATATGCTACTATAGATGAACATAATGAACATTTTCAATAAGACGGAACACCCCCACATTACGCATTAAATGTGTGACAATGGTTGGATGAAAAATTTCCTAACAAATGAATTCGTAGGAAAGATTCGATAGAATGGCCGGAAAAATCCACCGATTTGAAAACATTTGAAAAACTCCTCCCGAGAATCTTCTAGAACTGAACAGTAGATTAACCCAAGAATGTACATAGATTAGTACAGAAACATTTCAGGTTTTATTTTTCTCAAACTTGCCCAAAAAAATTAATTCAACTGGCTGGTTTTAAAATGAACACCCGGTATAAAGAAAGTTATATTGGAAAAAACTAAATTTGTTCTAATAAATTCTTTTAATAGTGTAGGAAACTACAATTTTTCGTATTTTGTTGTGGTTGACTAAATCAACAAAAGAAATTATACAAATAATATCACATTCAAAAAGTAAATTTATCACAACAGAAATATGAAATTCGTCATTCGTCAACGAAATTAACTCGGTTCTTCGTTGGTTCGCTAGGTGACTAGGTGACCAATTTTCTCTTTCGGAAAAAAAACTGGACCTAAACATTAATAAATAACGAAACTAACGAGAAAGTAAATCTGATAAGCGAGGTGCGGAAGGACTTTTGGATTCGGTTATAATTATCTTTAAAGATCTTGGGATTGAAAGTCTGGCGAAAGAAAAATTAACTGATATAACCACAGACGGGGAAAATGCCAATACTGGCAGGAAAAGTGGACTGTGGATTCGTAAGAAGGAATATTAGGAAAGAGATTTGCTTTGTGTTTGGTGCATTGCGCATAGGTCAGATTTGGCATTGAGCGACTTAGAATCCACTGTGATTGAAGTACGTCATTGGAAAAGTAATATTAAGGCCATTTGAACTTACAAAAATGTGTGAGCAAGAACAGCTTTCAGTTTACCGGTTTCCAGCTTACTTTGATGTTCGATTTGCAGAGCATCTAGTCAACTTATCTAAAGAAGTTTGGAAAAACCTGCCAGGCATGTAAAAACATTAGGAAACAATGGTTGAAAGTACCGAAACAACAAAAGTTGAAAAAGCTACTGCTCTAGGATTCTTGCGTCTCTGGCAAGATGGAGGTGAACAGCAGCATCTTACATGCCTCATGATGGACCTTTTGAGGATTTTTGAAATACTTCAAAAAGATTGTCAAAAATCTGAGCAAAAAATTGAGCTCTCAAAGAAAATTGCTGTAGATGCGATAACTTTGATTGAAAAAGGACCTTATCCCGGGGGTCATGAAGAAAAAGTATTGAGTCGTCCTGAAAGTGAAGAAGGAACGCAATCTATACCAGAATCTACGAAAAGACGCATTACCAATTCTCTCGTTTCAACTAAAAGGTGCTGGTCTGCAGTGAGAAACGAAGTAGTATTAACGAAAAAAGGATCTTGGGCACAGGGGAGGCGTTATACTTAAGAAAACAAAAGCTTCTGTCCAGAAGAATAGACAGAAGCTTTTGTTTTCTTAAGTATAACGCCTCCCCTGTGCCCAAGATCCTTTTTCCGTATATCATTTGGAGCGAGATTTTTATTGTGTACGAAGTAGTATTAAGTTGCAAGGAATTTCTTTCGCAAAGGTTGAATGAGGACCAAGAAAAAATCTTAAACCGCATAAACAAGTTTATTTACCCAAGAACTGTAATCGACTTGGTTTGAGGAGTGCGGATGGATGTTGAAAATTTATTTGGGGAAGCTGCGGTTTCCTCTTTCACCGATGATATTGTAAGCCTGTTTTCGGCTAAGAAACTTCCACCACCCCCAGAGATGAACACCTCCACAGCAAAATTGTTTCATTATTTAAAAGTTTCCACACCACATTCAGTCGTTTCAAAATTAGTGCAAGCATATATTTCTTTAACGCCACATAGTGCTGGTCCGGAGAGAGCAGTGTCAGTACACACAACATTAAAATCATCCAAACAATCAAGTTATTCGAGAGAAGCTTTAAATTCAAGAATGTATATCGCTCTCAATGGGGTAGGTACGGCTTTATACGATCCTAGGCCAGCGGTAGCGAAATTTTTAGAAATAAAAGAGAGAAGGAGGAAACTTCCGGACGCTGAACTATATCAGGATCAGGAATTTGTAAAAAAGTTCTTTGCATTAAAGTTAATAGACGAATGTGAGAAATTTCCGGTTTTATGGAATCCGAAACATCCATCACATTTTAATGAAAATGTTAGAGCGGATGCTTGGGATACGGTATCAAAAAATTTAAACATCGATGTAAGTGAAGTACAACAAAAAATGAATAGTTTACTCGATACTCTACTCAGAGAAAAGACAAAGGAGAAAAAAAGTGTTGGAACAGGAAAAGGTAAGTAAATATTATTTATTTACCTCCATCAAGTTAGCTCCCCTTCAATTTAATTTTTAACTTTTATGTCAAACCTTTAGGCAAGGTTTAGTGATCCGATTAATAGTTTAGGTAGTTCTCTTTTTTTTCGGAATTAACTAAATGAATTAATTAATTAACACAGCCAATTAATGCACTGCCAAACGTTTGGCATAAAAAAAAGTTAAAATTCGAATGAAGGGGGGCTAACTTGATGGAGGTTATTTATTTTTACATCGCACCCGTTAACAAAGAATAATAATTTAATTACTATTATAGGTGCTGAAGAAATATATGTACATATCAAAATGGTTTGCCGTCGAACGATTGGAATTTTTATTGAACAAAAACGATCCTGTAGGTAGTGCAATAAATACAACAGAGGTTAGTATACTTTTAGGTATAATAAAATTATAGTTTGTTTCAGATTAATAATTGGAATTAAAAATAGTCTAGCATCAAATTACGTTGTTATAAAAACGTACAAACTATGCAAGGAAATATAATATAGAGATAAGATTATCGCGCCAACCTTTGTCAGCATATGCATTGCTAAAGGTATAGTTTGTTTCAGAATAATTGAAATTAAAAAAAGTCATAGTATCAAATTACGTTGATATAAAAACGTACAAACTATAAACGAAACATAATATATAGAGATAAGGTTAATTATTTTAATTTCACGCCAGCCTTTAGCAATGCATATGCTTGGTCGACAGCATATTATCTTATCACATAGTTCGTACGCTTTTATATCAACGTAATTTGATTCTATGACTTTTTTTAATTTCCTGAAACAAACTATACGTATTCAGGAAATTGTAAAACTTTTAAATTGAAAGAATAAAATACAATAACTCAACTTACATTTGAACTAGTCACAATCTTCCATTTCCATGTTGGTATGTAATTCCAAAACTTATAAGAGATTTACATGTCATTATCAAAGAAATCTGTATCACTGTCACTATCGGAATTTACATTTATAACCATTTCTGGAACAATGTTTTGAATGTTTAAATAAGTATTTTCTACTTTAATAGCATGGTCTACATGGGTGTAGGCCAGCTCGGCAAATGGTCAGATATTTAATCCGGGTCCAAATTTTCTACCTGGAAATACATAGACCAACTCGGCAAAGTAATAAATTTTGGCTTGGCCAGAACTGTGAGCATCAAAAAACCTACCCTCCGATGCTCCGCATCTCCGGGCGGTTTTTCGTGCTCCGAGCAGCTACGCGGCGGGCGTAGCGATTTTTGAAATACTTCAAAAAGATTGTCAAAAATCTGAGCAAAAAATTGAGCTCTCAAAGAAAATTGCTGTAGATGCGATAACTTTGATTGAAAAAGGACCTTATCCCGGGGGTCATGAAGAAAAAGTATTGAGTCGTCCTGAAAGTGAAGAAGGAACGCAATCTATACCAGAATCTACGAAAAGACGCATTACCAATTCTCTCGTTTCAACTAAAAGGTGCTGGTCTGCAGTGAGAAACGAAGTAGTATTAACGAAAAAAGGATCTTGGGCACAGGGGAGGCGTTATACTTAAGAAAACAAAAGCTTCTGTCCAGAAGAATAGACAGAAGCTTTTGTTTTCTTAAGTATAACGCCTCCCCTGTGCCCAAGATCCTTTTTCCGTATATCATTTGGAGCGAGATTTTTATTGTGTACGAAGTAGTATTAAGTTGCAAGGAATTTCTTTCGCAAAGGTTGAATGAGGACCAAGAAAAAATCTTAAACCGCATAAACAAGTTTATTTACCCAAGAACTGTAATCGACTTGGTTTGAGGAGTGCGGATGGATGTTGAAAATTTATTTGGGGAAGCTGCGGTTTCCTCTTTCACCGATGATATTGTAAGCCTGTTTTCGGCTAAGAAACTTCCACCACCCCCAGAGATGAACACCTCCACAGCAAAATTGTTTCATTATTTAAAAGTTTCCACACCACATTCAGTCGTTTCAAAATTAGTGCAAGCATATATTTCTTTAACGCCACATAGTGCTGGTCCGGAGAGAGCAGTGTCAGTACACACAACATTAAAATCATCCAAACAATCAAGTTATTCGAGAGAAGCTTTAAATTCAAGAATGTATATCGCTCTCAATGGGGTAGGTACGGCTTTATACGATCCTAGGCCAGCGGTAGCGAAATTTTTAGAAATAAAAGAGAGAAGGAGGAAACTTCCGGACGCTGAACTATATCAGGATCAGGAATTTGTAAAAAAGTTCTTTGCATTAAAGTTAATAGACGAATGTGAGAAATTTCCGGTTTTATGGAATCCGAAACATCCATCACATTTTAATGAAAATGTTAGAGCGGATGCTTGGGATACGGTATCAAAAAATTTAAACATCGATGTAAGTGAAGTACAACAAAAAATGAATAGTTTACTCGATACTCTACTCAGAGAAAAGACAAAGGAGAAAAAAAGTGTTGGAACAGGAAAAGGTAAGTAAATATTATTTATTTACCTCCATCAAGTTAGCTCCCCTTCAATTTAATTTTTAACTTTTATGTCAAACCTTTAGGCAAGGTTTAGTGATCCGATTAATAGTTTAGGTAGTTCTCTTTTTTTTCGGAATTAACTAAATGAATTAATTAATTAACACAGCCAATTAATGCACTGCCAAACGTTTGGCATAAAAAAAAGTTAAAATTCGAATGAAGGGGGGCTAACTTGATGGAGGTTATTTATTTTTACATCGCACCCGTTAACAAAGAATAATAATTTAATTACTATTATAGGTGCTGAAGAAATATACATATCAAAATGGTTTGCCGTCGAACGATTGGAATTTTTATTGAACAAAAACGATCCTGTAGGTAGTGCAATAAATACAACAGAGGTTAGTATACTTTTAGGTATAATAAAATTATAGTTTGTTTCAGATTAATAATTGGAATTAAAAATAGTCTAGCATCAAATTACGTTGTTATAAAAACGTACAAACTATGCAAGGAAATATAATATAGAGATAAGATTATCGCGCCAACCTTTGTCAGCATATGCATTGCTAAAGGTATAGTTTGTTTCAGAATAATTGAAATTAAAAAAAGTCATAGTATCAAATTACGTTGATATAAAAACGTACAAACTATAAACGAAACATAATATATAGAGATAAGGTTAATTATTTTAATTTCACGCCAGCCTTTAGCAATGCATATGCTTGGTCGACAGCATATTATCTTATCACATAGTTCGTACGCTTTTATATCAACGTAATTTGATTCTATGACTTTTTTTAATTTCCTGAAACAAACTATACGTATTCAGGAAATTGTAAAACTTTTAAATTGAAAGAATAAAATACAATAACTCAACTTACATTTGAACTAGTCACAATCTTCCATTTCCATGTTGGTATGTAATTCCAAAACTTATAAGAGATTTACATGTCATTATCAAAGAAATCTGTATCACTGTCACTATCGGAATTTACATTTATAACCATTTCTGGAACAATGTTTTGAATGTTTAAATAAGTATTTTCTACTTTAATAGCATGGTCTACATGGGTGTAGGCCAGCTCGGCAAATGGTCAGATATTTAATCCGGGTCCAAATTTTCTACCTGGAAATACATAGACCAACTCGGCAAAGTAATAAATTTTGGCTTGGCCAGAACTGTGAGCATCAAAAAACCTACCCTCCGATGCTCCGCATCTCCGGGCGGTTTTTCGTGCTCCGAGCAGCTACGCGGCGGGCGCTAAACATACGAGAGGCGCGACAGATCAAGGAAACCGGGATAAATGCAACCGGGATGTGAGAGACCCTCGAAATAGCATTATTCAGCGCGTTTGCCGAGCTGACCCAAAATTAAAACGGCCTCTGGTTTTCATTTGCCCAGTTGACCGGTAGGATTAACCTATCCCTTGTACCTTCTGCCGAGTTGACCTACTCCGGTCTACATAGTTCTGCCAATTGTGCGGGGAAACGTTATCTATGCTATTTCTTATGAGTTGCAAGACACTACTACTAATTGTTGGTGAAACATTCACTGCTCTGACTCCAGATTTTACCTGATGCCAAACTTGCTCAATGGGATTAAAAATACAATAATAGGGTGGAAGCCGTAAAACACGGCGCTTGTAAGTTGGGCCAGGCGGTCAGGTTCTTTTTAAGCCTACCCGTAAATTGGGCCAAAAGATTACAAGGGTCCTATGTAAATTGGGCCAGAAACGGTTCTGTAATTATTTTAATCCTTCGCCTTTTGTCCGTGTATTTTTTATTATTTTTTGATACTTATTGATACTTATTATTTTTTGATTCAACTTTGTATTTTACAGTTTTATTAAATGTTTTTAATTAATGCCGGACTATTGAAATTATTATTTATATTCCATATAATAAATTAATTAAAGAACAAAAGATGAATACTGGTCGCAGTTCTGAAAGGCTCTCGCACACTGAGAAAACTGCCATGGTTAATTTTTTTTTATTCGATTGTTTGGGGGTGAAACGTAAAAGTTTACTGCCCCATACCGCTACTATATTTTTTAATGCTATTTCAAGGTTCTCTAAGTTCCCGGTTTCTTTTATCCCGGTTTTCTTGATGGAAAGCGCTTCTAGTATGTTTAGTCCAGTAAACCAGAGTCAAAACCGCTCTGGAGGGGTGCAACGCGGAGCGGAGCGGCGCCCCGGAAGAGTAGGTTTTGACGATGGATAACCCTCCTAATCGAATGCACACCTCAAAAATCGGAAAAGAAACACCTAAATTTACGTACTTTCAAAACTCAATTTTGGGGTTGTTTTTAAGGATTTCTCGAAAAATATTTTTTCTATAGACTATACTAACCATGTTCTTTAGTGTGTAGCACACGAAAATTTTTTTTCTTACTTGCGTTTTGCGATACTTAATATATACAATTATTTAATGGCTTTACCTTTAAGCTGCCCACGCCGACCGCTGGCCCAAATTACGGGTTTTCTTAAGCTACCCACCAAAATAATTTTAAAATACATTGACCGCTGCGCTGGCCCAACTTACATGCGTCCGTAAAACAGTGTGTCCCATAGTGTTAGCCATATTATCGCAAATATATTCCTCTGTGAGATCTACACTTTTCAAAACTTCTAATAATATTGCTTTTTATTATAACTTTCTTCAAAATATATGTCATTGGTATAAAAAAAATCTTGAATTGTGTTTTTTCTACTGCTGACACCAGGTACTTTATTATGTTCTTGGCTATGGTAATTAGCATTGTCCATGACAATAACACTGTTTGGTGGTATATTAGGCAGTAACTGATTTTTGAACCAATTTTCAAAAAGCTCCCCAGTGGTATCTTCATGGTAATCCAAACTAGAATCTTTTATATTTTTAGCTGATAACAATAGAGCGTTGGGTACCCATCCGTTTTTGGAACCAGCATGCAATATTGTTATCCTTTTTCCTTTGTTTGATGGCGCTTTCGTTACGCATTTCGGGTGAAGTTACCTATCTCTAACCACTCGAAACAAAATTTCTTCTGCTACACACTAAAGAACACAGTTAATATAACAAATTGTAAAAATATTTTGCGAGATTTGGGCCCAAACTTTTGAATAAATCGAATTTGAACTTAGCAAATTTACATGTAAAATCCTAACGAGATTCCGCGCGTCGCTCATTTTGTTGACGGTACGCGTGGAATGAATGACCCTAACACTTAGAAAATTTCGGACCGGCAGATGCAGCTCGTCTCTCGTACATGTAACATCGATTTATTTTTTGTTTTATTCGATATTTTGGGGGTGAAACGTAATAGTTTACTGCCCCATACCGCAACTATACTTTTTAATGCTATTTCAAGGGTCTCTAAGCTCCCGGTTTTCTTGATGGGTGGCGCCTTCTCGTATGTTTAGCCTAGTAACCAGAGTCAAAACCGTCCTGGAGGGGTGCAGAGCGTAGCGGAGCGGAGCTGCGCCCCGGAAGGATAGGTTTTGACGATGGACAACCCTCCTTATCGAATGCACACCCCAAAAATCGAAGAAAAAAATTTAATTTTTTCACTTTTTCGGCAATACACGGGTTATTTTCCATTTTTTTGATAATATTTATTACTAATATCTACTAATCACACCCCCACCTATCCGAATTTCAAAGAATAATTCAAATCGGAGCGAAAAAATTTCACGCGATTTGAAGGGAACGTCATGAATTGCATCGCGTCTGCCTGGGGGGCGCGGCATATTCGATGCTAATTTCCCTACGTTTAAAAAGTCGATTTTGGGGTTGTTTTTCAAGGGTTCTCGAAAATTATTGTTTCTATAGACTAAAATAAGCCTGTTCTTTAGTGTGTAGCTGAAGAAATTTTTGTTCAGCTAGTTAGAGATAGATAACTCTCCCCCGCATTTCTTAGATGAATCTACCCAACCTTTCGAAACGGTGTCGTGGGTGTTGTACCAGGTCTCATCCAAGTAAATTATAGTCCGATTTTTTAATCTATTTTTTTTTATCGATGTGAGATATTCGTAGCGCCATTTTAGTAGTCTAGGCGTTTCCATTAATACCTGCCGTTTATTAATTTTTTTATATTTGAAACTAATCCTTTGAAGACAACAGTAGGTATACCGGCACCTGACCGTGGGAACCAAATTTTCCAGGGACGGCTTCAGATATTTTTCTGTTGTTCCCAGATGTTTTTCTATTGTTCCAAAAGCATTCTATTGTTCCAAACGGTGTGTGAAAAACTGAAACAAAAAAAAAAGGACACCACCTACCCCTGTTTGGGGGCCCCTAAATAAATAATGTATGTTGGTCAGAAAAACGTCCCATTAGATTTACATGGATGACGTCAGAGCTACTATAATCACCACTATGACCTGAGATAAGTACACTCCTGTTCCCGAGTAATGATGAGTATTTATTTATTTGTTTAAGTGTTGTTTATTTAAGTTTGGTTAATTAATTAATTATTTTCGAGGTTCAAAGACAGAATACCGCTTAATTACCCTATTATATAATATAAAATATTGTTTTCGAGGGGCACACGCGTAAAGTGTTAAATTGATAAATAAACAAATACAAAAGTGTTTTCTTGTGAATCTTTAAGATGTTATGCCCATAAGAATATTTCGGAAGCAAATATAATAAATAAACGCGCACGAGACGAAGCAAAACTTAACTAACTAATAAGTTGAATTAAACATAATACATTTATTATACATACTATAATTATGTATGTATGTATGTAACTCCCTCCCTAGGCATAGGGCTATGGGCTCGGAAATGATGTTTACTCCACCATAGGGGTGCATTCGGCTATTTTCGACTATGTGTGTTGGAAACAAGAACATTATAATTATATTTATATTTAGAATCACCATGTATATTATTTAAAATTGTGAAAACGATTGACTTCTTAATGTATAATTGAAAAATTAAAATAACAATGACGTAATCAAAACATATAAAGTAGTACTTATCGTTAGTTTAATTAAAGGCAAAAGTGTAACATGATGATTGATAGTGATTATGAAAAATATGTATTTATCTTTAGAGTATTGTTATGTATTAAAATTAGACTTATACATGTCCAAAGGGCCTTAAAGTAATAAAGTAATGTTTTCGGGATTATTTAATAAAATTAAACAATATTTTTCGAAGCTCAAAAAGGGTCGTAATGGTTATTATTTTCAAAAATTTTAATTATATAATTAGTAACTTCTGTTCTACAATAACATAGGATGTGAGTGTGCCTTGATTTATATACATTTCTATAGAAAAATGTGTTATGACCTCAAAATATCATAAATTAACATTACTTCTTATGTAAAATAAGCACAAATTGTCGATCTACAAGAGCCCACTTGAGAAAGTTAAATATATCATTTTGTTAGCGGTACGTGCACTCCAGAGTATGTAGGAAGTGCCGCACAAGAAATTCTCAATAATACTTTACACAAAACGTTATCAATACATTTTCGGGATGCAAAACTTTGAAATTATCGACAACTCTACTACCCACGCTAAGAAATTTAACACCATAAGACATAAGGTGACGTTTAAGATAAAAGATGTTTCCTTGCCAACGGCCGAAGAAAAAATTGACTTTTTCAAGACAGCCATTGAGCAAATTATATCATATGTTCTACTATCGGTTTTAGCAAAGGACAAAATTGGAATTACTTTTGAACTGAATGGTGTCAAAGAGAAATTACCAGGGTTTATGTCATTTCGAACAGCAAGTGAAGTAACATTTAATGATGTCTGGAGTATATTGGAAAGTATTTTGCAAAGTGACCCTGAAACGTTAAGCAATGAGGGGTTTAGACTAATCATGACATCTGTAAGATTACCAAAGGGCAAGGGTCGTCAGCGTGTGTATAATAATTTTGAAGAAGAATGCCGCCGAAGAAGAGGAATTGTTACAATTAATAATAAAGACGCTTTGTGTTTAGCGAGAGCCCTGGTAGTGGGTAAAGCTCTTGCTAAAAAGCACCATAGTTATAACAAAATTAGGGATAGGCAAGGTGTGCAGAAAGAGAAAGCTGTCAAGTTAATGGCTAAGGCGGGCATCGAAAACATAGGACCAGAAGGCGCAGGTATCCAAGAACTAAAAATGTTTCAAAAACATTTAGCCGATTATAAGATCACAGTGTTCCGATACGGAACTAAAGGTCGAGAGGTAATATTCGAAGGCCCCGACGCCGAAAGTAAGATAAATTTATTATATCACAATCACCATTACAACGTTATCTCCAGCCTCACATCCGCATTTTCCTGTTCTTACTATTGTGAAAACTGCCACAAAGCTTACGATCATAAGAACGAACACAGGTGTGTAAAATCTTGCCGGGGGTGCGGTAATTCACCACCTTGCGAAAAAGATGCAATGCTCATTAAGTGTGTGAATTGTAATCGAGACTTTTACGGTGAAGAGTGTTATAAAAGCCACAAAAATGAAATGTGCAACAATGTGAAAAAGTGTGATAAATGTTTTAGGGTCATAAATATAAAAAAAAGAAAACAAGAACATGTGTGTGGTGAAATCTATTGTAAGACTTGTCAAAGCCACGAAGCTGAAAACCATTATTGTTTTATTAAACAGGCACGTAAATTACCCGTTAAACAAAACACTCTCTTCGTATTCTATGACCTTGAGACCCGACAAGAAAAAGAGAACAATCTCGGGTTTAAACTGCATGAACCTAACCTCTGCATATTTCATCAGGTATGCCCCACGTGTTACGATGAAAAAATACTTCATTTTTGTCAGAAATGCGGATTCAGAGAAACGATTTTATTTAATGATAATTGTATTGAACAACTGTTAAATTATTTAATGGAAGCAAGAAAGAAATTTAAAAAGGTGGTCGCTATAGCCCATCATAACTCTCAAGCTTTCGATTGTCAATTCCTGTTGAACCACATTATAACAAAAACATCTTTAAAACCGGAGCTCATAATGAGAGGAAATAAGATTCTGATGATGGAGGTTGGTAATCTACGTTTCATTGACTCTTTGAATTATTTTCCTATGGCCTTGTCAGCTTTACCTAAAGCTTTCGATTTACCTACGCCCAAAGGTTACTTTCCTCATCTATTCAATACCACACTAAATTCGAGTTATGTCGGTCTTCTACCAGATATTAAATATTACAGCCCAGACACTATGAAACCCGAAGCTCGCATTGAGTTTATAAAATGGTACGAACAAAATAAAAATTGCAATTTTGATATGAAGAGAGACCTAGTAGAATACTGCAGAATCGACGTAGATATCCTGAAGAGAGCCTGTCTGCACTTTAGAAAATTGTTTTTGAAGGAATGTGACGTAGATCCCTTTACCGAGAGCATCACCATCGCTTCAGCCTGTAACCTGATGTTTCGACGAAAATTCTTACAATCAGAGACAATAGGAATCATACCAAAAGGGGGGTATAGGAGAAATGATAAATAGTCAAAAATCGCTCTCCAGTGGCTACTGCATGAAGAACAGAAAAGAGGTTTTATTATTCAACACGCGGGTAGACAGAAAGAAGTAACAGTTGTAGGCTCAAAGGTTGATGGCGTCTATGAAAATCAAATATTTCAGTTCCATGGTTGTTATTATCATGGATGTCCTTTATGCTTTATAATGAGAAGGGATGAAGCACTTCACGATGACCCTTCAGACACTATGAATATGAGATTCGAAAAAACAAAAAACTGTACCGACAAGTTAAGATTCTTAGGGTACGAAGTAACGGAAAAGTGGGAGTGTGAGTTTAGAAGAGATATGAAAAACAACAAAGAAATGAATTATCTAAGAAACCACCCGATGCTTGTCACGTTACCAATGAATCCCCGAGACGCTTTTTATGGTGGTAGAACAGGAGCCATAAAGCTAAAATATGAAGTAAAACCAGGAGAACAAATCAAATATGTAGATGTTTGTTCCCTATATCCATGGGTATGCAAATACGGAAAGTTTCCTATAGGACATCCTAAGATATACGTAGGACAGGAATGTCACAGGCTAATTGAAGAAAGCAGCTTAGAAAATTTAAACGGATTAATTAAATGTTCCGTCCTACCACCACAACATTTGTATCATCCAGTACTACCAGAAAAAATGCAAAATAAGCTGATGTTTTCTTTGTGTCACTCTTGTGCAGAAACTTTAAACCAAAAAGAATGTAATCATTCAGAGGAAGACAGAGTTTTACACGGTGCATGGGTCGTGGATGAGGTGATTAAAGCGGTAGAAAGGGGGTACAAAATTGTATCCGTTCAAGAAATATGGAGCTACGACGTCCAATGTTACGATAGAACGACAGGAGAGGGCGGTTTATTTGCCGGATTTATAAACAAATTCCTGAAAATCAAACAACAGGCTAGCGGATGACCTACAAATTGTACAACAAAAGAAGATAAAGATAAATATATTGCCGATTATTTAAATAACGAAGGTGTACAAATGGAATTTGGTGAAATTGAAAAAAATCCCGGTTTGAGATCTCTTGCAAAATTAATGTTAAACTCGTTTTGGGGTAAGTTTGGTCAAAGGGAAAATCAACCTAAAACCAGTATTATTAATGACCCTAAAGAGTACTTTGATCTGCTCTCCAGCCCCTGCATTGACGTAAATTATGTACAAGAGGTAAATGAAGAGGTGATCATTACTAATTGGGGGTTTAAAGAAGAAGCGGTTGATCCTCTGAATACGGTTAATGTGGCGATAGCGTCGTACGTCACGACCCAGGCGCGTCTTAAACTTTATTCATATTTGGAACAACTTGGTGACAGAGTTTTGTATTACGATACAGATTCGGTTATATACATTTCGAGACCGAACGAAACGGATTTACCAACGGGTGCATTCCTCGGTAATTTAACAGATGAGCTGGAAGAATATGGTCCAGGAAGTTACATCACCGTGTTTGCCAGTGGAGGACCCAAAAATTATGCATATCAGATTTTCATACCAACAACGGGTAAAACGGAACATAAAATAAAAGTCAGGGGCATCACACTTAATTATGAAATAGGTGAAAAAATAAACTTTGATTCTCTACTAGATATGCTCACGAACAATCAGGGCCGTGCCTGGGTATATGGCCGCCTGCGTGCCAGTCTGTATGGCCGCCCCCAGGATAACATTAAAAAAAACTACTTTAATTTTTAATGTTTATTATTATACACAGGGCATCAAACCGGGAAAAAAATCAGTTTTTGGTTAACCGAAATCGAGAACGAAAAAAAATATTGGTTTTGTTCCCAAAACCAATCTTCACGAAGCAATTATTAAATAAAGTACATATTAAAAGTTAATCCTACGGGATTTTTTACTGACAAAATCGTCAATTGCTTCGTGAATATTTAAAGATTCAGCAATTTCACTTTCAATCGCGATAATTGAAAGATTGCTCATACGTTCTTGCGTCATGGAAGTACGTAGGTAATTTTTTATGATTTTCAATTTAGAAAAACTACGTTCTCCAGACGCAACTGATACAGGTATGGTCAATAATAGTTTTAAGCTTGTAGATACATTTGGAAATGAATTTTGTAAATTGTGTTTGTACAAATACTTTAGGAGTTCTTCGGGTTGTTTCCTATCTTTTATAATTATTTTCAATGAAATTAACTCTTCGTATAATTCTGCTCCGTTTATGTCGCACGATTCGCCATCCTTGAATTTATTATGAAAGTCGAAGCAACTTTTTTTTATGTCGTCCTCTCCTATTTCAACAAATTTATATAAAAATCCGAAAGACTGTTCGAAATTGGATAATGTTTCAAATCGGGTAGTAACAGATGAAATGGCTGTATCCAATATTACATAGAAAAAATTAATTTTGAAATTTTCTTTAGCAGTTAACTGAATATCCTCATCTCCTTCATAGTCAAATTGTTTTCGCTTATGGCGTCGACGTAGATTAATTTCAACAGGAAATTCCGGTTGTATTTCAAGTGATTCACATAATTCATCAGCAATTTTCAAATACTTTTCGAAATTTTCATCATTTCTAATACTTTGGAAAAAAATTAAAATATTATTAATAGATTCAGCACATGAAGTAAGATTCCAAGAAACGGTCTGCATCATTTTACTAATAATATTTACTTTTTCTAAGATTTCGTACCATATTACTGTGGAACAAATAAATTTGTACGATTTAATTTTCATTGCCAAACATTTAGCTTCATGTTGACCTATTGGTGTTGAACATTCTTCCGCTAGTTCTATTAGGCTGTCATAAATTTCACCTAATTCATGACGCAGTGGTCTAATCGCCTTAATCCTTGATTCCCACCGGGTTACGCTAACTTGTTTTACTGTTAACGATTTTACATGTTTTTTTAAAATTTGCCATCGAAAAGGTGATCCGGAAAAGTAATTGTATATTGCTGACACATTACTAAAAAAATCCACAGTTGAAAAAGAAACTTTCGCTGCATCATTGACGACCAAATTTAATGTATGCGCGTTGCATGGCATAAACAAAGCTCGTGGATAATTGTCCAAAATTCGTTTCTGCAATCCAATATGTTTTCCAGCCATATTTGATCCATTATCATACCCCTGGCCTCTCATATCGTTAACATTTAATTTAAGAGAGCTTAATTTTTCAATTA
Source organism: Podabrus alpinus (assembly GCA_932274525.1). Lineage (NCBI taxonomy): Eukaryota > Metazoa > Arthropoda > Insecta > Coleoptera > Cantharidae > Podabrus > Podabrus alpinus. Next base: position 69,549,045 of record OW026454.1, read on the forward strand.
AAAAGTCGTAAAAAGCTTCTCCAGTACTTTTTTGAGCTGGAGAAAAACCAACGAAATTTTCTCTCACTTCTACTTCGTCATTTTGAATATGCACATATCTCAAAATTATTGTAATTTGCTCGACATGTCCCATGTCCGGCGTACAATCCAAAATTACTGAAAAATATTTGGCGTCTTTTATTGCTGACAAAATATATTTTTGAATTTGCGCTGCAAGGATACTAATTATTTCATTTTGGAAGCGATTTCCCGCATAATGTGGCATATGGTTCTTTAAAGCAACTGATTGTTGAATGCGATTTATGTGATCTGCCATAACATCATCAAATTTTCCTATCATTTCAATTGCTTTTAGAAAATTTCCATTATTGTTTTCATACAATCTGCTCGAGCTACCTCTAAACGCTAAACCCTGTACTGCCAGAAATTGTACCACAGATATCATGCGTACGACAATTTGATACCATCGTTTTTTCTCTGCGTCATAATACCGTTGCAAATTTTTATCAATTGTAGCTTTGTTTTTTAAATTTAATTCCAAATTTTTCCAATTGGTGCAATTTCCGATATGCAGCGATGTTTTTTCATGACGAGATAAATTATCAGATGTGTGTTGCCAATCATTGAAGCCTTCATTAACTAATTTTATTTCTTGTTTGCCAAATAATTTACAACAGAAGCAAAATATGGAATCCGTTTTTGGAGAATAGATTAACCACTCACGATTAAATTTTTCACCATTTGGCATTTTTATATAGAAATAAGTTGATGAAAATGATCTTCCCAATTCATTAATTGGATATGTAGATTGTTTATTTTGTATGGGTCCTTTTTCGATTAATATATCCAATATTTTAGTGGTAATTGTTAAAGGCCAGCTAGCTGGATCATTTAAATCCATACACATAGCAAAATATGCTTTATCAATTTCAGCGGTATCGGTATTGTATAGATCGATATCCTTATTATCTTCTGTTTCCATTTCGTCGATACTACTAGTATTGTCATTAGCCTTTTCATTTTCGACAGATAATTCATTTTCATTTTTATCGCAAAACAAATCATCAATTGGATTTAATTGGCTACTACAACTACTTTCCGGTTCTGGCGATTTTACTAAAAACTTTGTTAATGAGCTAAACATTTTTTTAGCTTCATTTTGCTTTTCCTCTCGCTTTCTTTTATATTGCGCTCCAGACAATCTTTTCGTTTTCCTTTCAGACATTCGTAGGCCTTTAAAAATGTAAATGAGCAGTGATATTAAATTTTAGGGTAGACTTTCACTTTCACACGAACACACAACTAAAAGTTTTCAGGAATTAAGCAATTTATTTTTATTCGTTAAATTAAAGACTTTAATAATATCGGATCACACACAGGACACAAATAACGATTTATCCTCGCTAGTCTATAGACTAATACGACTAATAAGACGAATAAGACCGCTAACGCGACGCCGGTCAATTGAAAAAACTATTTCGGCTCGTCGCTCGTGCAATGTTCGAAAAAATTCGGATTCGCTGCATGACTAGGTATATAAATACTACAACGACCTAATCAGTTTTTATACATTTCTTATTTCTGAGAAACTCTTTTTAGATAGATTAGATTAGAGAAACTGTTTTTACTTCGTATCTTAATGAAAACAAACCGATTGTATTTTTGCCCAGTAAACAACTTGTAACGATTTGGCCGCCTCTTAATTTCGGCCGCCTGCGTGCGGTGCACGCAATGAACGCCCGTCAGGCACGGCCCTGCGAACAATAAGGATGACGATAAAATTCTCGTTGAATCTTTCGGTATTAGGAGAACCGAAGATCACCAAATAGTTACGAAACCCGAATCAAAAACGTATAAAGTAAATTTCCAGAAACGACGTAGAGTAGAAGAATATGACTCTATACCGTATGGGTATAAGAGATCAATATTATTATAAGTAGAATTCATATAGTATTTTACAACACAGAATTATAAATAAGAAAATTTCCCGTTAAAATTTAAACGTTGTGTGTGATGATAGCAAGACTATCATTTTTTATGTTTACATGACCTATTGTAAAGAATGGGTTGATTTACAAAAGAATATTTTCCCTAGTATTGTAACTACCATTAAATGTATACAATTTACAATAAAAAAATGTAATTTAAATAATATTCAAAACTTTCTTAATAAATATAAAATAACTATTATTTGTTTATTTAAAATGTAATATTTTACAATAATAAAGAGGTGGGGACATATACAGTACATTACGGTATAAGTTACATACATATCAATGTGTACCCCAAAATCATAAGCATTCTTATCCTTCCTACTTCTTCTATTAAAAATTATGCGGACAGACAGACACGGAGCCAGATCATAAGGCTTCTTGTTATACTTTGTATAGAAGCCTAAAAGTGTCCGATTATAAAGTTTTCTGTAGGTCATCCCTAAATAATATTGAAAAACTTCAAACGATACAAGAGATAGAAAGAATAATCACTTATTACTTTTACACGACCTATTATAAAGAATTGGTCGATTTACAAAAGATTATTTCCCTAGTATTTAATTGTAAAATTATTAGATGTAAATTTACGATAATAAGGAAAATATAATTTAAATAATATTCAATACTCACTTAATAAATTTTTAAAATAACTAAATAATAATATAAAATTAACAAAATATATTACTATCATTGCCTCAAATCAGACGGATATTTGTTATAGATTTCACGACCTTCTATAGGTTGGCTCACATGGTTTTCCATCATCAGTAGGTGTGTGGTTATCTCCGTTATGCTATTGTGATCATACATAATGCTGCTGCATAAGTACAGTAATTGAAACTTCGCGGAGGACACCCTCAACAGATATTATCAGTCCAGACGAGCACAAAGACGCCCTGTTACATCTCTTGACGTCAATGTAACATGTGTTACATTTGTATAATGTCTTCAATAGGTACCTACCTACCATTTCAAAATGAGGATTAAAAATTTAAAGGCTATACCCCGACAAAATAGTCCAAGCCGTAGGGTACAGGACCAGAACTGTTATAGGTCTGTTATAGTTATAACATGTCTGTTTGAGCTGATTGTTCTGTTAAACAATATCTGAAAATCTACTACTATAACGTTGGGTATTATTCACCATGGCTTAGATCAAAGATTCATAGCATTCGTTAACATCATCAAATTCGATATACAAAACAATTTCCTCGCGATGTGCTACCCAAAAGACTCGCTGATGGTGTTTGATGACGTCATCACTGATAAAAGTACCGACGTGTACGAGATTACTTTCGTAAAGGGTCAACCAAGGTCAACAGATCGAAAGAACAATACGAACAGGTTGATCAGGTTGACCAGGTCGACCAGGTTGATAGTAAGATCAGGTTGACCAGGTCGATCTGTTGATCGACCTGGTCAACCTGATCAACCTGTTCGTATTGTTCTTTCGATCTGTTGACCTTGGTTGACCCTTTACGAAAGTAATCTCGTACACATCGGTACTTTTATCAGTGATGACGTCATCAAACACCATCAGCGAGTCTTTTGGGTAGCACATCGCGAGGAAATTGTTTTGTATATCGAATTTGATGATGTTAACGAATGCTATGAATCTTTGATCTAAGCCATGGTGAATAATACCCAACGTTATAGTAGTAGATTTTCAGATATTGTTTAACAGAACAATCAGCTCAAACAGACATGTTATAACTATAACAGACCTATAACAGTTCTGGTCCTGTACCCTACGGCTTGGACTATTTTGTCGGGGTATAGCCTTTAAATTTTTAATCCTCATTTTGAAATGGTAGGTAGGTACCTATTGAAGACATTATACAAATGTAACACATGTTACATTGACGTCAAGAGATGTAACAGGGCGTCTTTGTGCTCGTCTGGACTGATAATATCTGTTGAGGGTGTCCTCCGCGAAGTTTCAATTACTGTACTTATGCAGCAGCATTATGTATGATCACAATAGCATAACGGAGATAACCACACACCTACTGATGATGGAAAACCATGTGAGCCAACCTATAGAAGGTCGTGAAATCTATAACAAATATCCGTCTGATTTGAGGCAATGATAGTAATATATTTTGTTAATTTTATATTATTATTTAGTTATTTTAAAAATTTATTAAGTGAGTATTGAATATTATTTAAATTATATTTTCCTTATTATCGTAAATTTACATCTAATAATTTTACAATTAAATACTAGGGAAATAATCTTTTGTAAATCGACCAATTCTTTATAATAGGTCGTGTAAAAGTAATAAGTGATTATTCTTTCTATCTCTTGTATCGTTTGAAGTTTTTCAATATTATTTAGGGATGACCTACAGAAAACTTTATAATCGGACACTTTTAGGCTTCTATACAAAGTATAACAAGAAGCCTTATGATCTGGCTCCGTGTCTGTCTGTCCGCATAATTTTTAATAGAAGAAGTAGGAAGGATAAGAATGCTTATGATTTTGGGGTACACATTGATATGTATGTAACTTATACCGTAATGTACTGTATATGTCCCCACCTCTTTATTATTGTAAAATATTACATTTTAAATAAACAAATAATAGTTATTTTATATTTATTAAGAAAGTTTTGAATATTATTTAAATTACATTTTTTTATTGTAAATTGTATACATTTAATGGTAGTTACAATACTAGGGAAAATATTCTTTTGTAAATCAACCCATTCTTTACAATAGGTCATGTAAACATAAAAAATGATAGTCTTGCTATCATCACACACAACGTTTAAATTTTAACGGGAAATTTTCTTATTTATAATTCTGTGTTGTAAAATACTATATGAATTCTACTTATAATAATATTGATCTCTTATACCCATACGGTATAGAGTCATATTCTTCTACTCTACGTCGTTTCTGGAAATTTACTTTATACGTTTTTGATTCGGGTTTCGTAACTATTTGGTGATCTTCGGTTCTCCTAATACCGAAAGATTCAACGAGAATTTTATCGTCATCCTTATTGTTCGTGAGCATATCTAGTAGAGAATCAAAGTTTATTTTTTCACCTATTTCATAATTAAGTGTGATGCCCCTGACTTTTATTTTATGTTCCGTTTTACCCGTTGTTGGTATGAAAATCTGATATGCATAATTTTTGGGTCCTCCACTGGCAAACACGGTGATGTAACTTCCTGGACCATATTCTTCCAGCTCATCTGTTAAATTACCGAGGAATGCACCCGTTGGTAAATCCGTTTCGTTCGGTCTCGAAATGTATATAACCGAATCTGTATCGTAATACAAAACTCTGTCACCAAGTTGTTCCAAATATGAATAAAGTTTAAGACGCGCCTGGGTCGTGACGTACGACGCTATCGCCACATTAACCGTATTCAGAGGATCAACCGCTTCTTCTTTAAACCCCCAATTAGTAATGATCACCTCTTCATTTACCTCTTGTACATAATTTACGTCAATGCAGGGGCTGGAGAGCAGATCAAAGTACTCTTTAGGGTCATTAATAATACTGGTTTTAGGTTGATTTTCCCTTTGACCAAACTTACCCCAAAACGAGTTTAACATTAATTTTGCAAGAGATCTCAAACCGGGATTTTTTTCAATTTCACCAAATTCCATTTGTACACCTTCGTTATTTAAATAATCGGCAATATATTTATCTTTATCTTCTTTTGTTGTACAATTTGTAGGTCATCCGCTAGCCTGTTGTTTGATTTTCAGGAATTTGTTTATAAATCCGGCAAATAAACCGCCCTCTCCTGTCGTTCTATCGTAACATTGGACGTCGTAGCTCCATATTTCTTGAACGGATACAATTTTGTACCCCCTTTCTACCGCTTTAATCACCTCATCCACGACCCATGCACCGTGTAAAACTCTGTCTTCCTCTGAATGATTACATTCTTTTTGGTTTAAAGTTTCTGCACAAGAGTGACACAAAGAAAACATCAGCTTATTTTGCATTTTTTCTGGTAGTACTGGATGATACAAATGTTGTGGTGGTAGGACGGAACATTTAATTAATCCGTTTAAATTTTCTAAGCTGCTTTCTTCAATTAGCCTGTGACATTCCTGTCCTACGTATATCTTAGGATGTCCTATAGGAAACTTTCCGTATTTGCATACCCATGGATATAGGGAACAAACATCTACATATTTGATTTGTTCTCCTGGTTTTACTTCATATTTTAGCTTTATGGCTCCTGTTCTACCACCATAAAAAGCGTCTCGGGGATTCATTGGTAACGTGACAAGCATCGGGTGGTTTCTTAGATAATTCATTTCTTTGTTGTTTTTCATATCTCTTCTAAACTCACACTCCCACTTTTCCGTTACTTCGTACCCTAAGAATCTTAACTTGTCGGTACAGTTTTTTGTTTTTTCGAATCTCATATTCATAGTGTCTGAAGGGTCATCGTGAAGTGCTTCATCCCTTCTCATTATAAAGCATAAAGGACATCCATGATAATAACAACCATGGAACTGAAATATTTGATTTTCATAGACGCCATCAACCTTTGAGCCTACAACTGTTACTTCTTTCTGTCTACCCGCGTGTTGAATAATAAAACCTCTTTTCTGTTCTTCATGCAGTAGCCACTGGAGAGCGATTTTTGACTATTTATCATTTCTCCTATACCCCCCTTTTGGTATGATTCCTATTGTCTCTGATTGTAAGAATTTTCGTCGAAACATCAGGTTACAGGCTGAAGCGATGGTGATGCTCTCGGTAAAGGGATCTACGTCACATTCCTTCAAAAACAATTTTCTAAAGTGCAGACAGGCTCTCTTCAGGATATCTACGTCGATTCTGCAGTATTCTACTAGGTCTCTCTTCATATCAAAATTGCAATTTTTATTTTGTTCGTACCATTTTATAAACTCAATGCGAGCTTCGGGTTTCATAGTGTCTGGGCTGTAATATTTAATATCTGGTAGAAGACCGACATAACTCGAATTTAGTGTGGTATTGAATAGATGAGGAAAGTAACCTTTGGGCGTAGGTAAATCGAAAGCTTTAGGTAAAGCTGACAAGGCCATAGGAAAATAATTCAAAGAGTCAATGAAACGTAGATTACCAACCTCCATCATCAGAATCTTATTTCCTCTCATTATGAGCTCCGGTTTTAAAGATGTTTTTGTTATAATGTGGTTCAACAGGAATTGACAATCGAAAGCTTGAGAGTTATGATGGGCTATAGCGACCACCTTTTTAAATTTCTTTCTTGCTTCCATTAAATAATTTAACAGTTGTTCAATACAATTATCATTAAATAAAATCGTTTCTCTGAATCCGCATTTCTGACAAAAATGAAGTATTTTTTCATCGTAACACGTGGGGCATACCTGATGAAATATGCAGAGGTTAGGTTCATGCAGTTTAAACCCGAGATTGTTCTCTTTTTCTTGTCGGGTCTCAAGGTCATAGAATACGAAGAGAGTGTTTTGTTTAACGGGTAATTTACGTGCCTGTTTAATAAAACAATAATGGTTTTCAGCTTCGTGGCTTTGACAAGTCTTACAATAGATTTCACCACACACATGTTCTTGTTTTCTTTTTTTTATATTTATGACCCTAAAACATTTATCACACTTTTTCACATTGTTGCACATTTCATTTTTGTGGCTTTTATAACACTCTTCACCGTAAAAGTCTCGATTACAATTCACACACTTAATGAGCATTGCATCTTTTTCGCAAGGTGGTGAATTACCGCACCCCCGGCAAGATTTTACACACCTGTGTTCGTTCTTATGATCGTAAGCTTTGTGGCAGTTTTCACAATAGTAAGAACAGGAAAATGCGGATGTGAGGCTGGAGATAACGTTGTAATGGTGATTGTGATATAATAAATTTATCTTACTTTCGGCGTCGGGGCCTTCGAATATTACCTCTCGACCTTTAGTTCCGTATCGGAACACTGTGATCTTATAATCGGCTAAATGTTTTTGAAACATTTTTAGTTCTTGGATACCTGCGCCTTCTGGTCCTATGTTTTCGATGCCCGCCTTAGCCATTAACTTGACAGCTTTCTCTTTCTGCACACCTTGCCTATCCCTAATTTTGTTATAACTATGGTGCTTTTTAGCAAGAGCTTTACCCACTACCAGGGCTCTCGCTAAACACAAAGCGTCTTTATTATTAATTGTAACAATTCCTCTTCTTCGGCGGCATTCTTCTTCAAAATTATTATACACACGCTGACGACCCTTGCCCTTTGGTAATCTTACAGATGTCATGATTAGTCTAAACCCCTCATTGCTTAACGTTTCAGGGTCACTTTGCAAAATACTTTCCAATATACTCCAGACATCATTAAATGTTACTTCACTTGCTGTTCGAAATGACATAAACCCTGGTAATTTCTCTTTGACACCATTCAGTTCAAAAGTAATTCCAATTTTGTCCTTTGCTAAAACCGATAGTAGAACATATGATATAATTTGCTCAATGGCTGTCTTGAAAAAGTCAATTTTTTCTTCGGCCGTTGGCAAGGAAACATCTTTTATCTTAAACGTCACCTTATGTCTTATGGTGTTAAATTTCTTAGCGTGGGTAGTAGAGTTGTCGATAATTTCAAAGTTTTGCATCCCGAAAATGTATTGATAACGTTTTGTGTAAAGTATTATTGAGAATTTCTTGTGCGGCACTTCCTACATACTCTGGAGTGCACGTACCGCTAACAAAATGATATATTTAACTTTCTCAAGTGGGCTCTTGTAGATCGACAATTTGTGCTTATTTTACATAAGAAGTAATGTTAATTTATGATATTTTGAGGTCATAACACATTTTTCTATAGAAATGTATATAAATCAAGGCACACTCACATCCTATGTTATTGTAGAACAGAAGTTACTAATTATATAATTAAAATTTTTGAAAATAATAACCATTACGACCCTTTTTGAGCTTCGAAAAATATTGTTTAATTTTATTAAATAATCCCGAAAACATTACTTTATTACTTTAAGGCCCTTTGGACATGTATAAGTCTAATTTTAATACATAACAATACTCTAAAGATAAATACATATTTTTCATAATCACTATCAATCATCATGTTACACTTTTGCCTTTAATTAAACTAACGATAAGTACTACTTTATATGTTTTGATTACGTCATTGTTATTTTAATTTTTCAATTATACATTAAGAAGTCAATCGTTTTCACAATTTTAAATAATATACATGGTGATTCTAAATATAAATATAATTATAATGTTCTTGTTTCCAACACACATAGTCGAAAATAGCCGAATGCACCCCTATGGTGGAGTAAACATCATTTCCGAGCCCATAGCCCTATGCCTAGGGAGGGAGTTACATACATACATACATAATTATAGTATGTATAATAAATGTATTATGTTTAATTCAACTTATTAGTTAGTTAAGTTTTGCTTCGTCTCGTGCGCGTTTATTTATTATATTTTCTTCCGAAATATTCTTATGGGCATAACATCTTAAAGATTCACAAGAAAACACTTTTGTATTTGTTTATTTATCAATTTAACACTTTACGCGTGTGCCCCTCGAAAACAATATTTTATATTATATAATAGGGTAATTAAGCGGTATTCTGTCTTTGAACCTCGAAAATAATTAATTAATTAACCAAACTTAAATAAACAACACTTAAACAAATAAATAAATACTCATCATTACTCGGGAACAGGAGTGTACTTATCTCAGGTCATAGTGGTGATTATAGTAGCTCTGACGTCATCCATGTAAATCTAATGGGACGTTTTTCTGACCAACATACATTATTTATTTAGGGGCCCCCAAACAGGGGTAGGTGGTGTCCTTTTTTTTTTGTTTCAGTTTTTCACACACCGTTTGGAACAATAGAATGCTTTTGGAACAATAGAAAAACATCTGGGAACAACAGAAAAATATCTGAAGCCGTCCCTGGAAAATTTGGTTCCCACGGTCAGGTGCCGGTATACCTACTGACAACGCCATAAGCTGGTCCTTGAACACTTTATCTCATATTCATCACTAATTAATCTTTTATATAACATGTCCAAAGCAGCGGCGGCTCGTGACTTTTCCATTTGAGGAGGCTAATTTTACAGCTTAACTACCTTATAAAATAAAACTTACAAAAGAAATAAATTCAATAAAATATTATTTAATCTGCGCTAGACACATGTTTCGAGCTCGTTGGCTATCTTCAGTACTGTGTACAATGGAAAAAATTGTTCGATGAGTGCAGAGTGTTTTATGGAAAAAATGCTGTACAATATACATATTAATATTATTTTAAGTCATTCGAAATTTATGAAGCTTTAAACGTATTAAGAGGTATACGGCGATTTTTAGTATTCGCGAAGTGATCGATGATATTCTCGTAGAATTCATTATTTCGAGACAATAAGGTAACGAATTCCTTTTCAATAGACATTACCGCGACGTTACTTAACCGATTTTGATTCATCGTATTACGAGTGTAAGTTTTAATACGTTTTAGTGTGGAAAAACTTCTTTCAACCGAAGCCGATGTTACCGGTATGGTGACGACCACACATAAAAGTTTGTAAAATTCAGGCATACAACTGTGCAAATCATTTTTGAAAGTAAAATCTAATATCTCTGATGGAGTCCTACATTGTCCAAACATTTCGGGGTCATTATATGCTACCGATAATTCATTTTTGAGTTGGATTTGATCAAAAAATGGATACTGCTCTAATGCTCGTACTAATAGTCGAGAATTGATCTCGATTCCGGAATTAATTCTGCTGTTGCTATGATACGGCATAAATTTCAGTGATCTGATTGGTAGAAACTATTAGAATTAATTCCGGAATCGAGATCAATTCTCGACTATTAGTACGGGCATAATAGACTATCTAATAAATTTTGAAGAAAGTTTTTCCTATAATCTGAAAATTTAGCAAATGTTAATAGATCAAAAAAATTTTAATTTATGTAAGTCTGCAAATCTAACTTCAATTTGCACGATAACCGTATCCAAAATTTCCGCAAAAATTTGTTTATAACTTTGACGCATATCTGGTAAATCAAATGTCGTTTTTCGTTTTTTTCTGAGCCGGCTCGCAATTTAATTCTAAACTGTTAAATATGTTGTCAAAATACAAATCATCACTACGGTATCTGTGCCGAGTTTCGATTAATTTTGTTAAACGACATTTGGCGAAATTAATATCGGTAAGTTTACTTTGTAAACTTGAAAATACTACGTCTGTCTGTTCAAAAATTAATTTAAAAGTTTCTAATAAAAAGCAAAATTTTGATTCATTTAAATATTGTCTTAAACCTACCGCTTCTCTAATAGTTTGAGAGTCGTTTTTAAAATCATAGCTGTCGATTATAAAATTAAATACGTCAATTAATTGTTGTTTTCTCAATTGCACTGTAAATACTGCTCGCGAGGTAAAATTCCAACGTGTAACAACGTTTGTCGGTAATTTACTGCCACAAATTTCATTTAAAACATTGGTCCGTTTGGTCGATTTTGAAAAAAATGTGGAAAATCCGTTCAAATTTGAAAAAAAAATTCAAGGACCTACAGTCAACGAGCACGCATAGAAGTTGAATTCGCTATTAACCAAATTTTGTATGCTGCTGATGTAGGCAAATATGACGTATGATAATATTATGATAAAAAATACAAGTATTAGGTATCTGTATTATTATACACCACCACTATTTTTCAGGATATTGGACCAGATATACAAAACTTAAACAACTGTATAAAAAGTCGACGTTTCGCCCAACCTTATTGCAGGCTTCCTCAGGATGTGGGCGAAACGTCGAATTTTTATACAGTTGTTTAAGTTTTGTATATCTGGTCCAATATCCTGAAAAATAGTGGTGGTGTATGATAAAATGATGGACGTTCATAAATATGTTAAATAGATCTTCAAAAATAAGTATTATGTTTATACATAAATATGAATAAAAATTTAAGTTTACTTACATATTCTTTTAATTCCTCAATCAGCGCTTTGCAAACTTCCGGAACGATTACAGAGATCAATTGTTTAGAAATTTTAAATAAATACTGCAAACTTGTATATGAATCTGCAGTTGCTAAAAAACGCAGAGCCAACGCTAATCGTTCTTGCACAGAAAAACATTTTCTAAATTTGGTATCTTTCTTGCTAATTTTAGGACCGATATGGCGTTGATTAAATATTCAAAATCTTCAGATGACATCCGAACGAAATTGTGAAAATGCCCACTGCTTTCTAGTAGTCTAATTTCAGTCAATAAATTGAAAACATTGTGTGACTGTCGACTTTCATACAATTTTGTAATCCACCATCGTCGATTGTTCTTCTTTTGTACACCGTGCATTACAACGAACGCTATATACACTCGCAATAATAACGTTTCGTCTTCTTTCTGCCATTTCTTTGTGTGCACTGGATCACAACTTTGCACCCACCTGCGGTATTTGTGTTTTAAGACTCGTTTTCATTATATTTGAGTTAGGGGGTGTTTTGGCATTAAAACGCCACGCCTCCCGAACTTGTTGGCGAGTTTATCTATATATCAGCCGCCCACTTTGGACGCACAACTTGCGACAGCGCTGATCGATGCCTCAGTTGATCTGTTAGTGCTTATTTGGCAAGCCTTATTCACACCAGTTCCGTATATCTACAGGATCTTTCCGTATCAGCTATTGAGATTCGCCGTGTCGGGGTGATTAAAACTCAATAACGTCACTGTATGTTACAACTAGGGGCTTAGATGACTGCCACCCAGAGGGAGTCGGTTAACACCTCAAATTTTCATGTTTCTTCGTTGAGAACTTGAGTTCAACTGCTTTAAAATATTATTAGGAATATCGACTTGCCCTTTGAAATTAAAATTTTAGGGAGGTATTCTAAATCAAACCAATCAAAAGAATTTATACTTTTGGGAACAAACTTTCATGAACTGGTCTGTTCACACAAATAAATCACAATAAAAGTGTCTAAATTTGAAATAATAAAAACCATAAATACGAGTAATAATTATTGGGATATTGGTTACTTGAAAATAAACTCTAAAACCAGGATGCAATAAATTAAAATTTGAAAAATGTCTGAGTCGTTTAAAAAAATTATTTTCTAATAAATAAGTATAAATTTATTGCATTACAAAAAAGCACTGATTTTAAAAATTAAAATTGAAAATAATTAGGAAATGGTCCGTAACAAACATACCTATTATTCATTCGTACATTAGTCTTCAACTGAACCACACGTATATTTTTACCTAGTGAATAGTTGTGAAGGTGACCTAAGTTATACAGATCATTGTTATTCAATAATAAAAGTGCTAAAGTGTAAATGGCCCACGTAACAACACATACATAAGACATCTGTTGAATCTGGTGGTCTGCTCACCAAAGGTGAGTAGATAAGACTCTTATCAGGGTCACAACGCAAATTTAACAAACAAACCGCACGAAATGAATTCATTAACTCAAACAAATACAACCAATACAACAAATCTAAACCTATCATCACCGAAAATGACAGATCAAATAAATACCACACTACCCCTAACATACTCAAAAATCCTAACAACTGACTCCTTCCCAACAAAAGAAAACGCTATCATCATGCAAAGACAAGAAAACTCCGAACTCACGGACTACATCCTAGCATTACAAACAATAACCGACCTAAAAAATATAGTAGACGCTTATCCAATGAGTTTTAGCCGAATAGTCGCGTATTCTTTAAAACACACACAATAGCAACAGAAATTACAGACAAATATAAAACTATCAAAGTCAACAACCATCTAGTACCAATACGGAAACTAATAACCAACTCAAAAAAATGATTATATCGGTACCAGCCTACATTCCACATGAAAAAATTAAGGAAATATTGGAAACGAACAATATTAAAACAGCTTCCCCAATATCACACATAAAAATCAGCAACAATCCTCGTATCTCACACATCAACAGTGGACGCAGACAAGTATACATACTCCCTAACGATGATACAAAAATACCAGAAACACTATTGATTGAATACAATAACGAGCAATGCCGTATTTTCTTGACTACAGACCAATGTGAAGTATGCAACCGCATGGGCCATCTGAAAGAAAACTGCAAAACCAATCCAAATCTCCCAGATAACTATCAAAACATAAACTCACTAAATAGCCAAGCAAAAGAAATGTCACAAATTGAAACACAAACCAATCAACAAATCAATCAACAAGAAAATATCGAAGAAATACAGGCTATAAATTTAACACTAACACCAAAAAACACAAATTCAACTGAAGAATCAACACAAATGGATACAAACAAAGTAAACCCACAGAACAACGCCACAGGAATCAAGAGAACAATATCAAACATTGATACAACCGAATCTACTCCAGATATAGAAACCGAACAATCAGAAAAAGGATTTTTGAAACCTCACTCGCAAAAAATACAAAAAACCGACAACCAACAAAATGAAATGATTACCAATGAACTACAAACATTAAAAAAACATATAGAAACAAGGAAATATCCCCTACAATTTGATCAGTTCCAAAAATTTATACTCAGATCCATTACAACAAAAGAACCTCTAAACACTGCAAGACTGTACACACAAAATATCGAAGAAGTTAAACAAATGATAACTCTTACAAGGGAAGAACTTACAGACAAGAAAATAAAATCGAAATTTACAAACATACTAAAAAACATAAATAAACAGATTAAAAAAGAACAAAACGAAAACCCAACCGACTCGGACAACTTGTCGATAGACACAGACACACAATAAGGCAATGACAATTACACTTATACAATGGAACCTTAACAGCTACTATAAAAAAATCGAAAATCTAAAAATCCTTCTTCACGATACAAACCCTGATATCTTGTGCTTGCAAGAAACACGCTTCAAACACGATACTACACCTACACTTAAAAACTACAACATATACTACAAAAACAGAAATAACCAAAACATAGCCAGTGGAGGGGTAGCTATCATTACCAAACAAAATATGCATACAAAAGAACTCCAAATAACGACTAACCTGGAAGTCGTAGCGGTTGAAGTCTACGCTCCCAACAAATTAACAATATGCAACATTTATCTACCAAGAGACACGCCATTCAACGAAAACGACTTAAAAGATATAACATCACAACTAACTTCGCCATATATCCTGGTCGGAGACTTCAATAGCTATAGCCGCACATGGGGGTCGGGACAAACCGACAGAAGAGGCAAGGAAATCGACAAATTTATCCAATCAAACCAAATCAATATTTTAAACACCAAAACCCCCACACACTTTAGTACTGGAGACCAATCTTTTTCCAACATCGATTTAAGCTTTTGCACCCCAACATTATACCCATTAATCGACTGGAAGGTACTAGACAGCCTATACAATAGCGATCACTTTCCTATAGAAATAAAAATACACATAGCATCGATACCACACCTAAGTCGATCAAAATGGAAAATACCAACTGCGAATTGGAAACTCTTTGAGGAACTAACAGAAATTGATTCGAATATCAACAAACCTATAGTATCACCAGCCAATATTGACGAAGCAGTAAAACACCTAACCGACACCATAACAACAGCGGCACACACGGCCATAGGAAAGACAAAACCTACAACATTTAAATATAGAGTACCGTGGTTCAACGACGACTGTAAATCAGCAGTAAGTAAGACAAAAAGGGCTTTCAATTATTACAGAAAACACAAAACTACAGAAAATCACATAGCATTTAAAAAAGCCAGAGCCATACAAAGAAGAACTATAAAGCAAGAAAAAGAAAAATCCTGGAGGACATTTATCAGCTCCATAAACATCTCAACATCCAGCAACATAGCCTGGAGAAAAATTAAAAGCATCCAAGGAAAACAAATACAATTTAAAATAAATGCACTTCAATCACCGTACACTAACAAAATATATACACAAACAGAAGATATGGCAAACCTGCTAGCAGAAACATTTGAACAACTATCATCGGATAATAATTTGGATCCAGAATTTGTACAACACAAAATAGACACAACCAACAACACCGTACAACCCGAACAAACACCAGAGCACTGTCTAAATTTACCTATCACTCCACAAGAATTCAAATTAATGCTCCATAATACCAAAAACCATTCCTCACCTGGACCTGACGATATCCCTTATGTATTTATAAAACACATATCTGAAACAATGCTCCAACATATCCTCAAAATCTATAATTGCATATGGAAAAATGTTTGCTTCCCCAAAAACTGGCAACATGCTATCATCATACCTATACCAAAAATTGGAAAAGAACCAACAGACCCGTCCAACTATCGACCAATATCGCTGTCCAACACTCTATGTAAACTGCTCGAAAAAATTGTAAATAAAAGATTAAGCTGGTACCTCGAAACAAAAAACCTACTTAGCCCTTACCAAACCGGATTCCGAAAAAATTACTCCACCATCGACCCACTTATTAAATTAGAATCAGAAATACACAATGCATTTATAAACCGGGAAGCACTTACTGCGGTGTTCTTTGACCTGGAAAAGGCATTTGATTTAACATGGAGACACCTACCCCTGCAGAAGCTTAAAGAATGGAAAATCGGAGGCAACATTTTCAACTTCATTAAGAACTTCTTGTTCCAACGTACATTTCAAGTCAGATACCAAGAAACACTATCAAACATAAAAATAAGTCAAAATGGCATACCACAAGGATCACCAATAAGCGTAACATTATTCCTGATGGCAGTGAACGACTTTATGAAATTGGTTACCAAGCCCGTTGGGGGGCTGATATTTGCGGACGATCTAGTGATATATTGCAGAGGAGGGAACGAGTCGCTCCAACTAGAACACATCCAAAACACGATCAACAAATTAACAGACTATACCAAAACAACTGGCTTTAAATTCTCTCCAACAAAAACAAAAGCCATCCAATTCTCGAAACTTCGGAAAAAACACAACAACCCAAACCTGTACCTCAACAATATCAAACTAAAATTCTGTAATGAAATCAAGTTTCTTGGAATGATCTATGACAAGAAGATGACATGGATTCCACACATAAATGCCATCAAAGCAAAAACCATAAAAAAACTAAATCTCCTAAAAACAATCGCAAATCATGAATGGGGAGCTGATAAAAACACCTTACTAATAGTATATCATAACCTCATAAGATCAACAATAGATTACGGATCCATAATATATTCTTCAGCCGCATCAACACAACTAAAAAAACTAAACACAATACATAATACAGGCATAAGAATTGTACTTGGAGCTCTGCGTACAACACCAATAGACAGTCTTCTATGCGAAGCTGGAGAAAGCCCCCTTGAAATCAGAAGAGATATACTAACAGCAAATTATTACATTAAAACAATAAACAACAAAACACTCCTGAATCTCGAAAACATAATCAGCAAAAGATACACCCACGAATATCAAAACAAACCAAATATGCCCAAACCACCTCACATAAGAATGAGGAGAATGCTACAGTCGGTGGGACTAGAGAACTTCGAAATAAACTTCCAAAAAAATAAAATAAAAACACCTCCATGGACCTACATTAACCCAACAATAAACAACGACCTAAAAAAACTACAACACGTAAACCATCGGGAAATCATTAAAAACCATCACAAATCCATTATGGAAAAATACGCAGAATATACCAAATACTACACCGACGCATCAAAAAATGATAGACACGAGGTGGGAGTAGCGATAATTACACCCAACCAAAAAAAAACAACTACGATTACTAAATCATACTTCAATATACACCGGAGAAATGCTAGCCATGACGGAAGCACTAAAAATAGCCCATATGGGAAAAATAACTAAGGCCATAATAATCACCGACTCTCTCAGCTCCACTGAAGCACTAACTAATATATATACCAATGACATCCTAGCACAAAACTTCCTGGAACTAGTTACAGAGAGAGGAACTATGGGACTAAGAACGGACGTACTATGGATCCCATCACATAGAGGCATCATGGGCAACGAAGAAGCGGACCAACTAGCCAAAGATTCTACCACCAGAAGACAAATAGACGTAAATCTATGGACGCTTAAAGACCTGAAAACCTACATCACACAAAAAATTAATGAAAAATGGCAAACCAAATGGTCAGAATCTCCCCAAAAATTAAGGGAAATAAAACCCAACATAGGTAAGACCAAATACGAACAGAACTACACCCGCAAAGAACAAGTCATACTGACACGACTCCGATTGGGACACACCCTACATACACATGAATATGTTTTCAAAAAGGACGAGCCACCACACTGCAACATAATGTGATACGACAGTCACGGTACGTCACATTATTGTGGAGTGTCCGGGCTACCAAAACGATAGAATCAGGTTCAACATCCCAACAACCATAAAAGAGGCCCTAGATACATCCCAAAAAAACAGCAGACAGACTCTACAATTCTTGAAACATATAGGAATTACTAAATTTTAATCAGTTATCAGTATACAATGTAAATATTAAGGTGTTAATAGCCAATGTAGCTGAAATACCTACCAATAAATCTAAATTAAAAAAAAAAAAAAAACATACCTATTATATTAATTCGGATTTTCATCGTTCTTTTCCGTATACATATTCAAATGTGGGTAATATTCGTGGGTACTAGGGGTGCGCGATTATGGAATTTCATAATCGATTATCGATTATAAAAAATAATCGATTTTTTTCGATTAATCGATTATTAAAAATAATCGATTATTCATAATCGACTATGAGTTCATAATCGATTATGAACTCGTAATCGATTATGAACTTGTAATCGATTATGAACTCATAATCGATTATGGACTCATAATCGATTATGAACCCATAATCGATTATGAATTCATAATCGATTATGGACACATAATCGATTATGAACCCATAATCGATTATGAATTCATAATCGATTATGAACTCATAGTCGATTATGAACTCATAGTCGATTATGAACTCATAGTCGATTATGAACTTATAACTATAATAGGTAGGGCTATTAAGGGTTACTAAATTACTATATAATTTATTATTTTGCTAATTGTGTTACGGTGGTGCTAATAAGAAGTGTTGTTAAGCACCAGTTGATAACACATTACGGTCCGGTATCAATCTGTAATAAGTTTTATAATGTAAATAATAATGAATTTACTACGTCACGAAGAAAGACGGACCCTAACAACCAGACATGACTTTGTAATATTATGTTTATGTAGTACCAAAGATAAACATGTCGTGCAATCTCAAAAGTGCAAAACCATAGTAATTCTACCCACTAATGCACTAATTAACGAACTCGATCAAATTATGAATTGGAATTAAATTTTTATTTAAAAAACATTTAAAAATTATTTTGATCTAGAATTGAAAATATTTAAATAAACTTACATTAATTAGTTAATCTACATACATTAATTTAATTTCGAAAATTTTGTAGATCATTTTATTGAGTTTGAATTCTGGAGATTCGTATTACCGTGGGTTCAAATTATTCAGATTGCAGGATTGCACCACAAACATAACGCATAACCTCCAACCAAGTACCTGGAAGCATATTTATAATGTTGCTTTACGACTCCTTCATAAAAACGCTGATTAAATCTGAAGTACCAAATATTTTGTTTTTAAATTTTAACTGAATGTTACTATTGTATTATGCATTATGTAATTAATTTATTGTTAACAATAATCCATCTAAAAGGCTTCTAATTAAAATTCATTTTGTAAAAGTATACACTTTCACTCAAAATATCGGACAAATAATTTAAATCCATATTGATGAAAAAGGGTTGCAATCTTTAATTGAAAAGCAAAAAAATATTTTTTAAAAACTATCAATTTTATAAACAAAAATACCTAAAAGTTGAATGGCAAATCCATATTTTGAATCCAAATATCAACTGGTGCTTAACAACACTTCTTATTAGCACCACCGTAACACAATTAGCAAAATAATAAATTATATAGTAATTTAGTAACCCTTAATAGCCCTACCTATTATAGTTATAAGTTCATAATCGACTATGAGTTCATAATCGACTATGAGTTCATAATCGATTATGAACTCGTAATCGATTATGAACTTGTAATCGATTATGAACTCATAGTCGATTATGAATAATCGATTATTTCAATAATCGATTAATCGATTATTATAAAATATCATAATCGATTATGAAATAATCGATTATTCGAATTACGTAATCGATTAATCGATTATATGCGCACCCCTAGTGGGTACTATAAGCTCCTATTATATTTTTACTTACCCATTTTTAGTTGTTGAAATTTCGTGGAG
This sequence comes from Podabrus alpinus, assembly GCA_932274525.1. Taxonomy (NCBI): domain Eukaryota; kingdom Metazoa; phylum Arthropoda; class Insecta; order Coleoptera; family Cantharidae; genus Podabrus; species Podabrus alpinus. The sequence goes on from OW026454.1 coordinate 69,569,377, forward strand.
TGAGTCAGTACGTCGCAGTTTGGTATCGCAACACGGATTGTTATCTTCTTTTGTACACCGTGCATTACAACGAACGCTATATTATACACTCGCAATAATAACGTTTCGTCTTCTTTCTGCCATTTCTTTGTGTGCACTGGATCACAACTTTGCACCCACCTTCGGTATTTGTGTTTTAAGACTCGTTTTCATTATATTTGAGTTAGGGGGTGTTTTGGCATTAAAACGCCACGCCTCCCGAACTTGTTGGCGAGTTTATCTATATATCAGCCGCCCACTTTGGACGCACAACTTGCGACAGCGCTGATCGATGCCTCAGTTGATCTGTTAGTGCTTATTTGGCAAGCCTTATTCACACCAGTTCTGTATATCTACAGGATCTTTCCGTATCAGCTATTGAGATTCGCCGTGTCGGGGTTGAGGCGTCCCATCATTTGGGACCAGTCCCTATTAAATTCGGACGTTGCAAGATAAAGAAAAACAACCCCTTGGCAACAAAAGAAAAATCATTAATTTCCTGTTGGTCAGTTCTTATGAAAACTTAAAATGGAGTTCACTTATGACGTTTTCACAAATTATAGATGCATGTGAACTCAAACGAACTATGGCAGAAACTGAAGTCTGCTGCGTGTACCTACTCAAATTTCTTAACAAAGTTATAGGTATAGATGGGGGAACATTCGTAATGTAACGCTTTTGGTGGCTTATCAGAAATTCGAAAATGAAAATTGAAACAATATATAAGGCGCGGATAAGGCGAGTCAAAAGCGACCTTAAAAATAGCAATTATTATTATAACTGCAATAAAAAAATTACTCATTGCCTTAAGATTTATTATAGGTTATACTTACGTGCATTATAAATTAACGCAATATGGCAATCTTTTTGACATGTCAGGAAACACGATTTCCTTTGTCAAAATCGTGCAAAATTGTTATCGCTAATTTCTAATGCGTTTATGCGATTGCTAATGAAAATATTTTTTGATAAAATTTTATTGTCACAAATTCTGGCGTTATTAATTTGTTCAGGGTTATTTGAGAGAGCGATATTTGAGAAATAGGACTATTTTAGGACACCTTCCATTTTAATAGGAATGTCATGAAATATAATTTATAAAACTGTGATTGCCTATTTTGGATAACTGTCCTTAAATCTTCTTGTTGTTTGTTTTTCGCGTTCGATTTGCATTTGGAAATTTTAATTCTGTTTCTAATTACTATATATGATGAATTACTTTATGTTTATCAAATAATTTATCTTGTAGTACACATCTAAAATCAAAATTTTATTGTCCTAATTACTGCTCGCCAATGTCGCGTCACTTCCTTCATTGTGTTTTGATGTTCTTCATCAATAGTCATAATGTTATGACTCATGATCCTCATGAAAGCAATTGGTATTATAATAGTACTTACTAAGCCAATTTCTCGAATTGATCGATAAATTTGTCCAAAATTCCGGAAATAGGTCATCCACTCCGTTTGCTATAGCATTTTTTAGATAACATCATAAGCACAGTCAAAAGTTTTAAAAGACTATTTTATTCTTCAATTGCTTTTGTATTTTTGGTATTACATCTTGCCGGTAACTGTAATTAAGATTTGCACCCTGGCGGCAACTACCCCAATAAGCGCAGCCCTGAGTGTAACCTCCCTCTACTTGCTATATTCAATGGTTGATAATCCTATCATAACCTCGAGCAGAAATATTTTCACACACATTATTGTCATCGACAATAATTACAAGAAATCACCTTAAATTGTAGATAAACAAAATTATCTTGTTAACCCAAACAATCGCACACACAGCGTTTGTTATTTATCATCAAGAATTAATTATTTTGTTTATTCGCTTGGTATCAAGATGATAGTATACACCGCTTAGATATTTCTTATTTAACAATTTTATCTTCTTCAAATGTAGCCGACATCGGTAGCCGACATCGGTAGCTGCATTCGTAAATTAATAATTTTTATTTTGTTCATGAAAATATTACAATAACAACTGCCAATATGATAAGCTAGTCTGAATTTTAACAAAAGATATTTTTTGGTGACATTGGTCAATTATTTTTGTTACGTCCTCGATACTGGCGTACCTACTAACAACAAGACAATGCACTAAATAAAACCACTTATTAAGCCTAAAAACGTCCATAGTCTTTATTACATTCAACAAGTCTAAGGTGCACCACCTTTTTGTAGGTTGCCAACCTTCTGATATAAAAATGTACAATTTAAGTATGGTTAAATTAGCGCAGGGTCGGCATAGCTTCTTTGGTCGCTACAACACCTCCCCTTTTTAGATTGGGACGAAGTCCTTGTACTTCATCGGTTTCTTTTGGTTTCTCGCAGATCTACGGAGTGCTGCTTCCAATTGAGTAGAAACAACAGCTTGTGGATTATTGTCTGCCCCGACTATATGTTGCGTATCTTCGACGGTTGATTCCCCCTCAGGTTGCTGGTTGGTGCCATCTCCTTCTTCGGTTCCTGTAAGTTCATCTAGGGCTGACACATGCTCTCTCGTTTCAAAATCATTTGGTATTTCAAAACCGTTCAACATTGTGTTAAGTGGTGAATGCTTTTCAATTTCGTTACTTTCAAATCGCGGCCGGAGTTGGTTTATGTGTGTTCGTACGAGGCCATCATCTAATAACACATTGTACATCACCTTACCTATTTTCTCGATGACGGTGCCTTCAGTCCAATGTGAGAAATTTCCTTTATGTCTTTTAGCATACACGTTGTCCTTTGCTTGGAATGATCTAGGAGTCGCACCATGTTTTTGGTTGAATTGGCTTTCCATTTTAGTATTCCTCAGTATGTCCTCCCTTTTTGGTTTTGGTAGGATCAGGTCCGCAGGCGTTCGAATCCTTCTGCCAATTAATGTCTCTGATGGTGACTTCCCACTTGGAGTGTTTTTGTTTTTAGTAGTGCGATAGACAGATAGAAACGTTTGAAGTATTTCTGTGATTTTTCCTTCCCCTTTTAATTTCTTTAGTGATCTCTTCAAGGTGTCAACAAATCGTTCAGCTTGTCCGTTTGACTGTGGATGAAATGGGGCGCTAGTGATATGTTCGATACCGTTTTTCAAACAGAATTGTTGGAATTGCCAGCTTGTGAATTGGGTGCCATTGTCGGACACTATTGTCTTTGGAACTCCAAATCTTGAAAAGGTTTCTTCTAGCCTTGATATCGTGGCCGCAGTTGTGATTTGAGGCATTGTAAATATTTCCGGCCATTTTGAATGTGAATCTACTATGACAAGAAAATACATCCCTTCAAACAGTCCTGCGAAATCGACGTGTAGTCTTTCCCATGGTTCCTTTGTTGTTGGCCATGAACTTAACGTGTGTTTTGTTGGATTTTTCGCTACTGAGGAACACTTAATGCATCCGCGAACAAAATTTTCGACATCTTTATCTATGCTTGGCCAGTAAACGTAATTTCTGATAATAGATTTCATGCGTTCCATACCTGGATGTCCCTTATGCAGCTGCGCTAATGTTCTTTTCCTGAAAATGGAAGGGATCACGACTCTACCACCGTACAAAATGCTGTCATCTATGACCGACAATGAATCCTTTCGTAAGTGGAATTGTTTCAGTTCTAAATCCTTTATTTTGTAGGATTCAGACCAATTTGAATTTATTGATTTTATTACCGACTGTAGCAATAAGTCCCTCTTTGATTCATCGTTTATCATTTTAAATGTTATCGGTAACCCTTGGAGTGAGTCTACCGCTACCTGCCGCACTTCGTCCTCAAATTCCTTCACTGAAGCAACAACGTAATCCTCGTCTGGACGTGGATGTGAGTGTATGAGTCTGGACAATACGTCCGCGTGGCCAAAATCAGCAGTGGAAACGTATTTTATGGTGAAGTCATATGTCAGCAATACGAGCGCCCATCTTTGAATACGATTTGCGGTGTAGACTGGGATTCCATTTTTCGATCCAAATATTGCCAATAGAGGTTTGTGGTCTGTTTCAAGTATAAACTTCCTACCGAAAATCATTCTGTGGAACTTCGTCACGGCAAATATCAATGCGAGGGCTTCTTTTTCGATCTGACTGTAACCCCTTTCGGCTGGAGTTAATGAACGTGACGCATGACTAATGGTTTTTCGCGTACCATCTGGATACAAATGCATGATGCATCCTCCCAGGCCATAATTTGACGCATCGGCTGCTACAACTATTTCCAATTCTGGGTTGTAATGAGTGAGGAGTAAGTTCGATGACAGTACTTCTTTGAATTCGGCGAAAGATCTCTGACACCTCTCCGACCAATTCCACTCCGCGTCTTTCTTTAACAATTCGTCAAGAGGTCCCCGAAATCTTCTCATACCATCCACAAATTTTCCGTAATAGTTTATGGCACCAAGGAATGATCTTAAGGTGGTTTTGTCGGTTGGTTCGGGCATTTCACGGATTGCTTTTAGTCTTTCCGGATCTGGTTGTATGCCTTCTTGACTGATAATGTAGCCCAAATACGTAATCTTACTCATGAAGAACTTACATTTGGTCAATTTTAAATGAAATCCATACTCCTGTATTTTCTCTAAAACGCAATGAAGGTTACGATTATGTACATCGATCGTCTCACCTGAAATGATGATGTCATCGATATAAGCCGCCGCTCCTGGAACCCCCGAAAGCATACTATCCATGATCTGTTGGAACGCGTTTGGAGCAGGTTTGACGCCTTGCGAAAGTCTGTTTACTTTGAATAACCCCAGGTGTGTATTTATGGTAAGGAGGTGTTTCGCTTCATCATCTACTTCAACCTGTAAGAAAGCATCCGATAGATCGATATGGCTGAAAATTCTCCCCGTTGATATTTTTGAGAAAATTTCTTGTGGCAGTGGGAGTGGATAACAATGGGGTTCTAGTGCCGCGTTTAACCCCGTGGAATAATCGGCACAGATTCGCATTTTTCCGTTTGATTTCTTCACTACAACTATCGGAGCGGCCCATTCGGAATACTGAACTGGTGTGATAGCGCCTTCGCCTTCTAATCGCTTTAGCTCCTTTTCTACCGTAGCCATCACTGCAAAAGGAACTGGTCTTTTCGGACGGAAAACAGGTCGTACGTTGGGGCATGTATGGAGCCGAACTTGAACCTTTGTGCATAACCCAAGCTTTTCTTGGAATAATTTAGGAAACTTTGTTTTTATTTCTTCGAGCGAGCTTGGAACTTCTGTTACAATTTTATTGCATACCGTATTAAGTGGTACGTTCCATAAATTGAACTCATCCATCAGATCTGTTCCCAACAAATTTGAAACTGTCGGTGACACGAAGCATTTGCCAGGTACAATTTGTTCTCTAAATGAAAATTGACAATTGATTTCCTTGATGAATACTAATGGGTCCCCTGAAGCCGACTTGGGCGTTATTGTGGGTGAATGTCCTTCAGGTTTTCCCAATTTGTTCCATGTTTCTTCTGAGACAATCGTTAGATCAGAACCCGTGTCAATTTGGAAAACAACCTGTGTACTATTTAACCCTATAGTTATGAACCTTCGTTTTTGAGCGACATTTACTTGATTTACCCGTACAAAATTTGAGCGGAGACCATTTATTTCTTGTTTCGTGTGAGCTGGTCTTTGTTTACGTGCAAGGTTTCGTTGAAAACAAGCGCAATATCCTTCTTTGTGACCAATCTTGCCACAATCCTTACATTTATGTTGGTTGAACGGGCAATATTTTGAAAAGTGCATTTGCCCGCACTGCCAGCAAGGTGTTCGTGGCGTAAATTGTACTGCTGCGACTGCCACCTCTGAATTGTTTGTTTCGATCACATTTACACTCTCACTTGTCCGGGGTTCGCTTTTCACAATTAGAGCGGTATTTTGTTTTACGCTCTGTAATGCTTGGCTTTCTTTTACAAGCGAATTCAATGTCATTGTGCTATTTATCTTGTCGTTGTCGAATTGCACCAATAATCGAGTTCTCAATTCTGAATCTTGGGATGAGTGTAACCCACAGATGAAAACTAGACACTTGAAGTGGTCCACTGTCAGCTCCTTCAATTTGAAATCTTCACAATGCTTATTTACGACACCTGCGTATGTAACGATGTCTTGATGTGGCTGTTTAACTAATTGTAAACACTCGTATCTACTCTGAAAAAGCGATGTCGTGCGACCAAACAAAATCTTCAATGCATCAACTGTTTCTGGGAAACTGAGGTCTCGAGGATGTTTAGGTAATATATGGTTTACATACCTTTCGTGACAATCGCTACTTAATTTTCTGACAAGTAAGCGAGCCCTTGCACCATCGGTTAACTTTGCACCATCAACTAAAAATAAATCGTCATACCTCTTGTACCATACATCGAATGTGACGCCGTTCTCAGGATCGTACATGAATTCCGTTAAGTTATTTGCCAAGGAATTCATAACTTCTGTATTTTCTTCAGGTGTAGGTTTAGAATTTTGACCGACTTGCTTCTTAATTTCCTCGAGACTTTGTTGGAGTGTACCAATCATTAACGTTTGTTGTTTGAACAACTGCAGTATTGTTTCACTTTCCATTTTGATAATGAGTTTGGAAAGGAATCACACAATTTGTATAACGATAATTATTACCACGTGTTTTCGAAAATCCTCGTCGCCACTGTTACGTCCTCGATACTGGCGTACTAACAACAAGACAATGCACTAAATAAAACCACTTATTAAGCCTAAAAACGTCCATAGTCTTTATTACATTCAACAAGTCTAAGGTGCACCACCTTTTTGTAGGTTGCCAACCTTCTGATATAAAAATGTACAATTTAAGTATGGTTAAATTAGCGCAGGGTCGGCATAGCTTCTTTGGTCGCTACAACAATTTTCAATTTCAATTATTTGCACAGCCAGGGTTCGAATCCAAGTTGAGAAACATATTTTTCAGCATACCATCTTCCTAAAAAGCTATTAAAATATTTTCTGAAAGACTAATATTAAAATAATTACATTTAAAAAATCAATAAAAAAAAATAATAATCAATTAAAAAAAAGCATACATTCTTGAAACAAAACCAAAAATTTTAATAAAATTCAGAATAATGAAATATTATGAATTAAAAAAGGGGGGAGGATAACTTGAATGAAAAGTTAGAAAAAGCGATAGCATAGGATATCGATGTTTTGGAATTATTATTCTATCATCAGGCATGCATAATAATCAAGAAATACACAAATTAAAAATAAAAAGTAGAAATAAGCAGGGAATAGAAAAAAATCACATAAACTTGTTAGAAATGTGTGGTGATTTTGTCAAAAAATTCATTTTTTACGAATACTCGCCAGTCAATTCCGGAAGCTGTTTTTAATGAATTATCTTATCCTCTTTGAGATCTACAATGACCCCCGAGAGACTTATTATGATTTTAATATTTAAGAAATATTTACGAGGAAAGAGGTTTGCTGACGATGATCTCGTGCAGATGAAGCCCATTTTGACGAATGTTTTTAATGGCATAATGAAATCAATTTCAAGAAGTATAAATTGCACTGATGTTCTTGTTTATGCCCTTGTTCTTGTCGCCTCAACCAAATCGGTTGGTGTGTAAGCACTATCACTTCGATTTTTGAAGACTTCGTCGAAGAAATCGTTTTTTTATTTATGTAAACAAAATGATGGAAATTATTTGCAAAACATGTTACAAATATAAAATTTTAAATTAATTAAAAAAAAAATGATTTTTATGAAAAATTAATTATTAAAAATACTAAACAAATAAATTAGCAGTAACGTAAGCCAAGACTAATCGTTCGGAGAGCATGAATATCACAGGGTCTGTACACCAATTATTTTTATTCACCTGTAAACGGGAAATTAGGCTTAAATAAAAATCACACATATTAATATAAAAAATTACATATGTTAAAAAAAATATCAATTGATAAAACTTATAAACTAAACAAATCATTAATTTCTAAAAAATAATACAAAACAATTTACATAATTCACTTTCAGTTATTAAGTTTTGAATATAAAATTTAACGTAAATGTAATATTTGTGCACAAGTTAAAATAAAAATGTTTATTAAAAAAATATCGTCATCATTTATAAATTTAAAAATCCTCAGAATATTTGGATAAATTGAAACCAAAAATTAAATATTATTGTCGTTTTCAAAAACATATCAATCTTTATAATAAATCTCACAAGTTTTCTTACTTTTTTTTTATAAGTTGCTAAAACTTAAGCCAAATGAAGGGAAGTTGCATGAAAATTGGACCATTATTTCCACTCGTACCAGCAATGGCTCGAAAGTAGCCCGCATCGGACCTACCCAGCTCGTTATAAGTTATAAGTTCCTCCATAACATTGAAGCGATACTTATTTAAAAATTATTTAACCAATCGGATCCATTTCATTTTCTAAAATTTATTGTCTTCGCCATCAAATATAACAAGAATTAACAACTTGGAATAAACAACTTGGAATTTAACACTTGAGTATTATACGTTGCACAAAGATTAATTAATTTAATGATTAAAACTCAATAACTTCACTGTATGTTACAACTAGGGGCTTAGATGACTGCCACCCAGAGGGAGTCGGTTAACACCTCAAATTTTCATGTTTCTTCGTTGAGAACTTGAGTTCAACTGTTTTAAAATATTATTAGGAATATCGACTTGCCCTTTGAAATTAAAATTTTAGAGAGGTATTCTAAATCAAACCAATCAAAAGAATTTATACTTTTGGGAACAAACTTTCATGAACTGGTCTGTTCACACAAATAAATCACAATAAAAGTGTCTAAATTTGAAATAATAAAAACCATAAATAACACAAGGGAACAAAACAAAAATTTTTTTCTGCGGTCTTAGTTTTTGGAGTGAATTTGGATACAGTAATGTAATAAAGTACTCGCCGCATAGTTATTTTGTTCGAATTGGCTCTAGTTCCCATGATAAACTTTAAATTTAAAGTATTTAAAACGTCATTTATACTTTTTGAAATTTCTTTGTACTGATATCTGAAGGTACAAAATTGGTACTACGCGCATACGCACGGCTATAATATGCAATTGTGTTTTGTTGTCAAAAAAACTTTGTAATAAAAAAATAGTAAACTGTGCGAAATTTGCCACTTTTTATATAGTGATCGTAGAAGGAAGTATGAGTTCTTCACGCAAGTCTTGTGTTAATAATCCCGACCATTTTTGCTACATATGTGGTAAATTTTGTCAAAAAAGACAACAAATAAATATTCATGACTTTGTAAAACAAGTTTACCAAGCATATTTTGGAAAACAACTGAGACAACAAGACAAACATTGGGCGCCACATAAAGTTTGTAAAACTTGTGTGGAGTCACTTCGTTACTGGAGCCAAGGAGGACGCAAAGGACTTCCATTTGGAGTACCGATGACATGGAGTGAGCCAAGAAATCACATTGATGTTTGCTACTTTTGTGCCGTGAATGTAAAAGGTATGAACCGTTACAGAAAGCGCTCTTGGGTTCATCCAAACATACAATCGGCTAAACCACCAACGTTGCATAGTGAAGATTTGCCAGTACCGATATTTACTGCCTTATCAAACCTTTCCTGTGATGAAGTTGAAATGTTAGACCCTCAGAACAAAAGCAGCAGTGAAAGTGAATTTGAAGGGTGCCGTCCTACACTGCAGGGTTTTTCTCAAGGTGAGCTTAATGACTTGATTCGAGATTTAAATTTATTGAAGAAATCAGCTGAACTTCTTGCGTCTCGACTTAACGAAAAACATTGCCTTCAACCTGGCGTAACAATAACATCTTATCGGACTAGAGAGCAAGATATTCTTCCATATTTTACTAAGGAGAATGATCTGGTGTATTGCAGTAATATTTCTGGGCTTTTAAATTTAATGGTCCTTCCAATATATCGGCCAGAAGATTGGCGGCTCTTTATTGATAGCTCAAAAAGAAGTTTGAAATGTGTGTTACTGCATAATGGAAACAAATTAGCTTCGATTCCGATAGGTCACTCAACTAAACTTAAAGAAAAATACCAAAATATCAAACTTGTTTTGGAGAAAATTTCGTTTGTTCAACATCAGTGGTCAGTGTGTGTAGACTTAAAGATGGTGAATTTTTTATTAGGTCAGCAAGGTGGGTACACTAAATACCCCTGTTTTCTTTGTGTATGGGACAGTCGTGCAAGAATAGAACACTGGAGTAGAAAGGATTGGCCGTCGCGAATAGATATGACCGTCGGAAAAGCTAACATCGTTTATGAACCATTGATAAGTCGAGTAAAAATAATTCTTCCGCCACTTCATATTAAACTTGGACTCATAAAACAGTTTGTGAAAGCTTTGGATAAGAATGGTAATTGCTTCAAATATATTTGTCAATTATTTCCTGGCCTCAGTATGGAAAAATTAAAAGCAGGTATCTTTGATGGACCACAAATTCGTACTCTTATAAAAGACAATTATTTCACAAATCACATGACTCAGGTTGAATTGGAAGCATGGACAAGCTTTGTATCAGTTGTCAAAAACTTTTTGGGGAACCACAAAGCTGCAGAATATTCCGAAATAGTGGCCAAAATGCTTAAGAATTTTGAAAAACTTGGAGCTAATATGAGTATCAAAATACATTTTCTGCATAGCCATTTGGATAGATTTACTGAAAACCTGGGTGATTACAGCGAAGAACAAGGAGAACGGTTCCACCAGGATATCAAGATAATGGAGGAAGATATCAAGGCCGGTGGGATCACCATATGATGGCGGACTACTGCTGGACCTTACAAAGGGATTATCCTGATCAAAGATACAATAGACAATCACATGCAAAACGTTTTTCCTAACTTTTTTTCATGTATTTTTGTTTAATATGATTAATCTATTTGAAATATCATTTATAACGTTGTTGTCATTCGAAAATGAAGGTTTTTGAAAATATTGAATATTTTTATTTTATTTTCAAGCCTTCCTTTAAGGAATCTCGATAATCCATTCATGCGCGTCCCATTATAACCGGTTTGCCTTTATCTTAAAAACTAGAGCCAATTCGGAAAATCTAATATATATTTCGTATTCGGGACACCAGAATTACCCAAAATCAACCCCTAAATCCCACGCCGCAGAATCACTGTTGACTAGTGTAATTATTGGGATATTGGTTACTTGAAAATAAACTCTAAAACCAGGATGCAATAAATTAAAATTTGAAAAATGTCTGAGTCGTTTAAAAAAATTATTTTCTAATAAATAAGTAGTATAAATTTATTGCATTATGTACAAAAAAGCACTGATTTTAAAAATTAAAATTGAAAATAATTAGGAAATGGTCCGTAACAAACATACCTATTATATTAATTCGGATTTTCATCGTTCTTTTCCGTATACCTACATATTCAAATGTGGGTACTATTCGTGGGTACTATAAGGGGCCGTTCATGTATTACGTAAGACGTTTTTTCCTACTTTTAGACTCCCCCCTACCCCCTAGTAAGAAAAAATAAGAAAATGTATACCCCCTCCCCCCCCGGTCTAGTACAATTGGGCGCGATCGATTGGGCGCGATCGATTGGGCGCAACGACAACTGGGCGCAGCGACAACTGGGCGCAAATACAACTGGGCGCAAATACAATTGGGCGCAAATACAATTGGGCGCGAGGGAAGATTTATCCATTACATATTACTTATTATAACTGATAGTAAGAATTTTTTTTCTAAAAAACTATTATTTACGTAACTAAATCTAGAAATGTTTATTTAGCCAATAAAAAAAATTATAATTAAAAATTTAAACTAAATGTTTTTAAAATGTTTATTCCTTCTAACTTCCACTAAAATTTAGAAATAATGTTTATTTAGCCAATAAAAAAAATTATAATTAAAAATTTAAAGTAAATGTTTTTAAAATGTTTATTCCTTCTAACTTTTACAAATAATAACAATGCCTATTAATATAGTACCCAACTGATCAGGAATTCATTTCATAATTATGGGAAATGCCTCGCAAAAAGTCTATAACACTTCTATTCGCGTAATCCTCTACTAGATTCTTGATGCGCGAATCAGCCTCCAAGTAATGGAGGCTGATAACCTTAACCTTATGTTGTTAGCAGGAGATTAAGGTTATTGAAATTTAAGAACGGCTTAAATACAGGGCCAGCGTATGCCTGTTTGGCGCACGGTTATTTTTGAAAATTAAACCAAACTTTATCATAAAAGGTTGATCGTTAGCTTTTGTTCCATTGCTGGCGGCCGGCAATGTTTTCTCCAGATTTGTGGTCAGTGTATAATCGCGTCTTAACTGACACGGGAACAAACAATCATACTGAAGCGGCACATAGACGATTAGAGGCAGAGCTAAGTATGGATCTAAGCTAAGTATGGAGCTAAGTACGGAAACATTTGGAAATTAATTTCTAGTTTAAAAGTTATTCAACGTGGGCGAGATCTGTTTTATGAAAAATTAGTTGCCGGAAACAATCCACCTATTAAGAAAAGAAAATAGTCGGAGGCTGATGCGCGCATCAAAAATCTAGTAGAGGATTACGCCACATAGGGGTCGTCCATAAATTACGTCACGCAATTTTAAGCAATTTTTAACCCCCTCCCCCATCTCCACACTTCGTCACACAAACCTAGACCCCCCTCCAAATATTACGTCACATATTCTTGACCCCCCTCCCCAATGTAGTTTTATTGACTTCTTAGTAAATTTTACAATCGGTTTCATTTTGATTTTTATAACAATTTATTATAATAGATTTATGACGGCTCTGTATATTTATACATAAATATACACGTACAGATTACCAACTAAAATTAAGTTTTTTAATCTTTTAATCTTTTTACGGTTTTTAAAATTTTAAAAATCATTTTGAAAGTTCAAAAAATAGTATTTTTGAAATACTTGTTAGAAGAAGGAGAACACGAGGGGCCAAATTATACGAGGGCCGGTCCTGACCAATGTCAGGACGTTAGAAACCAATTATTGCATGTGTAAAACATACTTTTATCTTAAGTTATCAAGTTGGCAACCTGTTACTAACTCGACATTTCAAGAAGCTTTTACGTTTTTAGAGAGAGAGAAATAAAAGCAATAATAATTTTAGTGACGTCACAATTTTTGAACCCCCCCCCGCCCCCCATCGTCACAAGGGTCGGAACCCCCTCCCCCCCTAGGAGCGTAACGTAATTTATGGACGACCCCATAGAAATATTATAGACTTTTTGCGGGGAATTTCCCATAATTACGAAATGAATCCATGATTAGTTAGGTACTTTATTAATAGGCATTTTTATTATTTGTAATTGTTAGGACTAAACATTTTAAAAACATTTAGTTTAAATTTTTAATTATAATTTTTTTTATTGTCTAAATAAACATTTCTAGATTTAAAACATTTTTATACGTAAATACCTATTAGTTTTTTATAAAAAAATTCTTACAATCAGTTATAATAATTAATACGTAATAGATAAATCTCCTTCGCGCCCAATTGTATTTGCGCCCAATTGTATTTGCGCCCAATTGTATTTGCGCCCAGTTGTCGCTGCGCCCAGTTGTCGTTGCGCCCAATCGATCGCGCCCAATCGATCGCGCCCAATCGATCGCGCCCAATTGTCGGTCACCGCTCCCCCCCACACTAATCTTACGTAAGATAAATTATTACCCAATGAGAAGTCAGATAATATTAAACATTAATAAAAGTGAAATTAACGAAGATATTATGTTTATTTTATATTAAAAAAAATGTTATTCACACAAATTACTTTATAGTGTAAGAAAATTGCAAAAAAAATCCAAAATCGGTCTTCTGCGATTTTTCGACGGATTTCGTTAGGTAATTGCATAATAAAAAACGTCCTCTAGGAACCCTGAGCTTCTTACCGAATTCTTCGTCTGCAGTTGAAATTTTTTTATGAAGGAGTGAAAATTATGTTTTTTGGCAAAATATTTTTAAACAAATTTCTATTTCAGCTATATTGTTATATCATATAACTCATTAAAAAAATTAAAAACACTTAAGGCTGCTGTCCTGGCAGTGTTTAATATAATATGGGAAATTTGTCGAGATTGCGGACGTACTAGGTAAAAAAGTATGCACTTTTAGGCAACCATTTTATGATCATTATAAAGCTAAAACGTGGCCCTTGGATCTGATAAATTTTTAATTCCAATTACAAATATTGAAATTTTTGCTGTAAAGATGCTCTATTTCACAGGGCAAAAATGTGACCGTGCAATAATTTTTATAATCATTACAGTTATAATTACAAACTTGAAAAGTGTTTCACATCCAGGACAAATGCTTGACCTAATTTGAAAAAAAATTTAGTAGAATTATATGCATTTTTCTAGAAGATGCTGCGTCCGAAAATAATAATAATTTTTTCTTGTTTTGAACGATTTTTTTGAAATGGTGAGCAGCAAGTGTTGGATCTCGGTTAAAATAGTTTGTCCAATCTATATCAGAATTATTTCTTACGGTTTATTGCTCATTTGTCTAATGGTATTTTCAATCGCCCACGCTTAGGACGGCAGCCTTAAAATATTTTAACAACATCCTCGAAATCATGAAAAGAAGAGCTTCCTAAAAATGGTCAGGGGGTTCTAATTTTTGGATATTTAAGGTTTGTGGTCCTAATAAAAACTCTGGGTTAGTGACTTCGGCGAGCGCCCGGAAGTGCCGCCATTTAAAAAAAATGGCGAAAACGAAATGTTTCCTCGCAATATTTCCTTACCAGTTGACTTTAGGACGAAAATGACTTCCATAAATCTTACAGAGAATAAAATTTACTACAACTTCTATATCTAAGTAAGTTATTTTACTCTAACTAATAAGTCTAATAGTTTGTTGCTGAGCGTCAGCATTGTTAAATAGAGCACATTTTTGAAAATTTCAATGACGTTCGATTTTGACCTGACTTTTTTATAATAAAAATTTTTTTTACATATTTTTTATAATAATATATAGAGCAGTGATTCTCAACCTTTTTTTTGTTGCGGCACACTTTTAACGATTTCAAAATTTGGCGGCAAAGAAATTATATATCTTGTAATATAATTTTTATGCTTTTATATATTTTATATTATATATTTTAGATATATAATATATTGCTGTGCACGGAGTCTTATAATAATGCCACACGTTGGGCTGTCAAATAATGCTGTGCAGCCTCGGAGCTTTATTAGGCTTGCACTCTGTAATGTTAATGCCTTGTACGAGTGTACGTAAAAGTACCTCGTCAATAGAAATGTAAGCAAATTATTCTTGACAAATACAAATAAAATAAATTTATGCCTCGGCTTAACTATTTCGGATAGCACAGACTTACCTTCTCTCACGCTGGGTTCTTTCCTTGGCCAAATCTTAAATCTGAAATGCAATATTGTGGCTCTCGGAATTATCATACACAAATTATGCTCCGTTTTATATAGCTAATCGTTTTTTATTATGAATTTCAAAATGTAAATGACTAAAATTAATAAAATTCTTATACCTAATGACAAAGATCTTAATTCTATGATAAACCTAAACGTTTTCCCGCACGTGTGTAGTTAATCGTCAATTTTCACTAAATTTTATGTTTTTTAATAATTTTGAATGGGACGGTACCTTTTATCTGGTGTATTTCTATTTGTTCGGTTCACATACCATGAAATTATGCAGTGATATTCGTTCGATGACCTTCAATGGTGTGGAATCTTTCTGGATTAAATTTCCTCGTGGTCGCTTCTATTTGTATCGTGACTAAAGTTTTCTTTCAAAATAATAGTGATTCTTCTCAATTTTGCACAAATTTTCACTTTGTAAATACGTAAGTATAATGTTCTTTCAATTACTAAGCTTTTTATTCACTTTCTTAAACAAATTTTATTATATTTTTAACTTTTTAGCTGGACACACAAAAATTCACCGCCATTAACTTTCTTAAGCAATCAACAACCCATTCCAATTGTTTTTTATCATAGCTACTCGTATTTTCCAAGGCACTTCTGATTTTGTTTTATTGGTCGATGTAAAATCGATATTTTTGACGTTATAATTTCCAGGTTCGTACTTAGCCCAAAATAATTGTAAAATTTTTAATAAAATTTTTATGTTTCAGATTTAATTGAATTAAAGTTCTTGTATCTTTGCCGATCTTCCAGTAACTTTTGAAGAAGATGTTGTTCCCGTTTGCGGTACATTGAGTTACGAAGCACTTTGACACATGTAAAATTTTTTGTTATTTTAAAAGTTCTACGTTTCAACACATTTTTATAACTAATGCTTTGAACAACTATTTTTTTGATTTCAAATTACATTTCTTATAACTACTTAAATTAATTTACAATTTTAACAAACCTTTATTTTATAAACAGAATTAAAACGTTGCATTTGAATTTATTTTTGTTATTTCGTTCCGTGACCTCTTTTCTTCATGTATATTTCTGACGTTAAAACAAATCTTTGGTGTCGGATGAAACCTTTTCGTTTGAACAAATAAGTCTCGTGCTACCTTTGTTAATAAATTAAAAACTTTGAATCAAAACGTGATAATTTCTATTGACGTGGTAGTGGTACATTGCAATATACATAATTATATATCTAAAATTTGGCGGCACACTTTTAGAATTTCGCGGCACACAAAAGTGCCGCGGCACAGTGGTTGACAATCACGGATATAGAGTATATAATAATAGACTTTATCATATAATAGACTCTTTTAGAGAGAGTAACCAAAAATTATTAAAATATGTCTTTTTCAATTCTACTATAAAAACGTTCAGCTTTCCAAATCTCTATAGGAAATTTGTCGATTTCAGGTGAATAAATTCGTGCTACTCCCGAAAATGTGATTTTATTCATTTCGAACGTAAATAATTAATAGTATTGTGTTTCACATTAACATTAATACCTACAGCACCTAAATTAAATTAAATAATTTTCAAATTTTGAAATTTAATTAAAAAAATAAAATCTTACGTAAGAAATTGTCTTGACCCCCCTTGCCCCCGAGTAAGAAAAAATAAGATGTCAGCTACCCCCCCCCCCCTAAACGTCTTACGTAACACATGAACGGCCCCTAAGCTCCTATTATATTTTTACTTATGCCTCGATTACACAGAGCGACTTTAGACGCTAGACGCTGGCGAATTTAGACGCAGCGACTAAATTCGCTCTGTGTAATAGACCTAGACGCTTACACGCCGCGTCTTGAACAGACGCTGTTCGCTCGCTTTTAAAGTTGACAGCCGGGCTACTTTAGACGCTACACGCTAGCGTTTTTACACTCCGGCGTCTAAAGTCGCTCTGTGTAATCGACATGAGAGTGTAAAAACGCTATTGTGCTAGCGACTAGTGACTACTGTGGTTGTAACTTGCAAGATGTCAAATGCGCGATTGCAACTACGAGACTAGCGAGTTTAGACGCTGTGTGTAATCGGACAGGTCGCTACACGCTCAGTCGCTGGCGACTTGAGACGCCAGCGTCTAGCGTCTAAAGTCGCTCTGTGTAATCGAGGCATTACCCATTTTTAGTTGTTGAAATTTCGTGGAGTGAGTCAGTACGTTGCAGTTTGGTATCGCAACACGGATTGTTATCTGAGACTTAAAGCTGTTCTTCAAGGTTACTTCAAAATGAACTCCAATAGTGATTGTTCAAACATTTTGGAAAAAGAACAAACCGAGTACCAAGTTTTCCGGAGATTTTATGACTGGTAAATAATTTTTTTTTGTTTTCAAATTTTTTACAATTCCAAAAAATACATTTTAAAACAATGCAATTTGACGGAAAATTTTGTGTCTATTAAACGGTTTAAGTTTCAAAAAAATGTGAAAATCGTGGTCATAGGAAAGCTTTTCATAGAAAATTCTCACATATAGGCAGGTGCCGTGGTGGAAGATACATAGCAATAGATCAAGGGGTTACCCGACTAGGAAATTAGTGACAATTCAATTCAATTCTTCAATTCCAATCTAATTCAAGTAATTCATTAAATTACATTCAGTGCAAATAATTCGGTTTAATTCAATAAAATTCCATTCAAATTCAGTAAAATTTTATTACCTACTTCATTCAATTCGGTAAAATTTTATTATTTCAATTCGTATCAATTCATTTCTATCCAATTCAATTTAATAGATACTAATCCAGTTGATCAATTTTTAAATTTCGAATGAAATCTTTGGTGACGATCGGTGCTTACTCTACTCAAATGATTTCCCCTATTTCCTAGTATTATGGTTACAAAATTTGATTTCATGTTATCAACTTTATTGCTGTTGTAAGTTTTTACTGAAAATGGACCATTAATTGACCGAATTTTTTTAAGTCATCCACATCCACGTTATTTACATTGGTTAATTCTTCAAACTCTTCCTCTATGTTATCAGATATCCCATCTAACTCATTTTAATTAAACACTCAGGAAGAAATCATTCCTTTCTAAATAGACTAAAACGTATACAATTTTCGCAATTTTCTAAAACTTACTTAAATAAAAGTATAGAATTTTGGGACACTGTAAATTTTAATCATGAAAGTAAGTACAATTTATTTGTTTCGGATGGCAAACAAATTGTGTGTCGAAAAAGAATTTTCAACGAAATAAAGAAAACATGAATGTGTGGAACAATTAAACACGATGGCACTTCAGTTTTAGCTTGGCCGCACATCTCGCGGAATTTTTTTATCTACGAGTATGATCCATTTAACTAGTTGTAAATTATAAAATTCTAAACTATATGTTAGAATTTCATTCATATAACAAATGAATTTTTGAAAAACTGAATAAACGAAGAACACATTAAAATAGGAATTCCAATCATCGATACTTTTTTTGATATTTCAATTTTTTTGAAATTTCGCGTAACTACTCGTATGGCCTTCTTAATGAAGGAAAACTATTTTATGTCAGTTACATTAATTTAGTTTTACCATATTTAACCAATTTTGATATTAAAACTTTATTTAAAAAAATTATTATTATTATTATTTTAAATAACTTTTTAAAAACCAGAATAAAAATTCACAAATAGCTTTAACGCGATCATGAACTGAGAGGATTTAAGAAATGCATCGATATCCATAAAATAATATCCAAATATGAAAAAAATATTGTTTATGATGTCTATGACTAATTTATGACTCGAGTGTTGTTATGAGTTAAGTCATGCTCAAAGTTTTCTTTATGATAATTTTTCTTGTCAAAACTGTCGCCATATCCTAAAATTGCCCCTATTAAAAAAAAATTACTGTAAAAAGCCCTGCAATACCATAAATAATTTAAAAAAGAAAATAATTCTTATTTTAAACACGCTTTCATAAAAACTGGCACTGAAAAAATTCGCCGGTCGTGGTTGGCGCAATTCTTACCATTAGCCCATAGTCAAAAATATTCTTGAGCCTAATAAAATATTGTTTAGTTTATGCATAAATTTCGAAAGAGGCTCTTTGTGGTAAAAAGCAACAACCATTCAAAAATGTTCCTGAAACTTTTGAAGCAGAAGCTTATTTTTTAAATGGCATAATGAAATTAATTTCAAGAAGCAAAAAATGAGATTTTGTAAACAAATAAAAATTAAATTTTGAAAGAAAAAGGATGTTAGCTCTTGGTTAGGCCAAATACACAAAGAACTCCTCTGGTACGTGGGTATACTGCGAAATAAGCAGTTGTATCACGCGAATCTAATTTTTCTGGAAGAGACCATAATCGTTCTATTTATTAAAAAAAATTATTAGGAGCATAAATAATTAGGAACATACTATTTCGGATATCGATCGTTCTTTTCCGTTTATCCAAATGGGGATTACTGCACCAATTTTTACCATTGTTAGTTTCACGGAGTTGTCAGTGTGCAATAAGAGTCATCTCGAAGTTTGATAACTTAACACTGATTGTTATCAAAAACTCAAAGTGTGCCTTCAAGGTTACTTCGAAATGAACCCCAATAATAATTATGCAAAGTGTTTTTTAAATGAACAAAACGAAAACGAGGTTTTCCGCAGATTTTATGACTAGTAAATAAAATTTTTTATTTTTCAAAATATTTATAGTAGATAATAAAATACTTTTGAAAACATTGTCTTTTAGCGTAAAATTTTGTCTTTGGCTGTTTAATGGGTTTAAATTTCGAAAAAATGTGATGGTGAAAATCATGGTCATAGGAAAGCTTTTCATAGAAAATTCTCAGATACAGATAGTTGCCATGTTAACCCTGAAACAGCAACTTAATTTTTGTAACGTGTCCTGCACACTGGGGTTTTAGAGACCCCACCATTCTTTCAATTTCCAAAATTTCGGCAATTTTTTGGCGAAGCGATGTACGTCAAGTTGTTTTCTTTTTGTATTCGTCTTTATTTTATCAGGTTCTGCCTAACAATTCCTATATTATGGCAAAAATTTTGTACCCCTTCGTAACAACTAACGAAGTTTATTGTTTTTAACTCCATCAACATCGTTTCAAATTTAACTTCTTCAAAGAAATCGTGTTTCAAAAATTTTATTGTTATAAATCACTAATTTATTATTGACCATAAATAAAGCTAAAACAATTAACTTGGAGTTTATTTGTTTTATTCTACATATTTACGACGAATTGTTTAGGATTAGTGACTGATTTATTAGGAAACGTGAAAATACAGCATTTAGCCCGCATTTCATTACGGCTTCTTCCAGCCAGCTTCTAGAAGCCCAAAATTTTTAATGCATTGGCTTATATGGAACCAAACTCACTTGAGCTTCTACAAGCAGCTAATAAAAAGTATCGAATTTCAGCAGCCCGGCTTCTAAAATGGTCCACGTGGAGTAGTGTAGTTCTAATTGGTTAATATTTATAATAAGGACTTATTATTGGATAATATTTCTATTACGAAAATCTCTTTGCGACTCCACGTGGACTTGTGTAGTTTAGCTGATAAAAGATTAATTTCTATACCAGGCCGGCTTGTGAAGCGAGGAGTTGTACATTTTTACAACTGAAGCTTCACAAGCTGCTGGTAATTAGATACTTCTACTTATTTAATGTGTTGTAACACAATTTTGGTTATTCGATGTCATCGTTAATTAGATAAGGTGATTATTTTTGGATGTTTTTTTTTAAATAAACTTGTCCACGAAAAAAACCGACCTCCTGTATTGTTGTGCAAAATTAAAAACCGCGCCAAAATTTTGTAAACGCAATTTATTATTAGTTATTTACCGGGTACTATTTAACATTAAAAAATTAAAAAGCAATTTTTTAAAGGTCTATAAAAATGCTCTCACCTATACCGTGTCAATTTCGGTATTTTCAATTTTTTTGAGAGTTCGCTTTGCGAAATTCGCGAATTTTTGCAATGCGTGGAAATAACTGCTTTTCTTCGTTTCACTTGTTCATTATCCATGTTGCTACAACCATCCTACCGTCTAAAATAAAAAATTTTACACATAAAATGCTTAACGTGTTTTTTTAAGTGGTTCTTATGCTTGTAAACAAACTAGTATAAACAAATAATTACTGACGAAATAAAACTGCAAGTAGCCATGTTTTATTCTCAAGTGCGCATGTCTTATTCTTAAATTACAAAAATGCATAAACTCGCATATTATTCTCTACGTTACATTACGTCATTACATTACGTTCCGTTACAATAAATTTTGTGCATAAACCCACCATTAGAGTATTTCGCACCGGCAGATGCAGCTCGTCTCTCGTACATGTAACATCGATTATTTTTTGTTTTTACGCGATTTTTTGGGGGTGAAACGTAATAGTTTACTGCCCCATACCGCAACTATACTTTTTAATGCTATTTCAAGGGTCTCTAAGCTCCCGGTTTTTATTTATCCCGGTTTTCTTGATACGTGGCGCCTTCTCGTATGTTTAGCTTAGTAACCAGAGTCAAAACCGTCCTGGAGGGGTGACGATGGATAAACCTCCCTATCGAATGCACACCCCAAAAATCGAAGAAAAATTCGCTAAATTTACGTACTTTCAAATTGATTTTTCTCGAAATTTTATGTATACTTTTGCAAGTGAAATTTTTACAGTATACTCTATAAACCTTCCTCTTTGCTATAGGAAATTTTCAATTTTTTTTGGGGTGGTCACCAATAGGTAACTCCCCCCAAATTTTCTTGTGTTAACCTTTTTTTTGAAAAGTGATGTAATTATAAACCTTTTAAAGTGATTAAATCCTATTCATTTTCTCGCGTGTCATTAATTGATCGTGTGATTTTTATTTTGTTAAAATTTCCTTTTTTTAATTTTAATCCAGTGAAATCTCTGTACAATTTGCTATTACAGCAAATCTTTTTATATTATGGTTTTCACTAATTCCGGTAATTTTGGAAACTATAAAAATTTTCGGAAAACTTTCTTCCTGTGTTGCCATTATTAGTAGTACCATATCCACAGCAATTTGTTTCTTTAGTTTCAGGGTTAAAAATATTCTTAATAAATTTCATAAATAAACTTTTGCTTCTACGATACTTTTGCCACTTATTTCTATAAGGTCCAATAAGTAATTTGGAAATTTATTTTGAACAACAAATAATAAATTGTTTATTGGAATAATTTTTCCATTTTCTTAAGAAAATGATTACAAAATAAGGCGCACTTATGTCTTATATGGCTACACTATCACTAGGTCCGTTTAAAACCAATCTTACAATGACATTTATTACAACGTAGAATTACGAATTTATGGTATTGTTGACAAATTTGGTCTGCACATTTCTTATTTTCTTACAATAATTATTGTACTGAAAACCTTACTTTTTCGACCCGACAAAATCTTCTAGTAATAATCTTAGAATTTACATCTAAAATGGGATTTATTATTTTACTAACCTACTTCCGTTTAGAGTAGTCTATAATAAATAACATTAACGTCATATACAAATGGTTATACAAAAATATGCCCTAAAAAATACGTAAATACGTATGTTCAAAATTTCAAAACTTATATTGTATATTTCTTGCTCGTGAGAGCGCATAGGTGTAACAAGGGGAAGCCCAATAAAGGATATTGGCGATCAAGATCCCAATTTTTTTGGTGATACTAAAAGCCAGAAAAATTATGCCGGTGTTTGGATTTGTTCCAATGTTACCTACTTGGTTTTTGAATTATGAATTTTTGAAAATAGGATAATTCCATCTCAATTGGAATCTTGGTAAGGTACACACCATCGTAGTAAGAAATAAAAAATACAAATTTAAGGATTTGTCCAAAAGGGCATTTATTTCCTTGTTTTGGTCCTTCAAAAAGTAAAAAGTTAGTGTGTAGACTTGTATATATATAAGAAAACGACCGTTACTTCATCCACAGTAGTCTAAATTTAAAAATAAAAAATGTTCTGTAAAGATATAAATGAACATTCTATTCAAATATTCAACCACATTTTACTTTTTATTAATTTTCTAATATTAACCCTATTTTAACCCCCATTTCTAAAAGGGTCGTTTTTTTGTTCATTTTTTTTGCTGTTTTTGTGCAATTGTGCTGAGCATGCGTACCAAATTTGATCATGGGATGAGCATGGGTTTGCTTACTAAAAATAAATTAAGTATAGAAAAAGACGGACAAAAACAAGGAAACTAATGCCATTTTGGACAAATCCTTAAATTTGTATTTTTTATTTCTTACTAAGATGGTATGTACCAAGTTTCGTCAAATTTGGTGGGGGTCGATTAAATTCTTCAATTGATTTGAGTTGGAATAGCCCTATTTTAAAAAATTCTTGAAGATTAGCACTTAGGTATAAATACATTATAAAATTTAGTTACATCATACCTTACACAGGTTTAAAAATGACAACTAGTCATAAATTTTATTTTTAATCACAATTTGGGTATTCTGATGCACTGTGCGGTATAAGATCCGAAGATCTAGGTCGCCATTTTTTGTTCCTCTCCGAGCAATTCATTGGTTGGTAAAAACTTGGTTTAAATATTCACAAACGATCGCTGCCAAGTAGGGTGGAGCTTCGTCTTGCTGTGCTGGTATCTTAAAAAGTCAGGATGTATTTCACCTGTTAATGTACTCAAAGAAAAATGGGCCCAAACGTTAAGTTTTTGTGGAAACTGGCTATGAGTTTCCATTTTTCAGTGGGGTTGACAAAGGGCCGGATTTATGAACAAGTGCACCCTGGGCCAAAAATTAAATGCCGCCCCAATTTTGATTAAAATTTAAAATGTACTTTTGATTTAATGATATATTGAAATATTAAAAAAATGATACATATCGTAACAAAATTAAAAAATACTGAAATAAGTTAAATAATAAAATAATTAATACATAGATAACAACACTAGACTTTAATACATTTTCTACGCATTTTCAATTTAATGAAATCTTTAATGACTTCTTCGTAATCTAACAATTTCAAAATATTATTTTCAATAAATATATTGCCAAGTTGAATAAATGCTCTTGAGTCATTTTTTTTATTCTCTTCAATGCGGACAACGATCTTTCGGCAGAACAATTTGAAGTTGGAGTGCTTAAAAATATACGCAAACAAATATCCACATATGGATTAATTTAACTGCATTTCATTTTTGCGTATATTTTAACTGGTTTAAAATATCTTGTGGAAAATTTTGTTGTGAAATAGCGTAGCCACGATAATGGACACATTCGTTTTGTATTGTCTAAATAGATCGAATAAGCACGTTGCAATGCCTCCGTGGCTTCTATTAATTCTTCTATGGCATTTTCTGAAAGCGAATTTAGAAACTTAAATTTATTGGAAAATTCAGAATAAATAATTTTTCTAGATTGAAGCGCCGCACAGTGGGGTATTTGGCCTCAAAATGTGGCATAAAATACAAAAATCAAATGCTACATGCATATTCCCTATTATGATTTTTGTAAACTACACTATCTTGGGCACCATTGTGTGAATTTATAGGAACATTGCTCGTTCCAACTTTCCACTACATCGTCAAAAGATGCTAATAATTTGCTGAGGGGAGGGGGTTAACACATTCTTTTCAAAGATTATTTTTGCTAGAAATCGTTATAAATTGTAACTTTTACTTATGGAACAAGAAGTTCAAATATCTTAGATAAAGTCTGTAATAATTGATCTTTAAATATGGTTACAATCATATAATGCATTGTATTAATTTTTGTAAAAGATTATCAGAAACAAAAGAAGATTTGAATATGAATGAAGGTAGATGAAGTTACTATTTTTTTTTACGGATAATACTAATACTTGAGACTTTAAAATAAATTTTTTGGCTGCGAATCTTTGCAAGGTTCTTTTTAATTCGCGTTTTACTTGGAGAACTCAAAAATTTCTAAGTCACCCTGTATATAGTTTTTATCAAATTATTTATCAATTTTACATAGTTGGATTCGTTTTTTTGAATGTTTACTCCAGAAATAGTTAAATTTGCGTTGCTGCCTATAGGTCAGTTAAGCGAAGAAGCACATGAAGCTTGCAATAAGGATTTCAAGAGATATCGTGAACATAACTCGAGAAAATGTAGCCGCGAAAGTTCAAACAGAGACGTTCTAAACAGATTTCTTTTAACCTCTGACCCTGTTATAACAAACAAAAGAGAATTACCCAAAAAAACCTTCGATACTTATCTCAGCAGATATTACATTTATTAAAAGCCCCTACTGACCAAGTCATTGATGATCAAACAGATTTCCGAGAGTGACGATGACGATACGATGCGATCGATGGATGATGACGAAGAAGATGACCAAGACATTATTTAAAATGTTTGCTTTATTTTTACTTTTAACGCTATTACTTGAAAAATAAATATAAAAATTATTAACTACTTCTCTTCTGAATTTTTTAATTCGTATCCATTAAATATTTGTTGTATTGTGATATCACAACCTGTATTTTCGGATAAGTGTATATTTACATGATATTTACACATATCTTCCAAAAACTATTTCTGTGTTTTTTGCTGATGATGTTAATTTTTCAAAGTTTTTCAAATAAATTCATTTTCTTAATAAATAAATGCACCAGAATTATGCAAAGTATTTTTTAGATACTACTAAGAGCCCTGAAAATAAATATCCTACTTAGAAATCCGTTGGAATAGTATTTGATTTAATGCCACCTTTTGAGGCCAAATACCCCACTGTGCGCCGTTGTTAAATTATCAACAATTGTAAGGTAAGTCTTGATACGAAAGTCTTCCCTACGTTGAAGAACCACTTCGCTACTTCTACTTTCGTCATAAGCAAGTTTTCTAATTTTAATGCGTTTCTTTGTCGTTACATACTCTTTTAAATCAGTAGACTTTATTGCCTGCTGCTCATAGATATGAAACATTTCCCTGTTTTCTTTTACAAATTCAATCAATGAATCATAAAGGATCGTTACCGTATCAATGCTGATATTCACTGATTGTAATTTTTTATTAACTGCCTTAAATCGTTCCAAAATTGATCCCCAAAATTTTGACATTATTGCAATTTCGAGTTTTTGAAAGTATTGCAATAATCCACGAGCTTCAGTTTGGGTGCTTTGCTTTTGTGTTGAATCTGCTTCAATTAAATTCAAAGTAGTCAAAATTTCGGTCCAATTACGTCCCACGCTCTTACATGCATCAGCACGTGCTGACCATCGCGTATAACTAAGTTGTTTGACTGTTAAATTTTCTAGATTTGTGAGGTTGTCTTGAAGTATTTTCCAGCGATTTGTTGAAGCAGAAAAAAAATTATACAAATGTTGCAGAAAATAAAAAAATTGAGAAGAGCCCTTCGTAACATTCCGCAGCAGCTTCACCCACCAAATTTAAGGAATGGGCGGAACAGGGTATATAGGTGGCATAAGGGCATAATTCCCCAATTCTTGCTTGCAGTCCGGTGTATGCGCCTGACATATTGGCTGCATTATCGTAAGATTGCCCCCTCATGTTTGCAATATCCAAATTTAGGTCCTTTAATTTTTCTAATACGGCTTTTGTTAAATCTACTGCCTTATGTCCACAATTAGGAATGAATCCTACAAACCGTTCGACAGGTGTTCCATCTTCAGTAACAGATCTGATAATAAAAGAAAGCTGATCGATGTGTGACATATCTGGCGTGGAATCCGCGATTATCGAATAATATTTTGCAGTCGAGACTTCTTTTGAAATTATATCCATCACGCGTTGAGATAAGATCTTTAAAAACTCATTGCAAGTAGTAGATGATAAGTATGATGTCCTGCCGCTGCCAGAATTGCCATATTTCGATATATTATGTTCTGATAAAAAAGGGTCAAATTCGGAAATTAGTTCCAATGCCATCATAAAATTTCCGTTATCAGGTTGCCCGAAAATTTCACTCGAGCCGCTAAATGGAAGACCCCTTGAAGACAAACTCCTTACTACTGCCACAACACGACGAAGAATATTAGTCCAATATGTAATTTCTTTTTCCACTGCAAGTGAAATACTTGTATCAACTCGACCCAGAGATTGGCTCCTTAATTTCATTTCCATTGTACAAGTTTTGTGAGAATGCAAATTCTCGTGTTCAATTATGCGTTTATTTCTTTATTTGCATGTCTCCAATCGTGAAAATCTTCATTTGCAAACAAAGAAGACCCTCAAAATAGACGACATGGTACACAAAATATACATCCTAAACTTCTCGAATAAACTAAGTAAGTTCTATCAACCTTTTCTCCGTTCAGCAGTTCTCTACTATAAATACTTTCTTCGAACAATATCTAAAGCGTGTTCCGTCTGCTCGTTTTGACCCTTCAAAATTTTCATTGTCAATGTTTTGTTTTACTTCTTTTCTTGATAAAATTTCAATTTTTTCACTGTTAATGTTCCAAAATGCTGGATCAGAAGAAATTGTAAAATTTTCTATAATGTTCGGTATTGGCATTTCCTCTTCTTTACTTTCACACACTTTGTCACTTGACAGAGACACAGTTTCACTTGGAAGTTCGAGCTTGAACGTTCCAGGGGCACAGGCTCTTAAAAAGGTAGAAGTAATTCTTGGCGTTTCTTTTTCACCGCTTTCGCTTTCTTTTCTACTTGACAAAGATTCGGTGTCTTCAACTTCTTCTTGCGTGCTGCTCGTAGGGGTAGTAAGTTGTGGTGTTGGAGTTTCCAGGTCTTTATTTTCATTGTTTATAAATATATTCCACTTCTTTGTAGAACACTTTCAATTTCTTCAACATGTTTTTGTTTGGAAATTACAGGGGCGGAAGTTGTAAAAAAAAGTAATTTTTGGTACACCTTCTAATGCTCTCTTTTCGGAAACTTCTTTTTCAATTTTTCTTTTACGAAATTCAAATCCACCAAGTTTTTTCGACATTTTTGTCGATTACTACGGATATAAAACTAAACCCTCAACTCAACCCAGAAAAATTTACAAAATCTAATTACCTTCTTTAATTTTGTGCCTAATGAAATTAAGAAACTTAAGCACGGAATATTTCAACTTTAACAATATGCACGGTTTGAAACGTGTACGCGACGCGCTCTCATTCTGCATTGAGCTTAGCACTAATTTATCTAGAATTAAATTCATCAGGAATAAAAAAACATTGTTTATAAGAAAAACGTTTATCTTTTTTATCTTTCTATTAGCAAGTTTGCTATTTTAAAAAAGACATAGGTACACACAATACATGAAAATAAAAACTTTGAATTTTTATTTTGTATAAAATTGGGTTATTTAAAAATGCGCCCTCTGAAATTTTGCGCCCTGGGCCATGGCCCATGTTGGCCCGTGCGTAAATACAGCCCTGGGTTGACATCAGGAGACCAAAATGTCCTCAATTTTGCTTATTAACTGTGCGTTCCCCTTGATATCGGCATTTTTGAGATTACTTACGATTAGAGTCCGGATTTATATGCATTAGAAAACATCAATATAAATTTTTTTATAAGGTGTTAAAATTAGTCAATATAGCGGTAATATTACTGCAAAATCTAAATTTTTAATATTGTTTACTACATATAGATGTTTATGTAGAAATACAGTATATAAAATTATTAATTTATAATTCCGCAGGAATATAATTTATTAAAATTAATGTCTGCAAACTTTATGGATCGGGCGAACCAAGATTAGTTCAATTAATAAGGGACAATAAAAATTTTAATTTATTGATTTAAAATATTTTAGACGGGCTTATGGTTTTCTTGAAATTCAACATGTGGCAACTTAACGAACGGGTCCACAAAATGTGTAGTCATAAATAAATGTATCTGACATGGACGGATTTTGTAGTACATAATTTTTTACGATTTAGTTTATTTAAAAAAATTTTATAGGTAGTATGCGCTAAAAATCTAAAATACTAAATCATATGCGCAATAAAAGTTCACATTTTGCCTTGTTTTCAATTAGAAAACCAACGATTAATTTAAACCTTAACTATTATAATAAAAAATAACATGTGAAATATACAAAGTGGCTATCATAACTTAAAACAAGGTGGAACTCGCTTTAGCGGCAGTTCTTAGGCTTCTATACAGCTACCTTTCTGGTGTGGAAAGTTGTTATTATCTGGTTATTTTTGATCGCCATATAATGTGACATCACATAATCAGATAATCTGCACCAATTAAATTTTTTGTGGTTGGTAATTATCATTTACTATATAAGTAATAACAATCAAACTTTTCCATTCTATTCGAAACTTTACTTCTCTGTAATGTATGGTCCTTTTTTTGAGGTGGACCAATCCTCTCCTTTCTCTTTTATTTACAACTTAACTTCACTAACCACATCAATAAAAAATTATTTTTTCACATCAAAGTAAAATAAAAAACCCAGTTCTTAGACCTCTATACTATACACACAGAGTATTTCCAACACGATTTGAAACGCTCTGTATAATTTGAATTATGCGGACAGACAGACGGACACGGAGCCAGATCATAAGGCTTCTTGCTATACTTTGTATAGAAGCCTAATATACTTTGTATAGAAGCCTAAAAAGGTAATTAAAATTAACAATGTGCCTTAAGAGAATCAGATGTTTAGAAAAATTTAGAATATTGAAAAAGGGTAATTTAATGGTCAAATTTCGATTAAGAAACTTAAAATAGTTACTTTCAGTGGTGTGCCCAGGGAGCGCACCCCCGTCCTCTCTATCCAATACCGCTCTAGCCCCTAAATAAGCAAAATGTCTTGTTTGAATACAATATCCTTTTACACCCCCCAAGGATTCTTGTCTGATATCTGAAATGTAGCTAATTTTCTTCCCCTCTGAGCTCTTCAATTGAAGTCCCAAGCATAAATTGATTAACTCTATTTTGTATTAAAGCTTGGGGGTTTCCGATGAGTTATTGATAATACTCAACTCTTGCCGTATGAAAAAAGATAATCAAAAATCCAATGAATATCTCCAAGAAGGAATTTCACATTGCGAAGCTAAACAATGGGAAGATGGACTTTACAAGTTTACCAAAAGTTTGAGATACGCTGTTTGCAAACACGAACCATACGCATTGGCAATTATACACCGCTCCGAAGTGTATTTTATTTTGAAAGATTACTACGTAAGTTAAAAAATTTTCTATACGAATTCTTTTTTAAAACACAATTTCTAGAGTTGTATCCAAGACATAAATTTATGTTTGCAAGCCAAGTGTTCGGTTGAATTAGTAATAAAATCTTATTTACTTAAAGCGAAATGCTTCTTTCAATTAGGACAGCATATTGAATTACAACATACCATCGACGCTGGTTTTCGAGCTCTGGCGAACTTCTCCAATTTGCCTTCAGGCATTTCTATTGAATCAGGTAAATTAGCAATGTTATACTTTCTAGTAGAAAATTTTCTTGCTTCAGTCAAATTGATCCCAACGTCCAAGGTGGAAATAAATTGAAAAATCTCAAGTCATCATAGATCACGGAAGTTAAAATTTTTTTCTCAGTTTTAGATAAATACAAGAAGAAAGTCGATATATTTATGGATGAAATTACAGTGCAACTTCGACAATCCGGACACATATAGTTTTAGGGTCGGTCGGATTAACGAGTTGTCCGGACTATAGTAGGTGAAAATATTGAAATAATCTAAGTGAATTAAATTGTATGTACATACATGCATTGTACTATGATTTATTAAAAAACAATAAATTATTATATTTGATTATTATATTAAATTATTAAAATATGTAATGTATGTTCAAATGTTACCGGGTCCATTATAGGTATTCGAAATAAATTGTTTTATCTTCTCCTTATTTTTTTTAATGTCGCAAATCGTTGATTTAGGAACATGGAATTTTTCGGCAACCTGCCTAATAGTTTTTCCCTCATCAAGACTTTGTAAAATATCACACTTTTCCTTTAAGGTTAGTGTTTTATGTTTGCGTTTATTATTTAAAAACATGGCACTTGGAATGGAATTAGACAAACACGCTTGCGAAAGAATGAACCGAAACTGAAGTAATGATAGTGCAAAATGTAAATCAAAGTATGAATAACAAAACATGCGAGTAAAAAACGGGAAACCCCCGAATTTTAATATTTATTCTTGCATAAAAAAAATTTGTCCGGATTGAAGAGGTAAAAATTTTAAATTGTCCGAAATGTAGAAGCGTCCGAATTATTGGAGTGACCGGACTGGCGCATGTCCGGACTGTCGAAGTTGTACTGTACTTTCGAATTTGTAGAACCATGCAGTTTTGTTAAAAACGGTTATAAAAGGCCTCCTCGAAATTTTAACCATCCAGATTGCCTCAAATACAAGTAAATAGTTTTTATTTCAGTAAACTGTTTTTTGTTAAGATTTTTTAAACTCTTAGATATTCTCGTTCAAAACTTGTGGTTCGTGCAAATAGAAATATTCAACGTGGAGAAACCATTTTTCAAGAGAAAGCGTATGCTGTTGCTTTAAATGCGAATCTGGTGAATAAAGACGCCAATTTTATTTCAAATTACTGCAGTTACTGTTTGAAAAAATCGAATAATTGCATTCCGTGAGTGTATACCATTTCTTAAATATTCATCTTATTTTAAAAATCCAAAACGCGCAAAATGGTAACCAAAAACAATAATTTTTTAGATGCAAACATTGCGTTAATATAATAAATTTTTGCAATCACAAACGCGTGAGCGGCAGACATATGTTTCAAGCTTTTTTTTTTTTTTTTTTTTTTCTTGCTATCATCAGTACCGCATACACATGGAAAAACACTACACTTGTAACTGCAAAATGACACTACGGCAAATCGTTCATTCAGGTAAACAGAAGCACAATTTGCCCACTGCAAAACCGTCTGAACTAAAGCCTACGTGTTCAACAACCAATAGGTAATTAATGTTTAAATTGAATTTAGCTCAGTTCATAATCCTGCTTTGATAATATAATAAATTTTTGCAATCACAAACGCGTGAGCGGCAGACATATGTTTCAAGCTTTGCTTTGCGTTAATGTTTTGTACTGCACAGAAAGATGTCGTAATATCGCTTGGATCGATTACCATCAATGGGAATGTAATTTAATGGATCCGGAAATGTTCACTACGAAGTATTTGCTGGCTTTTCGTACCCTAATTAACCACATTCGTAGTGGAAAGACGAAGGTTGCACCGCATACCAAACAATATAACCTATTGCGTAACAACGTGCACTCGAAGGTCTACCTACACAATTTTCAAGCCAATATTCAAAAGATGACCTTTGGAAATGTCGTTTTCCTGTTTTTTTAGGCTGCCGTTTTTGTGGTTCTTCTGCTAAAAAATAACACCCAATTTTTCTACCACTTAAAGAAAAATTACTACCAGAGAAAAAGTATCGAAGGCATAATTTACATCGTTGGAGGTTTGCTTTTGAGACAAAATATTCAGGTTATGCAAAACCTGTTGACAATAAACAGCGTCGATATCTCAAATTTGGATCCAGGTTCCAGCAAGAGCGTTGCAATTGCTACAGCCATTTGCCCTAACATATCGCAAATTCCTCATTCCTGTATTCCCAATATTTGCGAAATGTGCGTTTTCAATTGAAAAGTGTCATAAAACTTATGCATTTTGTTATTTTAGCTTTAATGAAAACCTTTGTGTTGTAAAAGCGACCCAAGATATTCAAGAAGGAGAACGTATTTTTAGGGCTCACATGGGAGTGACTCATTTTAAATACTCGAGGGAGGAACGAAAACTATTGCTCAAAAGTTGTTCAATTGAGTGTTGTTGTGAAGCATGCGCTGATGTGAGCTGCAGCAAGGTAATGTACCTACATCCAGAACGAATTTGCTGTAAGTTTGCAAAATTTTAGGAGGCCTTAAATTCGATCCCCTGCCTGTACTGTCGAGGAAGCGCAATAGAACTGTTGCAATCAAAATCGGGATTATCATTTTTCTATTGCTTGGATTGCGATAAAAAGGGTTTATTGTGTCGGGAATTGCAGAAACGATTTCAGTTTTGTAAGGAATTTTCAGAAATTGGTGAGGAAAAAGAATGACTAATAATTTGACTAAGAATTAAGAGTTTTATTTTGCAGCTGAAAAACGAAATACTTTGAAAACCGTTAGAAAAGCTGTTTTTGCTTGTCAAGATATCTTAAACCCATTTCACAAATTGACTGAAGAAAATTATAAATTGCTTGTTAAGTTGCGTGTGAAAGCTGGTAAATAGTAGCATTTAGTTATCTTGACGTCAAAAGAAAGACCAAAACTGTTTGTTACACAAAGAAATAATTTTTTTTTTAGGCATAGCTCCTGATATTCTGAAAGCAATTGAACTTCTCCTGAAGTGCAGTAGAGCGAGATACGACAACTCGTACGATCATGGCCAGAACGTTCTCTTTCTCTGCCTGTTACTTTCTTCTTTTGTGCGATCACTCCAAAATTTTTACCAGTATCACGATTTTGCGTAAACAAGAATAACTTTTTAGGAATACTGAACCACTAAATTATTTAATATTAATTTTAGGCTGATTCTGAACAGATGGACCGAACTGTTGATAGAAGGAAAAGAAATTATGTTCATTTATTTTCCCCAGTGGTTGGCTTACTTCAATTCCGAGCTAATGTATATTGACAAAATTCGGGGTCAATTTTCAGTGAAATTTCGTCAGTCAAAGTGAAGAAATTTTTATGTTTATATTTAAATTTAATGATTAAAGTTTTATTATATTAATAATTATATCATATTCTTAAAATTATGTTTTTGGTAAAATTATCATTAAACCTATACCAAGTTAATCGTCGCAAAAAAATAATTTTGTATTGCTTTCTTAAATGATAAATTCTTGTATTTGTAATCTAATTATTTTATCAGTTTTTTACAATTTATAAAAATATAGTAGGTAAAGTTATATATTCCAATAACTAATAAAATAATTATATAATCCTGGTAATTTTCCGATAGATGATGTAACAGGAAATACTAATATTGTAATTGTTTATCCATTTGTCAATTTAGTAAAAGGAAGTCTAGAATGTTCTAGAATAAAAATTCCGCTAAATAAACCATTTTGAAAAATACATAAAAATCAATGTTAATAAAATTTCAGTCAGTATTGTTTAAGTCGTCATAATGTAACTTTAAATTAGTATTGTATAAGTCTAGATTTAAGGTGTATCTATGTCCATTTTATAATTCAAGAAATATAATCATTTTTGTGGAAATTAAAAGTTAAATAAAAAATTTAAATCAAGAAAATTTAAGTGTTTTTAATAAATTAGTGTATAAGTTCAACGTATATAATTGGCGCAGTCGTAAACGGATTCGAATTTTTTGGAAAAATTGGTACTCAAATCGTCCGAAATTTCCAAAAAACCACGAAACTGCAAAACAACCGATTTCAATTGAAGTGAATTAAAAACGTCACAACGATTGGAATCAAACCCTAGTTAAGAAAAACAACAGTGGATTTACAACGCCACAAATAATTTTAAGAAAACGATCAACCAACAAATTTAAGAAGACAAATTAAGAAGATATATTATGAAGATATTGATATTAACGTGAGTAAAAGCTCAAATTTAAAAATTCCTAATCCTAATATTAAAACCTAATTAATTAAAATAATTAAATTTGAATTAGTCATATGCGCGAAAAATTTAAATAAGCAAAATTTACATTTTAATAATTAAAGTAATTACATCACATAATAATAAGATTAATTCTATTTTTACACCTAAGTTAAATGAACTAGCATTTCTGCAAGTTATCATTGTAAACGACACCCGGAAATAACAAAGAAAGTATAAACGCTAAATAACTCGATATTACAATTTTATAAATTTAAAAATAAAATTTAAATCAAAATGTCAAATTTCCAAATTCATAACAACCAAAATAAAGTAGATTATCAACTTTTAGAATTATATTTAGACATAATTCCAACATTTTATGGTGATCAAAACACGGTAAATATATTTATCGACACATGTGAAAGTTTTTTGTCAGCATTTTATAATTCAGAAAACCCGGCAGACGAAATAAATCAATTTTTATTAAAGGCAATTTTGGGTAAATTGCGAGATCGAGCATTAACGTTAATTGGTAATGGACAAGAACTAAATGATTGGGATGCAATTAAAAAGACAATAATTTCAAGTTTTAGCGATCAAAGAAATCTAGACTGTTTAGTACAAGACCTCATCTTGTTACAACCTGACGCGAATGAAAATCCTTATAAATTTGGTATGCGTTGTCAAGATTGTAGATCTTTAATTTTATCAAAAATAAATGTAAGCAATTTAACACCTGCTGAGAAATTGCTACAAGTAAAAAATTACGATGACTTATCATTAAAAACATTTATACGAGGACTTTCGGGACAATTACAAAATAACGTTAGATTAAGAAATCCAGACTCACTCGAAACCGCGATGGGACTTGTTTTGGAAGAAGAAAACTTCTTGTATTATTCCCAAAAACAAAATTCTTTACAAATCCAAAATTTACGAACTAATAACACACAAAATTTTACATTTAAAAACAGTTTTAGACCTACCAATAACTCGATGCAATTTAACAAATTTAAACCAAATTCATCTACTTTCCAAAATAAAACGCCAAATTTCCAAAATTTTAGACAGAATAGTTTTCAACCATCACCGCATTTTCAAAGTTTTAGACCAAACTATTATCAACAAACGCCAAATCAAAATTTCGATAACTCATTTCGACCTGAACCGAATTCTCAAAATTCTAATTTTCAAAATTTTAACAAGCCTTTTGTATCTAAACCAAATTCCAACAGAACTTCAATTAAACCTACTCCAATGGAAGTAGACAACGGTAGAACGAATTTCCAAAGGTCATACCATTTGAATGTCGACGAAACAAATATTAATAATCCTTACGAAAATCAAAATCAAAAACACTCTGAACAAAATTTTGAACAAACTTCCTTAGAAAATTTTGAAAGTTATCCAAATGAAGAAATAACCGAAAGTTTCGAACACGAAACAGCCGGCAATTTTCAATTAGAAGACGATCAAGACCATTTAAACATAATAATAAATAACCAAAAATCTAAAAACACGGACATTTTATCTCATAATAACAACATTTCAAACAACAAATCACAGCAAATTCTAAATTGCAATAACCAAAAACGAAAAAATTTAAAATTCCAAGTTTCAAAAACCAAGCAAATAATAAGACAAAATTTAGATTCAACAAAATTAGAAATTGACGATTCAAATAAAAATACTAATATCAGTCATGCTGATCATTCAAAGTTAAAAATTAATGACGTTAATACAAATAATCTATTTTTGAAACTAAATAATTCTAAAATTCTTAATCAAAATTATAAAAAATTAATAATGCCGAAAAGAACAATTTCAGAAAACCCACAATCAATAATTCAATCGGGAAATCAAAATTTAGAATTATTAGAATCAACTAAACCACAATATTTAAATTTGATAAATTTTAAAGGGCAGAATCTAATTAAAAATCCTGAATACGCAAATAGAAAATCAAATAATAATTATAAAAAGAAAAATTTCAGGAATTATCATCTATTTATAAATAAAGCACAACTAAATTTAAAGATCAACAACAGAAAAAGGAAGAAAATTAGTAACCACTACATTGACCGATACTCACTTTTGGTACCTCCAAAAAACCAAAACAACAAACTTTCTTTCTTTTTCACAATACACAATTTTTGATAATTAATATAAAATTTAAATGATTTCAAAAATCCCAAATTTTCAAATTTTACATATGGACTTACTCGATTATACAAGCAAGCATATTTAATGATTATACATTTACCAAACTGACGCAAAAGTAAATTCAAAACAGCCAAAAATAATAAATTCAAAATCATTCATTTCAATTCAGATTTCTAAAATGCGAGAGTTAATTTCACTTAACAAAATTATTTTAAAAAAAATCAAAATTACTTAAATAAATTTATTGAAAATTACGACTGACATCGATTTTAGACATACAGCATAATAATAATCTATAATTACAATTGTGACTATTTATAATAAAAATATTGCTTATTACTAATTTTACAGTTATTGAACTTTAAAAGGAATGCGATAGACTGCTGAATCGAATGTGAGTCAGGCTATCGTAACATATTTGAAATTTTTAATTATTATATTAATGCGTGGTTTTACTTTAACATAACACCTCCCCTCTAGGACCAAAATTAGGGTATCCTTAAATTTTGAAGTCCGATCTGTTCGATTGGTTTCTGTTCGATTGGTTTCTCTTTGATTGTTCCGGATGGTGTTTTCTTCTTAAAAACTCTAACTAAAACATATGTGATTAAAATAATGAAAATTAACATATATAACATGATGGTCCATCCACTTGCTTGATGGAAGTACACAGGAGCTTGGGATGTTTCTTCAATGTTTTCCTCTATTTGATGCAATTTGATTTCTGTTGCTTTAATTTCGTCCAAATTTATCGGTTCCAATTCGATTGGCCTGAAGGTAATGTTGACATTATTGTGTCTGTTGCTATTGTATTCGAATTTTAACTTCGGGATTTCCACTAAGTTATTTTTAAGTCGTTTCTCTTGTGTCGTTAGTAATTTTGTTTGTATTTTGATCCTGCATTTACCATTTAGTGATATTAAGTATGTTCCATTTAACGAAATAGTTTCTGTTGTTGCATCGCATTCTTTCTTGATTACGTCTTCTCCCTTTGTTATTACCATCCATTGATTACTAGAGACCTGTTGGACTTTCGTGTGGGCCAAACTTAAACTTTCTTGCTGACAATTTTGGTATTTCTTTGTGTGTTGAATAAGATGAACTTCGCAAGGTGACTTTTCTTCGATTTGGTTAATTTCCAATTTGCACAAAAATTTGTTAAAATTTATATCTTTACATCTTTGGTTACTTAATGCGAAGTTTTGCTCGTTTATTACAAGGAATTTGGCTTTGGGAATGATTATTGAGTATAAAGGATTATTAAATATTGGACAGGAAAATAGATGAAAATAATTATAGTCGATTTTTTCGACGACTGGGATTTCTAATATGAAATGTATTTTGGTATTTTGGATAAAGGCTTTAATATTTATGATTTTATGAAATTCGTGAATATTTTCCAAATTTGGGTTTATAGGCAATTTAGAATTTGTTAATAATAGCTGTATCTGTAACAATTCGTGATTAAGGTCTTTGGCTTTTAATATTGATGGATGCATAATGTTTGCTGATGCAAAGGTGATCGCTTCTTCGAGTGTTTCTAAAATATCTCGTATTGTTGCTGCGGCTGTTATTAATTCTAGATAAATTGTCGTCATCGTTAATTTTTCATCTACTTTAGTTTTGTAAAAATTAGTTGCATTTATATTAAGTTCCATGAAGGTTAATTTTTCTAGTAAAAGTGCTTGATTTCTTGCTATTTTAATAATGCTGTTGTTGAAGTTTTCCATTGCTGAAGTTGTTAATTTAATTTGTTCCTTAAATAGCAACTTTACTTTATTTTGATCGTTGGTCAATTGGTTTATTGCATAGTTATATTTTTCTGCATCTTCATTATCCAAATTTCCTGTAATGGTTTTAATTAGTCCGCCCAATCCATTAATGAAACCTCTTTTTCTTCTATGATTTTCGTAAAGATTAATTTGTTCGAATTTTGTATTAGTTTCGGTTATGGTATGTTCCAAAAGGCTATGTAGATTTTGATTATTCCATCGATGTGTTTTCCCGTTTTCATGTTTACTGTATATTAAGGTTAAATTGTTAAAACTACTATTTAATTCATCTAATTCCCTTCTAAGTGGTGCTATATCTATTACTCTAATAAGCGTCCAGTAACTAATTTGATTATTAACTATTCCTAATCTAAGTGGTAACATTCCGGGGTTGTTCTTCAAGTCTTGGATGTCGACGGTTGCGTAGCAGCATCTGTAACAAGAGTAGGTCTTCTTAGTAATCTAACATGTATCTCCTGTATTCGATTATTTTTATTCCGGATTTCCGCCGTGTTATCGTTAAATAATTTTGTAATGATAAAAGGTCCGTAAAATTTTTTCTTAGTTTTTCTTCTTATGTTACTAGTTTTCTTGCCATCTACCCTCATAATTCGTAGGTGTTCGATTGGGGTTGAAATCATCCTTTCGATCATCCTATTTGATTGTGAATTTCTTGGTGTAGTAAAATGAA
This sequence comes from Podabrus alpinus, assembly GCA_932274525.1. Taxonomy (NCBI): domain Eukaryota; kingdom Metazoa; phylum Arthropoda; class Insecta; order Coleoptera; family Cantharidae; genus Podabrus; species Podabrus alpinus. The sequence continues at coordinate 69,608,860 of OW026454.1, forward strand.
CCTTTACCTTGTGTAAGTTTAACAATTCTCGTACGATATCGTGTTTTATCTCCGTCCCGTTATCCTTTGTTATTGATTCTGGAACTCCGTAGTATGAAAAATGTGTGATTAAGGCATTCGCAAGTTCAGTAATATTTTTACTTGTTATTGGAACTGCTCGTCCGATTTTTCCCAAACTGTCGATTAGTGTCAGAAATTTCTGGTTTTTTGTTTGTACCTTCAACTCTCCCTGGTGGGTTGTCTTAATTATGAATTGGTGTTTTTTATCATCTATAGCTTCTTTAATGATGTGGGTTGCTGTTACTCGTTCGTCGTTTATGTTGGAATGAATAGTTCCATCATCTTGGCCTTTCGCTGCCGGTTCATTTGAATTGTTCAGTAACCCGTTGATTTCGCTTATGGTAGGCATGGGTGCTCCTGCCCATTCTTTCTCTGTATCCAAATCGATTATTCTGAGGTCGTTTTCGGATTCGTCTAGATTGACTGCCATCGAGATGTCGTCATCGTCGTCGTCTCCTAAATAGATCGGTATCGTTTTGTTTTTCGTTTTTAGTACCTTATCCTTGAAATTAATTTCGGCTTCTAAAAATTTTAAAAAATCTACACCTATTGAACCGTCGTATTTATTGTTAAAATTAAAAAGGTAGAACTTGTGCTTGATTGTAGAATCGATTGAATCGGGTAACCTTATGTATGCTACTTCATCATGTTGACTTACTTGATGAGCTGTCAGAATTTTGAACGATTCGTAATTAATTTGGTTAGGGAAATATTTATGTGCGATTTCTTGATTTATTAAAGATTTTGTTGATCCTTTAGAAGTGAACTCTCTGAACTGTCCACAGTCGATTTAAGTGAACTAAACAAAATTTAAAGTGAAAGGATTCGAAAAAAAAAATTTTATTTTACAGTGATACAATTTAAAGTGTTTGAACGATTTTAAATTATTTTGTTATTCTATTTTATCATTTTTATTCATTGTTTATTGTTAATTATAAAATCTTCATTTATGTAAAAAGGTATAGACATTATCAACTTGGAAATCAAATTACAACGTCGAAACGTCATCGAAATGGACACTGCTGAAAAATTAGTCACCATAAAGTTCCAAATTTTTCATCTAAAGGGGGGAGAAGTTATATATTCCAATAACTAATAAAATAATTATATAATCCTGGTAATTTTCCGATAGATGATGTAACAGGAAATACTAATATTGTAATTGTTTATCCATTTGTCAATTTAGTAAAAGGAAGTCTAGAATGTTCTAGAATAAAAATTCCGCTAAATAAACCATTTTGAAAAATACATAAAAATCAATGTTAATAAAATTTCAGTCAGTATTGTTTAAGTCGTCATAATGTAACTTTAAATTAGTATTGTATAAGTCTAGATTTAAGGTGTATCTATGTCCATTTTATAATTCAAGAAATATAATCATTTTTGTGGAAATTAAAAGTTAAATAAAAAATTTAAATCAAGAAAATTTAAGTGTTTTTAATAAATTAGTGTATAAGTTCAACGTATATAATTGGTAATACTTAGTATATAAATTTATAATTTTTTTATGTATCGAGGAAAAAAAAATCTACGCAAATCAAATTAAATGGACTGTATTATGTATATAGTAATTCTGTAATCTTTTCTTGAAATATAAATTGTTGTATTTGTGATTTAATTTTTTATTAGTTTCGAACCTGACGTCCCTGCCTTAGGATTGTATTATTGGCGTCCCCTGCCACAAAGGAACTCTTCAATAAATTGATGTGTGATCAAACAGTGCATCCATTAAACCGCTAATGAGGTACTGTGAAAACAAGAAATAAATAAATCCGGTCGCAAATCTATCCCTCGCTGCAATTTTGATTGGTTCTTTCTTTAATAGTAATAAAAAACAAAAAAAACATTTTTGTTAACCTTTAATTTAACGAGTAATCTGCTTTTAAAGTTGAAAATCATTGCCAACTAAAATTCTGTATAAAGCAAATTGGACTAAACTCCCCCCCTTGTTGTAATTTTTTTCGATCAATCGTTTTAGGCTTCTATACATAGAAAGAAGCCTTACAATCTGGCCCCGTGTCCTTCCGTCTGTATGTCAGCATATTTCAGAGCCAATCAGAACGCTCCAAATTATTCTTTTAGGCTTCTATACAAAGTATAGCAAGAAGCCTTATGATCTGGCTCCGTGTCTGTCCGTCCGTCTGTCCGTCCGTCCGCATAATTCAAAATCATACAGAGCGTTTCAAATCGTGTTGAAAATACTCAGTGTGTATAGAGGTCTAAGAACTGGGTACCCAGTGCGCTATTAGGCTTCTATACAAAGTATAGCAAGAAGCCTTACGATCTGGCTCCGTCTCCGTCTGTCCGCATAATTCAAATTCATACAGAGCGCTCCAAATTGTGTTGGGAAACACTCTGAAAATGAGTAGATATGTGAAGAAGGTTGCTGAAATATACATAACTGAGTGGTTTACCTATATATTGTTGATCTCTTTATTTGATCCGTTGATCTATTGATCCATTGAGTTTTAGGCTTCTATACAAGGTATAGAAAGAAGCCTTATGGTCTGGCTTCGTGTCCGTCCGCATGTTTCAGAGCTAATCATAACGTTGATCAACTGATACGTTGTTATATTTTAAATACTTCGTCTATATAGTATTGCGTTAATCTGTTAATCCGTTGCTTCGATTCGCTAATGCAATTTATAAATACGCAAATGTTCGAAAGAAATTTACTAAGTTAAAGATATTTTCGAAGAGGTCTCCCTATATAAACTACTTGTTTTACTTTGATGTGAAAAAATAATTTTTTATTGATGTGGTTAGTGAAGTTAAGTTATAAATAAAAGAGAAAGGAGAGGATTGGTCCACCTCAAAAAAAGGACCATACATTACAGAGAAGTAAAATTTCTAATAGAATGGAAAAGTTTGATTGTTATTACTTATATAGTAAATGATAATTACCAATCGCAAAAAATTTAATTGGTGCAGATTATCTGATTATGTGATGTTACATTATATGGCGATCAAAAATAACCAGATAATAACAACTTTCCACACCAGAAAGGTAGCTGTATAGAAGCCTAAGAACTGCCGCTAAAGCGAGTTCCACCTTGTTTTAATTTAAAACAAGATGGAACTCGCTTTAGCGGCAGTTCCTAGGCTTCTATACAGCTACCTTTCTGGTGTGAAAAGTTGTTGTTGCTAGTTATTTTTGGTCGACATAATATTTATAATGTAACATCAGATAATCCGATAATCTGCACCAATTAAATTTTTCGAGATAACTTCTTATTAGGGTATCAACGTCTTAACGGATCAAACGATCAACGGATCAAAGGATTAACGAATCAACGGATCAACGTATCACCAGATCAACGTATTTAAATTTCCTATATAGGTGAAAAATTATGTAAATAAAATATAACTTATATTTGGTCTGCATTGAAAAAAAAAGTTGTTATTTTTGGTCGCCATAATTTTATTATGTAATATCAGATAATCTGCACTAATTAAATTTTTGCGGTTGGTATTTATCATTCACTATATAACTAATAGTAATGAAGCTTTTCCATTCCATTCGGAACTTTACTTCTCTGTAATTTACGGTACATTTTTTGAGGTGGATCAATCCTCTTCTTTCTCTTTTACTTACAACTTAACTTCACCAATTACATCAAGCCACTGCTGTGGTTAACAATAAATAAATTTAAAACAAATTATTGCTTTATTGTACATACGATTGGTTACAATCACAATTTCGAGGGTTCTGATTAGATTTGAATTATGCGGACAGAAAGACACGGAGCCAGATCGTAAGGCTTCTTGCTATACTTTGTATAGAAGCCTAATTAGATTTGAATTATGCGGACGGACAGACGGACGGACGGACAGACGGATGGACAGACACGGAGCCAGATCATAAGGCTTCTTGCTATACTTTGTATATAATATAAGACTTTTAACTATTGATAATTATAATAATATAAAACTTTTAAAAATGAAATAGTTAATTTAAACTTTTAAAAATGTTTATTTAAGCTTTCGGTGTTGTTTAACACCATCATCAGAAAATAATGAACATTTACATAATGAAAAATAATGTAAATAATGTAAATAAACATTTTTTAAAGTTTAAATTAACTATTTCATTTTTAAAAGTTTTATATTATTATACTTTGTATAGAAGCCTAAAAGTAGCGCACTGGGTACCCAGTTCTTAGACCTATAAATACACACAGAGTATTTCCAACACGATTTGAAACGCTCTGTATGATTTTGAATTATGCGGACAGACGGACGGACGGACAGACACGGAGCCAGATCATAAGGCTTCTTGTTATACTTTGTATAGAAGCCTAAAAGTGTCTAGTTACGTATTTTGTATTTTCCGAAAAATAATATTACCCATGTACCTTAAGGCTGTTTTCACACGGGGCAATATATTGCCTACCTTAAAACGTCGCGATAAAATATAGCGCCATTTCAGTAAAATAAATCGCGTGTAAACGCGATATAGCGTACCATATATGGTATCGCGTTCGTGTGAAAGCTATGCATTTAAATATGTGTATTTTTGATGCACAGCGATATCGCGACGTTTTATGGTAGGCAATATATTGCCCCGTGTGAAAACGGCCTTATAATCAAGAATTTTGGCATTTGTCTGGTTTTTAAAATTTCAAAGTCAAAATATCTAAAAGTACAACAACTACAATGGTAAAATACGCGCGCCTAACGAAGGGTTAAAAGTCTTTGAAAAAATATACCTAAAAAGATTAAAACCTTTACTTGAAGAACAAAATATCATACCAAATCACCAATTTGGATTTAGAAATAAGCATGGTACTATAGTGCAAGTGCATAGATTAGTAAATGTAATCAACAACGATCTTGAGTAAAAAAGATTCTGTTCAGCTGCATTTCTGGATATGAGCCAGGCCTTCGATAAGGTCTGGCATGAGGGACTATATTACAAAATTAAAAGAAATCTGCCATACCATCACCTCCAAATATTGAAATCTTACTTGAAAAACAGGCATTTCCTGGTAAAACAGCAGAACGAGTATACAGATCTCTATCCCATCACATTAGGAGTACCTCAGAGGGTAGCGTATTGGGGCCAGTACTCTATCTAATTCACACATGCGATCTACCAACCACTCGTCTGACAACGGTAGCCACATTCGCGGACGATACAGCGATGTTGGCATCACATTCAGATCCAAATAAAGCATCTAGAAATCTCCAAATCAACCTGGACAAAATACAAACATGGCTGCGACAATGGCGCATTAAAGCTAATGAAGCCAAATCGGTCCACATCACCTTCGCCTTAAACAGGCCAACATGCCCACCATCAGTTAGCCTAAACAACCAACAACTCGCCCAGGCTGAGGACGTCAAATATCTCGGCATTCACTTGGATAGGCGCTTGACGTGGAAAAAGCATTATATTCACCGAACGGAAGCAGCTCGGCATCAAGTTCAGCCAAATGTACTGGCTGATTGGCAGAAAATCGCAGCTTACTCTGGAGAACAAATTGATACTGTACAAGGCAATCCTCAGGCCAATATGGACCTACGGTATACAACTGTGGGGTTCATCAGCCAATTCCAACATCGAGATTCTGCAAAGATTCCAGAACAAGGTCATAAGAGTGATGGTCGACGCACCTAGATACATATCAAATGAAGTTATACAGCGCGATATACCATTATCTTCCGTTAGGGAAACAATTAAAACATTCAGTGCTAAATATAGTGAAAGACTGCTGCATCACCCTAAAGGTAAGGTCAGACTAGGCTACTTTTGCTGCGCACGCTTTTTACTCTGGCTGCAAAAGCTGCATGTCAGGCTCACACACAGAGTCAAAGTAGCCTGCATCACGCAGCTTTTGCAACTACGGCTGCAAAAGCTGCGTCAAAAGATACAAACCTACGCACACATGCTCACACATAGCTGCTTTTCCTTCGGCTGCAAAAATTGCAACGACTGCAACCGCTAAAGTACTTTATAGCTAATTATTCGTGAGTAGGGGTGCGCGATTATGAAATTTCATAATCGATTATAAAAAATAATCGATTTTTTTCGATTAATCGATTATTAAAAATAATCGATTATGAACTCATAGTCGATTATGAACTCTTTGTCATTTTTTGCACTACATTAACTATTATCGAAACCATGCATTTCTCCAAAAAAAATTCATTAAGAATAATTTATTGATTTAATACTTTAATTTTTTAATACATGAATTTTTTATATTTTTCTAATTTTTAATAAGGTCAAAAATAAATTAAAAACCAGGATATAAAAATCTCGGAGCGATTGCTTTCAGTCGAAGGGTCTAGTAAGATTTTGCAAACATCGCGTTCAAGAGATAAATATCACGTGTTGGATATAATAATCATACGTAGAAAAAAATTATCTTCTGATTGTTCTCATTTTCATTCCTATAAATTACAGCTTTAAAAAACCTGATTTACCATGATATTTCGGTGTACCGTTATTTCTCTATGTTCGCATCAAACTTTTCTTAAAATTAATTCTTTTATGTAGTATTTTATGTGTGTATTTACAAACACTTTATTAATCGGAGAGATAAAATTCCACCCGACTTTAAATAAAACATGATGTTGTGTCGACGTGTCTAAAAATATTTAAAATTATATTATTTGTTACTGTGTCAGCAAACAATTTTCTTAATGTACACATTTCTGCCAAACAAGAAAAAAATTTCTTAGCAAGCATAAAATTTAAAATTAATTTTTGAATTTGAATTTTTGAATTTAAATTTTTGTTTGAATTGTGGTTGGTAACTTTATTTTTTATACACGTCGAGGATTCTCTTCCTTTTTGGAAAAATACGGCAGTTCATATGAAACAAGCATCAGGTACGTAACTTCAATTCAAATATGGATAAGCAGGTAATAACAGAAATATGAGATGCGATAAATAATCGTGTTGTACACGTGATAACAACACAAGAAGAAGCGTTGAGAATGCAAAATGGTAAGTTTTATTTTAATGTAACAGAACTTTAAGAGTTTTTTTTAAAGTAAAATGCAATTTTTTTATTAATTATTAGTGAATTATATTATATATTAAGTACCATTAATTTTTTGCAGATTCTATTTCTGCTAAACAATTACGCCGCTTTATCTGATTGTGGTAATCAGCGCTCGCGACATTCCACAAACAATTTCTTTCCTCAATCATTTCGATCAATTTCATTACTTGCTCACGATTCCACTTACTGGGAGGCATTGTAAATTAAAAAGCTGCACCGCTAGTCGCAGCAAAATATTAAACCAAATGAATATTTTTTTACTGCGAATAGAATATATGATTTATCAGGTGCATTACTCAATTACGTTTACTCAGCGCATGATGTCACCCCGGAGCAGCTTATCACTTAGGTATCAACTTACAGTAGGCAGCTTAACTACAGTTGCGAATGCAACATGTAAAATTTGCACTCACACTAAACTGCTTTTAACAGCGTACGCAGTACACCACATGTGAAGTTTTATGAATGAAATTAACAAATAAAATCAAAATAAAATGGATTGGTCAGGAAAAATTGATGATTTAATCAAAGATAAAACCTACGAGCAACATCGGAGGGTGCATACAAAAATAAAAAATTATATTTTATTTAAATGTGATAAAAGCTGCACCGCTAGTCGCAGCAAAATATTAAACCAAATGAATATTTTTTACTGCGAATGCAACATACAAAATTTGCACTCGCACTAAGCTGCTTTTAACAGCGTGCGCAGTATACCACATGTGCAGCAGTGTGCACTTTTATCGGTTGCAGTGGTGTTCACACACAGCTACTTTTGCTGCGCGCAGCAAAAGTAGCCTAGTCTGACCTTACCTTAACGTATACGCAAACAAACTGCTAGTGAGTACAAGTGAAGTTCGCAGACTAAAAAGATACAAACCTACGGACCTAATAAACAGATATAAATGAAGTGCAAGTGAAACATAAAACCTCGATTTAATAGATATTGTTCAATGGAATAATTTTCTTCTTGTTATTATATTTACATTGTCAAATGAGACGCCTAATGCCTATCAGGCAAATTGCTGTATTCATGGAGTTAATAAAAAAAAAAAAAGAATTTCTCAGAAGATATTACTCATCTATACGAAGTTAGAATTACTAGCATTCACACTACATTGTACTGCACGTTTTTTAGCAGTATACGTTTTAACGAATACGCAGTGGCGCATATATTGTACATAGAACTGTTCACACGTCCTTTGTACTGCAAAAAAACGTATACAGCTAAATACGTTTAACGAATACTCACCGGACTTGTCAAGCAAATCGAATGAACCTTAACGTATTCGGTTTGCAGTAGCGCATAGTATTAAATTGTCTCTTTCACACGGCACGATGTCATACGTTTTTTATCGAAAAGCAATTGAACAACGCTTTAGTACCTGAGCATCTGTTGGAGAGATTGCGCGTATTTTAAGATTGTTTAAGATTCTTGTTAAGAAAATTTTATTGTTATATTAAAATGGCCGACGAATCTTCTATAGATAATGAACTATTAATATCTTTAGTCGAACAAAAGCCCGTTTTGTGGGATAAATTTTGTATTTTTTTTTGGTAGGCTTGAATTTTCCAGTCGATTTAATAAATTTTCAAAACTTTCAATAGACATCCGAAAGTAATTGAAAAATTTTTTTTCATCGTTTCTAAGTTTTTCATCGAATTTATAGGATGCACCCAAAACCTTCTGCTTTGTTGGCGGCGAAACCGCTGGCGTCTTCGATACCAATATAAACGTACAACTACGCTTGGATCCATCACGTCTACTCTGGTTGATCGACGTGTGAAAACTGCGGCTATTCGTTTTTACACGAATGAAAATTTACCGTATGAATACCCGATTGATTGTGCGTTTAAAATCGAATACAACAAAAGACGTGCAGTACAATGTAGTGTGAATCCAGCCTACAGTGCCTACACACCATCCGATTTGATCAAGCCGACATCGACAAGCCGTCCTCCATGAGTTGAATAAGGATACAGCTATTGTGTCCTTGTCAGCCCGACCAAATTAGTTGGTGTATAAATCACGTATAAATAGTATTATATAAGCACTATTACATCACTCCGATTTTTGAAGACTTCTATGGGTTAGGCTAAAGCCGGCATATTATAATCCCTAATCGTCTTTTTATTTAAACAAAATGATGGGGTGCAGAAATTATTTTTTGCAATACTATTAGGGGCGAATTACCTAACCCTGGTCACTCCAAATAAATTGAAAATTTCCTATTGCAAAGAGGAAGGTTTATATAGTATAATGACATAATTTTTATAAGCGAAGATATAATAAAAATTTCGAGAAAAATCAATTTGAAAAGTACGGGGAACGTAACCTGATATGCCTCCGACCCGGGTCGATGCGACATCAGTCGCCCGTGCTTCGATGAAAATGCGTAAAATTTTTTCGCTCCGATTTGAATTTTTCTTTGAAATTCGGATAGATGGGGGTGTGATTAGTGAATATTAGTAATAAATAAAATCAAAAAAATGGAAAATAACCCGTGTATTGCCGAAAAAGTGAAAAAATTAAAATTTTTTTTGCCTTCGGGTGAGAGTACCCTAACTCTGACTACTCGAAACAAAATTTCTTCTGCTACACACTAAAGAACACAGTTAATATAACAAATTCTCAAAATATGAAGGGTGAATTTATTATCAAAATTTTGAAATAATCGAATTTGAAAAGTACGGAAAAGTAGCATAAATCATGCAGTAGACCCCGGTGATGCCACATTCATCGGCCGGCCGGCGCATTTTGTTGACGGTACGTGCACTGGGATATACTCTTACACTTAGAAAATTTCGCACCGGCAGATGCAGCTCGACGCTCCTACATGTAACATCGCTTATTTTTTGTTTTTACGCGATTTTTTGGGGGTTAAACGTAATAGTATACTGCCCCATACCGCAACTATACTTTTTAATGCTATTTCGAGGGTCTCTCACATCCCGGTTGCATAGATCCCGGTTTTCTTGATCGGTGGCGCTTCTCGTATGTTTAGCCTAGTAACCAGAGTCAAATCCGCCCTGGAGGGGTGCAGAGCGGGGCGGAGCGGAGCGGCGCCCCGTAAGGGTAGGATTTGACGATGGATTACCCTCCTTTTCGAATGCACACCCCTAAAATTGGAAGGCAAAAAAATTTTAATTTTTTCACTTTTTAGGCAATACACGAGTTATTTTCCATTTTTTTGATTATATTTATTACTAATATCTACTAATCACACCCCCATCTATCCGAATTTCAAAGAAAAATTCAAATCGGACCGAAAAAATTTCACTCCATTTCAAGGGACTGTAACCGGATATATGTGCAGACCCCGGGTTCGACCGGCTACATGAATTTACTTTTCCCTTCTTTTCAAAAGTCGATATTTTCGTTATTTTGACCATATTCACCCTTTTTTTCCTTTAATTAGACAAATATAAGCCTGTTCTTTAGTGTGTAGCTGAAGAAATTTTTTTCAGCTAGTCAGAGTTACGGAACTCTCGCCTGCCTTCGAATTTTGGGGTGTGCATTCGATAAGGAGGGTAATCCATCGTCAAAACCTGCCCTTACGGGGCGCCGCTGCGCTCCGCTCCGCTCTGCACCCCTCCAGGGCGGTTTTGACTCTGGTTACTAGGCTAAACATACGAGAAGCGCCACCGATCAAGAAAACCGGGATTAACGCAACCGGAATGCGAGAGACCCTCAAAATAGCATTAAAAAGTATAGTCGCGGTATGGGGCAGTAAACTATTACATTTCACCCCCTAAAAATCGCCTAAAAACAAAAAATAATCGATGTTGTATATAAGACAGTCGAGCTGCATCTGCCGCTGCGAAATTTTCAAAGTGTTAGAGTATATCATAGTGCACGTACCGTCAACAAAATGAAATCTTCATAAATTTTTACATGTAAATTAGCAATTTTCAAAATCGATTTACTCGAAATTTTGATTATATCTTCGCTTATAATAATTATGTCATTATACTATATAAACCTTCCTCTTTGCAATAGGAAATTTTCAATTTATTCGGAGTTGCCAGGGTTAGGTAATTCCCACCTACTATTATATTCATTCGTATCTCCATCGTTCTTCTCCGTCTATTCAAATCTGGGTACTATGCACATATTTTTACCATCTTTAGTCAAGATCTTTAGTTGCTGAAGTTTCGTAGTGCGGGTCAGTACGCATTTTGAATCAACACGGATTGTTATCAGGTTATCACCGATTCAACGCCGGTCTTCAAGATTACTTCAAAATGAACCGCAATAATAATTGTTCGAGCCTTTTGTTAAATGAAGAAAACGAGTACAAGATTTTCCGGAGTTTTTACGACAGGTAAATACATTTTTTTATAGGTACTTTAAAATAGTTACAGATGAAATTTTTTTGAAATATCCTAAAATACATTCGAAAATTTTGTAGCTGTTTAACGGGTTTAAGTTGAAAAAAATGGAGGGGGTGGGGTGAAATTATAGTCAGGAAACAGGGACGTGCTCAACTAACATTTTTCAGGGGGGAGCAATCCTCAATTTGCCAACTGAATCAATTAAAATTTGCCAACTTTTTGTAAGTAAAACGTTGGGACATAAAAAATAGATCATTTTATTAATAATAAAAATATAATTTTCCCTATTAAAAATTCTTAAACTTAAAAAAAAATAAAAACATTTTATTTTAAAAAATATTCAATATTTTCAGGCCGGCCTTGCAATACGTGTTTTGTTGTTTAAAAATTTATATTTATAGCAAAACCGTTTTGTAGTAAAGCAATTTTTGAGGAATCTTACAACTTTTAGGACAAATATTTGTCTTTTATAATCGCGGCCCTAAATAAAATAATTATGAATACATAAATTAAAATTTATTATTACAGTTTACATTGAATGTTGGTTTCAACAACTAAGCAAAACTTTTACGCATTATTTAATTATTTCAAAATTAGTAACATTGTGTAACTAAAATTGTTACAAAATATAACTAAACACGTTATTTTGTACAGTTGGTATGTACAGTACAGTTGGAGAAAATAGGCATATTATTTTTTATTACTTGAAATTTTTTTGAGTTGATAAAATTTTTACATTGGCTTTTGCCAACTTCACCAACTTTTGGGTAATTTTGTCAATTTTCTAAAATATTGGGGGGGGGGGAAGCTGCCCCCATCCCCCCATGGACACGTCTCGGTCAGAAAAGCTTTTCATAGAAAATGCTCACATACAGGCAGTTTTGCCATGGTGGCATTGACTTCTGCCTTATTGGGTCCATCATTTTTGTTTATAAGAATTTCGACTTTCGATTTTTTAATCATAAATTTGGATATCCGCTACATACCAATTTTAAATGAAATATGGATGTCCTTTTGATATTATATAGAATGGTTATATAAGGTTCCCATTTTTTAATATAAATTTTGGATTTGAATTCGTAATACAGATTTAACAAATGGGAAACGGTGCAATAAGTATGGCCAGCCGAAAAAAATTTTCTTCAGCTACACACTAAAGAACAGGCTTATATTAGACTATAGAAATAATAATTAGACTATAGAAATAATATTTTGCGAGAAATCTCTAAAAACAACCCCAAAACCGACTTTTGAAAAGTACGAAAAGTCGCGTAAAATTTTTTCGCTCCTATTTCAATTTTTCTTTGAAATTCGGATAGGCGGGGTTGTGATTAGTAGATATTAGTAATAAATATAATCCAAAAAATGGAAAATAACCCGTATATTGCCGAAAAAGTGAAAAAATTAAATTTTTTTTTCTTCGATTTTTGGGGTGTGCATTCGATAAGGAGGGTTATCCATCGTCAAAACCTACCCTTCCGGTGCGCCGCTTCGCTCCGCTACGCTCTGCACCCCTCCACTCTGGTTACTTACTTTTGCTTGGTTACTTGGTTTTGACTCTGGTTACTAGGCTAAACATACGAGAAGGCGCCACCCATCAAGAAAACCGGGATGAAGGAAACCGGGAGCTTAGAGACCCTTGCAATAGCATTAAAAAGTATAGTTGCGGTATGGGGCAGTAAACTATTATGTTTCACCCCCAACAAATCGCGTAAAAACAAAAAATAATCGATGTTACATGTAGGAGAGACGAGGTGCATTTGCCGGTGCGAAATTTTCTAAGTGTTAGGGTCATTCAATCTGCACGGACCGTCAACAAAATGAGCGACGCGCGGAATCTCGTTAAATTTTACATGTAAATTTGCTAAGTTCAAAATCGATTATTTCAAAATTTTGATAATAAATTCTCGGTTAATATTTTTATAATTTGCTATATTAACTGTGTTCTTTAGTGTGTAGCTGAAGAACATTTGTTTCGAGTGGTCAGACTTATGGCACAGTACCCAACAAATGTTTTAACATTATTTTTATAATCTTCCAACGTGAAACCGTAACGCACTAAAACCAGTGGCGGGTGGCATATACGGGGGGCGACGAGGTGATTCCCTCCCAAAACATCAAAGCAATTCGTAATAGTATGTTAAATTAAATAAATCTCACGTAAGGGAATTCCCACAATAGCGCCAGCTTGGAGGTGCATTTCGCCAGCCCCCCCCCATTTCGAATTTCGGATCCAAAATAGTGGAAATCCTTTGTACCTCGTTTGTACCTACCTATTTGTACCTCTTTTATTTTCGTTTGTACCTCTTTCGTTTTTGAGATATTTCAAAAAATCGTTGGGGGGGGGGGCTGGCGAAATGCTAGCCCCCCCCATTTAGAATTTTGGATCCAAAATAGTGTAAATCGTTTGTACCTCGTTTGTACCTATTTGTACCTCTTTTATTTTCGTTTGTACCTCTTTCGTTTTCGAGATATTTCAAAAAATGTTGGGGGGGGGGGCTGGCGAAATGCTAGCCCCCCCCATTTCGAATTTCGTATCCAAAATAGTTTCAATCGTTTGTACCTCGTTTGTACTTATTTGTACCTCTTTTATTTTCGTTTCTACCTCCTTAGTTTTCGAAATATTAACGAATTGTTAATATTTTTAGGGTAAGAAGTTAACGCGTGTTGCTCGGAGTTATCGAAAATTTCGAATTTAGAAATTTATGACCCTTAAAACTTAAAAAAAAAAAAAAATTTACGTAATTTACGTAACTTGCTTAGGCTTAGGTTTTTCGATGCGCACAGCCGGACGAGTCAAAAAAAACACCCCAAAATAATTACCGCCTGAAAAACCGGCCGCGGGGCGGCAAGGCCTAGGTTTTCCCCATATTTGTTTATATTTATTTAGAGACCTTATTCTTAAAATATTTTTGGTTCTGAAAAGGTTCGTCGCAATTGAAAAGTAATGCGACAACCTCGTCATTCAACGTTGCGTTAGCTTGCATGTTGACCGGTCGACTGCACATGCCGAAATGGAGCTCCCGCTCGCAAGTCCCCACTTATATTTATAACTTTTGTGGTGAGCGTGGCCTATTCGATCGTTTTCTATGCCAAATTTACGTACTTTCAAAACTCGATTTTGGGGTTATTTTTAAGGATTTCTCGAAAAATATTTTTTCTATAGACTGTATTAACCATGTTCTTTAGTGTGTAGCACACGAAAATTTTTTTCGGCCGGGGCTACTTATTGCACCCTTCCCCAAATGCGTTTTATTCAAAAGTTTGGGCCCCTTTCTCGAAAAATATTTTTACAATTTACTATATAAACCTTGTTCTTTAGTGTGTAGCACACGAAAATCTGATTTGAGTGGGGCTACTTATTGCACTGAAGCCTATTTCTGTATAGTAGTATATAATTATTATCCTTTTAGGAATAACACAAAATATAGTAAAATGACTTTGATTTCACTACACAATACTCACTTCTTCACAACAAAAATAAAACACTATTCTGCTCTGCTAAGCAAGAAGGTCGTAACTACATAACTGACAGTTTTGAGTAATGTATAGTTTTATATTTAGCTCCTCTAGCAAAAGTCCTCAAAAGTCGTTAATAATAGCACACTATTAATTTAAAAAAATTCCATATCTGACAAGACCCCTCTGCAGATAGGATTTTTTATATTATTAAATGTGATTTACGATTATGTTTTATTAGTAATACAGATTATTTTGAAATTACGAAATATTTCAGAACCTTTCAATGTCTCCAAATTTGTATATAGTCTTCTTCCTTCTCAGTACTTTTACCCTAATGAGGGTTTGGTGACCCATCTCGTTCTATCTGTTTCTATGCATATGATGTGCGTTCAAATTGTTTTCACATGCATAGAGGACCTACTTGTTTAACGTGGACTCCGAACCATGGGAAGTGTACCACACTTCATTTCGAGATGGATTTTCTTGGCAGATTACCTCGGTGGTTTGCCATTGCCTGCCGAGGAGAGACGGTCCGAATAAAGTTCTTACCCTGCCCGGATTCGATCCGAGCGTTTCGCATTAGCAGTAGACAACTGCACTTAACATAACGTTGTTAAAAGAAATTCTTGATCGAGTTAATTCGTTGTTTCCCGAAGGCTAGCAGAAAGTTGCTCTACAAAGGGCAACTATATCCGATACTTGGATACGTCTTTTATTGACGGTCGAACCCTTTGTTTTTTTTTAAGCGCACGGACTGTCAATAGTGACTTAATCCGCCACTCATCGACAGCGAGCTTCTGATTGGTTGAGCTATGTAAAATTTCCAATTTTCAACAACTTCAAAGATTTTTTCGGAGGGTTAAATGTGAATATTCCGAAAATATTTTTTTTAATCTACTATATTTATCAACCTAAATAAAGTAAAAAAAAAATATGCTTACAATGCGGCAAGTATTTTTTATTCAGTTTGTTTGGATTCTGATGATTCGAAATCATCTTCGGTAATAAAATTAAATATTTTTTAAAATGATTGAAAATCCGTACAGTGGGTGTCCCAAATATTCGTCACCTAACATATTTTGAATTAAAAACGATAGAACTTTCCTACACTACACTTAATTAAAAAATAAAAAATGCAATAAAAACTATAAACATAATTATCTGTTTATGATTTAACCTATTCCATTTAAAAAATGTCAAACACATTCGCTTCAAATATAAAATAAGAAGATAACTACTACATGGAAATTACTGCATTTTTATCAGGTGTCCGAATCATTTCCATATTTATTCACTGTATATTCATGGTCCTTGAAAATTTTCCGAATTTGTTTGAAAACATTTACATAATTAAATTTTTCTTAAAAATTTACTTAATATCTAAAATTGTCATACTTCATTTCAAACGATGATATTTTAATGTTTTTATCAATAAAAATAGCTAATCTATAATAATTCAAATAAAGATACTCTTTAATTTCGATTATATTAGATTTCGACTATTTAGGTCCAAAATTCAAAATATGAGATTGGCAAAATGTAGCTAATATTCTTCCCCTCTGAGCTGTTCAATAATTGAAAAATCAATTTTGCATTACAGCTTGGGAATTTCCGATGACTTAATAATAGTACTCAACTATTGCCGAAAAAGAAAAGATAGACAAAAATCGGATGAATATCTCCAAGAAGGAATTTCACATTGCAAAGCTAAGCAATGGGAAGATGGGATTTACAAGTTTACCAAAAGTTTGAAATACGCTGTTTACAAAAGCGAACCATACGCATTGGCGCTTATACACCGCTCCGAAGTGTATTTTACTTTGAAAGATTACAATGTAAGTTAAAATAATTTCTGTACGAATGGGATAAACACCTTTTTTAAAACACAATTTCTAGAGTTGCATCCAAGACATAAATTTATGTTTGCAAGCAAGGTGTTCGATTGAATTAGCAATAAAATCTTATTTACTTAAAGCTAAATGCTTCTTTCAATTGGGAGAGCTAATTGAAATACAACATACCATCGACGCTGGTTTTCGAGCTCTGGCGAATTTCTCCAATTTGCCTTCAGGCATTTCAATTGAATCAGGTAAATTAGCAATCTTATATTTTCTAGGAGAAAAATGTCTTGCTTCAGTCAAATTGATCCCAACGTTCAAGGTGGAGTGGAGAAAAAGGTGGATATAAAAGGAAAAATCTCAAGTCATCACAGATCACAGAAGTTAATTTTTTGTTC
This sequence comes from Podabrus alpinus, assembly GCA_932274525.1. Taxonomy (NCBI): domain Eukaryota; kingdom Metazoa; phylum Arthropoda; class Insecta; order Coleoptera; family Cantharidae; genus Podabrus; species Podabrus alpinus. The sequence continues at coordinate 69,625,966 of OW026454.1, forward strand.
CTTAGTTTTAGATAAATACAAAAAGAACGTCGATATATTTAACGATGAAATTACTTTGGAATTTGTAGAGCCATGCAGTATTGTTACAAATGATGATTTTGTAAGACCTCGAAATTTTAACGTTTTGAATAACCCAGATAGCCTCAAATACAAGTAAACAGTTTTTATTTCAGTCAACTGTGTTTTGTTAAGATTCTTTAAACTCTTTTAGGTATTCCCATTCAAAACTTGTGGTTTGTGCAAATAGAAATATTCAACGTGGAGAAATCATTTTTCAAGAGGAAGCGTATGCTACTGCTTTAAATGCGAATCCTGGGAAAAATGAGCGCTATTTTATTTCATATCACTGTAGTTATTGTTTGAAAAAATCGAATAATTGCATTCCGTGAGTGTATATCACTTTTAAATATTAATCTTATTTAAAAAATCCGAAAACTTTTATTTTTTAGGTGCAAAAATTGCGTTAACGTTTTGTACTGCACAGAAAAATGTCGAAATATCGCTTGGATCGATTACCATCAATGGGAATGCAATTTGACGCAAAGCAAAATATTCAAGACGAAATATTTGCTATCTTTTCGTATGATTATTAACCTTATTCGTAGAGGAAAGAAACACGTAGCACCGAGTACCGAACATTTTAACCTATTACGTAACAACGTGCACTCGAAGGATTACATACACAATTTTCAACCCAATATTGAAAAACTGAAAGAGCAAAATATAAAAGAACTTCGCGAATGTGCATGTGTAAGTTTTACCAGTTTCTTCCAAATGCATAAGAAAGAACGCTTGGAAATGTTTGTCTCCTGTGTTTTAGAATGCCGTTTTGCTGGTTCTTCTGCTGAAAAATAACACCCACTTTTTCTACCATTTACAGAAAAATTACTACCAGAACAAAAGTATCGAAGAAATAATTTACATCGTTGGAGGTTTGCTTTTGAGACAAAATATTCAGGCTATGCAAAAACTGTTGACAATAAACAGCGTTGATATCTCAAATTTGGATCCAGGTTCCAGCAAGAGCGTCGCAATTGCTACAGCCATTTGTCCGAACATATCGCAAATTCCTCATTCCTGTATTCCCAATATTTGCGAAATGTGAGTTTGCAATTGAAAAATATCATAAAACTTTTGCATTTCATTATTTTAGCTTTATTGAAAACTTTTGTATCGTAAAGGCGACCAGAGATATTCAAGAAGGAGAAAGTATTTTTAGGGCTCACATGGGAGTGACGCATTTTAAATACTCAAGGGAGGAACGAAATCTATTGCTCAAAAGTTGTTCAATTGAGTGTTTTTGTGAAGCATGCTCTGACGTGAGCTGCAGCAAGGTAATGTACCTAGATCCAGAACGAATTTTTCGTAAGTTTGAAAAATTTTAGGAAGCCTTAAATTCGATCCCCTGCCTGGACTGTCGAGGTAACGCAATAGAACTGTCGCAGTCAAAATCGGGATTATCATTTTTCTATTGTTTGGATTGCAATGAAAAGGGTTTATTGTGTCGGGAATTGCAGCAACGATTTCAATTTTGCATGGAATTGACACAAATTGGTGAGGAAAAAGATGACTGATAATTTGAGTAAGAATAAAGAATTTTATTTTGCAGCTGAAGAACGAAATGATTTGGAAAGCGTTATAAAAGCTGTTTTTGCTTGTCAGGATATCTTAAACCCATTTCACAAATTGGCTGAAAAAAATTATAAATTGCTTGTTGAGTTGCGTGTGAAAACTTGTAAGTAGTAGCATTTAGTTATCTTGACGTCAAAGGAAGACCAAAACTGTTTGTTACACAAGCAAATAATTTTCTTTTTTTCTTTAGGCAAGGTTAAGAATATTCTGAAAGCAATTGAATTTTTCCTGAAGTGCAGTAGAGCGAGATACGACAACTCGTACGATCATGGCCTGAACGTTCTCTTTCTCTGCCTGTTACTTTCTTCTTTCGTGCGATCTTGCCGCAATTTTCTCCACTATGACTATTTTGCGTAAACAATAATAACTTTTTAGTAAGACTGAACCACTAAATTATTTGATATTAATTTTAGGCTGATTCTAAACAGATGGACCGAACTGTTGATAGAAGCAAGAGAAATTATGTTCATTTATTTTCCCCAGTGGTTGGCTTACTTCAATTCTGAGCTAATGTATATGGACAATGTACGGGATCAATTTACCGTGCAATTTCGTCAATCAAATTGAAGAAATTTTTATGTTTATATTTAAATTTAATATAAAAATGTTATTATATTATTTTATCATATTCTTATATTTATGTTTTTAATGCAATAAATTATCATTTTTATACCAAGTTAATCGCGCAAAAAAATATAGTTCATAATATTTTGTAGTGCCTTCTTAAATAATAAATTCTTGTATTTGCAATTCAATAATTATTTTATCAGTTTTTATAATTTCTAAAAATATATTATGTAATTATATAAATTTATAATTTTTTTTGTATTGAAGAAGAAAAACTACGCATACGTATCTAATTAAATGAACTGTATTATGATTAGTATATTTTGAAAGCTTTTTTTCAAATATAAATTTTTGTATTCGTGATTAAATGATTATTAGTTTCAAACCCTGTCCCTGTCCTAAGATTTTCTTATTTGCGTCGCCTACCACAAAGAAACTACAATACGATCAAACAGTGCATCCATTAATCCGCCAATGAGGTACTGGGGAAACAAGAAATAATAACAAAGAGGCGAGGCACCAGAAGAAACTATGGTGAACATCACAGATAGAGGACGGCACTGAAAATAAAACGTTTTTATATGAAAGATGGCTAGCCTACGCAAACACTAGTAGACGAACAAAATATTGTAGAGCACAAAATGAAATTAAAAGTGAAATTATTGAAGCTAGAAACGAGATGAGGAACCAGCAAAATGCATAGATAACACTCGCACGAGTCAAGCATGGAAATTATTACGGCAAATGGGAAAAGATGGCAAAGACAAAAAGCCCGCATTTCATTACGGCTTCTACCAGCTGAGCTTCTCCAGCCGAGCTTCTAAATTAAATTTGTAATGCATTGATTTATACGGGACCGCACTCACTGTAAGCTTTTTGAAGCTGCTGATAACAAGTATCGAATTTCACAAGCCCGGCTAGTAAAATTATCCACGTGGAGTAGTGTAGTTGTAATTGGTTAATATTTAGAATGAGGACTTATTATTGGATAATATTTGTATTACGAAAATTCTCTTAGCGAGTCCACGTGGACGCGTGTACTTCCCCTGATAAAAGATGCATTTCTATACCAGGCCGGCTTGTGACGCGAGAGTTGTAAATTTTTACAACTGAAGCTGCAGAAGCCGCCGGTAATTAGATACTTCTAAATATTAGATAATAATATGTGTTGTAAAGTTATTACTAATAATAATTTATTTATCTAATTGATAAGCAATATGAAAAAAATGGAATATTGATGTCGAAATTTTTTCGATGCTGTTCTGTACCGATTTTTAAATTTTTTGTATATTCCGGGATTTTACGCATTCTTCAATCGGAAAATAAAATTTATCATAATACTATCCCAATAATGGATAATATCCATTATTATTAATAAAAAATCCCAATATTTTTGCATAGAAACATCCGAAATTGAAAAATACCATTCAGTCATTTTTATAAATAAAATAAATCTCCAAAAAGTATAACCATTACCATGACTAAAATAAAATCCACTGCTAAACGCAATAAACACATAAGCTGAACTGAAAATGAAACTGCTTTGCAATAAAAACTCTCACATGTTGAACTGAATTTAGCAGATTTCGAAGATGTTTTGAACCTTAAATGAGTTATAATCAAACATGAATGTAGATTAAAAAAGGAATTGCTGATTACCGTTCGTTAAGTAAAAACTTCTATTGTTTAATACAAAATCGCCATTATAACAGACATGCTTATTTGCAAAACATTCTTGAATTAATTTTTTTTTTTTTTTTATTAACTCTACGAATACAGCAATTTGCCCGGAGGCATTAGGCTTCTCATCTGACAATATAAATAATAACATGAAGATAATTATTCCATTGAACAATTTCTATTAAATTAACTAACCTCGAGTTTTCTTTATGTTCGCGCACTTTTAATTCATTTATATCTGTTTGTTAGGTCGTTAGGTTGATACCTTTTTAATCTGCGAACTTCACATGTATTCACAAGTAGTTTATTTGCGTATTCGTTAGGATGATGTAGCAGTCTTTCACTATATTTAGCGCTGAATGTTTTGATTGTTTCACGAACGGAAGGTAATGATATATCGCGCTGTATAATTTCATTTGACACGTATCTTGGTGCGTCTACCATCACTCTTAGAATCTTGTTCTGGAATCTCTGCAGGATCTCTATGTTGGAATTGGCTGATGAGCCCCACAGTTGTATTCCGTAGGTCCATATTGGTCTGAGTATTGCTTTATAGAGTAATATTTTGTTTTCCAGAGTAAGCTGAGACTTTCTGCCTATTAACCAGTACATCTGGCTAAGTTTGATGCCAAGTTGTTTCCGTTTTGCGAAAATATGTTTTCTCCACGTTAGACGCCTATCTAAGTGGATGCCAAGGTATTTGACGTCGTCAGCCTGGGTGAGTTCTTTGTCATTTAACTTAACTGGTGGACATGTTGATCTGTTCAAGGTGAAAGTAATGTGAACAGATTTGGTTTCGTTTGCCTTGATGCGCCATTGTCGCAGCCATGTTTGTATTTCGTTTAGGTTTAATTGGAGATTTTTGGATGCTTTTATTGGATCTGAGTGTGATGCCAATATTGCTGTGTCATCCGCGAATGTGGCTACCGTTGTCAGGCGCGTGGTTGGTAGGTCAGATGTGTGGATCAGGTAAAGTACCGGACCCAATACGCTGCCTTGAGGTACTCCTGATAGAATTGGATAGAGGTCTGTATATTCATTCTGATGTTTCACCAAAAAGTGCCTATCTTTTAAGTAGGATTTTACTATAAGGAAGTGATGATAGGGCAGATGCTTTTTGATTTTGTATAATAGTCCCTCATGCCAGACCTTACCGAAGGCCTGACTCACATCCAGGAATGCAGCTGAGCAGAATCTTTTTTTCTCAAAATCGTTGTTGATTATGTTTGCTAGTCTATGCACTTGCTCGATAGTGCCGTGCTTATCTCTGAACCCAAATTGGTGATTTGGTATGATGTTTTGTTGTTCTAGTAAGGGTTTTAATCTTTTTAGGTAGAGTTTTTCAAAAACCTTTGAGAGCATTGGTAGCAGGCTTATGGGTCTATATGATTTGGCTTCTTCCGGTTTCTTGCCAGGTTTCAGAATCATCACCATTTGAGCCACTTTCCACAGGTTTGGAAAATAGTATATTCGCATTATTGCATTGAAGATGAAGGTAATTAGATATAAGCACTTTTTTGATACTTCTTGTAGAACTTTTCCTGTAATTAAGTCAAATCCAGGGGCTTTTTTGATGTTGATTTCTTTTTGTATTGTACATTGAACTTCTTTGATTTTAATTTTTTTGATTGGAAGATCTAGTTGAAAAGGAGAATCGAGGCAATCCGAAATTCGTTCTTCTTCTTCTATTGTTGACATAGAGGGAAATGGTTGGAAGACCTTTTCTAAATGTTTCGCAAATACTTCAGCTTTCTCTTTATCGTATCTTGCCCATTTATTAGTTTGATCATCTTTAATTGGTGGATGATGTGCTTGTGGTCTTTTGAGCTTTCTTGTCGCCTTCCAGAGGGAGTAATCTGTGGCCTCTGTAGGAGTTAGGCTCTCTAGATAGTCTTGGATATTCTGGTTTTTGATTTCCATTAGCATCTCTTTTAATTCCCTACTGGATTTGTTTAGCTTTGCTTTGTTTTCTGTCGTTCTAACTTGTTGCCATTGTTTCTTGAATCTTCTCTTTTCAGCAATTTTTTGATGGATTGTAAGTGGAACTTTTTCTATTTCGTGGGTCACGTTTATATTGGGAGTGGCAAACCAAGCCGCTTTTTGAATGTTTTTAGTTAATTCATCGATTGCTGTTTCGATATCAGATCCCGTTTTGAGCGATACGTTTAGTGATGTTAGTTCGTCCAATTTTTGTCTGAATGACTCCCAGTTGGTTTTTTTGTTATACAGGGAAGGTTGTTTTTCTTTATGTAATAGTTGGCTATAGATTGTGACCATCACCGGGGAGTGATCGGATGACAAGTCCAAGCAAGATTCCGTTTTGATACGTTTGGTGTCGAAGCCTTTTGTGATACAGAAATCGATGACATCCGGTATTTTCCTTCTGTCGGATGGCCAGTAGGTAGGTTGTCCCCTTGAGATAGATTTCAGGTTGTTCGCTTTCATGGCTTTCACTAGTTCTCTCCCTTTAGTAGTGGTTAATCTAGATCCCCATAGAGTGTGTTTTGCGTTGTAGTCACCGCCTGCAATAAATTTGTTTCCCAGTGTATTGTAGAAATCTTCATAATGTTCTTTTTTGTTTTTATGTTTTGGCGGGCAATATATCGCAGAGATGGTTATTGGACCTTGTCTATCTTCTAGGGTGACGCTAGTAGCCTGTATGTGTTCTTTAGCATATTTGTTTCTTTCATGATGTCTGATGCTATTTCGAATGATTATTGCTGTCCCTCCATGAGCTTTTTTATATGGATGTTTTGTGTCATATATTTGATAGTTTGGTATTCTTAGATAGTGATCTTTTGTAAAGTGAGTTTCAGAAACCATCATGATGTCAATATTGTGAGTTTGTATGAATGTCTTAACTTCTTGCGCGTGTTGACTTAGTCCATTAGCGTTCCAGACTGCCAATTTATACTTTGGCTGTTCAACCATTAAGCCATTTTACTGACAAGTGTTGTTAAGAGGTTTAACATGGTACTCATTTGTGTCATGAGTTGCCCCATCATACCTTCGAGTTTACTAATGTTGTATGGTTGTTGGTTTGTGAATTGATTTGTGGCTTGGGTATTTTGCCAGACTGGCTCTTGCTGATTGGTGCTGTTTTGGTTTGTGTATATGGTCCCGTTTCGTGCTGGAAGTTGAGGAAAAGCAGTGTTGTAATTTCTTGGTGCTTGGTACTGTACAGTATTTAATTTTTGTTGTTGATTTGCAGTATTTTGCGTCAATTGTTCAGTACCTTTATTTCTAAGGGCAGGATACATTCGTTGTTGTATTTGCTTATGTACGAGGCATCCTCGGTAATTAGCTGGATGACTTCCATTGCAATTTACGCATTTTACGTTGTCATCCCTTTCCTTACGAGGGCAGTCTTTGGTGGTGTGTTCCCCTGCACATTTCACGCATCGTGCAATTCTATAACAAAAATTTTTGGTATGTCCGTAGCTTTGGCATTTCATACACTGCGGAATAGTTCTCTTCACGTGCGGCGGCTCGAAGTGAACTAAATTTGCTCCCAATACTTTTAATGCATATATTTGCTTATTATTGTCCTTTTTTTTAAGATCAACGTAATGTAGTGGTAGAGGTTGCTTGGTTGAATTAATGAATTTACGTTTACAATAAGAATGGCACTTTTAATTAAATGCCTACTCGTGCTAAAAGTAAGAAAAGTGTTCATTAATGGGTCGTTTACACGGTGCAAGTTGATAAGTGATTAAGTTAAATTTTAACTTAATCGACAACTTAAATTTGCGTGTGAACACTTCATCAAGTTGTAAGTATCAAGTTGCTCATTAAGGAGCAACTTGCGAGGAAATTGTTTTGTATATCGAATTTGATGATGTTAACGAATGCTATGAATCTTTGATCTAAGCCATGGTGAATAATACCCAACGTTATAGTAGTAGATTTTCAGATATTGTTTAACAGAACAATCAGCTCAAACAGACATGTTATAACTATAACAGACCTATAACAGTTCTGGTCCTGTACCCTACGGCTTGGACTATTTTGTCGGGTATAGCCTTTAAATTTTTAATCCTCATTTTGAAATGGTAGTTAGGTACCTATTGAAGACATTATACAAATGTAACACATGTTACATTGACGTCAAGAGATGTAACAGGGCGTCTTTGTGCTCGTCTGGACTGATAATATCTGTTGAGGGTGTCCTCCGCGAAGTTTCAATTACTGTACTTATGCAGCAGCATTATGTATGATCACAATAGCATAACGGAGATAACCACACACCTACTGATGATGGAAAACCATGTGAGCCAACCTATAGAAGGTCGTGAAATCTATAACAAATATCCGTCTGATTTGAGGCAATGATAGTAAGATATTTTGTTAATTTTATATTATTATTTAGTTATTTTAAAAATTTATTAAGTGAGTATTGAATATTATTTAAATTATATTTTCCTTATTATCGTAAATTTACATCTAATAATTTTACAATTAAATACTAGGGAAATAATCTTTTGTAAATCGACCAATTCTTTATAATAGGTCGTGTAAAAGTAATAAGTGATTATTCTTTCTATCTCTTGTATCGTTTGAAGTTTTTCAATATTATTTAGGGATGACCTACAGAAAACTTTATAATCGGACACTTTTAGGCTTCTATACAAAGTATAACAAGAAGCCTTATGATTTGGCTCCGTGTCTGTCTGTCCGCATAATTTTTAATAGAAGAAGTAGGAAGGATAAGAATGCTTATGATTTTGGGGTACACATTGATATGTATGTAACTTATACCGTAATGTACTGTATATGTCCCCACCTCTTTATTATTGTAAAATATTACATTTTAAATAAACAAATAATAGTTATTTTATATTTATTAAGAAAGTTTTGAATATTATTTAAATTACATTTTTTTATTGTAAATTGTATACATTTAATGGTAGTTACAATACTAGGGAAAATATTCTTTTGTAAATCAACCCATTCTTTACAATAGGTCATGTAAACATAAAAAATGATAGTCTTGCTATCATCACACACAACGTTTAAATTTTAACGGGAAATTTTCTTATTTATAATTCTGTGTTGTAAAATACTATATGAATTCTACTTATAATAATATTGATCTCTTATACCCATACGGTATAGAGTCATATTCTTCTACTCTACGTCGTTTCTGGAAATTTACTTTATACGTTTTTGATTCGGGTTTCGTAACTATTTGGTGATCTTCAGTTCTCCTAATACCGAAAGATTCAACGAGAATTTTATCGTCATCCTTATTGTTCGTGAGCATATCTAGTAGAGAATCAAAGTTTATTTTTTCACCTATTTCATAATTAAGTGTGATGCCCCTGACTTTTATTTTATGTTCCGTTTTACCCGTTGTTGGTATGAAAATCTGATATGCATAATTTTTGGGTCCTCCACTGGCAAACACGGTGATGTAACTTCCTGGACCATATTCTTCCAGCTCATCTGTTAAATTACCGAGGAATGCACCCGTTGGTAAATCCGTTTCGTTCGGTCTCGAAATGTATATAACCGAATCTGTATCGTAATACAAAACTCTGTCACCAAGTTGTTCCAAATATGAATAAAGTTTAAGACGCGCCTGGGTCGTGACGTACGACGCTATCGCCACATTAACCGTATTCAGAGGATCAACCGCTTCTTCTTTAAACCCCCAATTAGTAATGATCACCTCTTCATTTACCTCTTGTACATAATTTACGTCAATGCAGGGGCTGGAGAGCAGATCAAAGTACTCTTTAGGGTCATTAATAATACTGGTTTTAGGTTGATTTTCCCTTTGACCAAACTTACCCCAAAACGAGTTTAACATTAATTTTGCAAGAGATCTCAAACCGGGATTTTTTTCAATTTCACCAAATTCCATTTGTACACCTTCGTTATTTAAATAATCGGCAATATATTTATCTTTATCTTCTTTTGTTGTACAATTTGTAGGCCATCCGCTAGCCTGTTGTTTGATTTTCAGGAATTTGTTTATAAATTCGGCAAATAAACCGCCCTCTCCTGTCGTTCTATCGTAACATTGGACGTCGTAGCTCCATATTTCTTGAACGGATACAATTTTGTACCCCCTTTCTACCGCTTTAATCACCTCATCCACGACCCATGCACCATGTAAAACTCTGTCTTCCTCTGAATGATTACATTCTTTTTGGTTTAAAGTTTCTGCACAAGAGTGACACAAAGAAAACATCAGCTTATTTTGCATTTTTTCTGGTAGTACTGGATGATACAAATGTTGTGGTGGTAGGACGGAACATTTAATTAATCCGTTTAAATTTTCTAAGCTGCTTTCTTCAATTAGCCTGTGACATTCCTGTCCTACGTATATCTTAGGATGTCCTATAGGAAACTTTCCGTATTTGCATACCCATGGATATAGGGAACAAACATCTACATATTTGATTTGTTCTCCTGGTTTTACTTCATATTTTAGCTTTATGGCTCCTGTTCTACCACCATAAAAAGCGTCTCGGGGATTCATTGGTAACGTGACAAGCATCGGGTGGTTTCTTAGATAATTCATTTCTTTGTTGTTTTTCATATCTCTTCTAAACTCACACTCCCACTTTTCCGTTACTTCGTACCCTAAGAATCTTAACTTGTCGGTACAGTTTTTTGTTTTTTCGAATCTCATATTCATAGTGTCTGAAGGGTCATCGTGAAGTGCTTCATCCCTTCTCATTATAAAGCATAAAGGACATCCATGATAATAACAACCATGGAACTGAAATATTTGATTTTCATAGACGCCATCAACCTTTGAGCCTACAACTGTTACTTCTTTCTGTCTACCCGCGTGTTGAATAATAAAACCTCTTTTCTGTTCTTCATGCAGTAGCCACTGGAGAGCGATTTTTGACTGTTTATCATTTCTCCTATACCCCCCTTTTGGTATGATTCCTATTGTCTCTGATTGTAAGAATTTTCGTCGAAACATCAGGTTACAGGCTGAAGCGATGGTGATGCTCTCGGTAAAGGGATCTACGTCACATTCCTTCAAAAACAATTTTCTAAAGTGCAGACAGGCTCTCTTCAGGATATCTACGTCGATTCTGCAGTATTCTACTAGGTCTCTCTTCATATCAAAATTGCAATTTTTATTTTGTTCGTACCATTTTATAAACTCAATGCGAGCTTCGGGTTTCATAGTGTCTGGGCTGTAATATTTAATATCTGGTAGAAGACCGACATAACTCGAATTTAGTGTGGTATTGAATAGATGAGGACAGTAACCTTTGGGCGTAGGTAAATCGAAAGCTTTAGGTAAAGCTGACAAGGCCATAGGAAAATAATTCAAAGAGTCAATGAAACGTAGATTACCAACCTCCATCATCAGAATCTTATTTCCTCTCATTATGAGCTCCGGTTTTAAAGATGTTTTTGTTATAATGTGGTTCAACAGGAATTGACAATCGAAAGCTTGAGAGTTATGGACTATAGCGACCACCTTTTTAAATTTCTTTCTTGCTTCCATTAAATAAGTTAACAGTTGTTCAATACAATTATCATTAAATAAAATCGTTTCTCTGAATCCGCATTTCTGACAAAAATGAAGTATTTTTTCATCGTAACACGTGGGGCATACCTGATGAAATATGCAGAGGTTAGGTTCATGCAGTTTAAACCCGAGATTGTTCTCTTTTTCTTGTCGGGTCTCAAGGTCATAGAATACGAAGAGAGTGTTTTGTTTAACGGGTAATTTACGTGCCTGTTTAATAAAACAATAATGGTTTTCAGCTTCGTGGCTTTGACAAGTCTTACAATAGATTTCACCACACACATGTTCTTGTTTTCTTTTTTTTATATTTATGACCCTAAAACATTTATCACACTTTTTCACATTGTTGCACATTTCATTTTTGTGGCTTTTATAACACTCTTCACCGTAAAAGTCTCGATTACAATTCACACACTTAATGAGCATTGCATCTTTTTCGCAAGGTGGTGAATTACCGCACCCCCGGCAAGATTTTACACATCTGTGTTCGTTCTTATGATCGTAAGCTTTGTGGCAATTTTCACAATAGTAAGAACAGGAAAATGCGGATGTGAGGCTGGAGATAACGTTGTAATGGTGATTGTGATATAATAAATTTATCTTACTTTCGGCGTCGGGGCCTTCGAATATTACCTCTCGACCTTTAGTTCCGTATCGGAACACTGTGATCTTATAATCGGCTAAATGTTTTTGAAACATTTTTAGTTCTTGGATACCTGCGCCTTCTGGTCCTATGTTTTCGATGCCCGCCTTAGCCATTAACTTGACAGCTTTCTCTTTCTGCACACCTTGCCTATCCCTAATTTTGTTATAACTATGGTGCTTTTTAGCAAGAGCTTTACCCACTACCAGGGCTCTCGCTAAACACAAAGCGTCTTTATTATTAATTGTAACAATTCCTCTTCTTCGGCGGCATTCTTCTTCAAAATTATTATACACACGCTGACGACCCTTGCCCTTTGGTAATCTTACAGATGTCATGATTAGTCTAAACCCCTCATTGCTTAACGTTTCAGGGTCACTTTGCAAAATACTTTCCAATATACTCCAGACATCATTAAATGTTACTTCACTTGCTGTTCGAAATGACATAAACCCTGGTAATTTCTCTTTGACACCATTCAGTTCAAAAGTAATTCCAATTTTGTCCGTTGCTAAAACCGATAGTAGAACATATGATATAATTTGCTCAATGGCTGTCTTGAAAAAGTCAATTTTTTCTTCGGCCGTTGGCAAGGAAACATCTTTTATCTTAAACGTCACCTTATGTCTTATGGTGTTAAGTTTCTTAGCGTGGGTAGTAGAGTTGTCGATAATTTCAAAGTTTTGCATCCCGAAAATGTATTGATAACGTTTTGTGTAAAGTATTATTGAGAATTTCTTGTGCGGCACTTCCTACATACTCTGGAGTGCACGTACCGCTAACAAAATGATATATTTAACTTTCTCAAGTGGGCTCTTGTAGATCGACAATTTGTGCTTATTTTACATAAGAAGTAATGTTAATTTATGATATTTTGAGGTCATAACACATTTTTCTATAGAAATGTATATAAATCAAGGCACACTCACATCCTATGTTATTGTAGAACAGAAGTTACTAATTATATAATTAAAATTTTTGAAAAAAATAACCATTACGACCCTTTTTGAGCTTCGAAAAATATTGTTTAATTTTATTAAATAATCCCGAAAACATTACTTTATTACTTTAAGGCCCTTTGGACATGTATAAGTCTAATTTTAATACATAACAATACTCTAAAGATAAATACATATTTTTCATAATCACTATCAATCATCATGTTACACTTTTGCCTTTAATTAAACTAACGATAAGTACTACTTTATATGTTTTGATTACGTCATTGTTATTTTAATTTTTCAATTATACATTAAGAAGTCAATCGTTTTCACAATTTTAAATAATATACATGGTGATTCTAAATATAAATATAATTATAATGTTCTTGTTTCCAACACACATAGTCGAAAATAGCCGAATGCACCCCTATGGTGGAGTAAACATCATTTCCGAGCCCATAGCCCTATGCCTAGGGAGGGAGTTACATACATACATAATTATAGTATGTATAATAAATGTATTATGTTTAATTCAACTTATTAGTTAGTTAAGTTTTGCTTCGTCTCGTGCGCGTTTATTTATTATATTTGCTTCCGAAATATTCTTATGGGCATAACATCTTAAAGATTCACAAGAAAACACTTTTGTATTTGTTTATTTATCAATTTAACACTTTACGCGTGTGCCCCTCGAAAACAATATTTTATATTATATAATAGGGTAATTAAGCGGTATTCTGTCTTTGAACCTCGAAAATAATTAATTAATTAACCAAACTTAAATAAACAACACTTAAACAAATAAATAAATACTCATCATTACTCGGGAACAGGAGTGTACTTATCTCAGGTCATAGTGGTGATTATAGTAGCTCTGACGTCATCCATGTAAATCTAATGGGACGTTTTTCTGACCAACATACATTATTTATTTAGGGGCCCCCAAACAGGGGTAGGTGGTGTCCTTTTTTTTTGTTTCAGTTTTTCACACACCGTTTGGAACAATAGAATGCTTTTGGAACAATAGAAAAACATCTGGGAACAACAGAAAAATATCTGAAGCCGTCCCTGGAAAATTTGGTTCCCACGGTCAGGTGCGGGTATACCTACTCAGGTATTTGCCAGGGACCTACCAGAGAAATTTTAATTTCACAGGGAAAAATGTTACTTGGGATACCTGCTTGGTTAGGATAATAAGTCGTAAAAGTCTTGGTTTGTAAGGCTGGGATGGTCGTGTTACGCTTAATTAAGGGAGCCATGACGCCGCCAATGGTTTCGACACCCAAAGATAGCGGAGTAACGTCCAAAATCAACACATCTTGAACCAATTCACACTGGTCACCACGTAAAATGGCAGCTTGGACGGCGGCTCCATATGCTACAGCTTCATCGGGGTTGATCGATTTGTTGAGTTCCTTACCATTGAAGAAATCTTGAAGGAGTTTTTGTACCTTCGGGATACGGGTTGAACCGCCAACTAAAACAATTTCGTCAATTTGACTCTTGTCCATCTTAGCGTCACGAAGCGCCTTTTCAACAGTTTCCATGGCGGAAAGGAACAAATCAGCGTTTAATTCTTGAAATAAGGCACGTGTGATTGATGTGTAGTAGTCAATACCTTCGAACAAGGAGTCGATTTCGATAATAGCTTTGGAGGAAGACGATAAAGTTCGCTTGGCCCGTTCGCAAGTTGTCCTAAGACGACGTAAGGCGCGTTTGTTTGAGGTCAATTCTTTCTTGTACTTCCTCTTGAATTCCGCATTAAAGTGGTTAACCAAGCGGTTATCAAAATCTTCACCACCGAGATGAGTATCACCAGCTGTTGATTTTACTTCAAAGATACCATCTACAATCGTTAAAATCGAAACATCGACAGTACCACCGCCTAAATCAAAAATTAAAACGTTTTTTGAACAGCTTCCTTTTTTTGTCTAAACCGTAAGCAATGGCAGCGGGCGGTAGGTTCGTTGATGATACGTAAAACTTGTAAACCCGAAATGACGCCAGCATTTTTGGTAGCTTGACGTTGTGCGTTATTAAAGTATGCAGGAACCGTGATAACTGCAGCCTCAACTGTTGTTCCTAAAAAAGCTTCAGCGGTTTGCTTCATTTTAGTCAAGACCATAGAACTGATCTCTTCAGGGTAAAAAGACTTGCTTTCCCCTTTGTACGAAACTTGGATTTTGGGTTTTCCACCAACGCTTATGACTTCGAATGGCCAATGTTTCATGTCAGCTTGTATAGTAGCATCATTATATCGTCGCCCAATAAGACGTTTTGCATCTGTTGGAAAGAGCAAACTATTATAATAATTAACCTCAAAAACTGGAGTACATCAGGATACAATATACAATTCAGCCGGATATCAAAAAGAATACGATAAATCAATCCAATAAAAAATTCTGAAAAAATTTCAATTTATAATGAACTGAGAAAATTTTAAAACGAAAAATATTGAAAAAACGAGTTATCATAATGTCATAAAAAATCCAATTTGTAATACCTAAGCAATTTTTCGAATAAATGGAAAAATTTTGAAACGAAACTTTGGAAGGAAAACTTACCAAAAATGGTATTATTTGGATTAATTGAAACTTGGTTTTTGGCGGCATCGCCAATAAGACGGTGTCAATGAAAGCGACGTAGGACGGCGTGGTGCGGTTCCCTTGGTCGTTGGCGATAATTTCAACTTTTCCGTGTCGGAATACTCCAACACAAGAGTACGTGGTTCCAAGATCGATACCAATTGCGCGTGTTTTTGCAACCACCTAAACGAACAAAAAATTATATCGTGATCGAACTGAATAATAAATTCAGATAAAATTGTCTAAAAATTTCAGAAAAACGAAATACAAATAGTTACTTATATAAAATGCTTACCTTCATTTTACTTTCCGATTTTAATTTAAGCATATTGTAATTATGCGATGGATACAATTCAAGACTGGACAACAGAAGAATGGGATTTACCTTCTACCTTTTTTATTTTAGTATACATATATTATTTAGTATATTAGAACGTAAGGTACTGATGGTACGTTCAATTTTTTGTATTACCAACTTGGTATTGTGTACTTGAAAACCTGGTAAACTGTACTTAAAAATTAAAAAATTTTAACAAACCAGGCCCGGCTTTATATGGTAGACAAATTAGGCGACCGCCGCACAGTGGGGCAAGAGAGCTAAAACGTTTTGTTGGATATATATTTTCAGGGTTGTTAGTAGTATTTAAAAAAATCGATAGATACAATTTTATCATATTCCTTAACCGAAAAACAGCTTATTTGGTATAGCAACAAAATTTTTTTAGATCGCCCTGTATGAACTGCTTCCAAAAATAAACAAAATTGCATCTAGTGAAGCGATTATAGTATTATATCTAAATAAAATTTTTTTCTTTCGTGTTTTTAAAATTTCCTTTATTAAAACTAATATAAAAATTAAAAGTATTATTAATTTTTTATTAATAAACGCTTACCGAAAACAAAATTAATCTACAAAATTTCCGAATATGTTCTCATCATCTTCACTGTTATCATAATCATTATCGCGATTACGAATGACCATGACCGTTGGAGATTTCAATAATCCTAGTGCTTCTTTTGGAATGTGTTGGATTTTTCTCTTTTCTAGTTTTTGTTTGCTAGTGATTACGGGATCGGAACTCAATAAAAAAAAGTGAAAAATATCAGTATTCGTATTTTCCCCACTGCATTTTCTGGAGTAATGAGTAATTATCCATTAATTTTTTTGGACCATCCTGTATGAATTGCTTCCGAAAATGAACAAAATTGTATCTAGCGAAGAGATTTGTAAAATTTGGTACAATGTTTAAACGCGACTGTTTTCTTATACTCAATACCCATTAGGGAAGAAAAATCAAAGCTCAATATGCTTTAAAACATAACCAAAAAGCCCAAAAACTAATTAAACTTCAGATTTCAACAATACCGTTCCGTAGCGTACTTTTATAAATTACATGCTCTTTAATACAAGTTTAGAATTACTAAAATGTCACAATATACTTCTATTTCAAAGTTTCAAACTAGATATTTCAATTCTTAAAAATGCTTCCGGTAGAGAAAAATCGCGCTAATCCGGGTCACGGAGGGCCCACCGAAAATTTAGTAGTGTTCTAGTGTGCGTGGGTTAGTGATGTATTCATACATTATGGACAGGAATCTCTAAATTGCATTTAATTTTTTCATTTAATAGCACGTTTTGGCTCTCTTGCCCCACTGTGCGGCGGTCGCCTAATTTGTCTACCATATAAAGCCGGGCCTGGTTTGTTAAAATTTTTTAATTTTTAAGTACAGTTTACCAGTTTTTCAAGTACACAATACCAAGTTGGTAATACAAAAAATTGAACGTACCAGTACCTTACGTACTATATATACTAAATAATATATACTAAAATAAAAAAGGTAGAAGGTAAAACCCATTCTTCTGTTG
Organism: Podabrus alpinus; assembly: GCA_932274525.1. Classification (NCBI taxonomy): domain Eukaryota; kingdom Metazoa; phylum Arthropoda; class Insecta; order Coleoptera; family Cantharidae; genus Podabrus; species Podabrus alpinus. Next base: position 69,643,385 of record OW026454.1, read on the forward strand.
TCCAGTCTTGAATTGTATCCATCGCATAATTACAATATGCTTAAATTAAAATCGGAAAGTAAAATGAAGGTAAGCATTTTTTATAAGTAACTATTTGTATTTCGTTTTTCTGAAATTTTTAGACAATTTTATCTGAATTTATTATTCAGTTCGATCACGATATAATTTTTTGTTCGTTTAGGTGGTTGCAAAAACACGCGCAATTGGTATCGATCTTGGAACCACGTACTCTTGTGTTGGAGTTTTCCGACACGGAAAAGTTGAAATTATCGCCAACGACCAAGGGAACCGCACCACGCCGTCCTACGTCGCTTTCATTGACACCGTTCGTCTTATTGGCGATGCCGCCAAAAACCAAGTTTCAATTAATCCAAATAATACAATTTTTGGTAAGTTTTCCTTCCAATGTTTCGTTTCAAAATTTTTCCATTTATTCGAAAAATTGCTTAGGTATTACAAATTGGATTTTTTTATGACATTATGATAACTCGTTTTTTCAATATTTTTCGTTTTAAAATTTTCTCAGTTCATAAATTGAAATTTTCTCAGAATTTTTTTATTGGATAGATTTATCGTATTCTGTTTGATATCCGGATGAATTGTATATTGTATCCTGATGTCCTCCAGTTTTTAAGGTTAATTATTCTACTAGTTTGCTCTTTCCAACAGATGCAAAACGTCTTATTGGGCGACGATATAATGATGCGACTATACAAGCTGACATGAAACATTGGCCATTCGAAGTCATAAGCGTTGGTGGAAAACCCAAAATCCAAGTTTCGTACAAAGGGGAAAGCAAGTCTTTTTACCCTGAAGAGATCAGTTCTATGGTCTTGACTAAAATGAAGCAAACCGCTGAAGCCTTTTTAGGAACAACAGTTGAGGCTGCAGTTATCACGGTTCCTGCATACTTTAATAACGCACAACGTCAAGCTACCAAAAATGCTGGCGTCATTTCGGGTTTACAAGTTTTACGTATCATCAACGAACCTACCGCCCGCTGCCATTGCTTACGGTTTAGACAAAAAAGGAACCGGTTCAAAAAACGTTTTAATTTTTGATTTAGGCGGTGGTACTTTCGATGTTTCGATTTTAACGATTGAAGATGGTATCTTTGAAGTAAAATCAACAGCTGGTGATACTCATCTCGGTGGTGAAGATTTTGATAACCGCATGGTTAACCACTTTGTTGCGGAATTCAAGAGGAAGTACAAGAAAGACTTGACCTCAAACAAACGCGCCTTACGTCGTCTTAGGACAACTTGCGAACGGGCCAAGCGAACTTTATCGTCTTCCTCCAAAGCTATTATCGAAATCGACTCCTTGTTCGAAGGTATTGACTACTACACATCGATCACACGTGCCTTATTTCAAGAATTAAACGCTGATTTGTTCCGTTCCACCATGGAAACTGTTGAAAAGGCGCTTCGTGACGCTAAGATGGACAAGAGTCAAATTGACGAAATTGTTTTGGTTGGCGGTTCAACCCGTATCCCGAAGGTACAAAAACTCCTTCAAGATTTCTTCAATGGTAAGGAACTCAACAAATCGATCAACCCCGATGAAGCTGTAGCATATGGAGCCGCCGTCCAAGCTGCCATTTTAGGTGGTGACCAGTGTGAATTGGTTCGAGATGTGTTGCTTTTGGATGTTACTCCGCTATCCTTGGGAGTCGAAACCATTGGCGGCGTCATGACTCCCTTAATTAAGCGTAACACGACCATCCCAGCCTTACAAACCAAGACTTTTACGACTTATTATCCTAACCAATCAGGTATGTCCATTCGAGCGTATGAAGGTGAACGTGCCATGGTCAAAGACAACAACTTATTGGGAGAGTTCGAACTTGCTCGTATTCCACCTGCACCACGATGTGTTCCCCAAATTGAAGTCACCTTAGACATCGACTCTGACGGAATCTTGAACGTAAGTGCCATGGAAAAATCAACCAGGAATGGCAATAAGATCACCATTACGTACGATAAAAGTGGTCTTAGCCAGAAAGAAATCGAAAGAAGAATTAATGATGCTGCGACGTATTGGGCCGAAGATGAGATACAAAAAAATACAGTTTCTGCCAGGTTTGAATTGGTGAATTACTGTTGCAAGGTTAGCGAAGCTGCGCAGGAGAGATTTAAAGAACGTATCGCTTTAAAGAACATGACAGTCCTTATAGAAAAATGCCATGAAGTTATTACGTGGTTGAATGCTAATCAGTCAGCAGATATGGAACAAATTGAACACAAAAGAAAGGAATTGGATGCTATTTACAATAGAAATTTCAAGACTAAGTGTTAAAGTGTGGAGCCGGTGGTATATTTCTTAGGAGCGACACCAGTGAAGCTCCTGGACCAACTATCGAAGAAATTGTTTAAGTGGAAGCTATTTGTATTCGGTTGTAATTTTCCCATTGCAGTGTTATTATTTATTGTACCGAAGACTTATTTTAACACCTTTTTTATTTGGTAATCTTAAGAACTTTCTTTAGTTAATAAATGTTGATAGTTACTTATTTTTACTTTCCGAACCCCTAGGTAAGGAAAGTATTGTTACCAGGCAAAATTTGACCCCCCAATTTTTTGACAGATGTTAACGTTTTGAGGTCCCCTGAATCCATTTTTATCATTTTTGGAAGGATGTCTGTATGTATGAGTTCGCCCAGTGTAATGCAGATGGAAAGTCGTGCCAACGTAGCTCTGCTTGCGATCGGTGAGTGGGGCGCAGGTGTTAAATTAACATTTAGCGCCCCAAAAACTCAAGAAATAGCTTTCACTCCAAAAACCAAATTTTGTAAAATTTCTTTCGGGAACACCGTTTTGACTTATGAGCCTTACATCAAAATTCTAGGTATCAGTTTAGACCAACACTTGAAATTCAACACGGAAAAAAATGGTTTGAGAAAATATAATGAATTTTTGTAGTAAACTGGTTAATTCAAAAAATGTTACATTAATTACGAATAATTAAAAATTTTGTAGTACATTCTTTTGAAGTCATGTGCATTTTGTTCCTCAGGTTTGTAGCAACTTACTTCTTTAAATTTTCATATATTTTGTAAGAAAATGTGGTATAAATTTTAGTAGGTTGTGATGAACCAAATTGCTGAAGTTATTTAAAATATATTCTTACTTTAAAAATCACCTAATGCTACAAAATTGTAGTAATTGCATCAATATAATAAATTTTCTTAAACAATTTTGTAAGTATTCCTACAATTTGTAGGAAAAACTGGCGGTAAATTGCACGTTAATTTTTGGGATAATTGGTGTATTTTTAGTATAGGTCTAAGTTTCGTTTATAAGTTAGACGTCTATCATACACTGTTTATATACGAATAACTAAAATAGCCATATTTATACGTTATTTTTAAATTTTTATTTAAAAAAAATTAAATAAAAAACTTACAAAATGAATTAACTATATGGTTGACTTTATAAAATATTTAAAAGTAATTTAGATTAATATCGTTTTAATATGGTACTTCTAATAATACTACTTATAGTTTATGTAATGTGGGTATTTAACATAGGACTAGTTGGCGAAATGGTAAGAGCGTCCAGCTACAGATCAAGAGGTAATAGGTTCGAACCCCAGAGGAAACCAAAAAAGTTAAGTATTCTTAAATATAAATTTAAAATTATAATAAATGTAGGACTTGATAATTACAGATAAAACATACAAAGGCGCAGTCTAAAAAAAGTAATTAACCTATATTTTTTTATTTTTATGGGCCTATTGCTACGTTTAATAGTCGAAAATCATACACGATTAATATTACTTGTTGCAACTTATGGTAGCAATGTTCTTTAAAAAGGTTCTGCACTAACTGCTACAAATTTGTAGCGAGTTTCTAGCTACAATTTACAAAACATTTTACTACAAAACACTCGCTAAAATCCTGTAGCAATTTATGTTAGAAATTGCGCTTGGGGCATATAGTACTGCAAATTGTAGTATTTAATTCAGTATTTGCAGCAGATTGTATTACTTTTTTTTTCCGTGAATGAACACGTTCGACACGTCATAGTCAAAGCAAACAAAATGTTTAAATCCTTATGTCGGTTCGTACGGCCCACGTGGGGTATTAATCCACGAAATGTGGAGACAATATACCACGCGGTCATCGAACCGACCATTACCTACGGTTCTTTTATTTGGAGTGGAGTGCTACGATACAAGTATGTGCTGGGTTTTGGTTGCGATCTTTTCAGCGGGCATTCGCCATCAGGGCTACTCGCGCATTCCATACGGTCTCGGCAATATCTGCGTTAGCCTTGGCTGGATTTACTCCAATCGAGCTAATGATAGAGGAGGTAGCAAGGGTAGAGCAGGTGAAAATGGATGGTACTTTCGATCGTCTTCCGGACGATATCGTCTTGCAAAATCGTACGTACAGACAAACGATCAGTTTCGTTAAAGCTTGCAACTCGCCGGAAGTCGATAGATATGCGACCAGGTCGATGTTGCTATATTTACCGATGGCAGCAAGCAGGAAGGTGGGGAGGTCGGCGCGGCAATTGTCATATACCGTGAGGCTCTTCAAGAAACCCACAAGTACCGGTTAAACGGTGCTTGTAGCGTGTTTCAAGCCGAGCTATATGCGATTGACGCCGCCCTGACTTGGATCTCCCCCAGGAGACTGCACTCTGTGTGCATTTTCTCCGACAGCCTTTCTTCGCTTGTTACCATCGCTAATAGGAGTAGCACCGTACCTTTGGTCACTTCTATCCATGGTTCACTGCTCAAACTGAAGGACCAAACGATCATCAGATTTGCGTGGGTAAAGGGATCATTGCAGCATTGAAGGGAACGAAGTTGCAGATCAATGTGCCAAAGACGCGGCTGTTTCACACAGTCGCATGGTATACAACCAGTTCCCTCTTAGCTATGCAAGAAGGGTGATTCGTCTTGAGGCGGCATGTACTTGGGATACCGAGTACATAAATGCCGTCCAAGGTTCGACCACCCGGCAGCATTTACCTACGCTAAATGATGTTCGCTTGTTCCGAAGTGCCGTTGATACCTCCTTTGAAATGACGCAGGTATTGACGGGTCACTCGTTTGCGCGTGAGTATCTGCACAGATTTAAGATCAGTCCTAGTGACGTGTGCCCCTGCGATTCAAAAAGTAGGCAGACTCTGCAACATTTGTTGTCTTGCTGCCCAAAGTACACCCAACATCGTCACAACTACGCCCTACATTGTCAATTTCACAACGTTACACCTTTTACCAATTCGAACATAATCAGTAATAAATTCATAACCAAATTATACATATCTCTTTGCAAACTAATCATTAACTCATTAAAACAGTTTAACACCACCCCTTAACTTGTCTATAGTGGATTTAGTGGATTTATGCCCTAAAATAAGTTCGAGTTTCTTAATATAATTTATAAAAAATTTATTTCAATATTTTCTTCAATTCAATTATAATTCAGTTCTGTTAAATTCTTATTCAATGTTCAATTCTATTCATCGTTAAATTGTCAACAATTCTTACATCATCCCCCATTTAACATTTGCCAATCATTCATATTAATTGTTAAGTTTTATATTGTTTAATATTGTTATTTTTATATGTACTGTTGTGTCCACTACAAGCTCCCTCATAAATGTGTACGGGGTACACAATCGAAATAAGAGGGAGGATATGTAATTTATTGATAAAATTTTGTTCAGTATGAATGTGAATTAAAAATAAAATGTTACTAGATTTGAGTTTTGTTTATAATTATGAAATTTTGTTCAGTATGAATGTGAATAAAATAAAATGTTGCTAGATTTAAGTTTTGTTGATGCTGATAATAAAAGGAAACACGTTGGACAAAGCGGCATCGTTAGAATAACAAACATAAAACAGAAGCAGTAAGATGCGTGTGGTAACCAGGCCAATAGATAATAAAGAGCGGTAGGGCAGTTCCAAATTAGATGACCCGCAGATCGGTTGAGTTTAGAGAGCTCAGTAATTAAATAATACTTGTACAGTCGTGTTTAGAGGCATTCAATAAATAAATAATACGTGTACGGGCGTGTGTAGAAGAGTCACTAGTCAGATAGAAAACGACATGCACAACAGTCGTGTACAGAAGTGAGTCGATAAAGAATATGAAGACCATTTATGTTTGGATATTGTAATTGATAAATGATACGCAGACTGGCTATATTCGAAGAAGTTGATTGGTGTGAGATAAAAGAAGAGTTAAGTGTGTTACAGTTTGAGAGTAAAGGAGTGTTGGATAATTGGACCAATTTGAGGTGAGAGGATTGGATAACGGAACGTGTAGAGCTAGTACGTGGAGCAAATTGGGTTCAGAGTTGAGTATCGGAACGCGACAAGCTAGTACGTGAAGAAGATAGAAGAAAGAAGAAAGTGTAGTCAGTTCGTCAGTGCGATAGATAACGTGCGACGAAATAAAGGTCGGTCGACAAAAAGAACACAAACAGGTAAAGCTTTACACTATCATTAAAGAATATAAGAAGGGATGTTAATTAGTTTAGTTATATGTTGATTTATTTAGAAATTTAATTGTGTTGTTGTGTGTTATAAAAAGAATGTTTTTTAATAAATTGTGTTTGATGTATCCTGTTTCTTATTTGATTGTGTATCACGTCTGAAGGATCTCCACAAAAATAAGCGACCTGAGAGCGGAAGAGGACACAAAACGTGGCGCCCAACTAGAGGGCATCAGGTGATTACACAATCAAAAAGAGCAGGTATAGAGTAGGGCACAATAAGTACAACAGTTGGCATAATAATGAATACGAGGAGTTGTGAAAGGTTGTATGAGATGATGATGGCACAGTTTAAAAGCATGAAAGAAGATGGTGATAAAAATTTTGCTTCTATTAAGGAAGAGTCAAGTAAAAATTTTGCTTATATGAAAGAAGAAAGGGTTAAAAATTTTGCTTCTGTTAATGAAGGGTTGAATGAATTGAGAAAAGAGGTAAAATGTAGTCGTCTAGTAGTGAAGGAGATTAATGTAAGATTGAATGAGGGTGCAAGAGAGAATGATAATCCAAGGAAGGATTTAACAGAAATAGAAGAGGGGATGATAGAAGGGTTAGAATGTGAAGAGTTGGTGAACGACACAACTGCAAAGTTGGTGAACGAAGTTGAAACTATTCAATTAAAGAACGCAGACACAGTAAAGTTGGAAGAAGAAGTTACAATAGGAAATCCAACACCATACACTAATGAAGATAGATCCTACGCAACATTAAGTAGGAAAAACTTTAGAAAGCGGTACGTAAAAGTTAGAAACTTACGTGCTAAGTTAAAATTAAAATCGGGGGGTATGCAAACGAATGGTAGAATAAATGTGCTAAAACGGAAAAATTTTAATTCAAAGATCGGTTCACAAAATAAAGATACAACGTGTAAATACTTAAAACCAAATCAATTCATAGCTACACAATTACAAAGGGAAAACATTCGGGTTGAATTTGCTAATAAAAATTTACAGAACAATGACATAAAAAATAATTATGACAGTTCACGACGAAATGACGGCGACAGGAATAAAATTTTGAAATATCTGAAAACTGACATTAAAATTAATAAAATTTCACAACGATTGAATAACGATACAAATACTTACATAAGAAGCATGGAAGAATACAAGCGTGTGAAATGGAGAATGTCACGGATAAATTTACTGTATCCATTCGTAAATAGGATGAATGAGATGAGACAGTAAGGCGGGGTTTAAATGAAAATCATATTTAGATCCAAGTTTGAAATTTAACAAGATTCATTTTTAGGCCCAACTTTGAAGATTCATAATTTAAAAGAATTAATCATTTTTAGGCCCAACTTGGAAGATTAATAATTTAAATGAAAAATCATTTTTAGGCCCAAGTTTGAGATTTAATAACAATCACGTTTAGGCACAAGTTAGAAATTTAACAAGAATCACGTTTAGGCACAAGTTAGAAATATTAAAGTTTAGGAAAGATTCAAAGAAAATAATTTTGCTGAACGAGATGTAAAGGGAGAAATACTGAGCATTTTAAACAGTAATAAATCCGGGACATGAAAGTTTGGAGAATAAAATATGTGGAGAAAAACAGGACTGAAGGGTTATGTTATAGTAAACTGGGCATGAAAAAATAGAATACCAGGCATCTTTACTAACAAGATTTCTAAAATAAGTTTACCTAAAATCAAAGGGAATCTTCGAAAAACAACCTAAAGGTTGGATATGAAAGTTTGGACAAGATAGTAGAATGGGGAAAAACTGTAGCAAGCTGTGCGCTGTGCAGCAAGTGGGGTTAAATAGAGTCGACCAGAATCTTCAAGAGTCTACAAGAATCTACAAGGGGAATTCTAGGACAAGCTGTGCTCTGTCTAGATAGTATGAATGTAGTAATCTACAAAGGGGAAGTCGAGGACAAGCTGTGCGCTGTCTCGATATTATGAATGTAGTAATCTACAAGGGTAGGGTAAACTAGGAAATTGTCCAAGCAGATAGAAGAATGAATGCAGATGGAAGCATGAGGGTATAATTGGAAGATAATAAAGGTAAACATGAATGAAGAGTTAGAGGTACAGTTGAGAGTGGTAGGAAGAAAGATGAAGGGTAGATGAGTAACGGTTTACATGTGAGTAATAACTAATAAATAACTTGAGGAACCAGTATGGAGCATAAAAGATGCAAAGATAAAAATAAAGATGTGAAAGTTACCACAAGGTTTCAAATAGTTATTGTAACTTTGCAGTGGGGTAATGTTGTGTCCACTACAAGCTCCCTCATAAATGTGTACGGGGTACACAATCGAAATAAGAGGGAGGATATGTCTAATTTATTGATAAAATTTTGTTCAGTATGAATGTGAATTAAAAATAAAATGTTACTAGATTTGAGTTTTGTTTGTAATTATGAAATTTTGTTCAGTATGAATGTGAATAAAATAAAATGTTGCTAGATTTAAGTTTTGTTGATGCTGATAATAAAAGGAAACACGTAGGACAAAGCGGCATCGTTAGAAGAACAAACATAAAACAGAAGCAGTAAGATGCGTGTGGTAACCAGGCCAATAGATAATAAAGAGCGGTAGGGCAGTTCCAAATTAGATGACCCGCAGATCGGTTGAGTTTAGAGAGCTCAGTAATTAAATAATACTTGTACAGTCGTGTTTAGAGGCATTCAATAAATAAATAATACGTGTACGGGCGTGTGTAGAAGAGTCACTAGTCAGATAGAAAACGACATGCAAAACAGTCGTGTACAGAAGTGAGTCGATAAAGAATATGAAGACCATTTATGTTTGGATATTGTAATTGATAAATGATACGCAGACTGGCTATATTCGAAGAAGTTGATTGGTGTGAGATAAAAGAAGAGTTAAGTGTGTTGCAGTTTGAGAGTAAAGGAGTGTTGGATAATTGGACCAATTTGAGGTGAGAGGATTGGATAACGGAACGTGTAGAGCTAGTACGTGGAGCAAATTGGGTTCAGAGTTGAGTATCGGAACGCGACAAGCTAGTACGTGAAGAAGATAGAAGAAAGAAGAAAGTGTAGTCAGTTCGTCAGTGCGATAGATAACGTGCGACGAAATAAAGGTCGGTCGACAAAAAGAACACAAACAGGTAAAGCTTTACACTATCATTAAAGAATATAGGAAGGGATGTTAATTAGTTTAGTTATATGTTGATTTATTTAGAAATTTAATTGTGTTGTTGTGTGTTATAAAAAGAGAATGTTTTTTAATAAATTGTGTTTGATGTATCCTGTTTTTTATTTGATTGTGTATCACGTCTGAAGGATCTCCACAAAAATAAGCGACCTGAGAGCGGAAGAGGACACAAAACGTGGCGCCCAACTAGAGGGCGAGAAGTCACTCAGTCGACGACACAAAAGTACATAATATGTATCCATTTGCATAAATATACTCCCTCTCTAGGTGGTTAACTTAGAGAGGAAACAGGAAAAAAAAACCATTAAGTATGTTTTTAATATCAAAGTTTTTTGGGTTTCTCGGTATATTTAGAACTTAAGTCATTTTAAAACACTAATAGGTTTATTGAAAACGAATAAACGATTCAAAAACCTCTCTTTAATGTAGAACAGAATTATAATAAAAAAATTATTTATTTAGGCATCTTTAATTCAACACATATTACGCATCGGTAAAAAATATTCACGCATCGGATACATTTACCAAATCTGGATAATTTATAGGAATGTCACTTGTAGCTAAATTTTGGTAAAAATTATGAAATACTGGAAGAATTAAGGGCAAAAGGTCCATTATGTACGTTTTCTTTTGTTTAGATATTCTCATTAGAGAAATGTAACTTTTTTTAAATCATTTTGATGCGGTTGTTTTTCTTTCTTAGAAAGCTAATTTTATTGAAATCAGATTCTATTTCTAGAGAATTTTTATAACAGATAATTCCCGAATCTGATTTTCTATATTGAAACCAAGTGAGTTCTTTCAGTTTAAACTGTTGACCTTCTTCAATTTTTTTACTGTAAACCAAAGTATTTTGGCAGATTTTCAAAATCATAAAATTTATTTTGGCTCATTTCTACCACTTGAAACTGGTTTTTGTTGCTAGTTCCTCTGACCAGTTGGAACCAATCGTAGGGATGGCAAATAGCACTGTTCACTCGCTTCTTTTTTTGTGTGGGTGTCCGGCTTCCAAAAATTTGTTGTTTATAATTTCTATGGATGTTGAGTTGGCCATAAACTTCAGACACATCGCACATACATGACTGTTTTTATTCTGCCCTTCACAAGTGTCGGAATAAAATGTCATTACTTTGAGAGTTTCGGGCAGTCAGCAATCGGTTGTATAAACAATATGCTTTCTCGTTGGCGCCTCCACCGGGTGTGGTGTGTGGAAAGAGCAACACTTCTTTTCATTATTTAGTTTTGCTTGATTTTTATCGTTTTTCTTCGATAAATAGGCAAAGTCATCTCTTTCTTGATGTTGGTTTTCAGCATCAATTATCTTCTATTCCTTTGCAACCCTTAATTTCATAATTTGGGTGTCTTATTTGTTACATGTATCGACCGAAGATTCCTTAAATTTTAAATTTAGCTTTTTAAATTCGCGTTCGTAGATGCTAACATTCTTGCAAACAAACGAGTGCATGTGATTGTGATATCTTCTCTTATCAAATCAGCAGTATGTTAGAAACCAACCATTTGGTTGTGATTATTGATTAAATAATAAGAACTTTTAGTCGTCGACGCGACGACTAAAAAATACAAATCTTCGTAATATAAATAAAGAATGATTAAGTACCTATATATCGTAGGTAGCTTTTAAAATTTACCGTTTTTATCATACTTAGAAATGTAAGGAAAATAATGAATTACCATAAGAAGTTTATATTACATTTATACGTTGTTCTTCTCGTTGCAACTAAAATATTGCATATTATGCAAAATTTGAGTTAAGCTCTCTGGATCACTACAATTGTGCACGCAAACCGTGGTATTAAGAACACAAGTTTACTTAAGTTGTTGAGATCGCAACATAAAGTATTTTGTGTTTGGTATAAAAAGCTTAAGTTGACTTAAGTTGTTTTTGCCATTTAAAAAGGATAAATTTCGAACAACGTTGATAATATTTTCTCTCTCGCACTCTTATTTTTGTCATTTAATATAAGTTCTTTATACCATTAGAAAGAGTGGAAAACGGAATTGTATACTACAAGAACCTAAAAATGGAAAGAACGGAAAAGCTAAACGTCTTGGGTATGGTGAGTTTTCCTCAAATTTCCGCACAAAGCCAGACATTGTCACTAGTCCTGGACCTAGACCTGGTTCTGTAGGGAAAGTTAATTACGGTGAATTTTTTTTATAAATGCTAAGTAGATGTCTTAGTAAGTGTTTTCCACTTGGGTGGTTATCCGGCACCTGGTACATTTTCCCGCTATGGCGTCATCAAATATGACGGATGCTCCATCACAAGTGTGTATATTATCTTCGTTAATAGTTGAACCGATTTTCATGAAACTTACAACCACTCTATAATTTAACTTATTTTTATTAAATTTAATCAAAAAGTTTATAAAACATAGTAAAAATTGAAAATCGCAGATATCTAACTAAGATAGTTAAATTTCTTAAATAACTATTTTTTCTTCGCTTCGATTCAGTAATTGAAGGGCCTAGTGGAAAAAGTGGTTAAGTCACTTTTTTTTCAATTTTGTGATTTTTATACTAATTTGTAGAGAATAAATGCCGCAATGTGAAAATGTGCTCAACTACAAATTGAAAAAAAAGTGACTTAACTACTATTTCCACTAGGCCCTTCTATTGTAGAATTTTTTTCTCAGACTATAATCTAGGACAACGCTTGAAAGTACGTTATCACCAAGTACCCTTATTTGTCACGTTAAAAAAAATTACCAAACTAAATTTAGATTATTGCAGCAATAATTGCAATATCACTTCATTAGAAAACAAAGAAAGCGAAGGTTTATGCGGATTTTATTTTGTTATTTTTTAAACAAAATCATATCTGGGATAATTTTTTTGTAATTCCTCCTAAGTAGAATTATTGTAAATTGTAAGCATGCTTAAGTTAATCTAACAATAGTTCTGATATCAGCTCATTACAAAACAAATAAATCGAAATTGGAAACGGATGTAAGATTGGATTTTGTAATTTTTCTAATGAAAAAGTGTTTATTGAATGGCTTAGTGTTTGAAGTAAATATAGTCAAGTCTGGTCTGCAAAAAACAAACTATGTGGGAAGAGTAAAAGATAGCTTTCATTAGGAAAAACCATGTTTTGATTGCAGTTAAAGTCATTTTTAAAGATTAATTCATTGAGAGTTACGCATCAGAGTTTGAAAGTTCAGACTTTTGAAAAATCTATAAACTGTGGAAGGCCAAAATCAGAACAATTATTGTACTAGGATAATTTTATAAAATTGCTCCAACTTCTCAGAAACTTAATCCATTCTGATATACAAGGTTGCTAGGAACTACATCTAGATACTGTGCAGAAACTATTGGTAGTTTTTTGTAGTGTTTGATCGTGTTTAATCAGCGAAGGTGTTCTGAACATCTAGAAGACATGAGGAGGCTGCCCAAGACCGCTCTCGAGATACATGAAATGTTCATGAAGGGGAAACATGTTATCAAACAGTATGACCATAAATTCACAGCGGTTGCTGCGGATATGGTATTCGAGCAAACTATTAATCGTTCTCTAATGAGCTCATCTGATATCATAGGGCGTACAAAACAAGGAGCTTATAGCACAAAGGGAGATAACACATCATAGGTATTAAATAATATCCAATCTATTTCGGGAAATAACTGAGTCTATTGGTTTCGTCGAATGTTTGAACATAATAATAATAATAATAATAACCTACACCTAAAACTCAAAAATTTCCACAGCAAGATAGTATGTTAAACTTTTGGTCAAATCTCTGGAGTCAAAATAGTAAATATAACAAGCAAGCATCTTGGATAAAAAAATTGAAGGATAATTCAACTACATTAAAGTGGCGCGAAGATGACTTTATAACCTGTGCCGCCTTCTCGGCCTGTGCCGCAGACCGCCCTCCCCGAGAGTGGTGAAGCTCCGAATTTGCAGGCATCACGACTTGACCCCTTACTTGTTTCGGCTCCACAGATCCAGGTGGATGCCGCTCCAGAGGTGGAGGACCCATTGCTGCGGCGCGATTTCGCGGTGGTGGTGGCGGGTGAGACACCGGGGGCTTCCCTGCCGCTTCAGGCTACTGTTCGCCGGCCATCGGGTTCCGCTCGGGGCACAACTCTTTCGTCGGCTCCTTCCTCTAAAAATAAAAATAAAAATGAGCGGTCTTCCACTGGTGGTGGACGGAAAAGATCTCGTGGAGTGGTCTTCGGATCGACACAATTGAGCCTTCATACGACTCAGGAACAGGTTACTGGGTACATTTCCGCAGGTTTGCCTACCGAGCTATCTCGTGACTTCAAACTGGAATGTGAAGAGCTTAAAGTAAGATCAGGTAGCTACAGGGGATATGTTGTCTCTGTTCCCGCCTCTGTAGTTGCCAACATACTCAAGCCTGAATTTTGGCCGTCTCGTATAGTTGTTAAGCGATTTAGATCAGCGCGCAATGCCACCGAGAGTTTAAATTTTCCCAACGAGGGAGACAATATGGCTGCTCCTTAATGTTACGTTCTTGTTCATCTTCGGCTGCCTCTCTGAGTCCTTCACCTGTGCATTGTTCAGGCCATTCTACTTCTCTTTCCGATTCGTCAGTCGGTTCCAGTTTCACTCCTGTCGATAGACAGGTGACTCTGCCATATGGCGGTGTCTATTACCAAAATGTGCGGGGACTGCGTACTAAAACTCTTCAGTTTTTGAACAATGTGTGCACACTGAACCTGAATTTAATTTGTCTCAGTGAGACCTGGCTTTCACCTGACATAGTGGACTCCGAAGTATTTCCTACATGGAAATACGCTGTTTTCCGCCACGACCGTGACTTTGAGCTTACCGGCGTAGGCCGGGGCGGCGGTGTCTTGATAGCGGTGCGGTCTTCTCTTAATCCCGTCCCTATTGATCTGGCGGAGCTATCCCGGGTTGTGCCAGTGGTGGATGTTGTGGGAGTATGGGTGAACTTAAATAAACAACACCGAATGCGTGTATTTGCAATTTATATACCACCAAGTCTATCGGCGGATGACTATGAGTTGTTTTTTGAATTATTTGCATCGACTCTCTCTATTTCTGAGGGCGACTTGCTGGTCTTGGGCGATTTTAATGCTCCGCGTTTCGCCGGGGATTTCGATGATTCTAGGGGTGTTGCCATCCATAACTTTATGCAGTTTTCCGACGTAACACAGCGTAACTATATCCATAATTCGCTAGGCCGCACCCTTGACTTAATCTTTTCAAACGTGGGCGTTACAGTGTCGCGCAGTCTTGATGCATTGGTCCCGGAGGACGAGTATCATCCCTCACTTAATTTAGTTCTCCAATTGTCGGGTCCCGACACTCCCAGTTTTGCTCCTAATTTGGATAAGAGCTTAAATTTTAAAAAAGCAGACCTCAATCTTATGTACCGTTTATTCGATGAGACGGACTGGACCTCCGTCTGTGACTGCACGAATGTTGATTTGGCTTGCGACGCATTCTATGCGATTACTAACGGCGTATTCCATGCGAGTGTCCCACTGGGTACGAGTGGTACTCCCAGACAATACCCCCACTGGTTTACAAAGGCACTTATAGCTAACATCCGGTTAAAGGCGGCGCATCATCGACGTTACCAAAAGTCGGGTTCAGTTAGCGATTTCGAGGCATTTAGACGCCTTAGAGCTCTGGTGAAGAAGCAGACTGCCGAGAGCCATCGGGATTACCTTTCTGGTTCCGCAAACGCTATCTGTTCAGATCCTTCGCAGTTCTGGTCCTTTGTGAAGTGCAGAAAGGGTAACTCTAGGATACCAGGTTCCCTGCAATTTAACAATGTTGAGTATTCTAGTCCTGAATCTATTGTCAATGCTTTTGCGGATTACTTCCAATCAGTTTACATGGATTCTGATAAGGATTGCGCGACAGGTTGCGACGATGCTAACCCTTCGTTACTAATCCATAGTCCGAAAGTCTCAAATGCGGATGTTATAGCTGCTTTGCAACGTTCTAAAAACAAACTTACCAGCGGCGTGGATGGTATACCCGCTTTTATACTAAAGGACTGTACCACGACTTTTTCGGTACCCCTACTACATATTTTTAATCTAATATTTACTACCGCCACGTTTCCCCAATCCTGGAAGGTAGCACGACTATGTCCAGTCCTGAAAAAAGGTAGTCCATCAATGATCAGTAATTATCGGCCAATCTCTATCTTATCCAACTTGTCCAAGGCATTTGAACGGATTTTGTATGACCATATTTATGCTCATATCAAGAGTTCACTATCCCTTCATCAACACGGCTTTATGAACGGGCGCTCAACTGTCACGAACCTTGCGACATTTAAACAGTTCGTATCCGAAACTTTGGACTGCCAGGGACAAATCGATACAATCTACACTGACTTCCAGAAGGCGTTTGACCAACTTGATCTATATAGATTGATTGGGAAATTGTCATCGTTTGGCTTCTCTAATCAGCTGATTAATCTCTTCAGTACATACCTATTTGAACGCAAGCAATTTGTTGAATACCGGGGTCATAAATCTTCGGTCTTCTCGGTTAGCTCGGGCGTTCCTCAGGGGTCCAACCTTGGTCCTCTCCTTTTTATAATTTTCGTGAACGACCTGCCCAATATTATATCATCGCAAAAACTGCTATATGCCGATGATTTAAAAATTTACGCAGGCATTTCCTCATTAGAGGATTGCCATCGTCTGCAATCTGATCTGGACCTGATTGGGACCTGGTGTAGGAGTAATCGGTTGCAACTACAAATCTCCAAATGTAAAGTAGTCTCTTTTACAAACAAGAAGACTTTTATTGACTTCTCCTACACTTGCGAGGGCAGAATTTTGGAGAGATGCGATTCCTTCAGAGATTTGGGAGTTATCTTTGACTCACGACTAACCTTCACCGAACACATTAGCGATACCCTAGGTTGTGCGTCCCGCATGTATGGATTCATCTACAGAAACGCACGTGACCTTCAAAGCATTCCATGTTTGAAGCTTCTCTACTATAGCTTTGTTCGTTCAAGGCTGGAATACGCTGCGCTGATCTGGTACCCAACACATGCGTACCACATTAGGCGACTTGAGTCGGTACAACGTCGATTTTTGAAATTCTTGGCATTCCTTCAAGATGGTCTTTACCCGATACAGGGCTATAATCATCGCAAACTCTTGGCTCAATTCGATGTTGAAACACTAGAGAGCAGGCGCTTTGTATCGTCCGTCGTATTTATATACAAACTTCTGAGATACAACATCGATTGTCCACCATTATTGGCAGAGATAAATTTTCGAGTACCTAGAGGTAACTCTAGACAGAGCGACCTGTTCTACTGTAGGTTTAGCCGTACCAACTTCTTGGCCACGTCCCCCATCTCCATCTGCAGCCGCAACTTTAATGTTATTACTGACATTGCCGACCCCAACCACACGGGCCTCAAGGAGTTGGTTGCATGCTGTTACAGGCGAGTTGGGTAATCGCCCCGTCCAAACGATCCAGCACTGACTTATATAAATATGGGTTATTTTATTTTATTTTGTTTGTGCTATGTACTTCTATATATTATAGTTGGTATATATATGTATTGTTATGACCTTAGCCTCACGTTGGCTGCAACTTGTAATGTCCACCGTGAACCGTGAACACGATTTTCTCTTATCTCAGGATGACAGGTTCTTTTGACTTTTACGACGGAATTACCTTAATCACACAGTCAAAGAAAATACGGACATCTTACTCTTTATAAACATTTAATTAACAAATTCACAAAATTAAAATAAACAATACATAAACAATACAACATTCGACAAAATTTAACGATAATGAAAATTTACTGTTACCTTTTAAGATCTAGTTTTAGAATACGCGAACTCCCGCGTACACTTCTTTCTTTTCTCGTCCGGATTTATTAATCTTGGTTCCTTGGTTAATCTTGGTTAATCAACTCCACACAATAAATATTCCTTTGGAAGAGACGACCTCTCACGCTTCCTCCCTCTAGGACACCGGTATTCAATATTCTCTTTATATGCGACTATCAGTCGCTTTCTTTTTAATGGCACTATCTTATGTGCGACCACTCTTGTCGCTTTTTCATTCAACAACGTTTATCTTTTAACGGAACTATTTAATATCCCACTACTTTGTCGCTCGATTTTATTCCACTCGTTTATCGAAAGACTTCTCTTAATTTCGACTACTCTCGTCGCTTGATTTTTACCGAACTCCTTTTTATTCCTCTTTTAAAAGGAACTCTCTTAAATTGCGACCACTCTGGTCGCTTGATTTTAGTCAACCTCGTTTATTTCCTTTTTTAAAAGGACTTCTCTTAATTGCGACTACTCTCGTCGCTTGATTTTTACCGAACCCTTTTATTCCTCTTTTAAAAGGAACTCTCTTAAATTGCGACCACTCTGGTCGCTTGATTTTAGTCAACCTCGTTTATTTCCCCTTGGCAACTCATCCTCTTTTTTTTAATCATGTTTGATTTTATCACGCATTTTATTCTGTCTTTTGGGTTGCCTATCACCGTTATCTTCACGCGTTTAAAATTTATCACAAAAACTTAATATAATAACTTAATCTAACATTTCAAAACATTTTTTTATATAAATTTTTCTCATGCCATTATTTTCTCTGACTGCACGACAAACAATTTAATATCGCAACAGCCAAATTATTGATGGACACAACAGTATATACATTTGTATACACACTCCTTGTAATTAGTTTTTACTGTTAGGAGTGTGTCTAAATCTTTAAATAAATAAATAAATAAATAACATTAGAAGAAATCACTAATGCTATAAAGTTTACTTCCAACTGGAAATCACCGCGGGATTAGATGGTATTCAAAATTATTGGTTAAAAAGATTTAAATCAGTTCACTTACCATTACTTTTTTGGTATAACGAAGCATTGAATGATCCTTCAGTAATTCCAGAATTTTTATGTACAGGTGTTACGTATATGCTTTACAAAAATGGCAACCCTTTAGAACCACAAAATTATAGACCTATCGCTTGTTTACCGACTATTTACAAAATTTTTACATCTATTTTGGCTTCTAAAATTGAAAGTCACTGTAAGGCAAATAGCATTATGTGTATGGAACAAAAAGGTTGTGTCAAAGGTTCACAAGGATGTCGAGAACTGCTAATCATTGATACTGTAATTACAAAGCTAGCAAAGAATAACAAAAGAAACCTGCACATGTGTTATATCGATTATAAAAAGGCCTATGATTCGGTTCCTCATGATTGGCTTATTGATATATTAACTATTTACAAAATTGACCCCAAAATCATAAGATTATTATCTTCAATGATGTCACAGTGGAACACACTCATCTTGAATAATGGAACCAAATTGGAACCAATTAAAATCAAACGTGGAATTTTTCAAGGTGATTCCTTGAGTGCACTTTGGTTTTGTTTGGCTGTGAACCCCCTTTCGACATTATTGAATGATTCTACATCTGGATTTAGGCTTAATTTTGGAAGCAATTGTACCATAACGCATTTACTTTACATGGACGACTTAAAATTATACTCCAGGACAGAAGACCAGCTTGAAAATTTAATAGAATCTACTAAATTATTCAGCCGGGATATTTGTATGGAATTTGGTTTTGACAAATGTGCAAAAATTAATATAAAATCTGGTATCCCAGTCACAAATTCAAATATTTTGAACGAAAATCCCTAACTCCTTCCAGATAAATTTTACAAATATTTAGGAATGCAACAAAATTTTGTTATAAACCAAACATCTCTTAAAAGCGAATTTAGACAAAAATACATCAAAAAACTAAAAATTTTACTTAAGTCAAAATTAAATTCTCGGAACATGATATCAGCTATAAATTCGTGGGCGGTTCCGGTCTTATCATATTCCTTTGGAGTTTTACAATGGTCGGATACAGACCTTAATTCCATGGACACTCTAACTAGGAAAATGTTTTTCAAATATAGATATTTACATCCAAAATCAGCAGTTGAAAGACTATACCTCAAAATAAAGAAAGGAGGACGAGGTCTTATAAATTTATTTAATCTATGCAAATCTTTAACAAAATTATTACGTGATTATTTCTATTCGTTAAACACCCTTTTAATTCAAGAAATCATTAATTTTGACAAACACTTTAGCGGTCTAAATTTAAAAAATAAAAATTTGAATTGTGAACTAAAACATGATTTAGAGATAAACTGGAAAAATAAAGTGCTGCATGGCAAACATCCGACAATCTTAGACTCTATAGGAATTGATAAGGAGATGTCAGTAGAATGGCTTAAAAGAGGATTATTGCATCTTGAAACTGAAGGATTCATGTGTGCTATTCAAGATGGCGTAATAGCAACTAACAGCTACAAAAAGCACATCATGAATTTTGAGGTTATAGATCATTGCCGTAAATGTAATGTCCTCAACGAAACCATTGAACACATAATTGCCGGTTGCTCGTATCTGGCTCCTACTGACTACCTCCGGAGACATAACCAAGTTTGCAAAATATTGCACCAGCAAATCGCAAAGAAAGTAGGTTTGTTGGACCAGTTTAGACCATATTATGACTATATTCCTGAACCTGTCCTTGAAGATGATTCTTTCCTTTTATACTGGGACAGGTTAATATTAACAGACAGAGAAATTAGTCATAATAAACCTGACATCGTTTTAATAAACCAACGCGATCGAAATGTAGTCATCATAGATGTTACTGTGCCTTTGTCGAAAAACGTATTAAATACGGAAAAAGAAAAAATTCGCAAGTATGAGGCACTAGCAATGGAAATAATGAGTATATGGGGCCTAACAAAAATTAATATAATACCAATAGTAATATCGGCTACTGGTGATGTGGTATCTTCTAAATTTAAAACCCATCTTTCCCATTTAGACCTTTCTTCAAAATTATTCCCAGAAATGCAAAAAGCAGTTATTTTGGAAACATGCCACATAGTTAGAAAATTTTTAAATGCTAATCATTAATAATAATCGAAACTTTTAAATATTTTGAAAATTATTGAAAATTATATGTAAAATTTGCTCAAAAGATATATTTCATTAAGATATATTGTACTTATATATAAAGTACTAACACAATTTTAAATATAGAATGGTTGGAGCAAAATCCCCCATTCTATATCTTCCACCACATTGTATGTGAGTTTTAAAATAAATAATAATAATAATCTTTATTTCCGATCAAAATTTACATCACTATTGCAACATAAAAAAATGAAAAGAAACTGTGTCAATACAAAAAAAAATGTTTACTACAAAAATACTTTGCTTCCAGTAGTTACAGCTAATTGCATTTTAAAAATTCACAAGCATAAATTCATAAAAACATGAAAGCAATTTACAAATTGATAGGCTCTGATAGCATCAAATTTCTCTTTCAAAATATTCTTTTAAATTGTAAGGCTCTAGATCCAGAAGAAACGCCTTAACCTTCTTATTAACTCAACTTTTTTTGTCGATTTTCTTCAGCTCACTGGGTAACGCATTGAAAATTTTAATGCACATGTACTGTTATGTCCAATGCAACGCCACTGGAAGCCCAGGCAACGCCAACCAGCGCGCACGCCCATCATCCACGCCGCCATTGCATCACGATACTCATGTACAGTTTACACAATAGTTTGTTCAATAGTTTTCGAATAATTATTTTTTTAATAAATGAATACAATTAACGATTGTTTAATTTACAAGCATATACAACAAATTGGCGACGAGAAGGAAGAATGGCAGAATTACAAGAGGTATTACAAAACATTGCGAAATCAATTGCATCGCAAAATGCGGCGTTATCTCAAATATTAAAAACCCACACGCCAAAGGAAACATTGCAAAATGTGAGTACACCATTTATATTCAAAGATAATCTACACCCGTATGAGGAGGATAATGAAACTTTCGACTCATATCTACAACGCCTCGATAATCATTTAAAATTAAAGAATATGGATGATAAAACCCCTGATAGGGACAAAATTTGCGTACAACTTTTAATAGGGTGCCTCAGTCCTAAAATATATCAAACATTGCGAAAGTTAACGGCACCAGAACTACCGATTTCAAAAACATACAAAGACTTAACAAAAATGTTGAAAGATTATTTATCTCCTCAAGAAAGCGTTATCGCAGCACAACACAAATTTGTTTCAAGATTACAATCAGATGGAGAATCTGTTGCAGAATACACAGCTGAACTGAAACAGCTGACCACCAACTGCGATTTTAAATGTGAAAAGTGTTCGGCATCTACCATCGATACCCATCTACGTTCGCAGTTCATTAGAAGAATCAGAGACGACGAAATTAGGCAGAGATTATTGCAACAAAAAGCCAGTGCATCGTTCAAGGAAACCATCCAGTTAGCACATTCAATAGAAATTTCAAAACAAGAATCCAACCAAATCCGACCAAGTAACATCGGTATAAATCGTATAGAAGAAGGATATGGAAAATCTAAGTACAGACAACTACAAAAGGGCACACAAATACAAAATTTATGGGGTAAATGTTTCCGCTGTGGTAGTACAGAACACAAGGCTGACACATGTTACGCAAGATCTTTTACATGCGGGAAATGCAACAAAATTGGACATTTACAAAAGGTATGCATGTCAAAAGCGCAAACAGCGATGTCCAGGCAACCGAGAAAGAATTTTACAACCACGAAGGTAAAGAAAATCGACATGGAAAGTGGAAGCAGTTCAGAAGAGGACGAAAATCTCCAACTTCATAAATTGGTAGCTATAAATCTAATTAATAGTGACAAAATCATTTTAGAAATCCGAATGAAAAACCAAATTTGCAAGATGGAATTGGACACGGGTTCCGGAGTATCAACCATTCCAATAAAAAGATTCAATCAAATATTCCCCGAGAAGAAATTGAACGCCACTTCAGTAAAACTACGAACATATACAGGGGAAATTATCCATCCCTGCGGTACAGCAGATATCACATTCAATTACAAGGACCAAGAAGCCCAAGGCCGTTTATACATCCTACCAAACCATGTAGAGCCCGTATTAGGACGAGATTGGCTCAAACTAATCAAAATAAATTGGAACGAAATTAACATGATCAACAACAGTGCACCATTCCCAATTTCAATCGAAAAGGAATTTACAAATATTGCAAGAGAAATATAAAGACGTTTTATCAAGCGAATTGGGGGAAATTCCAGAGTATACTTATTCTTACAAATTAAAAAATCCAAATATCATTCCAAGCTACCTAAAACCAAGAAAAGTGCCATACGCTTTAAAATCCAAAGTTGAAGAAGAACTAGACAGATTAGAAAGTTTAGGAATAATAGAGAAAATGGTTCATTCACAATGGGGAACTCCTGTAGTACCAATTCTACGTAAAGACGGCCGAATTCGGTTGTGTGCAGCTTACAATGCTACAATTAATAAATTTATTCAAGACGATTGCTATCCTATACCTGTAATCGAAGATATTTTCAACCAAATGAAAGGAGGAGTTTACTTTAGTACTTTAGACATACAAAATGCATACTTACACATGAAAGTCGATGAAGAAAGCGCTTTAATGCAAGCCATTTCTACACACAAAGGAGTTTATAAGGTAAAACGTTTAATGTATGGAGTCAAAACTGCTCCGGGTGCATGGCAGAGATTTATGGATCAAACGTTACGTGATCTCAAAGGAGTAACTTGTTTTTTCGATGATATTGCAGTACAAGGTAAAACACCGGAAGAACTGTTACAACGATTAGAAGAAGTTTTTGGAAGATTACGAAAGTACAACTTGCACCTCAACAAAAGTAAATGTAAATTTTTTAGTAATCAAATTTCATACTTAGGGCACAAAATTGATGGCAATGGACTACATACACTAACGGACAAAGTAGAAGCCATTAGCAACAGCCCGCAACCGAACAACCTCACAGAGCTACGCACATTCCTGGGGTTAATACACTATTACCAACGATTTTTACCAAATCTAGCATCAAAACTACATCCATTATACGAACTATTAAAAAAGGGTACTATTTTCAAATGGACGCCAAAATGCGAAAAAGCTTTTACAAACATAAAATCGGAAATTACAAGCACTAAAGTACTTACACCTTTTGATGCAAACTTGCCGTTAATTCTAGCAACCGATTCATCCCCGACAGGTTTGGGAGCAATTATTTCACACATGATGCCGAACGGATCAGAAAGACCAATTGCATTCGCATCAAGGTCACTAAATTCAGCAGAACGCAATTACAGCCAAATCGATAAGGAAGCCACAGCGATTGCTTGGGGACTGAAGAAATTCTTTCAATACTGCTACGGTCGGAAATTTACATTAATTACAGACAATCAAGCACTGACCAGAATTTTTCATCCAGAAAAGGATTTACCAGCTTTATCAGCCATTAGATTGTTACATTACGCCAATTATCTTTCAGGTTTCAATTACAATATTCAATATCGAAAAGCAGCTCTCCATACCAATGCAGATTATTTATCAAGAGCACCACTCCCAATTACAGTCAAAAAGCACGATGTTAACGAAATATTTCAAATTAACCAAATAGAATATTTACCTATTACAAGAAGAGAAATAAAAAAAGAAACAGTAAAAGATCCAGAATTAAGAAAAATTTATTTAGCTGTAGAAAGTGGTGATAAGTTACCATATGGATTAAACGAAACAGAATTTTCGATTCAGGATGGATGTTTGTTAAGAGGTATACGAGTAGCTATTCCAAAACCTTTACGAAGACAAATATTATCAGAATTACACAGTGCCCATACCGGCATCGTTAAGATGAAATTACTAGCAAGAAGTTATGTTTGGTGGCCTGGAATTGATAGCGACATCGAACAAATGTCCAATGAATGTTTAGCCTGCAGTAAAACTCGTAACAATCCGGCGAAAATTGGAACGCACCCGTGGGAATACGCGACAGTACCTTGGCAGAGAATACATATCGATTATGCAGGACCATTTTATGGAACATACCTCCTAGTTTTAGTCGATTCATATACGAAATGGATTGAAGCTATTCCGACCAAATCAATTACTTCCACTACAACTATTAACATTTTAAGAGAAATATTCGCTAGGTATGGATTACCCATCACCTTGGTGATCGACAATGGCACAAATTTTAAATCGTTTGAATTCAAGAAGTTCCTTACATCAAACGGAATTAACCACAAAACTACGGCCCCGTATCATCCTGCTACCAACGGCCAAGCCGAACGCTACATCCAAACGATCAAAAGAAGCCTTAGGAACTCACTATCGGAAGGAGGGGATTTTAAGTTAAGTCTATTTAGATTTCTAATGCAATACCGAAAAACTCCAAATATAACCACGAATACAAGTCCAGCCGAATTGATGTTTCACCGAACCATACGTACGAGACTCGACCTGATAAGAAGAAATCTCAAAAACGACATGTCAGAAAACTCTTCAATTGAAAATAAAATCCCAAGAGTTTTCAAAGCTGGTGAAAAAGTCCAAATAAGAAATTATTCATCTCCTACCGAAAAATGGAAGTGGGGCATTATTGTGCGAAGAAGTGGAAATTTACATTACGATGTTGACGACGGACAGAGAAGATTAAGTAGACATGTCGATCAGATTCTACCACATGCGGGAGACTTGCCAAATCAACAGTCGCAGGACCAATTTACAGAAGAGGATGATTCACAAGTCGGAAATCCGAAATCGTTTTCAATTCCAACCTCTCCAATACGACCACCACCAGTTCATCCACCTGTTCAAGAGGAAACAGCAGCAACAGCTCAGCCAGGGTCACCAGCGGCAGCACCTACGGTGGAGCCACCAACTCTGCGGAGATCCGAAAGGATACGGGGGCGGCTAAATCCGAAATTACGGGGGGGATGATGTTATGTCCAATGCAACGCCACTGGAAGCCCAGGCAACGCCAACCAGCGCGCACGCCCATCATCCACGCCGCCATTGCATCACGATACTCATGTACAGTTTACACAATAGTTTGTTCAATAGTTTTCGAATAATTATTTTTTTAATAAATGAATACAATTAACGATTGTTTAATTTACAAGCATATACAACATGTACCATGGGTTTTTCTCAGTTAAGCTAAGCCTATGAATCGGATAATAAATGTCTAAAGTTCTTTCATTATACCCCAAGTTTTTTCCTTTATCAATAAATTTTTCTTAATTTTTAAACAAGAACATCAAGCACTCGTACAAATAAACCGCAACGAAAGTCAGTAAATTATTAGCTCTAAAAATGCTTCTACAAGATTCCATGTATTTCATATTAAAAACAATTCTTAAGGCAGCCACAGACTATCGGCTTTGTTCGACGTACTTGTTCGACTGCTTTGTTCGACGAGCAAGTCTGTGGGTGTGTGGCAGTAATTCCGTCGTACTTGTTCGCCAACAAGAACGACGGATTTGTTCGACGGTTTTGTTCGATGGCTTTGATCTCTGTCTCTCTGTCTCTATCTCTCTAACTATCTCTGTCTTGATAACACCGTCGAACAAGTCTGCAAGTCTGTGGCCTATTCGAACAAAGCAGTCGAACAAAGCAGTCGAACAAGTACGTCGAACAAAGCCGATAGTCTGTGGCTGCCTTTATCACTCGTTTTTGAATAACAAAAATTCTTTCGCCCTGTGAGCTGTTTCCCCAGAAAATAATCCCGTATCTCATTATGCTTTCAAAGTTTGCATAATATAGAATTTTCATCACCTTGATGTCTAAATATTTACTCGATATTCTTATGCCGTAGCAAATTTTATTTAATTTCTTACATGCTAGATCAATGTGTGTAGACCATTTTAGCCCTTCATCAATGACTAGGCCTAGAAACTTGGTGTCTTTCACCGTATGAACAATATTATTATTAAAATTGATGTTTTCCGGTTTTTCTTTGGTGTTTTTTGTTGTATCTATTAAATACTACCACTTTAGTTTTAGTTTCGTTAACAATTAAATTATTTCTGTCGAACCATGTCTTTGCTTTCATGATTAAATTATTGCTATCATCTATGAGATTTTGCGATGTTTTACCTCCAACCAAGAAGTTGGTATCGTCTACATAACTTGTTAGGGATATATTACTTGCTTCATTTACAATTTCCTGAAGGTCGTTGACATATATAAGGAACAGTATGGGACTAATTATGCTTCCTTGTGGCGCTCCTATTTTATTTTCTACAATTGCAGATTTCGCTGTTATTTTGTTTTTAGTTATTTCCACCCTTTGCCTCCTATCAGACAGGAAGGAACTTAGCCACTGAATGGCATTTCCTCTAATACCGTATTTTTCCAATTTTAATATAAGATTGTTCCTATCTAAGCAATCATATGCTTTTGACAAGTCTAAAAATATTCCAACTGCCAATTCATTACTTTCTAGGAATTTCAAGACTGTTTTTGTAAATTCATAAATTGCCGTATCGGTGGATCTGCCTCTTAGATAACCATGTTGATGCTTACCGAACACAGAACATTCATTAAAAAAAACCGCCAACCTCTTGCACATTATCGATTCAAACACCTTTGAGAAACTGGGTAACAAACTAATAGGTCTGTAGTTTTCCAAATTTTCGCGATTTCCTGTTTTAAATAATGGTTTAATTACTGCGAGTTTCAATTGTTGTGGAAATATTCCATATTTGAAAGAATTGTTGATTATATATGCAATAACATTCTTGATCTCTTCGATGCAAATTCTAATAATTGCAGTTGGAATGTCATCGTCCCCGCTGCTGAATTTATTCTTTAAACTCCTTGTATGTTTGACCACTTCATCTGGAGTGGTTGGTTTTAAAAACATTGACCTATCATTTTCAGTTAAATTATTCACTGTTGACCCCGAAACCGAATTATCGATTTTATTCAGCAAGTCTGCAATCATGTTTACTGAAAATATATTGTAGTATTCCGCTATATCTAAAGGTTTTCCTTTTATCTGGCATTCTCCATCTCCTGCAGACTTGCCAGTTATCTCTCTGCAGATTGACCACATGGATTTTGACTTATTATCTGATGTTCTTATCCTCGTTTCATAATTACGGGATCTACATTCGATTAGAAGTTTATCATATTCGGTGAAAAATCTACGGTGTTCGTTTGAATTTTGTTTCTGGTCTTCTACTTGCATACTGACTTCCTGTGCGGTATGATCCGATATGTGTGTTACGTGTATCTTACTTTCCCACCCGTGTTTAACGTTTATAAAAATATTATCTATACAGCTTTCACTATCACCCTCTTTACCTGTTATTCTAGTATTTTCAGATATACATGCATACAAATTATAAGAATTTAACAATGAAAATAATTCACATTTGTTTTTATTATCGCGCTTCATTTTTATGTTGAAATCACCCGCGATTATGATTGTTTTATGTTCCTCGATAATAATGGAAAGTAATTGTTCTAATTTTCCAATAAATACCTGAATGTCTCCTTCTGGTGGCCTGTATAATGATACAATCAAAAAATTGTAATGATTTACCGTGCATTCAGCCGCTGCTACTTCAAATACCCCAGTCATCGATATTTCATTTAAGTTTTTCCTGTTTCTTGATATAATTCCAACGTTTCCTTTCACGAATACTGCGACCCCTCCGTGTTTTCCTTTTTCCCGACAAAATTTAGACACTAGTTTAAAGTTTTTGATTGGTAATTGTTCTAATTGCTCTGCTGTTTTCCAATGTTCCGATATACACAGGAACTTACATTCAGGATGTTGTTTGAGCATAAATTGTATTTTATCAATTGAATTTCCTAGAGAACGCACATTTTGGTGTATCAGACTAATCTTATTTACAAAACTATTTACATCTATGTTTACATTTGGTTCACTATTATTATTTTCACTTTGTTTGTTTTTACTATTTACAGTCTCAACTGCATGCTCTCTTATACCGCCCGTGATCATGTTTCCTTTGCGTTCGTTGGCCCTAAAAAAGGTGGAGAATTTCTTGTTGTCTTCAATCTACTTGTGAAGAAGTTATTTATGAAAGTTCCTTGAGGCCAATTATTAGCATTTGTTATTATATCGCTGTAAATGACCGGGACGTTTACTCGAAATGATGCGTATGTATCAAATTTGGGCTTGAGAGACTCGCATTCACAACCTTCAATGCCAAAACTTTCTACATGTTCTTTTATATCACCTGCTGCGTATTGTGGCGATATTCGCGATATAAAGAAACTTGCTCTTTTAGGTACAGCACACAACTTGAACTCTTTTGATTCTTGACCTGTTCCTATTACAATTGACCGTCGTAATTTATTTCTTTTACTATACGTTACAACCTTATTGAAACCATCATCTGTGTCTAGATTGTCCTCTGTTTGTTTAATCATGTCCTTATTTGTTATCTCTTTTTGCCTTTCCTCTTTCTCCTTTGTTATATTACTCTTTGGCATTTCTTTGCTTTGTTCATTCATATCAGTTGTATCATTCTCACTTACTGATCTTGTTCTCAGCTTGTCGGAATACTTCTGCTTTGGCTTATTAATTTGTTATTTAGGATATGCCCCTTTGTTATTGTTTTTATTAGCTACATTTATATTTGTAGCATTCAGAGATAATCCTCTATCAAGTTCAGAACGGCTATCTTCAACAGCTGCACTACGCTTTTCCTTATTTAAATTTTCAAGGTTATGGTTTAAATTGCACATGCCCTTGCTTAACAATTTAACCTCCTCCTGCAGGTTCCTTATCAAACTCTCCTGATTCTTGATCATCTTCAAACACTCCCCCAACATGGCTCCCATGCCCGATGCATCGGCACACACGCTGCAGAACCATCTCAAACTTGAATTTCCCGTCAAACAATTCAGCTCACTCTTTTTCACCTCCGCACATGCCATGTGGAAGACGGGCAATTTATTAACAAAAGTAATACATTCAAGAAATACAAAGGAAAATATTTTGAATATTTTTAAAATCAGCTATGTTATTTGTACTGCACACTGCGCAAAATACAGTTTTACAACAAAACAAAAAGAATTTCAAGTATCATCCACAACGTCATGCTACCAGCATTTGATAGCAGTAAAACACAAATTACAAGTTCTATAGTGAAATCCATCAAAAGAAGTCGAACAGTTCAGCCCACCGCATGATACAAATAGCTCAAGTTCGTGCATATTATCTTCATGAATACATTTTTTTTGTCAATAGAGAAAGCTGTTTTTAACATCAATACATGCATACCAATGTAGGTTAACTAAAATCATTCTTGTTAATGCAGTTCACTGAGCAGCTCTTCATCGACTTGGTGTAAAGAAAATGTGGATGCTCACAGGAGTTCGTGATACCACACGACTTTTGCCTGTGCATGCTATTTGCCAAAAAATGGGTTAGCCATCCATGTTCTCTCTGAAGCAGATTACACTATTAAGCTTGATACCAAGATAGCAGCTCTTAGCAGTGAATCTACAGCACATTTAGAAAGCTTTGAAATATTGTCTGATGGGGATGAGATAGAAAAATGCCTTAAACCAGCAGAAGATTTCTTAGTGCGGAAGGAGTCATCTTGCAGATTTTCAGATGAACTCAGATTGTGGTTGTATCATCATGGGAAGAAAACAGATAGCCGAGATTTACCACCTACAAGCAAACATGCCAAGGGACATTTGCCGAGATCTTATTTCTGTACATACTTACAGCAACACTGTATTGATGATATGTTTGTTCTTTAGATGCCTATAAATTTGGTTTGAAGTGATAGATAATGGTTTATGGTAGAAATTTTTTTTAAGAACATCCAGATGACTTTATTGGGACATGTAATTGTATAAATGGCGCCAAATCCTCATGCGTTTATAGGGAAAGGGAATTAGCCTGTTGTTAGTTTTGTATGTGTAACAATGTTAGCAGGTCTGATTTAACTTGTAAAAATCCTTTTTATAGAATATGTACATAATAATTTAATCATTTTTTATGTAATTCTTAATATTGTTTATAATACTCGTAGTATACACTCCAAGTGGAAAAAGAGGCCATTTCATCTCGTATGCGAATTGGCATCTAGCGGCAGCGGGAGAAGCGGTAGATTCACCCTATGTTAAGGGATTCCAATTTGCAACAGAGATTAAATGGCGCTTTTGTCACGAATTGTGTATACTACTTTATGCAATCCTAATAACAGCCGACAAAAAAAATAAAAACAGCATTTCAAGTCTCGCCCACACATATTAGACCTCTTCCACAAGAAGTTGTTCGTCAGGAAAAGAGGAAAAGTATTCGTCGCGGTACGATTGCCATATTGTCCTCTTCTCCCTACAAAAATTAGTTGGAAGCAGAAATATTCAAAACTCCTTCAGTAAAAAAACCTGCGACCAAATGAAAGCAAAACGTTCAGCTTCCAAAAAAGAAATTAGTGAAACACAGAAAACTGGAAAGCTTCTCCTGCTTTTCGTCGTCAGATGAAGAATACGAGAGTTCCATCTTTTGTAATGAGCTGTTTTCCAAATCCAGACAAGCGGAAGGAAGGATAAAATGCAAAATATGCTAACGTTGGGCGCATGAAGAATGTTCTGGCTAAGAAGAACAGGACAATGATTTTACTTGTGACTGTTGTCTCTAGGAAAACTTTAATTTACCTACTTTTTTTTTCAATTACAAAATATCTTATATATTAAATAATATAATCAAATAAAACAACTTATAATGTATGTTACAATATTAGAATTTTTAATCTATGCTTTATTATGTTCTAACACATCCATTTAGGTGTCCGCTTCTATCATATCTAGTACCCGGTTTTACACGATCAGGCTGACAAAACCGGGTACTTTGACTTTTTGTTTAAATAACCATCCAGATCAATAACGGTAATTTTAAACAACATTCTGTATCAACTGTCTCTACACCTCTTAGGGGGTCTTCCCGGTGGCCTGGTTCCATGGGGGATTCCATCTCTGTATATCTTTTGAAGTCGATCTTGGTTCATACGCGATATGTGCTCATTCCAAGCTCTTCTTATTCTAGTCCATCTTATTACATCGGGCATGTTACACGCTTTCCTTATGCGGTCGTTCCTAATTATGTCGACAAGTGATCTCCCT
Organism: Podabrus alpinus; assembly: GCA_932274525.1. Lineage (NCBI taxonomy): Eukaryota > Metazoa > Arthropoda > Insecta > Coleoptera > Cantharidae > Podabrus > Podabrus alpinus. The sequence continues at coordinate 69,675,077 of OW026454.1, forward strand.
GTTATGTCCCTTAAGACTTTCATTTCGTTTGTTCTCAGGATTCTCTTTATTTTGGTGGTTTCCGCTCTTGCCTCTATGGCGTATGAGAATATGGGTCTCACGCATGCCTTGAATATTCTTGATTTGCTTTCAACTTTTAGAAATTCATTTGTCCAGATTGTATCTCTCAAGCATCCTGAGATCAACGACGCTTTTCGAACCTGGGACATGGTTTCTTCTACTAGATTGCCACATCCATAGATTTCTACTCCCAAGTATTTGAAGTATAGTACTTGTTCTATCACGTTGCTGTCTATGATGAGCATGCATCGTCTTGGATGTCATTTCTTGAAGTTGTTTTAGGCATTTGTTCTTGGCTGCGGAGATCTCCATATTATATAATTTCGATGTTGTGTTAAAAATGTTGAGCAGTTGTTGAAGATCATCCTTTTTTTCGGATAAATACAGCGTCGTCAGCGTAGCATATAACTTTAATCCCTTTATTGCTCATACGATATTCATTACCTTGTGTCTTTATTTCTTTTATCCATTATTAGGTTGAAGAGCAAGGGCTCAGCTATCACCTTGTCTGATTCCATTTGGTATTGGGATTTTTTCTGTTAGTTCTCCTTTTGTCCACACTTATGTCCTGTTTCCAGTGTTGAGCAGGTGTATCATGCCTACCATGTTTTGGGGGATATTGCCTTGTTGCAGGATCTCAATGATGTCTTTGATTCTGACTCTGTCAAACGCCTTTGCTAAGTCTACAAAACACATTTACGCCGATTTTTGGAACTCAATCGACTATTCCGTTCATTGATTTTATTTATTTTCTGTATATTGTCGTTTTTATTTGAAATCTTTAGCGAAAATAGGGTTTCTGTCATATTAGTCTGAATATTAAGTACCCGGTTGTAGCAGACTCTCCCCTACTACATTATGTATTTATATGTACATAAGTGAAGTGACAAAACTTAATAAAATTTGCAGTCGTAGCAAAGGGAAGATAAATAATACTAACGTAAGTTAATGCAAAACGTTGAGACTGATGAGACAACAACTAAACGGTAATATTTATAAGCCATTGGGATTAAATAATATCTCATGGGATTAAATTTTTTAATTTTTTAATTAAATTAACAACCTGAATTGCTTCATTTACTATTCTTTTGAATAATTCTTCCATTTTTCTCCTTGTTCTAGCCACGATCACCACATCATCTGCATAAGCGACTATCTGCGCGTCTCTATTATTTATCGTTCCGCCGCATTTGGATTTCCTCGCTATGTACTCCATCACAATATTAAATAATGTTGCAGACAACGCATCTCCCTGCCGCACGTCTTCACTAATTTCAAAAATCTCGGTTTCTCCTTCGAAGGTTTTCACTGTGGCTCTTGAGTTATTTATTGTTAATTTAACCAGTCTTATCAGTTTCTGAGGAATATTCATTTTCTGCATAATTTCAAACAATTTCCTTCTGTTTACCTTATGAAAAGCCTGCTGGTAATCAACAAAGAACATGTGCAGGTCCATATTATACTCCTGACACTGTAACGATTTTTTGAATCGTTACTTTTTCTACTTTGCTTTGACAACTTTAGCAACGCCCTGTATGGTGGATTCATGCATTAATTCTAATGTTGGCGGAATTGCTGTGTTTTTGATAATGGGGGTCGCGATAGCGACTCGAGGAGAATAGTTTTGTGAAGTGCTAAGGAAGGTTGTGTTTTGGAAGAGCTGGTCAATTCCTGTTTGTGATGGAGCGATAGCCATGGATGTGGTTCGGGTGGCTGTGGCGAGGATTCGTTTTTTGGCTTGCGCGATTCTCGTTGAAGGATTTTTTTTGTTCGCGTAGGTGAGTGCGATATTTTTGCTATTTCTATTTGATTTCCGTTCTGGTTTGTCGTCTCTTGATCAAATTTGGGCATATGGCTTTGTCTTTTTTGTATTGCTCCCGCAATTACGCAATTTGTGCGTAATTGTTATTTTATTAACTCCTTGGTACCCGAAATTATTTTTCCTTGTGTGCGTGAATACAAGTTTGTTCTGTGTAGTAATTGCTGCCTCATACTGTATGTTTTTTTGATCTAAACGGTTGTTTAGAGCCATTTTTTGTGTAGGTTTAGTACTGCAATTTTTGAATTAAGGCGAATTTATTTGAATGGGAACGCTGATAGCATAAGATAGACCGCCTGGCCTGCCAGATAGCAACGTTGTCGGTCGCTTTTACAATTCGATTACTATTACACGTTAAATATTTTAAGTAATTTTAAATATTTAAGCATCGTATTTTCTTATTGTATTTAAATGCGATTACCATCTAGGGGTTTGCATGAGTGTGATTATTGTGGATTTTATATTTGCTCTTAGCAAATCACGTTTGACGTCGCATTCCATGCTCGCTTCTAAAGGGAGTTCTAATCGATTGTTGGTGGTTGGTTTTCTTTGTGTTTTCTGGTTGCGGTCGATCTTGCTATTTTAACACAGATGAGGTAGTGTCGTTCGACGAGTCGTTATATATTTTTCCGGTCACGGGGGCATCCTCCAACCTTTGGTTATCTATTTTCGGAAGCACAAATTGTAATTTTTGTGTTTCTAAGTTCTATCTTTGTACGGGGTGAAAACAATTACATGGCGCCCAGATTAACACCTTTTTTTCGCTACATTTATGTATTCTTAGCGTCATTCCGTATAATTGTGTAACATCAACCGAGGGTAGGGGGGTTCCGTTTTCTTCATGGTCCGTGCTTGAGCTAGCACTTCGTGGCATTTTCTATCTTTGTCCGGCGATCCCCTGAGTTATCAACAAAGATCGTCGGGGCAGTTTTTGTCGTCCCTTGGAGTGGCAGAAATTGTTACAACACCTCTCTATCATTTGTTTTATAACATGTATCGCGTCAGTCGTCGATCTTCCTTCCCGAAAACCGTGCTGATAATCGCCAGTTATTTCTTCTGTATATTTCTTTATTCTTCTACTAGCGCTGCGAAACCCTCCGGGTTTCTGGCGCTAGGCCTGCCGGCGTTATTCCAATGCCTTTATTAAGGGCAAACCTGGGAACAATGATTTTTCAATGTGTAATTCCAACTTAATTACAAACTGTTAGAATTTAAAATTTTTTTTCTATTCATGACAATCATATGGCATACGAGTAACATCCCATTTCATATTTGTCGTACCAATCCACAATTCGACTTGGGGAAGAGTTTTGATCTTCAAATTAATTTTCAAGGTCACATGTTTTGGAACAAATCAAAGCCAGCGACGGTATCTATCGAGATCTTTAATTGTGACAATTTTGTAAAATTTGAAAATTTTGCTATTACCGACATAACTATGACCTTTAACAATTTTTCAAGGTTACAATAGATAGATAGTTAACAACTACATAAGACATTTAAGAAATACTGCATTTCAAGCTCCCCCAGATTTAGAATAACTGTCGGAAGAATACGTAAGCGTAACCGCGCGGTCGCACAAAGAAATTTTATTACCCTCCTGAGGTCACCTAATAAAGCTGTAATCGAATTTCCAATAAAATCACTTGACCTTGAGGACTTAAAAAAAAGCGGAAAATGTAGGAATTTTCACGTTGAAAGTTGTTGATTTTTGAAAATTCACCGTGGAGTGCCGGTTCATATCCGAGAAAAGGCAATAAGTTTGTGCATAATTTCGGACCTTCCGGCGTCAATCGCCACCAAGTGTGCAAAAATCGCGCCGGTGGGTTCTTCTGGGGTTCTCGGATAGGAATTTCGGCGTAAAACGGCCTCTGTTGCGCTCCTCCACGCCGCCTCCTCCCCTCCCCTCCAATTATTTTTACTCCCCCACCTCGGGCCCGTTGAACCGGTCATTTTAAGACGTCGCACGTAAAAATCGGTCCGAAACTAAGGCGTCGGCGCACGTTTTTGTGACGCTTTTTCTTAAATTCCTTATTATTTTATAATATAGATTCATTATTGTAGACAAGACTTTGTACACCATGGGGAGCAATGTAATTCCTCTATAATTTTGGCAGTTTTCCGTATCGCATTTCTTGTGTATTGGAATTATCCTTCCAATCTGCCATTTCCTGGGCATCTCTTTATTATTCCAAATCTTTCCAATCAGCTCATGTATTTTCTTGTATAGCTCCTTTCCTCCATTTTTAAACATCTCTTCGCATATTTTATCTCTGATAGGGGCTTTTCCATTTTTCTCCAATGATGGCTTCAACTCTATTTTGTTCATCTTTCTCCATTTTCTCATCATCCCACTATTCTAAAAATAATAATAAATACAATATATTATTAATTCAAATTTCACGAAAATCGGTCAAGTATTAACGAAGATACACACACGTGATGGAGGGTCCGCCATATTTGATGACGCCATAGTGGGAAAATGTACCAGGTGCCGGATGTCCACCCAAAGTGAAAAACACTTACTTAGACACCTACTAAGCAATTCCGAAAAACAATTCTCTGCACTGAACTTTCCCTACAGAACCAGATCTAGGTCCTGGACTACACGGAGAAAAATAACTGTTGGTAATGTAATCCCTAACAATAACCGAATCTCGTGATGACTAGTAATATGCCCTAGTGGCTAGTCTGGTGGGCAAGAGAGTGGAAAGTTTGCCGAGCTACTGGTAATAAAAGGTTTAGGGCAGATGTCAAGAAAATATGCCTTGCATGCCACGTGATTAAGCCTTTCCTCAACAGGTCTAACTTGGCTACCCAAAATTACGAAGAGCAGCGCAAAACTAGTACAAATTCGATGTAATGCGAGAAACAAGAGCACGTTTGACTAGCTTATGCGATAGATCTATCTTGAATGCAACTTGGTGTGGGTGCGCTAAACTACGGTTGGAGTGTTTCCAAACATAATCAATGATGCGCAGAAAAAAAAAAGAAATAACACCAAGACAGGTCAAATTTGCAATATTTTTAAAGGAAATTGCAATTTTAATTTTAATTTTAGCTTTAGACAACTTTTGTTGAAAGGAATTGGTTTTTTAGATTATTTTTGTTATGTTGAAGGCATGGACTTGGAAGGTTAGGACCGGCAACTGTGGTTATAAATGCGAGCGCTTAACCGAATCGCGAAAAACTATTATAATAAGTAGTATAATGCTGGTATTACACTATGCAATTACGACGAAAAATTATCAAGTTTTAAGGTGCTTTTATAGTCCACTGCTTATAGTCAAAAAATCAAACAAACTACGGAATAATTCATATACAAACCGTTTTAGTGTGTTTTGGCTTTAATAGGGTGTTCTAAATAGTTTCTCAAAAGTCCCCAAAGATTGGGTGTCCGCTAAAGTTTTCAGGGCCTGAAAACGGCGGAAATTTCAGTTCCAAAATTAATTTTTGTGAATATCTCAATTTCTATAGGATTTAGGTAAAAAATACATCAGATAAAAAAGAAAGCTGGAGAAATTCTAGAAAAATTACTAAGATAGACACTTTTTCATATAAGCAACCGTGTCCATGATACACGCGAGTGAAATGTCATCTGAAAGCAGGTAAGTATAGTAATATAATATAATTTTGAAGGCAAGGGAAGGGTTTTCGAAAAATATGTTATTCTACATTTCGCTTTAGATTTGCTCACTTTATCGATTGAAAGAAAAAAAAATTTGAAATTGGAAAATTTCTTCAAAAAATGTAACATATTTTTCGATTTGAGCTCTTCGAAAGGACCGTTATGTCACAGATAACTTACTACAGATAGCTCACGCTTATGGAAAAATGGGTGTCCCTATTCAGTTATATTTGGAAGCGAATGAAAATTAGTTTGGAAGCCAATGGTTAAAAGTAAGAGAGGCGCTGCATGTATTTGCTTCCAGCCCTCAGGCAAAAATAACCCCAGGCGGCTCAGGTACTACCTACCTAACTCAGGTAGTAAAAACTGTTGGGTTTTTACAAACATTTTGTGTTTCTGTTTATTGATTTGAATTTTGGAATGAACATATAAAAAATTATTTTTATTTTTTTCTTCTAACGGATAAAAATGAAAAGGTACGTATCATTTGAAAGACTTTTTTTTTTGGCTTTTAAAGATACCCAACACTGGATATTTTGTTCTTTAATTATTGTTTTTTAAATTAATTTTTAATTCACATAAACTTCAGGGCCGTATCAGCGTTACATGAAACACTAGTCAATAAAAATAAGAATTTTCTGTAAACGTCTTGTATGAATATAAAAATACCTCAAGTCAAATTGAAAAAGGGAAATAAATTTGGAATATCTAAAAGTTCGAAATGTTTTTAACAACAAAGTAATAATAGTAGAATAATTTTATCACTTTTATAGTTGAGAAATCACAGTACTTTAATTAGACCCCCCTATGTCAAGGGGGGGGGGGGAGTTTTGAATACAAGTCAAGTCAAATAACCTACCTTTTTAAACATTGAAAAAAATTGCATTAGCAGCCGACTGTTGTTGTATGATTCCGGTGTATGTCTGTAAAAATAGAGGTTTTTTCTTCATTGGCAAAATTTTGTTGTTGTTCATGATATCAGAAATACCAACCTCACAATATTACAATACAATAAAAAATTTTAACTTTAAAATTGCGTGGAACATAAATAGAATTAAATCAAAAAGTTCTCGGTTCAAGCCAGTGTGTATTAAAATACCAAAAAATCGTACAATCAAATTCGAAATGTGGACTAGTTTCGAACTTATTTGTTCTCATCAGCACAATATACGAAGAGATTACGAGATTACGAAGAGATACGAAAAGATATTTTAATACACACTGGCTTGAGCCGAGAACTTTTTGATTTCATCATATTATATGGGGCCTCTCCCAAGAACCGCGCGAGGGCGCTGCTGAAACAAGTAATTTTGTAAGTCTATAACTTTACTTTGCTTGTGGATGGCAAATAGCCGTAATGCGCTCGTGCAATCTCTTCGTATATTGTGCTGATGAGAACAAATAAGTTCGAAACTAGTCCACATTTCGAATTTGATTGTACGATTTTTTGGTATTTTAATACACACTGGCTTGAGCCGAGAACTTTTTGATTTCATCATATTATATGGGGCCTCTCCCAAGAACCGCGCGAGGGCGCTGCTGAAACAAGTAATTTTGTAAGTCTATAACTTTACTTTGCTTGTGGATGGCAAATAGCCGTAATGCGCTCGTGCAATCTCTTCGTATATTGTGCTGATGAGAACAAATAAGTTCGAAACTAGTCCACATTTCGAATTTGATTGTACGATTTTTTCGTATAAATAGAATTATTATTTATATTATACTAGCTGACCCGGCAGACGTTGTCCTGCCCAAATTTCAATATTTGTCTACATGTATTTTTTAGATCCAATCCGCATAATGACCTTGCGACTTATTTGGTCATCGCAAATACCAAACGTATTAAAAAAGGATTAAATAAATAAATTAATAAAAAATACAAATCAAGGTTTAATAAAAAAAAGTTTAACAAAACTGTTAAGTATTCACAAAAACCACAATAATTTCTAATTTTACTTTATTTTATTTTTGCCAATTACTCTTGTTCTTTGTGTTCTTCCTTTTCCTCCTCCCCTTCGTCTTCTAATAAGGAATTTTCGAAAGCACGCAGCGATATTGCCAATTCCTGTTCTTCTTACATACTGCTATGTACTCCTTAACTAATATTTGCTTTGGCTCCAGCCCTTAAGTTTGCTAGCCAAAATATGCTCAGTTAAAAATGGTTCGTAGTAAAATTTTTAGTTAAGGAGTTTAACACAAATGCTCTTCCTCACTAAGCCCCGGTGATGAGTCGCTCAAGGGTGGGTTCCTTGTTACGTTCAATATTAGAGGCGATTTTTAAGGTGTTATTTGGCTCTCTCGGGATACTTATTGCTTTCTTTTATTGAAAAATAAATAAAGATTTCAATAGTCTCAAAGAAATTGTTTATATTAAACAAAAGTGATGGTTATGTTTACATAAATTAAATGTTTACATGAATATTTGTAGATCGCAGATCTACCATTAATTAAATTTTCAAATAAGAACAATCAATGTAAAAATTTGTTTTCAAAACAAAGTGGTTGCCTCACTTTGTCCCGACGTGCTTGTCTTAGTTGTAAACTAAAACAAGTCTTTCGCTGTACATTAGCGTGTAAAATGGTTTAAAATAATATTTGTGCTTATTTAAAGCTTAACCCTGAACAAATTAAATAATAAAGTTTGAATGAAAAACTATCAATTAGGGTATCGAGAATTTACACTTTCATATAAGTCTTTTTTCTCAAATCCTGTATTTATACGCTGAAGGCAAAGTTTATAATCAAATTAAAAAATAATAAATTTCACTGTACCTTTTCACATCGGCAAAATCGAAGTTTTGATTTTTATTTAAAAAGGATATTTGTGTATGGCCAGCTTTAGTTGACATCACATGGGTGAGTCATCGACCTTGCATTGAATCATACCAGTTATCAGCTGTTTGTCGTTGTGTGAGGTTGTTTCATTGACTTAAATTCCTTTGTAATTTTGTTGTCGTTGTTTATCAAATCGTAGATGATTAAATTTTGAGAGAAAGGTAAGTTACATGTCCTTGACAATATGTTTTGGATCCAGTGTTGAATTAATCCGTGAATTGTTATTTTTGTAGAAGCATCCTGCGGACGGCCATTGTTGTTGTTGTTTACAAATTATGAAATTATTTCCATTCAGCTGAAAAATCTTAACCCTCAATTGTTTGTAAACAATTGATTCGTGAAGAACATCTCGATACGTCTACACAACTTGAATTCACAAAGTCAAAAATTTGGTTAACCTCCAAAGATTTGTAAACATTATTTTCTTGAGCTCATTGGAGTTGCGTGCACTTTGTTCGAATGCACGAGGTCAACTAAACTTCGATCTAAAATCGATTATATTGGCACCATTGTTGCTTGAAAGTAAGTCAATTCTCATCCTATTGGATTTTTTATGTTTCCATTAATTCGTTTTTATTCCAGATTCATGATCTGCATTGAAATCCATGTCTTTTGATGTGACTCCCATGCTGTATTACTGGTATATTTGGTTTTTATGCCTATATTTGGACGCCTCTTTGACTCATATCTGCCATCTTATATCAACTCTTGGATTTTACACAAAATTGACCTTTATGTACTAATTTAACGATTTTGGTCTTGAAAACATTCACTTCAACTACATGAGATGATTACATAATTTTTGGTGTGAACAGTTTTGTACAAGACATGTTAGTTATTAAATAATTCAGTTTACAAGATGTTACATTTTTGTAGGTTATGACGATTTACATATCGTATGATTTATTTATCGATTTTGAGCTAATTCAATCTTTTTCATTATTTTTGATGTGACAATCATCAATGTATTTACTCTTAGCAATATTTAACATCTTTATCTTATCCTGAGAGACTCAAATTTGGATGTGAAATTGAAATTTTAGAAAATAAAATTTTCTCGTAGAGCAAAATTTTTAAAGTGTCTACCGATTTAGAATTTTATGCTTATTTTGAATTTAATATTCATTTTTGTATCGGGAGCCTTTATTTATCATTTTGGATCATAGCAATACATACATACATACATACTGTAGCGTCTGATGCTTTGAAGAATGCACGAGTACGCACACAATCGGTTTATGACACCTACCTTAAATCGACTCTTACTTCTCAGGGTATTAATGCGTCGGGATCTGAATCAACCAACACTTCTTATACGAGCTTATTCTTGATTGAACGAATTCTGTATTCCAACAAAGATAAAACTACAGTTGGAATTCCGTTAACAAGTTTTTTTAATCAAATCAACAAATTTCAACATATAACAAGAACCCAAACAATCAAACAATCTTTATAAACTACTATTCTACGCACTGATTATTAAAAGGTAGCTAACCTGTGATTTGTATCGTGCGCACTATTTTCTTTCTTCAAATATTCCACTTTCCAATCTCCAATCTCCCCAACGTATCTATAAGACACGATCTCGATCACAACCTTCGTTGCCAACACCTTCTGTATCCCGCTATCTTGCGGAATCTTAAATTCTCCAAGGAATTAATCTTCTTGGGTAGTACCACCGTATATCGTTCCCGAATATAATTTATTTCAGTATATTCTAATTGAATTGCAATTATTCGCACAACTGCATCTCGCAGTAACTAATATGCGACCGTCACGCTTCGTGATCTTGATGGAACTGTTATTTACTTTTTATGTAACGTTCGTTACTATATATTTTGTTTTTTCAAACCGGAGCTTCTTATATATCGGTTTGTTTGTACATGGCCGACGGTTCTCTGCACGTTTGATTAATTTCCGCATGTTGTATATCCCGTTTACACAACATGTAACTCGAACAAACTTAAAATTAAATTCAAACGACACAACAAAACAAACACATGTAAACAAATGTGTTTGAACCTCCGGTCTCCAACTGTACTTCTCTCCTTGTTGGTACGACTCTATCCTTAACATGGATAGCGCGTATCACAACAATACATTGAATTTAATATATATTTTTGTATCCACTCCGCGCTCAGGATCGCTAGTAAAGACGTTCTTCAGACGTGTTACACAATCAAAATACGAGACAGGACATATCTAACACAATTTATTAACAACATAACATTTAACAACATAACAATACAAATAAATTACTACTAAAATCAACTATTAACCAAAGAACTTAAAATCCCTACTTATTTATTTTTTTATAATATCGTAAAGCTTTACCTTTCTTTCTTTTTATCTGTCAAACGCACTTAATTTTTCCGCACGGACGAATTTCAGACAATTTCTTCCTTCACCTCACTCCTCTACGTACTAACGTTTCACGTTCCGTTTTCAATTCTGCAACACCCTTATCTCTCCTGCAATCTCTTTGCTTCAAACACGATTTATTCGAGACTCTCTTTATCTGGGAACTGCAACACTCTTATGCTTCAAACACAATTTGTTCGAACTCTCTTTATCTGGGAACTGCTAAAATGCTACTAGTCTGCTTGTCGTCTATTCAGGAACTTTTATAGACACTACTGGTCTATATTTATGTCGTTTAATCAGCAACTTTTATAAACACGACTTGTCTGTAGGTCGTTTAATTCTCCACTCTTATAAACACGACCTATCTGTATGTCGTTTAATTCTGAACTCCGCAAAACACAACTGGTCTACAGGTCATCTTTTCTGTAACTAACTCAAAACACAACTGGTCTGTAGGTAATCTTTTCCGCAACTGTCAACCGCTCTTTATTATTTTTGCATGGTTACCCTTTTTCTCTTATGTTTCATCTTCTAAGAGGCCGCACTATGCTACGTGTATTTTTAATTATCTCGTTATAAACAAAACTTAAATCTAGCAACATTTATACTTTACATTCATACTGAACAAATTTTAATTAAACACAAACAAAATTATTCAATAAATTAGACATATCCTCCCTCTTATTTTGATTGTGTATTCCGTACACATTTCTGAGGGAGCTTGTAGTGGACACAACATTACCCCACTGCAAAGTTACAATAACTATTTGATATCTTGTGATAACTTTCAAATATTTATTTTCATCTTTGCATCCTTTATGCACCATACTGGTTCCTCAAGTTCTCTGTTATTCACATGTAAACCGTTCTTCATATACCCTTCATCTTTCCTTCTAACACTCTCAATTATACCTTTAACTCTTCATTCTTGTTTACCTATATCATCTTCCTATTCTACCCTCATGCTTCCAACTGCATTCATTCTCAATTTGCTTGGACAATTTCCTAGTTTACCCTACCCTTGTAGATCACTACACTTATAATATCGAGACAGCGCACAGCTTGTCCTCGACTTCCCCTTGTAGATTCTTGTAGACTCTTGAAGATTCTTGTAGACTCTAATTAACCCCACTTTCTGCACAGCGCACAGCTTGTCACAGTCTTCCCTTTCTATTATCTTGTCCAAACTTTTGTACCCAACCTTTAGGTTGTTCTTTTGAAGATCCCTTTTATTTTAGGTAAACTTATTTGAAAGGTCTTGTTAGTGAAGATGCCTGGTATTCTATATTTTCACACCCAGTTTAATATAACACAACTTTTCACCCCTGTTTTTCTCTTCCTATCCTCTTTCATACTGCCATGTCCCGAATTAATTATTGTTTAAATTGCTCAGTATTCACCCTTTCACATCACATTTATCAAAATTATATTTTTGAATCTTGCCTAAATTTTAATCTTTGTCCAATTTCACCTGGTTTGTGACATTGGTATTATTTGATTTCTAACTTGAACCTAAAAATGAATTATTAAATCTCAAACTTGGGCCTAAATATGAATCTTGTTAAATTTCTAACTTGGACCTAAATATGAATTATTAAATCCCTCTTTACTGTCTCATCTCATTCATCCTATTTACAAATGGACACAGTAAATTTATCCGTGACATTCTCCATTTCACACGTTTATATTCTTCCATGCTTCTTATGTAAGTATTTGTATCGTTATTCAATCGTTGTGAAATTTTATTAATTTTAACGTCAGTTTTACAATATTTCAAAATTTTATTTTTGTCACTGTCATTGCGTCGTGAACTGTCATAATTATTTTTTATGTCATCGTTCTTTAGATTTTCATTAGCAAATTCACCCCGAATGTTCTCCGTTTGTAATTGTATAGCTATGCATTGATTTGGCTCTAAGTATTCACACGTATTTTTATTTTGTGAACCGATCTTTGAATTAAAATTTTTCTGTTTTAGCACATTTATTCTATCGTTCATTCGCATACCCCCTGATTCTAATTTTGACTTAGCACGTAAGTTTCTAATTTTTAAGTATCGCTTTCTAAAGTTTTTCCTACTTAATGTTGCGTAGGATCTATCTTCATCTGTGTATGGTGTCGGATTTTCTATTGCTACTTCTTCTTCCAACTTTACTGTGACTGCGTTCACCAACTTTGCAGTTGTGTCGTTCACCAACTTTTCCTCCAGTTTCTCTTTTTGTGCCACTTCTTCCGGCTTGTTAAACGGCTCGAATCTTATGGATTCCATCATTTCGGCTATCGTATTCTCTCTTGTACACTCATTCAATCTTACATCAACCTCATTCACCTTTGCATCCCATTTTTCTTCAATGTTCTTAAACCGTTGATCAATTTTTTCAAATTTTCTATCTATAGCTGCAAAACTCTTACCATTTTCCACACTCATACATTTCACCTCTTGTCTTAATTCACACAACCCTTCATTAATAGAAGCAAAATTTTTACTTGACTTATCATCCATATTTCTGAATTGTGCCATTATCATTTCACACAACCTTTCATTCGAGTCCTTTTGTACCCCTTCTACTTCTACCACCTTTTCTTTCTCCACACGCTCACCCCTTTCTGTTCTCCTCTGCTCTTTATCTCCCTGTCCAGCCAAGCTTTCATCTTTTCTCTCTCTCTCCTCTACACTTTTACTCCTTCTACTCCTAGTATTCATTATTATGTCAACTGTTCTACTTATTGTGTCCTACCAACCCTGCTCTTTTTGATCGTGTAATCACCTGATGCCCTCTCGTTGGTCGCCACGTTTTGTATCCACTCCGCGCTCAGGATCGCTAGTAAAGACGTTCTTCAGACGTGTTACACAATCAAAATACGAGACAGGACATATCTAACACAATTTATTAACAACATAACATTTAACAACATAACAATACAAATAAATTACTACTAAAATCAACTATTAACCAAAGAACTTAAAATCCCTACTTATTTATTTTTTTATAATATCGTAAAGCTTTACCTTTCTTTCTTTTTATCTGTCAAACGCACTTAATTTTTCCGCACGGACGAATTTCAGACAATTTCTTCCTTCACCTCACTCCTCTACGTACTAACGTTTCACGTTCCGTTTTCAATTCTGCAACACCCTTATCTCTCCTGCAATCTCTTTGCTTCAAACACGATTTATTCGAGACTCTCTTTATCTGGGAACTGCAACACTCTTATGCTTCAAACACAATTTGTTCGAACTCTCTTTATCTGGGAACTGCTAAAATGCTACTAGTCTGCTTGTCGTCTATTCAGGAACTTTTATAGACACTACTGGTCTATATTTATGTCGTTTAATCAGCAACTTTTATAAACACGACTTGTCTGTAGGTCGTTTAATTCTCCACTCTTATAAACACGACCTATCTGTATGTCGTTTAATTCTGAACTCCGCAAAACACAACTGGTCTACAGGTCATCTTTTCTGTAACTAACTCAAAACACAACTGGTCTGTAGGTAATCTTTTCCGCAACTGTCAACCGCTCTTTATTATTTTTGCATGGTTACCCTTTTTCTCTTATGTTTCATCTTCTAAGAGGCCGCACTATGCTACGTGTATTTTTAATTATCTCGTTATAAACAAAACTTAAATCTAGCAACATTTATACTTTACATTCATACTGAACAAATTTTAATTAAACACAAACAAAATTATTCAATAAATTAGACATATCCTCCCTCTTATTTTGATTGTGTATTCCGTACACATTTCTGAGGGAGCTTGTAGTGGACACAACAATATAGATATCGTTCGTTAATACGTTGATCCGTTGAAACGTTGATCCGCACTAACGTTGGTCAAGCTAATACAGCGCTTGACCAAAGTTCGCGGCAAGATTCTAAAGTAGCCTATGTTTTTCGTAGCATTGTAAATAGCTTCTACACCAAATTTGGTAGAGATTGGTAAAACGGTGTAGAATTGAATAGAAAACATACATACTGCTGTGAAGGTCTTTGCCTCCCCGGAGCTAAACGTTTTAATGTTAATACCTTTTACGAGTGTACAAAAATTACCTCGTCAATAGAAAAGTAATCGTAAATTTTATTAACAAAAACAAACAAAATAAATTGATGCCTTGGCTTGACAGTTATAGTGTGCACAGACTTACTTTCTCTCAGGTTGGGTCCTTTCCTTGACCAAATTGTGTTACTGAAATATAAATTACTGGTCGTTGGAAAATAAGGTTGTACAAACAAATTATGCTCCGTTGTTAAAAGAATAATAATTTTATTTTAAATAGTGCAAATGAAAATAGAAAAATGAAATAGAAATGTTTAAATCTATTGACAAAATCTTAAAATTAAAACTTTAAACGGGCTAACGCACGCGTATTTAAGTTTCCAAAAATTTTCACTAATTTTTATGTAATAACTTTTAATGTGCATTTACCTTAATAAATGTAGGGAATTTCTTATTCCTAGTTGTTAACAGCATACAATAGGATGGTTTTGCCTGGCCGATGACCTTCAGTTACTAATAATAATCCAGATAAGTTTTCTTGTGTAGTGTTGAACCACGTTTTTATGCAGCACCCAAATTTTCAAAAATAAACACAATCACTTTATAAATTCAACGAAATTGACTTTTTTAACACGTAAGTAATTTTGCTTTAATGATCTCTTTACTTTTCATACGGTTTTAAAACAATTTTCTCACTATTTATTTAAGTTTTAGGAGACGCAAAATTTTACCACCATTGAATTCAAGAATCAACTTATTCGTTTCTTCTTTATCATTTTGTAGCGCTAAGAGTTTCGAATTTAAATTTTCAATTTCAACATTTGATTTAGAAATTTTCGTTGTGTTAATTTCGAATTGTTCCTGTAATTTTTGTAGCTTGAGTTGCTCCTGTCGCAACAACTGTCGAGTATTTTCAAATTCCAATTCCGTTTGGTTTTTATCGGCCAACATTTGCTTCAATTCCGCAATGTTTTTGTTTTGTTCTTCTTCGGCGGATTTTAATTTTTCTTCTTCGTCGACTTTTAATTGTTTTTCTTCTTCGGCGGCTTTATCCATCATTAGTTTTTCATTTCTAAGTCTTGTTCTGGTTTCTATTATCCAGTCAACATCTGGATGTCCGCCTCTCTCTATTTCTTTTAGTCTCGCCTCCTCTACAAGCTGTCTTACCCTTTCTCTTTCGTTATTGGCCATTTGTTTAGCTTTGACTGCTTTTTCCTTTGCTAATTTTCTTTCTTCATTACTGGCCATCTGTCTAGCTTTTTCTGCTTTAAACTTTTCTATTTGTCTTTGGGCCATTTTTTCCTGTATTTCCTTTTTGTTTCTCTTTGGTTTTCTTAATAGCATCTTTTCCCATTGATCGTACAATGCATATTCTAACTCTTTTTCTTGATCATTTATTCTTTTCACCTCTTCAGCACCTAGTACCTCTGCCTGTTCTCTTAATAGATCTACGAGTTTCTTTACGTCATACATTTTTATCATTCAAATCAAAATTAAATTTATCTATCTATCAAAAATTATTTATTCAATTTTAATTTTAAGGAAATAGTTATTAAGTGAATTTTGATGTAATTTAATTTTAGTTTTAAGGAAATTTTAATTTTATTGCTGACTTTATTGTATTTAATTTTAAGAGAAATAATCTGTACGTCAATCTTTGTAAAATAATTTTGTAAAGAAATTATTATAAATAACCTGTTTGAAATTGGTAACGTTATGGTACCCCCTGTTTGATTTATGCCTACACGTACCTATTCGAGGTTCGAGGTTACTCGAGGTGACTCGTGCCTCATGTTGTGACGCCAAAAAGTGTAATGAACGGAGTCCTTTAATAATGCCCCACGTTGGGCGCCAAAAAGTGCTGTGCGCTGACGTAGCCTCGGAGCTTTGTTAGGCTTGCACTCTGAAATATTAAAACCTTGTACGAGTGTACGTAAAAGTACCTCGTCAATAGAAATGTAAGCAAATTATTCTTGACAAATACAAATAAAATAAATTGATGCCTCGGCTTGACTAGTTCGGATAGCACAGACCTACCTTTTCCCACGCTGGGTTCCTTCCTTAGCCAAATCTCAAATCTGAAATGCAATATTGTGGCTTTTGGAATGATCATACACAAATTATGCTCCGTTTTATACAGCAAATCGTTTTTTATTATGAATTTCAAAATGTAAATAATTATAGTTAATAAAATTCTTATCTCTAATAACAAAGATCTTAATTCTATGATAAACCTAAACGTTTTTCCCGCACGTGTGAAGTTAATCGTCAATTTGCACAAAATTTTTATGTTTTTAATAATTTTGAATGGGACGGTACCTTTTATCTGGTGTAATTCTGTTTGTTCGGTTCATGTACCATGAAATTATGCAGTGGTATTCGTTCGATGACCTTCAAGGGTGTGTGGTTTATCTGGATTGAATTTCCTCGTGGTAGTTTATGTTTGTATCGTGACCAAAGTTTTCGTTCAAAATAATAGTGAATCTTCTCAATTTTGCACAAATTTTCACTTTTTAAAATACGTAAGTATAATGTTCTTTCAATTACTAACTTTTTATTCACTTTCTTAATCAAATTTTATTATATTTTTAACTTTTTAGCTGGACACACCAATTTTTATCACACTTATTTTTATTAAGCAATCAACAACCTATTTCAATTGTTTTTACCATAGCTACTGGTATTTTCAAGGCACTTCTGATTTCGTTTTATTGGTCGATGTAAAATCAATATTTTTGCGTTATAATTTTCCAGGTTCGTACTTAGCCCAAAATAATTTGTAAAATTTTTAATGAAATTTTTATGTTTCAGATTTATTTGAAGTATTAACATCTCCTGTGGTCTTCCAGTAAACTTTTGAAGAAAATGTTTTTCGCATTTATGGTTCATTGAATATCGAGGCACTTCGACACGTAAAAATTTTGTTATTTAAAAAGTTCCCACGTTTCAACACCTTTTTATAACTAATACTTTGAACAAATTGTTTTTGATTTCAAATTACATTTTTTTTTTATATCACTACTTAAATTAATTTACAATTTTAACAAACCTTTATTTTAAAAACAGAATTAAAACGTTGCATTTGAATTTACCTTGTTTTCTCATTCCGTGACCTTTTTCTCCATTAGATTTATGACGTTAAAACAATTCTTTGGTGTCGGATAAAACCCTCTCGTTTGAACAAATAAGTCTCGTGCTACCTTTGTTAATAAATTAAAAACTTTGAATCAAAACGTGATCATTTCTATTGACGTGGTATTGGTACACTGCAATACATACATTGAATTTTATATATATAGATATCGTTGTTCGTTAATACGTTGATCCGTTGAAACGTTGATCCGTTGATCCGCACTAACGTTGGTCAAGCTAATACAGCGCTTGACCAAAGTTCGCGGCAAGATTCTAAAGTAGCCTATGTTTTTCGTAGCATTGTAAATAGCTTCTACACCAAATTTGGTAGAGATTGGTCAAACGGTGTAGAATTGTATAGAAAACATACATACATACATACATTGAATTTTATATATACATTTATTTAACCGCTTATACAGACCCGAAACGCCATACAGAACCGACGTTATGAGACCAAAAACGACGTTACGAGACCCGGCTTCGGGTCTGGTAACGTTTACAATGTTTTTTGGGTTCCCTATACCTTTAGGTGTCATTTGGCAAGATTTAAGGTGGGTCTGGTAAGGATAGTTGAACGTATAATTACATACATATTTAGTTCACCGTTTCTCTCGGCAGGGAGCGCGCCATTAGTAGCGTATATAATATATACAACGTTGCTGATCCCGATACATGTACTCGACGTTGTCAATCCCTAAATTTTGCAACATCGCTTCAGTAACTTAATATCATTAAGGCTATTTATAAAGTTAATTAGCTGACAAGTTTTGTTAAATAGAAGTTATTTTTTTGCATGTTTGATTTAAAACTTTAATTTAAATTAAAATTTTATAATCATTTAAGTTGTATGCAGTACTATTTCCTGAAGTATGAAGCCTATCAAATTCTTTTTAGTACCCAAACAGAAGAATTTTGCAACAAATTTAAGTAGGAGCTAGTGAGGACTAGTGTTATTAGGTAACTATTTCTTAAAATAGTTACCTAATATTTGAATTCAAAATTTTCTTGAGTCGGGTTACAATTTTATTGTAACTTCGGGTAGTAATTTTAAATATTCTTGTCCGGTATCCGATATGCCAAACTGTTTATGCCACCGATTTATATTAATTAAATTTATTGTGAATTTATTTAGTGGTAGGTAGACATTTTATAACAAATTCGAAAATATTTAAGCTTTCGTAATCATTATATGCTGCCAATTTTTAAAATTGACTGAATATTTCTTAAAATTAAGATTGAATAAAATGAACTTTTTAAATTTTCTTTTAGCTCCGAGCCTCATACGTTCGGTCCCGCTAATTTAATTCAATATTAATATTCAATTAGATTACCAGATGATAAAAAAGATTTAATTCGGTAAAAAGTAACACCATTACAGCTCCATTTCCCCGGCACCCCCACCACAAAACATTCAAATCGGACTTGGTGGAATCGTTTGTACTTCGTTTGTATCGGTTTGTACCGCAAAAATTTTCGTTTGTATCAAAAAGACTAAGATGAAAAGCTGAAAACAAGTTAAGTAGAGAAGTTCGAGACCAACGCGCATACGCCGCTTTTACAGAGGTGGCTTTAGTACACAATAAAAAACTTTTCTCCCCCCTCTATTAAGGAAAATAATGATGGATATTAATATTATTAGTATAATAAATAATAATGTACAATCTATATTGAAGAAAAGTTTTTACGAAGTTATGAGTATTTCAAATTTTAGAGAACTCCGAGCAAGTTACGCTTGGTTACATTTCATTCGGCAGAAAAGATGAACAAGAGTTATTTGAAGTAAATAATTTTATTATGTTAATATAAAAGAAAACAAACTAAATAATTAATAAAATGTACAATATTATTAATATATTAAGTTAGTAGTATAAATCAAAAATTGACAATTAGTTGCTACTATTGATTGTCTCAGTATTTTGGACCGATCTTGTAGGTCGCCATAACGTTCCCATTTTCCAGAACTGTTACGCCAACAGTAACAGACGTAGTGATCAATTGCATTCACATTCTTTAATGTTGGAGATAGAAAACTAATAGCACCTTGAAAATGGTAAACCGTATCGTTGAGCACAATTTGAAGGGAAATTTCTTTTAAAGGAATATTTTTTAATTCAATTGGTGAATTTGATGTAGATGGCCCACATATTTCAAACAATACTTGTTGACCAAAATCTACCTTTTTCGTACTGGGATTTGCACATTTTGTACTGACTGAGGTTACCATTATTTTCATTAAACTTGAAATTTAATGCATCTTGAAGGTTTAGTACACTACTATCTGGAAAATTTACCACTGTCGAAGGATATCGCGTTTCAATTTTATGCTTACATTTAACACACGTTAACCCTCTATAACTGATGGATTATCTTTGAATAATGCATTACATAAGTAATACGCGGTACTTGCAGCATCCACTTCGACGTGATTATTTGGTAGGTCTTTCTTATTGGTAATAATACCGATTAAAATAGAAGCCCGCTTCCTATATCGTCCCCCTTATGCCAAAACCACGAATGTGCAAAAATTGCCATTTTGACCTAAGTGCATTTTCTTTCTAAGATAGAAAATTTTGTTTTTAAATTATTGTTAGATTTCGATATACAATATATTCGAATAACAATGAAAAAAATTGTCTGAATTACAATTAAAATTGATTAATTTCATTTACTTCATAATTTAGTTCAAATACACTTGACTGAAAACTAGAAAATGCACATTCGTGGTTTCGGCATAAGGGGGACGATATGTTTGTGCGTTGTGCATTATGAAAATTTCAAATAAAATTAGTGATGTTCTGTTTTTAACCAATAGCCAATGAAATTACAGAACGTTTTCTGCATAAGGGATTACCAACCTTATATTTTAAAAAGAAGAAAATGTTGAAGAATACGGTCATCCGAGTTCCACCTTGTTAATTTAATAAATCGATGTTTTCCAATTTGGGTTTTTAATTTATATTGTAGATTTAATTTATATTGTATATCTCTGCTTGGACTTATGTAGGCTTTTTAATGTTGGTTATCAGATTATCCGATTACCGAAAACGTTGCATAAAATCCCTTTTAATCGGTATTATTACCAATAAGAAAGACAATATTAGTTTTCTACCTCCAACATTAAAGAATGTGAATGCAATTGGTCACTACCTCTGTTACTGTTGGCGTAACAGTTCTGGAAAATGGGAACGTTATGACGATCTACAAGATCGGTCCAAGATAGTGAGACAATCAATAGTAGCAACTAATTGTCAATTTTTGATTTATACTACTAACTTAATATATTAATAATTGTACATTTTATTAATTATTTAGTTTGTTTTCTTTTGTATTAACATAATAAAATTATTTACTTCAAATAACTCTTGTTCATCTTTTCTGCCGAATGAAATGTAACCAAGCGTAACTTGCTCGGAGTTCTCTAAAATTTGAAATACTCATAACTTCGTAAAAACTTTTCTTCAATATAGATTGTACATTATTATTTATTATAATAATAATATTAATATCCATCATTATGGTCCCGATACAAACGAAGTACAAACGATTCCACCAAGTCCGATTTGAATATTTTGTGGTGGGGGCGCCGGGGAAATGGAGCTCACCATTACTATTGGAAAAAACTGGAAAATTGTTTTTCAAGAATAAACATTGGAAGCTCTACTATACGCAAACATTGACACTAATAAGGAGTGTTCATTTTACTAATTAATATTTTACTAAATTATTCTGAATTAATTTTTACAATATTTACTTCAAGTTAAGAATACAAGTTGTGTGACATGTTTCATCTATAAAATTCTATGTAAGTTCACGTACGGCAGTAATTTCGAATTTTTATACGGACGCGTCCCATAAGCTTTCGCACAAGTTTTGCGCGGTTCTGCGGTCACTTTCCGACTTGCTCCATTCCAAATTTTTTAAATTTTTTCAGAATTTCAGCTTCCCGGGCTTCTTTTTTACATATCTTTTACTTAAAGCGCAGTATCTCTCAATAGGACGGAGTTCAGCAGAATCTGGAGGATTTCTTTACTTACAAAAACGACATTATTCGAACACAAAAGTTCAAGTGTAACATCAGCATAATGAACGGTGGCCAGATCTGGCCAAAACAACGGAGAGATATTGTGTTTACTATACAAAGGCTAAAATATGTTTTTGTAAGCATTCTTGCCTATAATTTTCACCGCAAATTATCCCAGTTTAAAAAAATGTTCCACTTTCATTCGACAAGAACAAATCGCTTATCACACAAGAACTCTTTTACCAAATTTTTCTCTCTGAATTATCTTCACTTCGTTAGCCACATCTTCTCCTACAACAGCGTTATAATATTGTAGTCCTGGTGTCCATTTTTACGTAAGTTTCGTCATCCATTAAAATGCACTGATTCTTTTTTTTTCGCAATAAAAGAGTCTACAACTTTTCGGACAATTTTTTTAACTTTACCGTTGTTTCGCAGACTTTTTAGGCTTTTTAGGCTTTTTTTCGTTATTTTACAAGTCTTAATATTAAGTCTTTTTTAATATTTTGCACCGTACTGACATTTAACTGCCACCTTTTTGTACAGAAAAGAACTTTTTGGATTTTAACAGCTTCAAAACGTTTTCTTCAGCTATACCGGGGATGAGCAACCTTTTTTTACAACGGGCCAGCTACAAATTAAAAAATGTTGTGTGGGCCGCATGTAAGGAACTTATGATCATACAAATATTGAATGATGAACTAAAATGATCTCTTTATTAACAAACCTATAAACCTAAATCTTAAAAGTCAAAATGTAAAATCTTGGAAGGGCCACACGAGAGAGTGTGGCGGGCCGCGTCCATGAAGAGATTTAAGTAATTCATCAAGTGTATTATACTCCCCAAGTTTTTTAATAATTCGGAAAACCGCTAGCTTTAAGCATTTAACAATATTTTCTTAGGAATAATTTTTCTGAACACTATTGCAAGATAACCTTCCGGGTGTCAATTTAAATGCGCTCTATGGCGTTACATATTTGACAAAACTAATAACTAAAGGTGATGTGTGATAAAACAACATTTCTTTTATAAATAATGCCTATTAGATCAAATATGGGCTGACAATTGTATTTATTACAGGTAATTCAAGTTGTCCACTTAGTAAAATGAACACTCCTTATTACCTACTCAAAAATTATATTTGGGGTGGCCATCGTACCTAATTCGCCTTGCTTGAGTAATTCATTGTTTTACGTTGAAAGATTTGTGATGTAAAGGTATTAAGAGTTTAACTAATCATTTTGAAAAAATATTTATGTTAGTCGAAAACTAATGATTTCCAATGAATTATAGGGATTTTCAAATTAATTCCAGAGGCTTCCAAGATATTTACCCCTCGATTAATTCTATTAAAATACAATATGCTTTCTTGTTAAGTTTTTGATCTTATAAATTTAAAAAATGGTAACGTTGACTAATTATTATAAGCTTACATCACATCACATGCAGTCTTGAGGAGCTTACCATTGCATTTTTTCCTTATCCAATATTTTTAGATGCCTGCGTTACGTGACATTTTAATATTTTATTGTTTTTCATATAAATAATTTAAGATAATCGTTTTGAACGATTGGGCAAGTGTTTCAGTTTTGTGGTCCACACGCTATAAAAAATGTAATATTACTTTATAAAAAAATTTAGAAACAATAAATAATAATAACACAGAAAACTTAACAACTTAATTTTATTTATTAGACAATTTGAACAGAATTCTAAATAGGTGCATATTTATATAAAAAAATTTTGATCTTGTAAATTTAAAAAATTGTAACCTTGACTAATTATTATAAGCTTAAACGCATCACATTCAATGCAATCTTGGTATAAAAGCAGTAGAAAGACTGATAAGAATTAACGGAAGGAAGTTATCAGTTCCTTAGAATTGACAACGTTGCTGGGATTAGAAACGTCGGTTTATCATAAAAAATTATATATACCGGGCTTGACAAAGATGTGCCAATGTATCGGGATTGTTAACGATTATTGAGTTAGGCAAGTTTTTATTTTTAAGATTTTGTTTCCCCTCAAGAGTTGCGCATGGTGTTATATTTGATCACTTCAGAATTTAATAACATATACGTTCTTAAAATAATAACTTGTGGTGGGTTTGAGGTTGTCTGTGCAATGTATCGGGCCTGGTAGCGACGGATGAACCAATATACATATAGATATCGTTCGTTAATACGTTGATCCGTTGAAACGTTGATCCGCACTAACGTTGGTCAAGCTAATACAGCGCTTGACCAAAGTTCGCGGCAAGATTCTAAAGTAGCCTATGTTTTTCGTAGCATTGTAAATAGCTTCTACACTATTTATATATATAATAGCTACTAATACACATGTGATTGAATAATGTTTTGTAGTAATAATTTTCACTGGTTTAATGTTTCAAAAAAAATGCTAAATACCTTGTCTTTGTTTTGAATTTTGTTTATAACTCTCGATAAACACACCAACTTCATATGTAGGTTGATTTCCAATTTTCCAAACCAATTTTTCATGAACCAAATCCACAATAGTTGAATTTTGCAAATAATTCGTGATTAATTTTGCAACCATCAAATTTCACCAACATTGACCACTTTTTATTCCTCTTACTAGTAATTTTCTTAACTTTCCACTTCGGAAAACCATTTAAGGGATCCACTTCGTATTCCACTTCGAAAAATCCGCTTTATTAAAAATTAATCTCATCGATTGAAAAATCACCGTTTGATCTCTTGTTCATTTCAGAACGAATACGTCCATGCCAACTTTGTAGCCGAAATTTCTTTATCACGCGTGTGCAATTTTTGATTCAGGTCCTCTGATTGGTTGATTTGGTTGATTTTGGCTCATAATTTCAAAATGTGTCCGGTAATGGACGTAAACGAAACTTTGCAAATCTTGCGAGTGTCAGTTCGCGCACTTATGTTTTTTAAAACTCACGCATGACTTTAAACACATCATTTTTAATTTAAAATTTTTTATAATACAAATAATATTTTTGATTCATTTTAATAAAAACAAATCTAGTCCTTTTTGGAACATACTCCAGACTTTTAAATTTAATAAATTTGAAGAATTATTTTGTTAAATTTTATTGACCATAAAAGATTTTTGGTGCATAACGAAATTATAAATTTGACATGGTAAAATTATATTATTAAATTTCGAATTTATTTTGATTGAAAAATTTTTGTAAATTGTAATTTTGTTGAAGACAGTTCAATATATATATATAAGTACTACTTTCTACTTATACTTAGATATTTTAAAAAATATGCAGATACTTCTGATAACAAATACCTAGGTAACTTCGTTATAAAATCAAAAATGTTGCTCATTTTTCAAGATGATCAAGATGATCTGCTGGACCATCTTGTCTCACTTAGAGGTTTTAAACTTAACCCGGGGACATTTTTTCTCATAACATCCCACCTTTTTGTGGATGACGAAAAAAAATTATAAATATAACTCTTGCACAACATTAAAAAATGATATACTAATAAAATTTCGTGTGTATTTATACCTAATCCTATTTAATTTCTCAACTTTTATTTTAAAATTAATTTTTGTTTTTTGTTTTTTTTGCAAATTTTTTTGCAAGGGTTTTGGCGCCCCTAAAGGATGGCGCCCGTGTGCATTGCACACTTTGCACATATGGTAGCGGGGGCCCTGCCTAAAAGGTAGGTAATTTTTACGTTATTGTTCATAAATTATAGAACAAACAGTAATTAAAGTAGCAATGTCAGTTATAATTCGATTAGAACTTAAATTCGGACTTCATATTAGAAAAAAAAACATAGTACATTTCCTACAGTTACTCAGATTAAAAGAATGTAAGTAAAAAGTCTTTAAGAAGTATTTGCTGATGTATAGTTTTAGTGTTTGATTATATTAACTCTCCAGAACACTTGTGAAAAGTGCAAGGTATTTCGGGGAATTCCCTACGTTTTTGCCAAAATGAACAATGCGAACTTCTATCATTTATTAAATTTCTATTATTAAAATTTTCTAGTCACTCTCGCAATGGATGCTATTTTGAACGAATTGGAATGTGGGGATCTTATTCCTATATTCAAAAGTAAGTATACTATGTAGGTACATATGTACTTGTCTAGCTTTATAATGAATAATTTCACTTTTACATCGTACAGAGACTTTTTATTTATCAGTTGAACCATTTATTTCTGTTAAACGAATATTATGAGCAACTCAGTAAGGAACTTTTGAATATATAACCGACATTCTTTCTTGTAGTTCTAGACAAGCTACTATAAACTACTTGATGTGTCTCTATTGTTTTGAAATATTTTTTTCCAGATAACCACATTGATTTAGAAAACTTTCCTGAATTAACTGACTCCGAATTAAAGGAGCTAGTGCAATCTGTCGGCCAGAGAAAAAAAATTAAAGCAAAGATCCTGGCTATTAATCAAGAAAATTTGAGTAATTTGGAAGAGGTGTGTGTGTACTGTTATAGGAGAAATTTAATTATATTGTTCATGTAAAAAATTTTAGGCGGTTCCTGAAGATAAGTTAACAGAAACGGTAAACAGTTCATCTGTTTCATTTGTTTCTACGGCAACAACTGATGTGCCAATATTAGATGATACACAAATCAACACTAATACCTAATACTCCCTGTAAGGATTTGTGTCAGGCAGTAGATATTTTCTTTGCCACTATTAGACCAACTCTACCGGAATTTGATTTAAATACGCTGCTACAGACGAGTCCACTTGGAAATAGTGTTTTACTTAATTTATTATAAAGTAAACAATCATCTAGACGACACCCACAGGACCAGATTGGTCGATATCATATGTAAACACATTTACACCTTCATCATAAATCAGTAAGTGAGCTTAAAATTAAAGTTACCTAATTTTCTTGTACAATTGTCAAAAATTGTCATCATTTTCATGTTAAATTGTAGATTAATAGAAAACTCTTGCCAGTACTAACAGGCCAAAAGAAATCGTCCGTTTATTTTAACAGATTATTAAAAGTTTTATGAAGTCGAGCATAATAAATTATACCTGTATGTATCTATTCATTATTATTCGTTCTATAATTTTTATTATTATTCATGTTTATTTTCTTATTATGTTATTATTAGTATCTTATTTTGTCTGAATAAATATTGTTACAAAACTTATAAAATTATTTTTATGTACCTATACTTGCAACATCCCATTTCTAAATAAATTAAAAAATCTCAGTTTTTTAATATTGATTTAAATGAAACAAGTTTGTTTCAAAAATATTATGCTTTTATTGAAGTATACTATTATCGTCCATCATCTTATCAATAATTAATAATTTACAGGTTTTTGGATTTGATAACACAATTTGAAAACAACTGTATAAGAAGTCGCCGTTTCGCCCAATCTTATTGTACTAATTAAAAAAATAGACCCGTAAGTAAAAAGCATTTAAGTCACAAAATGTTAATTTTTTAAATTTTTGCTGGCGATTATAACTTTATTTTTACACCATCGAGAAAAAACACCTAAGGGCCGGTTGTATGTCGGTGGTTTAAAGTTCTGTTAAGGGTTAAACCAGAGGTTTCTTCCATTTGATTGGCTGAATCGCTGGTTTAACCCACACCAGAGGTTTAAACCGCCAATATACAACCGGCCCTAAGTGTTTAAAATAATAGGTATGATCCTAATTTACGGCGTGGTGCCGATTTTGAAGATAATTACTCGATGGTAATTTTTTCTTGATGGTGTAAAAATGAAAGTTATAATCACCAGCAAAAATTTAAAAAATGAACATTTTGTGACTTAAGTGCTTTTTACTAACGGGTGTAGTTATACTGTTGACAATCTGTAATGATTAGTTGTTGAAATTCAAAAAATACATGTTTAAAGAATGGTAAAATATAAAATTTCAAGACAGTGCCACTTGACATGCTAGTGATGAACTTTTATATTTTAACATTCTTTAAATATGTATTTTTTTATACACATTGTCAACAGTGTAATTAGTTAGTACAATAAGGTTGGGCGAAACTTTGACTTCTTATACAGTTGTTTCTAATAAATTGTGTTGCAAAGTCCAAAAACCTGTAAATTAATAATTAATATGCTTTTATTTTATACTAAACATACGTTTGCAACAAATAAAAAGTATTTGAAATTAATAAAGGGCACGCTCCGTTTAAATCTTATATATAAAATTGGATGTATGTGTGTGTATATATACCAACATCAAAATGTTTCCCAAAAGCTATAATCAATAAATTCTAGATACATATTTGCTTAATAAATGTTTATTAAACAATAATGAACATAATATTTACAAAATATAATAAGATATTTTTACTATTTATGTAATTACTAGCTGATAGCCCGTCCGAGGACGGGTAGCTAGAAGGACGGGCAGGCAGCCAAGGTCATATGGCTTTTGGATTGCACTGAGAGCTTTCCTTAATCTTCATTCAACTTAAGTTACCTTGGCTGCCTGCCGTTCCTTCTAGCTACCCGTCCTCGGACGGGCTATCAGCTAGTTTCGTTATAATGTAATTCTGCTTATATAGTAATTTTGAGTAGGATAATCGGATTAACTGATCCGATGATACGTTGATCCGATGATACGTTGATCCGATGATACGTTGATCCGATGATACGTTGATACGATGATACGTTGATACGATGATACGTTCATCCGATTGGTTATGAAATTATCCGTTATGCGTTCGGTTCGGTTCGGTTTGCTTCGGGTATTTGCATTGTCGACGGGATTTCGAGGATAGATACGGATATCACGTTCAAATAGAGGTTAGCCGTCATGATTTACGAACACCATTGCAATTTCATTGGACGTTGGAGCATTGTAACGTCTTTGATCAGACTGCCGATCGCGCCGCATCACCATATTGACGACCGGAACTGGTTGTCCTTCTTCTTCGGCTCGTACACGCTCTTGTTGCTCAATTTCTTTCATCAGGCAATATGAAGCTGCGATACGATTGTTGACGCGGAAGAAACGATCGATTTTCTCAATCACTTCAGGTAGACAACCTCTATTCTCAGGCAGATTTACTCGTTCATTGACCGCTTCTGTCGTGTCCATTACATACAGTTGTGCAAACTTTCTTGTTTGTCCTTCAGGTGGATACAGGTTTGTGGTTCTGTGGTACGTCTGTCCATGAATTTTGAAAACGTATGGTCCGTTACCCGGCATTGAAACAATCTCTGCTCCCATTGAAGCGAAAGAAACCGAGGAATTGTAAGAGCGGATGTGCTGACGAATGTTCTTGTAGTAAGGATTATCTGAATCTGAAAGCATAGAGCGAAGAAATTCGGGATATAACAATAGATTCCCATGTTGATCGAGCGGTTGCGGAATCTTCACTTTTCCTTTATGACAGCAGTTGTTAAATTGTTTATCAACTGGACGCTCCTTGGCGAAATTCTTGGAGCCTCAGAACTGACAGATGGAATTCATTTCTCCACAATCGTGTCGAGTAACGTGAGATTCATCAAATCTCAATGCTCTTATTTGGAGTTGAATTGCTTGACTTTGGTATCGATTTTCTTACTGTCGATGTATCGCATGGGATCGAGCGTTAGCAGCTTGCCGCGCTTGAGTTTCTTCTAATGTTTCACGTTGTTGACGTGTCGCATGGGATAGAGCGTTAGCAGCTTGCCGCGCTTGAGTTTCTTCTAATGTTTCACGTTGTTGACGTATCGCATGGGACCGAGCGTCAGCAGCTTGCCGCGCTTGAGTTTCTTCTAAAGTTTCACGTTGTTGACGTATCGCATGGGACCGAGCGTCAGCAGCTTGCCGCGCTTGAGTTTGTTCCAAAGTTTCACTTTGTCGACGTATCGCATGAGACCGAGCGTCAGCTTGTCGCTGTGATCGAAGCTGTTCTTCTGTGTTATTAGCTCTTGTACGTGCTTTTCTCTCACGATTCAATCGCCGTCGCTTTGCAGCAGGATTTTCAAAATTTTCATTATCCATTATGGAAGTTCACATAATGCTTTTTTGGAAATAGCTGTCATAATTTTTCACCGATATAGGAAATTTAAATACGTTGATACGTTGATCTGTTTTTTCAATGCAGACCAAATATAAGTTATATTTTATTTACATAATTTTTCACCTATATAGGAAATTTAAATACGTTGATCCCTTGATACGTTGATCCGATGATACGTTGATCCGATGATACGTTGTGCGTTCGGTTCGGTTCGGTTTGCTTCGGGTATTTCCGTGGGACAGACAGAAAGAAAGAAAGACTTGGCCTTTTATAATAAGAGATGTAACATCGACAAGAAAATTGTCGACAAGAAAATTAATGCTTATAATGCATTTATACGATTTTATATTAGTTGAGTGATAAATTTCTGGAAATTTTTTAATTTAAGTGCCGCAATCATTACGAGGGGCCTAATAGAGATCGCATGAAACTACATATATCGCACTTTGCTGTATATCGAGCTTTGCTGGTGGCGAAGAAATTTCGTAAACCATAAAAAAATTTCAGACTTTTTTTGGTTTTCTAGAATCTACATAGTTACCATTTGGCGGTAAATAAAATTCAAGCTGTTTCGTTGAATGTGGTTGAATACTTTAATAGTATGTTACACACCTAGTGATTAAAGCAGGCCATTTAATCTCGCGTGCGGATTGCGAACACACGGAGGTGGGGTCGCAAGCACAAGAGATTTAATGGCGCTTTAACCACGAGTTGTGTATACTATTTTATGCAATCCTAATAACTACCGACAAAAAATAGCCGAAAAGAAAAATTGAAATAAACAGGTACAAATTAAATTATAGAAATTGAAGTGCAGTTAAAAAGCGCATTGCAAAAGATAAACAAATTGTCTAATAATGTATCCCATTACAAATGATAACAGAGGTTGCTATGTAAACTTTGCTGACATATGTACCGTCAACGCGTCTGCAATGAGATCACTCATACCTTTGAAGGAACTTATAAATAATGCGCCTTTGAATAATGCTAACGTAAAAAAGTATCTAATAGCGATAGGCACTTTTAAAAAAATTATTAAAATTTGTAAACTATGAAATTTGCAGTCGTAGCAATGGGAAACCGACAAGATAAATAATACTAACGTAAGATAACCCGGCACGTTTAGATTGATGTGACAAAAAGTAAGTGGTAATATTTATGAGGGACTAAATTAAAATTTAGTCCCACATGTTAAACGGTGCGGGACTAAATTAAAATTTAATTACTTTTTATTTAATTACTAAATTAAAATTTAGTCCCGCACCGTTTAACGTGGGACTGAAGAAGGTCATTACGAACCGCAAAAGTAGTTGTAAAAGCACGATAAACACGCAAGGATTGCATAAAATATATAGCGATATAGAAATCAGCGATAATAATGGTGATTTTTATTTCTTTATCTTGTGCCACGAGTGTAACAAAGTGCGATATAGTTTCATGCGTTTACACAAGTACTCGCGTGGTGTGTTCTGTACACCACGTGCAACCACATAGAAATTAAAAGCAAATATCCAACTTATTTGTACAGCTATAACAACGAAATTGACTAGGGTTGTTCTGAACACCTCAATAATAGGTTAGGTGGATAGGTTAGATCACATTAGGGCATTTAACATAAATGGCAGCTTCTTAACTCTCCAGTACTAACATGTTTTTATATTTATAACAAGATTACTAACGTCGGTCTGTGGGACCCATTCAAAATACACTTTCACTTGCCGGATGTCACGAAACGTCCTAAACTAGTTGATTTGAAGGTACTGACAACCCCCATCCCTTAGCTGTTATTGTTTTAAATTTACAGTTAAGAATAGAAGTCGTCGGTCTGTAAGACCGACTGTTAGTACTGGAGGGTTAAATGCAAGTGGTGTACTGAGTACACCAACGTGAGCAGTTAAAGGTTAATCAATATTTATAAAAATTTATGTAAAATATGCTTAAAAATAACTTCAAGAATTGTATCACTTGTCTGGTTTTTAAAATTTCAAAGTCAAAATGTCTGTAAGTACAACAACTAGAATGGTAAAATACGCGCGCCTGACGAAGGGTTAATGGTCGAAGAGATTTTGTTAATTATTGAAATTTTGAAAAAACGGTTTTTATTTCTCAGAAGATATTACTCATCTATACGAAGTTAGAATTACCAGCTTACATCAGATTTGATCAAGCCGACATCGACAAGCAGTCCTGCATAAGTTGAATAAGGATACAGCTATTGTGTCCTTGTCGGCCCGACCAAATTAGTTGGTGTAAGCACTATTACATCACTCCGATATTTGAAGACTTCTATGGGTTAGGCTATAACCGGCTTATAAAATCCCTAATCGTCTTTTTATTTAAACAAAATGATGGGGTGCTGTTTTGCAATACATTGCTATGTGATATCGTAGCCTCACGTTGGGCTAGCCAAAAAGTGTTGTGCACCCTCGGAGCTTTAGTAGGGTTACACGTTTTTTATGTTAATGTCTTGTACGAGTGTACGTAAATGTACCCCGTCAATAGAAATGTATGCAAAATTTTTATTGATAAATACAAATAAATGAAATTATGCCTCGGCTTAACAATTGCGGTGAGCACAGACCTACCTTCTCTCACGCTGGGTTCCTTCCTTGACCAAATTGTAGTGCTGAAATAAAATGTCGTGGTCTTCGGAATGTAATCACAAAAATTATGCTCCGTTTTAAAATACAAATTGTAATTTATTATGATTTTCAATTGTAAATGATTTAAATGCAGTAAAATTCTTAAGCTAATTAACAAATGTCTTATTTTATTAAACTTTAAACGTATTAATGCACGTGTAAATCGTATCGCAAAATTTTCACTAATTTTTTAAGTTTAATATAATTTTTAATGGAACGGTACCTTTAATGATCTGGGGTATTTCTGTTTACTGGGTTCATATACCATGAAACTGTTCACTTGCACTTTATGGATGACCTTCGGAGTGTAAGATACTTCAAGATGCAATCCTTCTTGCAAGTTCGTTTACCTCGTGGTGTCGATTATCAATTTTACGAAAATAATTCCAATCACTGTATAAATTCAATCAATTTTACCTTTAGGATGCGTAAGTATATTTGCTTTAATGATATTTTCACTTTTTGTACGATTTTAAATCAATTTTCTCACTATTTATTTAATTTTTAGGATAGACGCTAAATTTTCACCACCATTGATAAAATTCAATCAACCTCCCTCTTTCAATTGTTTTACCATCGTTACCTGTGTTTTTCCAAGGCAAATGTGATTTTACTCTATTCGCCGATATAAATCAATTTTATTGACGTTATAATTTGCAGGTTCGGCTCAAGCCCAATGTGATTTGTAAAATTTTAATAAAGTTTTTATGTTTCAGATTAAATTAAAGTACTTGCATCTCCTGTGATCTTCCAGTAAACTTTTGAAGAAAATGTCTTTCCCATTTGTGATACATTGAATTGCGAGACACTCCGATACGTGTAAAGATTATTCTTATTTAAGTTTTACGTTTTAACACATTTTTATAAACTAACATTGAACAATTATTTTGATTTCAAATTACATTTCTTATTATTAATTAATTTAATTTATAATTTTTAACAAACATTTTTTTTTTTATTAACAGAATTAAAACGTTGCATTTTTGAATTTATTTTGTTATCTCGTTCCGTGACCCTTTCTTCATATAAATTGATGACGTTAAACTAAATTTTTGGTTTCAGATAAAACTTTTACGTTCTAACAAATAAGTCATGTGCTCTCTTTATTAATAAACAAAATTTCAAATTGTGACGTTATCATTTCTATTGACGTGGTGGTCAGTGTCGGACATTGCAACATGTATTATATTAATTCGTATCTCCATCGTTCTTCCAGGGACGTGCCCATGGGGGGATGAGGGGGGAGCTTCCCCCCCAATACTTTAGAAAGTTGATAAAATCACCCAAAAATTGGTGAAGTTGGCAAAAGCCGCTAAACCAAAACTAGGTTTGTAAAAATTTTATCAACTCCAAAAAATTTCAAGTAATAAAATAATATAATATGCCTATTTTCTCCAACTGTACTGTACATACCAACTGTACAAAATAACGTGCGTAGTTATATTTTGTAACTAAACACGTTATTTTAGTTGCACAATGTTACTAATTTTGAAATAATTAAATAATGCGTAAAAGTTTTGCTTTTGTTGAAACCAACATTCAGTGTAAAATGTAATAAAAAATTTTAATTTAAGTATTCATAATTATTTTATTTAGGGCCGCGATTAAAAAGGACAAATATTTGTCCTAAATGTTGTAAGATTCCTCAAAAATTGCTTTACTACGAGGAGTCGTTTTTATATTCCCGGACTAGGCATGAAAACAAAAGACTAGAGCAACAACAAAATTTTATTTTTCAATATAGTTCCCCTGCTTTTGAATACAGGTATAACACCGTTTCAATAACATCTTTAATTCAGTATAAAAATATTCATTTGGTTTTTCCGCAAAATGGCCCTCAACAGCTGCTATAAGTTCGTCATTGTCCCTAAATTTAGTCCCCCTTAGTGTTTTTTTGAGATTCGGGAACAAAAAATAGTCACCGGGTGCTAGATCTGGACTATAAAGGCGCATGTTCAATTTCTTCGAAGCCACAATCAGCTACAGCAGCTTTTGAAAGTCTGGACTTGTGCACTGGTGCATTTTGTCGTGGAGCAACAAGACACCTTGCGTCAGTTTTCCGCGTCTCTTCACTTTTCACTCTTCGCTCTTCAAGCTGCTAATTATCGCTTCTTTAGTCTTGCATCCTCCAGTACCAAACACTTGATTTTTTCAACAACATCTGAAGTGATCACGTCAACAGGGCGCCCTGGACGGGGATCATCATTCAGTGATTCTCGACCATGTTTAAACAATTTTGACCACTCGCAAATAGCTGACTTAGAAGGGCAATCATTCCCGTATACAGCCAACATTTCTTCAAGAATAATTTTTGGAGGTTTTCCTTGTTTTGTAAGGAATTTTATAACAGCCCGGTATTCGATTTTATTCATTTAGATACATATACAACGCGCGACGACACAAACTGACAGATAATCTCTTATTATAAAAGGCCAAGTCCTTCCTTCCTTCCTTCCTTCCTTCCTTCTGTCTGTCCCACGGAAATACCCGAAGCAAACCGAACCGAACCGAACGCATAACGGATAATACGTATCATCGGATCAACGTATCATCGGATCAACGTATCATCGTATCAACGTATCATCGTATCAACGTATCATCGGATCAACGTATCATCGTATCATTTTGTCTATATAGGACAGCTATTTCCAAAAAAGCATTATTTGAACTTCCATAATTGATAATGAAAATTTTGAAAATCCTGCTGCAAAGCGACGGCGATTGAATCGTGAGAGAAAAGCACGTACAAGAGCTAATAACACAGAAGAACAGCTTCGATCACAGCGACAAGCTGACGCTCGATCTCATGCGATATACGTCGACAACGTGAAACTTTGGAACAAACTCAAGCGCGGCAAGCTGCTGACGCTCGGTCCCATGCGATACGTCAACAACGTGAAACATTAGAAGAAACTCAAGCGCGGCAAGCTGCTAACGCTCGATCCCATGCGATACATCGACAGAAAGAAAATCGATACCAAAGTCAAGCAATTCAACTCCAAATAAGAGCATTGAGATTTGATGAATCTCACGTTACTCGACACGATTGTGGAGAAATGAATTCCATCTGTCAGTTCTGCGGCTCCAAGAATTTCGCCAAGGAGCGTCCAGTTGATAAACAATTTAACAACTTCTGTCATAAAGGAAAAGTGAAGATTCCGCAACCGCTCGATCAACATGGGAATCTATTGTTATATCCCGAATTTCTTCGCTCTATGATTTCAGATTCAGAAAATCCTTACTACAAGAACTTTCGTCAGCACATCCGCTCTTACAATTCCTCGGTTTCTTTCGCTTCAATGGGAGCAGAGATTGTTTCAATGCCGGGTAACGGACCATACGTTTTCAAAATTCATGGACAGACGTACCACAGAACCACAAACCTGTATCCACCTGAAGGACAAACAAGAAAGTTTGCACAACTGTATGTAATGGACACGACAGAAGCGGTCAATGAACGAGTAAATCTGCCTGAGAATAGAGGTTGTCTACCTGAAGTGATTGAGAAAATCGATCGTTTCTTCCGCGTCAACAATCGTATCGCAGCTTCATATTGCCTGATGAAAGAAATTGAGCAACAAGAGCGTGTACGAGCCGAAGAAGAAGGACAACCAGTTCCGGTCGTCAATATGGTGATGCGGCGCGATCGGCAGTCTGATCAAAGACGTTACAATGCTCCAACGTTCAATGAAATTGCAATGGTGTTCGTAAATGATGACGGCGAACCTCCTTTTGAACGTGATATCTGTATCTATCCTCGAAATCCCGTCGACAATGCACAACAATTCATTCGTATCAATATTCTCAGTCCAAATCTTGACCCTATAACTTATGGCATTCTTTATCCGTTTGGCGAACCGGGGTGGCAACCCAATTGGAGTTGCGAAGGATATCGGCAATCCCGTAATAAAATCAGCATGTTACAATTTAAAGTTGCGTAAACAGCAATTAGAGACGATTTCAATCCGATCATGAGTGCGGGAAAACTTACGCAACAGTGGATTGTCGATTCATATTTGCAAGTGGAAGCCAATAATTTGAACTACATACGATATCAACAAAGTAAATTGCGTACTGAATTGTATCAAGGTCTATCCGATCATATTCAAAATGCAGCACACGATGCTGGAGTGCAAGCTGGTTTGTCGGTTATTCTTCCTTCCTCTTTCGAAGGCTCTCCGAGAAACATGCGGCAAAGACTTCAAGATGCAATGTCAATTTTTGGAAAATACGGCCCACCTGACCTTTTCATCACATTCACTGCAAATCCAAAGTGT
Organism: Podabrus alpinus; assembly: GCA_932274525.1. Lineage (NCBI taxonomy): Eukaryota > Metazoa > Arthropoda > Insecta > Coleoptera > Cantharidae > Podabrus > Podabrus alpinus. The sequence goes on from OW026454.1 coordinate 69,711,835, forward strand.
CCAGAAATAACAACTAATTTAAGACGGGGAGAATCGGCATGAGATCGTCCTGACTTAGTTGCCAGGGTCTTTAAGCTAAAGTTGAAGGCCTTAATGGAAGATTTAACTATTCTTCATGTTTTAGGGCGATGCAAAGCATTTGCCTATACCATTGAATTCCAAAAACGAGGTCTTCCTCATGCTCATATCCTGATTGTGCTCCATGATGATGATAAATTCAAAACATCTGAACGTATCGACAATGTAGTTAGTGCCGAGATACCAGACATCGCACTAAACCCACGATTATTCGAAATTGTTGCTCGCTGTATGATGCACGGTCCTTGCGGTGCTTCACATCCATTTGCGCCATGCACGGAGAATGGTAAATGCAAAAAAGAATTTCCTAAAGATTTTCAACTCGAGACAACAACTAACATTAACGGCTATCCGCGCTATCGTCGACGAGTGGAACCTACGACGGAAGTTAGAGGAAAGATGATGGATAATCGGTTTGTTGTTCCATACAACAAGTTTTTGGTACTTAAGTATGACGCTCATATCAATGTAGAAGTTTGCACATCACTAAGGGCCATTAAGTACATTTACAAATACATTTACAAAGGACATGATTGCGCGATCGTCGTTATTGGTACTGGAGACGATCAACAATTGATTCATGATGAAGTTGCATCTTTTATTGACACCAGATACGTAAGTGCGCCAGAAGCTATGTGGCGTTTGCTTGAATCTAAAATGCACGACCGATCGCATGTGGTTTATCGACTACCCGTTCATTTATATCACCAACAGAGAATTTATTTTGAAGCCGGTCAAGAGCAAGAAGCTATTGATCAAGCGTCTGGTGGAAACACTAAGCTCACGGCATGGTTTCAACTAAATCGAAACGATGTGACAGCTAATCAGTTTCTATATACAGAAATTCCGTACCATTATGTATTCAATAGAAGTACATGGACAGCGCGGCAGCGTGGAGGCGAAAAAATAGTAACTCGCATGTACACGGTGGGAATAAATGATTTGGAACGATTCCATCTCCGATTATTGTTGCTTCATGTTCCGGGTGCAACAAGCTATGAATTTCTTCGAACAGTTGACGATGTCCAATATGCAACGTTCCAAGAAGCTGCTTTTCATCGAAATCTTCTTTCCTCAGATGATGAATGGGAGAGATGTCTGGACGAAGTTGTTATTTTCCAGCTGCCACGGCAAATGCGGCAAACTTTTGCATTTATCTGCATTTATTGTTTGCCAGCAAGACCTTTGCTGCTGTGGGAAAAATTTAGAGGACACATGGCTGACGATTTCCTCAGTAACCATGATGAAGGAATATCTTTTAACCTGGCTCTAAATGATATCGAACATGTTTTTCAGCAACACGGAGTGTCTTGCTCTTTTTTTGGACTACCACAACCGACTGCATTACCTGAACAAGCAATAACTCAACAAGAAGAATTCAATCGGGAAGAAGAAGCAGTACAAGCTCAATTGCTGATCGCGACATTGAATCCTCAACAACTTATTGCGTTCCAGAGCATAATAGATGGAATTGATTTAGGGGACAATCACCGACTGCATTACCTTAACGGTCCAGGTGGTTCGGGGAAAACGTACCTCTATAATACTTTAATAACCTTCTTAAAAAGGTGTGGTCAAACGGTGGTCGCTTTTGCCTCAACAGGAATTGCTGCAACACTAATGAAAGGTGGACGCACAATCCATAGTGGATTTAAATTGCCTGTTCCGTTGGACGATACATCGGTCTCCAAAATGAAGCAAACAACAGCTGAAGCCAAGAAAATTAGAGAAGCCGCGCTTATCATTATGGATGAGATAACAATGTTGCCAAAGGATGGAATTCGAGCCATTGATTTATTATTGCGGGAAATCATGAATAATAACAGTCCATTTGGGGGTAAATCTATTGTTATTGGAGGTGATTTCCGCCAAACACTCCCGGTGATGCCAAAGAGAAAACGAATTGATGTTATTGAAGCGTGTTTAACGTCGAGTCCATTTTGGAAATACTTCAAACAATTGCCCTTGATTTCCAATATGAGAAGTGAAGACCAAAATGAATTCAACCAGTGGTTGCTCAATATTGGTAATGGAAGTTTGCCATCCATTGAGGGACTCCCGGAGGACGCCATCCAGATTCCGACAGATATGATTGTTCAAGGCGACATTATTTTTAAGATATTCGGAAACTCGATCGCGAAACTCTCTGTTGATGAGCTTTCCAAGCGGGTGATTCTTGCAACCACCAACAAAGAAACGCTCGAAATCAACAACAATATCATTCGGCAATTAAATGGGGAGAGTCAGATTTATCATAGTTCGGACTCGATCATTACAGAGGACAGTAATGATCTTATTAATAATTATTATCCTCCAGAATTTCTCAACAGCCAAACGCCATCAGGAGTACCTCCACATGAATTAATATTAAAACGCGGAGCTATAGTAATGTTGATTCGAAATTTAAATCCCGGAAAAGGGCTGTGTAACGGTACCAGGATGGTCGTTCGAAATATGCATCGGCGTTCCATTACGTGCGAGATAATTTCAGAGTCGCACAGAGGGCAAATTGTTATCCTTCCTCGAATTGACATTGCACCTACAGACAGTAATTTGCCCTTTACTCTTAAAAGACGCCAGTTTCCGATAATTCCCGCTTTCGCCGTAACGATAAACAAGTCGCAGGGGCAAACATACGAACATGTCGGAATTAGTTTGACTGAACCGGTATTTTCATACGGACAACTCTATGTAGCTCTCTCGCGATCTCGACTTCGACAAAATATAAAAATCCTAATTAAATACAATAGGGAAAATGCATAAATTTTTTTTATAGCGTAGTTGGATCAAAAATAACTAAATATACTAATTAATGCTATTTAATTTATTTATTTTCGATTTGATAATAATTTAAAAAATATTTAAAAATCCGTCAATTTGAATTGAACGAAACGACCGCGCAATTTGCCAAGTGACCTGTGACGTCACAAGTTAAATTTTACATTCATTTATATTATTTTTCTGTGGTTTTGTGCTTTTAAAGTTGAAGTTTGTTAGTGTTAAAAGCTTTTATTTATCATAATTAAATCAATTAAAAACAAGAAAGTTAAAAAAGTACTCTACACGAGTAGAATAAACATGAAAGTAAGGTTATAGTTATTGTGCCGGTGACTTCGTTGCGTTTAAGGTCACATGATTTATTTTAAATTATCATTGAATTTTAAAATGGATTATTTATAACAAAATACAATAAATATAAGTTATTTTTGCTGATTTGATATTTAATATAAGGTATAGGATTAATCGGAAAATACTGTTTTAACTAAATTTTTTTATTCGTGCATGTTCCCCATTCTAGACAAGGACAACTTAGAGCTACAGACTGGTTTACACAAAATGTAGTGTTCCGGGAAGTTTTTGAAAGACTTTAAAATTAAGCATTAATTAACCATACGTTTTCAAAATTCATGGACAGACGTACCACAGAACCACAAACCTGTATCCACCTGAAGGACAAACAAGAAAGTTTGCACAACTGTATGTAACTAGATGATAGCCCGTCCGAGGACGGGTAGCTAGAAGGACGGGCAGGCAGCCAAGGTCATATGGCTTTTGAATTGCACTGAGAGCTTTCCTTAATCTTCATTCAACTTAAGTTACCTTGGGTAGCTGCCCGTCCTTCTAGCTACCCGTCCTCGGACGGGCTATCATCTAGTAAAATTAATAATGATGCAATTGTTTTGTAAATTACCACACAGGTTACCAAGGCATATGTGATTAAAAAACAGCATAATGAAAAATTGCATCAAAATTCAAAACAGCCCAGTCCGGGAATACAAAGACGACCCCTCGTCCCTCGTACAACACGGTTTTGCGGTTCGCGTTATGTAACCAGCCCCAGCCAAATAAAATTTTCCTATTGACTACTGAGAATGGTTAGTAGAGTCTATAGAAAAATTATTTTGGGTGAACCCCTGAGAAATAACCCTTATTTCGAATAATTAAAATTCCGGGTGAATACGCCACGCCCCCCATGCAACTTCACAAAAATTGGGGTAATTTCCGGACTTTTTGGGTATGGTTCGGTCCGAATGTGACTCTGACGCCGTTGCAGACGGTTAAAATTATCGAAAAATCGATAAAATCCGAAAAAAGTGCGAAAATCGGCAACATTCATACCAGGGGATACAAGTCACATAACAGCCGGCGCGGCCGCGGCTACTGGCTTTGCCGTGCCCGGTCGGAATGACTGAAAATCAAAATGTATCACCCGTTATTTGTGTGGGATTCGATACAGACGGTTGGCGGTTTTTTTAAACGCTACCACTTGGGCTAAGCATACTTGAGGAATATTAATTCACTCCTTCCGGGATCAATTAAATAGGGATCATATAAAACCGGGATATAGCTTTTAAAAGTATACTTTTACTTATCACCCCCAAAATATGGAATAAAACAAAAAATAAAGGGTAAACAATAACCTTTAATAGATGTTACGCTTACGAGTGGTGTCGTCAATCTGCCAGAGCGAAAATTTCTAAGTGTTAGGGTATATCTTTTTGCACGGACTGAGAACAGAATGGGGAGATTCCACAAATCGTCCCTCATGCGCGTCACTGAATGTGTAAAATTTTCTAAGTTCAAATTCGATTTATTCAAAAGTTTGACCCGCTTTCACCCTAAATATTTTTACAGTTTACTATATAAACCTTATACTATCTAATAGTCAGAGGAAATTTTGATTTGAGTGGGGCTGGTTATATAACCCTAGCCGCGAAGTTGATATTAGTGACAACATTCATTTAGAGAGAGTCATCAATTTGTGGTCCGAATTAAAGAACAGAAGAATCCGTCTAAATGAATGACAATTATTCAATATTAATCTACTTTAATAACATGTACTACGTATAATATTGTAAATAAAATTATATTTTTATTATTTATAAAATGATCTAATTTTTATGTCCCAATTTATACCCAATTACTTACAAAAAGTTGGCCATTTTTAATTAATTCAGTTGGCAAATTGAGGATTGCTCCCCCCTGAAAAAAGTTGGTTGAGCACGTCCCTGCGTTCTTCTCCGTCTATTCAAATCTGGGTACTAGTAGTACTATGCACATATTTTACCATCTTTAGTCATGATCTTTAGTTGCTAAAGTTTCGTGGTGCGGCTCAGTACGCATTTTGCATCAACACGGATTGTTATCACCGATTCAACGCCGGTTTTCAAGATTACTTCAAAATGAACCCCAATAATAATTGTTCGAACCTGTTGTTAAATGAAGAAAATGAGTACAAGGTTTTCCGGAGTTTTTACGACAGGTAAATACATTTTTTTTTATACTTCAAAATAGTTATTCTGTAGATGAATTTTTTTTGAAATATCCTAAAATACATTCGAAAATTTTATAGCTGTTGAAAAAATGTGGGGACGAAATTATAGTCAGGTAAGCTTTTCATAGAAAATGCTCACATATAGGCAGTTGCCATGGTGGCATTGACTTCTGCCTTATTGGGTCCATCATTTTGTTTATAAGAATTTCGACTTTCGATTTTTTAATCAGAAATTTGGATACCCGCTACATGCCAATTTTAAATGAAATATGGATGTCCGTTTGACATTATATAGAATGGTTATATTATAACGTTGCCATTTTTTAATATAAATTTTGGATTTGAATTCGTAATACAGATTTAACAAATGTTTAAACATTATTTTTATAATCTTCCAACGTGTTAAACCGTAACGCACTAAAACCAGTGGCGGGTGGCATATACGGGGAGGGCTACAAGGCGATTCCCTCCCAAAACATCAAAGCAATTTGGAATAGTATGTTAAATTAAATAAATCTCCCGTTCAAGGGAATTCCCACAATAGCGCCAGCTATAATAACCATTAAAACCCAAAATTTTCAGACTCTGTTAGAAATATAAATGTTGCTTTTTAGGCTTCTATACAAAGTATAGCAAGAAGCCTTATGATCTGGCTCCGTGTCCGTCTGTCTGTCCGTCCGCATAATTCAAAATCATACAGAGCGTTTCAAATCGTGTTGGAAATACTCTGTGTGTATAGAGGTCTAAGAACTGGGTAGCCAGTGCGCTACTTTTAGGCTTCTATACAAGGTATAGAAAGAAGCCTTATGGTCTGGCTTCGTGTCCGTCCGCATGTTTCAGAGCCAATCATAACGTTGATCAACTGATACGTTGTTATATTTTAAATACTTCGTCTATATAGTATTGCGTTAATCTGTTAATCCGTTGCTTCGATTCGCTAATGCAATTTATAAATACGCAAATGTTCGAAGGAAATTTACTAAGTTAAAGATATTTTAGAAGAGGTCTCCCTATATAAACTACTTGTTTTACTTTGATGTGAAAAAATAATTTTTTATTGATGTGCTTAGTGAAGGTAAGTTATAAATAAAAGAGAAAGGAGAGGATTGGTCCACCTCAAAAAAAGGACCATACATTACAGAGAAATAAAATTTCTAATAGAATGGAAAAGTTTGATTGTTATTACTTATATAGTAAATGATAATTACCAATCGCAAAAAATTTAATTGGTGCAGATTATCTGATTATTTCAAGTGAAGCTCGTGATGGTTTACAGTTTCTTCTTCAGGTATGTTGAATTTTAATATGTGGAGTTCTACTTGAAATAATTAGTTTACTTCTTGTTAGATTTAGATCAACCTATATACAGATGATTAATCTATTAAACCGATGATACAATGATCCGATGATACGATGATACCATGATACGATGATACGATGATCCGATGATCCGATGGTACGATTATCCGATAATCCGATGATACGCGTACAACCAATTATGATTCTATGGTTTTCTACAACCGTTAAATGTTAATTAAACATTGAAAATCAAGTAAAGATATATATATTATTGCGTATAATATTCCATATAAATATATAGTGTCAAATTAAGAACGGTTATAATATAGAATGTTTTAGTTATCGATTAACAGATTATGTGATAATTTCTTATTGCGATGTTAAGTCACCTTAAGGTCGGTTTTACAATTGTCACTCGACAACCTTGTTTGAGGTGGATCCATCCTCTTCCTTCTCTTTTATTTACAACTTAACTTCACTATCCACATCAAGCCACTGCTGTGGTTAAAATAAAATAATAAATAATTAGTGCAGATTTTCTGATTATGTGATGTTACATTATATGGCGACCAAAAATAACCAGATAATAACAACTTTCCACACCAGAAAGGTAGCTGTATAGAAGCCTAAGAACTGCCGCTAAAGCGAGTTCCACCTTGTTAATAATTATTACCAATTGCTGGGAGCTTATTAAAAAGAATGTTCACTCACTTTTGTTTTTAGCGGAAATTAAGGGGTTATGCCTAGTCAGAAATTACAAAAAAGCGATTTTTCAAAAACCACATTTTCTTGAAGCGCATAATGTTGGCCATATGAACTCCAAGTTTATCGTTGATCTGATTTTTTTTTACAAAGTTATACGACTTTTTGTATACAGAATTGTGTACTTATTAATTTTTATTTGTAGTTAATGTTCATCGTTTTACCGATTAAATAATGAAATAAATATTTTTGTATAGTATAAATATAGTTATTATCCTTTTAGGAATAGTACAAAATATAGTAAAATGACATTGATTGATTTCGAGAAGGCTAGAAGAAAGTTGCTCTAAAAAGGGCAACTATCCGATACTTTGATACGTCCTTCAGTGACGGTCGAACTCTTTGTTTTTTTTTAAGCGCACGAACTGTCAATAGTGACTTAATCCGCCGCTCATCGACAGCGAGCTTTTGATTGGTTGATTTATGGAAAATTTCCAATTTTAAACAACTTCAAGGGTTGTTTTGGAGGGTTCAATGTGAATATTCCGAAAATATATTTTTTTAAAATCTATTATATAAACCTAAATAAATTTTTAAAAAAATATGCTTACAATGCGGCAAGTATTTTTTATTCAGTTTGTTTGGATTCTGACGATTCGAAATCATTTTCGGTAATAAAATTAAATAATTTTTAAAATGATTGAAAATCCGTACAGTGAGTGTCCCAAATATTCGTCACCTAACATATTTTGAATTAAAAACGATAGATATTTTCTACATTACACGTAATTAAAAAATAAAAAATGCAATAGAAACTATAAACATAATTATCTGTTTATGATTTAACCTATTCCATTTAAAATATTTCAAACACATTCGCTTCAAATATAAAATAAGAAGATAATTACTACATGGAAATTACTGCATTTTTATCAGGTGTCCGAATCATTTCCATATTTATTCACTGTATATTCATGGTCCTTGAAAATTTTCCGAATTTGTTTGAAAACATTTACATAATTAAATTTTTCTTAAAAATTTACTTAATATCTAAAATTGACATACTTCATTTCAAACGATGATATTTTAATGTTTTTATCAATAAAAATAGCTAATCTATAATAATTCAAATAAAGATACTCTTTAATTTCGATTATAAAGGGTTTTCGGGGAGAATTACCTAACCCTGGCAACTCCAAAAAATTTGAAAATTTCCTATTGCAAAGAGGAAGGTTTATATAGTATAATGACATAATTTTAACAAGCGAACATATAATCAAAATTTCGAGAAAAATCAATTTGAAAAGTACGGGGAATGTAACCCGATATGCCTCCGAACCGGGTCGATGCGACACCAGCCGGCCGTACTTCGATGAAAATCCGTAAAATTTTTTGGCTCCGATTTGAATTTTTCTTTGAAATTCGGATAGAGGGGGGTGTGATTAGTGGATATTGGTAATAAATATAATCAAAAAAATGGAAAATAACTCGTGTATTGCCTAAAAAGTGAAAAAATTAAATTTTTTTTGGCCTTCCAATTTTAGGGGTGTGCATTCGAAAAGGAGGGTAATCCATCGTCAAATCCTACCCTTACGGGGCGCCGCTGCGCTCCGCTCCGCTCTGCACCCCTCCAGGGCGGATTTGACTCTGGTTACTAGGCTAAACATACGAGAAGCGCCACCGAACAAGAAAACCGGGATAAATGCAACCGGGATGTGAGAGACCCTCGAAATAGCATTAAAAAGTATAGTTGCGGTATGGGGCAGTATACTAATACGTTTCACCCCCAAAAAATCGCGTAAAAACAAAAAATAAGCGATGTTACATGTAGGAGCGTCGAGCTGCATCTGCCGGTGCGAAATTTTTTAAGTGTAAGAGTATATCCCAGTGCACGTACCGTCAACAAAATGCGCGCCGGCCGAGCGAAGTAGTGGCACCGGCCGGTTCTACAGCATGCAAGATGCTACTTTTCCGTACTTTTCAAATTGATTTTTCTCAAAATTTTGATTATATGTTCGATTGTTAAAATTATGTCATTACACTATTTAAACCTTCCTCTTTACAATAGGAAATTTTCAATTTATTTGGAGTTGCCAGGGTTAGGTAATCCTCACCGGTGTAACCGTGGATTTTTACCCCCGTGATATTTTACCCCCGGTAAAATTTCACTAGGGATATTTTACCCCCTAAAGAATTTTTACAGGGGGTAAAATTTCACTAGGGATATTTTACCCCGGGGTAAAATTTCACTAGGGATATTTTACCCCGGGGGTAAAATTTCACTAGAGTATATTTATCGAGGAGGTAAAATTTCACCGACATTAAAAATTGTTCTGAATCAAAAATCAAGGCAAAAACTTAAATTAAGTGAACTATTAATAATAATACTTTTTTATTAAATTAAAAAAAAAATTGTTCATATCAATTGAAGAGTCTTTTTTATAAACTACGACCTCAAAATGATTTCCATTTTTATGGTTTACATACAAAGCAGGCTTCTGGTAATCGGGTTCGCTTAATAATTGCAGTGTACTGGGAGAACGTATCCAACCGAAAGATTTATTATTATTATTATTTATTATTACATTATAAATATTATGTCGACCAAAAATAACTAGTGACAACAACTTTTCACACCAGAAAGGTAGCTGTATAGAAGCCTAGGAACTGCCGCTAATTATATATTAAGAAGAAGAAGAACATATATAGATAGATATATATTTAATATTTAATAAAATTACTAATTACAAACTACTAATTCCTTAGTGAAATTTCACTAGGGATATTTTACCCCCTAAAGAATTTTTACAGGGGGTAAAATTTCGCTAGGGATATTTTACCGGGGGTAAAATTTCGCTAGGGATATTTTACCGGGGGTAAAATTTCACTAGGGATATTTTACCGGGGGTAAAATTTCACTAGGGATATTTTACCGGGGGTAAAATTTCACTAGGGATATTTTACCCCCTAAAGAATTTTTACAGGGGGTAAAATTTCGCTAGGGATATTTTACCGGGGGTAAAATATCCCTAGGGATATTTTACCCCCGGGGGGTAAAATTTCTGGGGGTAAAAATCCACGGTGACACCTGGTTTTCCAATAGGGACGGGTCGATTTTAAAATTGAATAAAACAAGTTGTATGTGAGTTGTCAACGAATTTTTTATTTTATTTGAAAGGCCTATCAATGACATTATTTGTGGAATATCACATCGTTCAAATGATCGCCGCGGCTTCGCTGGGTGGCGCGCATCCGAGAGGTCCAGTTTTCGATTACTTTGGCTCATAGATCAGGCTGAATTTGATCGATGGCATGGGTTATGTTGACTTTTAGGGCACCTGTCGTTTGCGGCTAATTGGCATAGACCTGCGACTTAAGGAAACCCCACAAGAAAAAGTCTAACGGGGTTAAATCGCGGGATCTCGGTGGCCAGTTCACATCACCCCTGCGTGAGATAACCATGCTCTCAAATCTCTCGTCCAGAATATCCATTGTGGCATCAGCTGTGTGGCACGTAGCGCCGTCCTGTTGGAACCACATGTCGTTCACATCCATATAATCCAAATTCACCAAGTTGATGTCTGCGAAAAGCCGAGTTCTTATGCGCGGCGCGGAATTGATTGCCTCGGGATCTCCTGCACACTCTCACGGACAGCGGCGATGTTTTCGACAGATCTTGCGTTTCGTTGACGTACGGGTGTTGGCTAATTGTTCAGTGAACCGGTCGACTCGAATTTGGCCACCAAACGTTGAATAGTCGACTTGGAAGGACGACCATGTAAAATGGGCGCAACGCGCGTATCGTTGCCACAAGAGAACACCCATTTTGATAATAAAGTTTTATCATTTGCACGTGTTGCTCAACGTTGTAACTTGCCATGGTGGTTTGTCTTTAGTAACTCAAAATTAAAAAAGAAAAAAATTAACAAAAGATAAAACAACATGGCCGCCATGAACCGTCAAAATCGACCCGTCCCTATTGGAAAACCCTATATTAGATTTCGACTATTTAGGTCCAAAATTCAAAATGTAGCTAATTTTCTTCCCCTCTGAGCTCTTCAATAATTGAAAAATCAATTTTGCATTACAGCTTGGGAATTTCCGATGACTTAATAATAGTACTCAACTATTGCCGAAAAAGAAAAGATAGACAAAAATCGGATGAATATCTCCAAGAAGGAATTTCACATTGCAAAGCTAAGCAATGGGAAGATGGGATTTACAAGTTTACCAAAAGTTTGAAATACGCTCTTTACAAAAGCGAACCATACGCATTGGCGCTTATACACCGCTCCGAAGTGTATTTTACTTTGAAAGATTACAACGTAAGTTAAAATAATTTCTGTACGAATGGGATAAACACCTTTTTTAAAACACAATTTCTAGAGTTGCATCCAAGACATAAATTTATGTTTGCAAGCAAGGTGTTCGATTGAATTAGCAATAAAATCTTATTTACTTAAAGCTAAATGCTTCTTTCAATTGGGAGAGCTAATTGAAATACAACATACCATCGACGCTGGTTTTCGAGCTCTGGCGAATTTCTACAATTTGCCTTCAGGCATTTCTATTGAATCAGGTAAATTAGCAATGTTATATTTTCTAGGAGAAAAATGTCTTGCTTCAGTCAAATTGATCCCAACGTTCAAGGTGGAGTGGAGAAAAAGGTGGATATAAAAGGAAAAATCTCAAGTCATCACAGATCACAGAAGTTAATTTTTTGTTCCTTAGTTTTAGATAAATACAAAATGAACGTCGATCTATTTAACGATGAAATTACTTTGGAATTTGTAGAGCCATGCAGTATTGTTACAAATGATGATTTTGAAAGACCTCGAAATTTTAACGTTTTGAATAACCCAGATAGCCTCAAATACAAGTAAACAGTTTTTATTTCAGTCAACTGTGTTTTGTTAAGATTCTTTAAACTCTTTTAGGTATTCCCATTCAAAACTTGTGGTTTGTGCAAATAGAAATATTCAACGTGGAGAAATCATTTTTCAAGAGGAAGCGTATGCTACTGCTTTAAATGCGAATCCTGGGAAAAATGAGCGCTATTTTATTTCATATCACTGTAGTTATTGTTTGAAAAAATCGAATAATTGCATTCCGTGAGTGTATACCACTTTTAAATGTTAATCTTATTTAAAAAATCCGAAAACTTTTATGTTTTAGGTGCAAAAATTGCGTTAACGTTTTGTACTGCACAGAAAAATGTCGAAATATCGCTTGGATCGATTACCATCAATGGGAATGCAACTTGACGCAAAGCAAAATATTCAAGACGAAATATTTGCTATCTTTTCGTATGATTATTAAACTCATTCGTAGAGGAAAGAAACACGTTGCACCGAGTACCGAACATTTTAACCTATTACGTAACAACGTGCACTCGAAGGATTACATACGCAATTTTCAACCCAATATTGAAAAACTGAAAAAGCAAAATATAAAAGAACTTCGCGAATGTGCATGTGTAAGTTTTACCAGTTTCTTCCAAATGCATAAGAAAGAACGCTTGGAAATGTTTGTCTCCTGTGTTTTAGAATGCCGTTTTTCTGGTTCTTCTGCTGAAAAATAACACCCACTTTTTCTACCATTTACAGAAAAATTACTACCAGAACAAAAGTATCGAAGAAATAATTTACATCGTTGGAGGTTTGCTTTTGAGACAAAATATTCAGGCTATGCAAAAACTGTTGACAATAAACAGCGTTGATATCTCAAATTTGGATCCAGGTTCCAGCAAGAGCGTCGCAATTGCTACAGCCATTTGTCCGAACATATCGCAAATTCCTCATTCCTGTATTCCCAATATTTGCGAAATGTGAGTTTGCAATTGAAAAATATCATAAAACTTTTGCATTTCATTATTTTAGCTTTATTGAAAACTTTTGTATCGTAAAGGCGACCAGAGATATTCAAGAAGGAGAAAGTATATTTAGGGCTCACATGGGAGTGACGCATTTTAAATACTCAAGGGAGGAACGAAATGTATTGCTCAAAAGTTGTTCAATTGAGTGTTGTTGTGAAGCATGCGCTGATGTGAGCTGCAGCAAGGTAATGTACCCAGATCCAGAAGGAATTTTTCGTAAGTTTGAAAAATGTTAGGAAGCCTTAAATTCGATACCCTGCCTGGACTGTCGAGGTAACGCAATAGAACTGTCGCAGTCAAAATCGGGATTATCATTTTTTTATTGTTTGGATTGCAATGAAAAGGGTTTATTGTGTCGGGAATTGCAGCAACGATTTCAATTTTGCATTGAATTGACACAAATTGGTGAGGAAAAAGATGACTGATAATTTGAGTAAGAATAAAGAATTTTATTTTGCAGCTGAAGAACGAAATGATTTGGAAAGCGTTATAAAAGCTGTTTTTGCTTGTCAGGATATCTTAAACCCATTTCACAAATTGGCTGAAAAAAATTATAAATTGCTTGTTGAGTTGCGTGTGAAAACTTGTAAGTAGTAGCATTTAGTTATCTTGACGTCAAAGGAAGACCAAAACTGTTTGTTACACAAGCAAATAATTTTCTTTTTTTCTTTAGGCAAGGTTAAGAATATTCTGAATGCAATTGAACTTTTCCTGAAGTGCAGTAGAGCGAGATACGACAACTCGTACGATCATGGCCAGAACGTTCTCTTTCTCTGTCTGTTACTTTCATCTTTCGTGCGATCTTGCCAAAATTTTCTCCACTATGACTATTTTGCGTAAACAATAATAAATTTTTAGTAAGACTGAACCACTAAATTATTTGATATTAATTTTAGGCTGATTCTAAACAGATGGACCGAACTGTTGATAGAAGCAAGAGAAATTATGTTCATTTATTTTCCCCAGTGGTTGGCTTACTTCAATTCTGAGCTAATGTATATGGACAATGTACGGGATCAATTTACCGTGCAATTTCGTCAATCAAATTGAAGAAATTTTTATGTTTATATTTAAATTTAATATTAAAATTTTATTATATTATTTTATCATATTCTTATATTATTTATGTTTTTAATGCAATAAATTATCATTATTACACCAAGTTAATCGCGCAAAAAAAAAATAGTTCATATTAATATTTTGTATTGCTTTCTTAAATAATAAATTCTTGTATTCGCAATTCAATAATTATATTATCAGTTTTTATAATTTCTAAAAATATATTACTTATATAAATTTATAATTTTTTTTTGTATTGAAGAAGAAAAACTACGCATATCTAATTAAATGAACTGTATTATGATTAGTATATTTTGTAAGCTTTTCTTCAAATATAAATTTTTGTATTCGTGATTAAATGATTATTAGTTTAAAGATTTTCTTATTTGCGTCGCCTACCACAAAGAAACTCTACAATATGATCAAACAGTGCATCCATTAATCCGCCAATGAGGTACTGGGGAAACAAGAAATAATAACAAAGAGGCGAGGCACCAGAAGAAACTATGGTGAACAACACAGCTAGAGGACGGCACTGAAAATAAAACGTTTTTATATGAAAGATGGCTAGCCTACGCAAACACTAGTAAGTAGACAGAACAAAATATTGTAGAGCACGAAATGAAATTATTGAAGCTAGAAATGAGATGAGGAACCAGCAAAATGCATAGATAACACTCGCACGAGTCAAGCATGGAAATTATTACGGGAAATGAGAAAAGATGGCAAAGATAACTACAAAGGGCTATTGACTAAGGCTCGTAAGGAATTTTAAGTTACAGAAAAATTAGATGAAATTTCACAGATTGAAATGGATGATGTGACCATACATAGTACTGTAAAATAAAAAAGGCGACATGTGAAATGAAGAGTGGAAAGGCGCCTGGTGCACGGAGTATTCTATAGATCTGATCAAGTCAGCACCATCAGTCATTTATGACATCCTAGCGTTACTATTTAACAAAAGATATGTATATAAAAATATACAATATTGATACAAAAAATCAGTAATTTTAAATTATATTGAGTAGCTACTATTTATTAAATTTACAATAATTACAACATCCTTACAAGAACAAATATAATAAGGATAGCGCCAATATACAACGGTGATCAGGACAAAAACAGGTTGCTGCCACTACAAAAGCAACCAAAATTTGAATTATTATAATTATTATTCAAAAACAAAATAAGATAAAATGTAAAATTAATAGATGATACGAGATTTTGTACATGGTTGCTTTGAATTCACGAATTTAAAAAACAATATATTATCCGTAATCAAGAATTAATTCACATTTTTTTAATTTATTACATTTGTCGGAAACTTTTCAAATTCTTGCTGAAGTTTGTTCTAAATTTCTAAGGCACTGATTAAGAATTTTTAATTCATTTGTAAGATAGAAAATGAGATACACTAAAATTGAACACAACACAAAATGAACAATCAATTTCATGAATACACTAAATACAACTACACTACATACCAATATTTCTTCGCCTCCAGAGAAGAATATCCGATAATAGTGTTTCCGGTGTCTCAAACTAGTAAAAAAAATTGTGATTTACTATAACAAAATATTCTTCACTATTATTCTCTTACCCTGGCTTAATTATTTCTCGATCACCTGCTACTTATTTCGATCCCGAAGTTCAATTGTGGGGAACACAAATCATTAGAATCATCAATAGTTAATACTTACATCATTTCAAAGCTGAAATAATAAACTTATTAGTTGTAGATTTGTATTTAATACATAAAAACTATAATCATATCCATTCTGAATTTGCTTACCTGTTAATTTTTGAACGATTTCTTGAAAAAGTCCCATGAAAACAGAAAATTAATTTTTTGAGATTCATAACTTACATTTGATTCTTTATAAGTTGGTATAATTTTTCCCATTTTCATTTTCGCATAGAAACTTCCGAAATTGAAAAATACCATTCATTCATTTTTATAAATAAAATTAATTTCCAAAAAGTATAACCACTACCCATGACTAAAATAAAATCCACTGCTAATATAAACGCTATAAACACATAACGACGGCCTCAAGTCAATAGCACGTAATCAAAAATTACTATTTTACAGGAGACGGAAATAACTGTTTTATTGCTATTTAAACAATATTGTTAATGATAAATTTAACATAGGAGCTTAGATGGAATCTGCGCATTTCTAGGGACGATTTTTTTTTAGAAAAAAACGATAGAAAACTTAATAACTCAATAGATAGCGTTAAAATCTAAAATTCTCACATTTTTGACTTAAGTGGTATTGACTTGAGGCCGTCGATAAGCTGTACTGAAAATGAAACTGCTTTGCAATAAAAACCTCTCACATGTTGAACTGAATTTAGCAGATTTCGAAGATATTTTGAACCTTAAATGAGTTATTATGATTATAGTTTTCATGGATTAAATACAAATCTACAACTAATAAGTTTATTATTTCAGCTTCGAAATTATGTATAAGTGTTAACTATTGATGATTCTAATGATTTGTGTTCCCCACAATTGAACTTCGGGATCAAAGTAACCCAGCAAACAGAGTCACGTCAGCCGACGTGATTAATTCGTTTCATTTTGGTTGATCTACGACCAGTTTCTTGGATACGAAAATTTCACGAATTTGAAACGTAATGTATCGACCTATCTAGTACTTTTTATTATTGTAAGGACAGATCATTTTGTTCAAGCTTTAAACATAATTAAACCTAATTTGTCTATAAAGAAAGTTTAATAATAAATAGAATAAAAATAAGACTAAAAATACAAGAATAAATATTATAAGAAAAAAAATAAGGCGAAAAAAATAATAGCTTTCGAAAAATAAGAGCTATTTAATTAGTGTTGTTTATTTTTTCAAATTTTATTTTTTTGATTATTTAGTTTATATTTTTATAAACCTTATGTAATTTTAGCATAATATAATAGGTTTGTTTCATCGACGAGTTCTCGTTAGTTCTAGTTGGTTCTAGAGCTATGCGCATGCTCTTTAACTAAAATCTTAACAGATTTTAGTTAAAGAGCATGCGCATAATTCTAGAACTAACGAGAACTCGTCGATGAAACAAGCCTAATAACTGTTGAAATTTAAATATTATACGAACATCATTTTCGTGTTCCGACAGCAACCGAGTGCACGCGGCGCACGCGCAAACCAAAATCCAAGAGCCAGAACCATGGTGGGATACACCATATTATACCTCTATGATCCCACGCAATCCTATCGGAGTAAAAATCAGTAGAAGGGGAGATCAACTTTTTAATAAGATTTAAAATCGGCTTTTCCAAACAATATTATGGTAATTTCAAAATTATTAAATTAACCCTCATACAAAAACAAGTAAACAACCAATTGAACCAATTGAAACAAGAATTTTTTAATACTCTTCAAAAATACTACTACTGGTAGGATATAATATTATATGTACTATGTAAGTAGTAATTTTTGGCCATTCTAGTCAAATTATTATTAGAAACTGAAAATATGGGATAAATTTTGTGAAATAATTCTAAACATTTTAATATAAAAAAATTAAATAACAACCCAAAGCTTTTCGTTACATTTGGATATCTTTTAAAGTTTATAATTTAATCAGAAATATAATTTATTGAAATTAACGTCGCAAAACTTTATGGATCGGGCGGGCCAAGAATTTTGCACCGTTCTACACCTTCCGCAGAAATAAATAAATAAGGGACAATAAAACTTTAATTTATTGATTAAAAAGATTTTAGACGAACTTGTGATTTTTTTTAAATCCAACATGTGGCAACTCGAAGAAGGGTCGAGAAAATGTGTATAAAAACAAGAAGAAAATTTCTATAAAAAATGTCCGCACAAATTAAGAAGCTTCAAAGTAGAGCTTCCTTTGATTGAAATACATTCACGACAGCATGCTATAATATGCTCCATGCACAACCAACACTTAAAAATTTTACAGAAATATCTGGTTTTTAGGTAAAACTTTGGTTTTTCTTCGTTTACAATATTTGCAATATCCTCGTTTAGTGCTGTGAGCTGGTTTCGAGTAAATTTTTCGCATAAAATTCAATTTTTGGATTTCTACAGAAAGTTACTCGAACACACGGGTGGGGCCTGTCAGGCCTTTTTAATTTTTTGCGAAAAAAATGATAATTTTTACATTTTGCACAATTTCATTATATTATGTCGTTGAACATTTTTGAAAGGTATACAGAAGTTCACAAACGTTTTCAAAAATGTTATTGTTATAAATTGCTAATTGTTGATCATAAAAAATAATGCTAAAAACACATTAGGAACATCTACTTGAAGTACCTAGTATGTATGTATACTGCCGTCATAAGTAAGAAGGCAGTAAGTCAATTTTTTTCGAAATTGAGTTTTTTATATTTTTGAAATCAGCGTAAAAAACCGTATCTATATCTATATAAAACTCAATTTCGAAAAAAATTGACTTACTGCCTTCTTACTTATGACGGCAGTATACATAATCGTCGGCATACAAGCAAAAGTGACCAACTACAAAAATGCTGAAAATGAGAAAATTGACTAAATGGGATTGAATAACCAGTACGGTTACAAGGAAAAATGCCCATCTTTATTATTAAACTTTGTTAATTGTTTTATGTCTAAAATTATTGAATTTTAGAATTGTATATCTGATTTTATAGGCGCAGTATAACTTAAAACCTGCTCTACTGTAAAACTAGGGTACGTTTTGCAGTTGGGGGCCGTTCATGTATTACGTAAGACGTTTTTTCTTACTTTTAGACTCCCCCCTACCCCCTAGTAAGAAAAAATAAGAAAATTTATACCCCCTCCCCCCCTCACTAATCTTACGTAAGATAAATTATTACCCAATGAGAAGTCAGATAATATATTAAACATTAAAAGTGAAATTAACGAAGATATTATGTTTATTTTATATTAAAAAAAATGTTATTCACACAAATTACTTTATAGTGTAAGAAAATTGCAAAAAAAATCCAAAATCGGTCTTCTGCGATTTTTCGACGAATTTCGTTAGGTAATTGTATAATAAAAATCGTCCTCTAGGAACCCTGAGCTTCTTACCGAATTCTTCGTTTGCAGTTGAAATTTTTTTATGAAGGAGTGAAAATTATGTTTTTCGGCAAAATATTTTTAAACAAATTTCTATTTCAGCTATATTGTTATATCATATGTCATTAATAGTATATTGTACAATAAGTGCGGCAAGTTGTCTATTGCCCACGCGAGCGAAGTTGAACGCACGAACGACAGTGAGTGCGTTCATTCGCTTTAGTGGGCAATAGACAACCGCACGAATAGTACATACTATTTTATATTACACATGAAGGAAAATTTCTATCGTGGCACTGATTTTAATATTGGTGTCATCAATAATTAAATTTGAGAATTTGAATTTGCAATAACTCGAGAACGGCGCTAGATAGCGAAAAACTGAGAGAAAAAATTACCCCCCCTTGTTCGTACTTTACCCCCCGTCAGCAATTTGTCGCAGGAAGCCTTATGCAAAATTCTAGATCAATAGCGCGCATTTTTGGGGTAAAATAATTCAGAAAAAAAGTGACCATTACTTAGAACGTAGGCAGGTTCATTAATAATAAAAAAAAACACAGTCGAAAATATTATTTTAAAACGTGACATTTGAAAATGGAAGCAGAAAGTGATTCAGATATACTACCACTGGAAGTAATTCAAGCAGCGGAAGAAGTCGTCAATAATTTACTTCCGCAAAAATCAAGAGGTAAATATGAAGCTTCATATGGTAAATTTATGAAATGGCGATCAGAAAAAAATATTAAAAGCTTTTCGGAACCAATTTTTTTGGCATATTTTAATGAATTGGCTGCAAATTATAAGCCATCGAGTATGTGGTCGACTTATTCGATGCTTCGAAGCATGATTGATATTAAGCATAAACTTAATATTCATAATTACTCGAATTTAATTGCTTTTTTGAAGCAAAAAAATAAAGGATTTAGAAGCAAGAAAGCTCAAGTACTAAATGCTGAACACATAAATCGATTTCTCCAAGAAGCTCCAGACGACAAATTTCTGGCTGTAAAGGTTAGTAAATTAGCTAAAAATTCTAAATTTATAATACAAATAAATACATAAACTTATTTACAATTTGTTTTTATTATTTATTTTAGGTAGCTTTAATTTTTGGAGTGCAAGGAGCATGTAGAAGACATGAACTGTGTGACTTGACTGTCAATGACATTGAGGACAAAGGTGACATGCTTCTAGTCAGAATTCCGGTAACGAAAAATGATAAGCCGAGATCATTTGTAGTAACGGGTGATTTTTATAACATCTATAAGAAGTATGCTATTTTGCGCCCAAAACTTGTGTCGACGAACAGATTTTTTATATATTGCCGTAATGGCAGATGTTCAAAGCAAGTCATAGGCATCAATAGTTTTGGCAGTATGCCTAAAAGTGTAGCAATATTTCTGAAATTAGAAGAACCGGGATCTTATACTGGACATACGTTTAGAAGAAGTTCTGCGACGCTTCTAGCTGATTCTGGTGCTGATCTCTTGACTCTTAAGAGGCATGGGGGATGGAAATCCAACACAGTCGCTGAAGGTTACGTTGAAGACTCTGTAGGCAATAAAAAACGAATAGGCCAGCAAATTGCTAATGCCATAATAACCGAAGTCCCATCAACATCACGAAATGACCCAAACGACCCAAATGACCATAATATAACGACACAATTACCAATCAACGTTTATGTAGAAGACAAAGAAAACATAGAAATTGCAAATTTGAACTCATTGGCATCATCAAATAGTTCCCAAAATATTAATTTTAATATTTCTAATTGTCCGAATATTTCTATATTTATTAATAAAAAGAAACATGAATAAATCCTTTAGATAAATTTAGTTAAATTTATTTAAAACAAGTCACGTTCAAGTGACGTTCAATAAATTGTGTTTATTAAAAATATCAAGAGATCTAGTATCGATTTGCGTGTTTTATTCGAATTGTGGGAAATTAACGTGCGACAAAGTATTCCGCCATTTGCGTGCGACAAAGTACTTTGTCGCACGCAAATGGCGGAATGGGCAATCGGCCATTTTGCAAACAAAATAATGTGTGCAAAGATAGAACTTTTCCCGCATGTGTAATATAAAAAAATTAAAAACACTTAAGGCTGCCGTCCTGGCAGTGTTTAATATAATATGGGAAATTTGTCGAGATTGCGGACGCACTAGGTAAAAAAGTATGCACTTTTAGGCAACCATTTTATGATCATCGTAAAGCTAAAACTTGGCCCTTGGATCTGATAAATTTTTAATTCCAATTAGAAATATTGAAATTTTTGCTGTAAAGATGCTCTATTTCACAGGGCAAAAATGTGACCGTGCAATAATTTTTATAATCATTAGATCATTACAGTTATAATTACAAACTTGAAAAGTGTTTCACATCCAGGACAAATGCTTGACCTAATTTGAAAAAAAAATTGGTAGAATTATATGCATTTTTCTAGAAGATACTGCGTCCGAAAATAATAATAATTTTTTCTTGTTTTGAACGATTTTTTGAAATGGTGAGCAGAGTTCTGTTGCATTTCTAACGAAGTTTTATTATTATCTGTTAGCGGGTGTGGTGCTTTCCACCACTGCACTGAAGCTTAAGCCTATTGTGCCCCGTTCGCCTCAGACTGTGCAACGTCAGCAACTCAGCAGCGCCCAGGCGCCTTGCGCTGAGCCGCTTTTTGATCGGCCCTTTTACGCCACCAAGACACCCCAGGCGCCTTGTGCTAAACTACTTTTTTTTTGATCGGCCCTTTACGCCACCAAGACACCCCCCACCATCGGCCGCGACCCCGGTTTCTCAATGAGTCCCGGTACAGGCACCCGGTTCTTCCAGAGTCCCACAGGCCACTGCCATCGTAGGTCACCAGCTTGGCGTACGACGAGGGTCCGATGAAGCGTTGCACAGTTGATGAGGGTGGAGGCGAATTTTTTGTGACCCTAACTTGTTGTTATTGACCCTAACAAGTCAGGGGGACCGCCGGCTTAACGTGTCCTCCGAAACACGGCCGACCGCAGTTCATTTTGTAAGTCGGTCACCCACCCAAGTGGTTGCCCGAAGAAGTGTTGCTTGCATGCGAATATCGAATAGCTCGATTTCGAGCAGCATATCTAATGCGGTCGACTTCTAACGAAGTTAGTTGGATCTCGGTTAACATAGTTTGTCTATTCTATATCAGAATTACTTCTTACGGTTTATTGTTCATTTGTCTAATGGTATTTTCAATCGCCCACGCTTAGGACGGCAGCCTTAAAATATTTTAACAACATCCTCGAAATCATGAAAAGAAGAGCTTCCTAAAAATGGTCAGGGAGTTCTAATTTTTGGATATTTAAGGTTTGTGGTCCTAATAAAAACTCTGGGTTGGTGACTTCGGCGAGCGCCCGGAAGTGCCGCCATTTAAAAAAAAATGGCGAAAACAAAATGTTTCCTCGCAATATTTCCTTACCAGTTGACTTTAGGACGAAAATGACTTCTATAAATCTTACAGAGAATAAAATTTACTACAACTTCTATCTAAGTAAGTTATTTTTCTCTAACTAATAAGTCTAATAGTTTGTTGCTGAGCGCCAGCATTGTTAAATAGAGCACATTTTTGAAAATTTCAATGACGTTCGATTTTGACCTGACTTTTTTATAATAAAAATTTTTTTTACATATTTTTTATAATATATAGAGTATATTTATATTCATAGACTTTATCATATAATAGACTCAGTGGCGTACCTAGACCACTTGGGGCCCGGGGCGGATTTATTTTGGAGGCCCCCCTCACCCTCAAAAAAAAACATTTTAATGTGGCTAGCCTTTTTTTTGCCTTAATCTAATATGACGACGGTCATGGCCTGATAGTTAGCGCGATCAACTGCTAACGTAGGGCTCCCTGGTTCGACTCCGGGTACAGTCTAAAAATTTCTTGACCGTCTTCCGTGCTTTCGGAGGGCACGTAAAGCCGTCGGTCCCCCTGTGTTAATGATTTGCCATCATAATAATAAAAAAACACGGTACAGGCACATCGAAAGGCAAGCCTAGCAAACTACCTGAGATGTAAAATCCAAAAATGCTCACAGAACTAATTACAAAAATTAGTAAAAGAACAGGTCCTGGACCTATATTAAGAGGGAGACTTCTTAATAAAAGTGGAAGAAGAAGAAGAATCTAACCGTCTTCCATAAGCTATTGCCCTGTGCAGAGAAATAATAGATAGAATAAGGGAACAAACTCGTGCAGTCCGAGGTCATCAATTATCATTACTGTTAAAAATGTTAAACTGATAAAAAGTTTTATCGTAAGAGCCCGAATTCGAACAATTGAATCTACGACGTTCAGCACGACGCAACGCAGCTCCGAAACCGACGCTCTCTGAACGAATGAGCTCGCTCACTTGAGAAACATGGAATTATTTATTTTTGGGTGGGGCCCCCTTAGTAAAGGGGCCCGGGGCGGACCGCCCCCCCCGCCCCCCCCTAGGTACGCCACTGAATAGACTCTTAGAGAGAGTAACCAAAAATTATTAAAATATGTCTTTTTCAATTCTACTATAAAAACGTTCAGCTTTCCGAATCTCTATAGGAAATTTGTCGATTTCAGGTGAATAAATTCGTGCTACTCCCGAAAATGTGATTTTATTCATTTCGAACGTAAATAATTAATAGTATTGTGTTTCACATTAACATTAATACCAACAGCACCTAAATTAAATTAAATAATTTTCAAATTTTGAAATTTAATTAAAAAAATAAAATCTTACGTAAGAAATTGTCTTGACCCCCCTTCCCCCGAGTAAGAAAAAATAAGATGTCAGCTACCCCCCCCTCCCCCTAAACGTCTTACGTAATACATGAACGGCCCCTTGGTCACTTTTGATTGTATGCCGACGATATATTATTATGTATGTATTTGTTTACATTTAAAACGAATTGTTGAGGATCTGTGACTGATTTATTAGGAAACGTAAAAATAGAAGATCGTCAAATTTAAAAATTGGTTAAAATTACATTGTTTTTAATGAAGTGTATTTCTAATGTCTACTTTGATATACATACTGCTGTGTGTTAAAATGAATAAGAAAGGCTCCCGATGCTAAAATGAATCATATATTCGAAACAAGCACAAAATTCTAAGTCGAAAGACACTTTAAAAATTTGCTCTACGAGAAATTTTTATTTTTCAAAATTTCAATTTTCTAAATTTATTTGAGTCTCTCAGGATGAATGAAACATGACAAAGATTGCTAAATCTAAATAAACTGATGATTGTCACATCAGAAATGAAATAAAAAACTTAATTAGCTCAAAATTTGTAAAAATGTATTAATCATGATAACCTAGAAAATTTAAGAATTTGTAAACCAATTTACTCTACAAATAACATTCTCTGTAAAAATGTAAGCATATCAAAAATTATGTAATTGTTTCATGCATTTAATGTGTATATTTTCAACGGATAAATCAACAAATTAGTTAATAAGGGTCATATTTGTGTAACGCCCCTGTAAACAACCAAGAAAGACGAAAATGAATCAATCAACAATCCATAAAATTGATAAAAATGGAATGTACCAATCAAACTGCTCGGGAAGATGTTCCAAACGAAATCGAGGTTGATACAGAAGAAAAATCTAGAATAAAAATAATTTATTAGAGTAAAATAAATTCGAAAATACATGGATTTGACTCACAAAATTCAAACAAGAATACCAATTGTATCGATTTTCGATCAAAAATCAGTTTACCTCTAGTAACTCCGCTGTGTGCACGCATTTTTCGATGCTCTCCGAAAAATATTATTTACCAGAATTTGGAGGTTAACCAAATTCATTTGACTTCGGAGAGGTTAGAAGTTTCGTTTGTCCAACGTCGATTCTAAAAATAGATGTCAAGGACATAAACAAATGCAATGAAGATGTTGTAATTTACATATAAAAATTTTCTGGATAACAAGAAAATCATTGCAAATTAATGGAACAACTTACCTCAATATTTTTGGAGATTCTCAATAGGAAGGATGTAAATACGAGCACAAATTTAAGCACTAGTCAAAGTAAAGTACCACTTCAAATGACATCCAGCAAAGTGATGACCGGTGGAGTAAAGTTGAATCTTTGCAAATAAAGATTAAAGCAGGGCGCACACACAAACAGCGAATAAATGATATCCTTTTTTGAAAATAAAAACTGCGATATATTCAGGAGCCAGGTACAGTGAATTTATGATTTCTATAATTTGTTAAAATTTTGCCTTCAGCGTGTTAATAATAGGATTTGAGGAAAAGACTTCTAACAGAGTGTATTCTTTGATACCCTGAGTGATAAGTTAAATATAATCAAAAGTTTTACAATTTTCGTCAAAAATATTTTAAGCTTTAAAATAAGCAACAAATTTAAATTTATAAACATTTAAGCCCGCTAATGTAAAGCGAGAGTCTTGATTGGCTTAATAATCAAGCAACTTGGGACGAAGAGAGGAAACCTCTTTGTTTCGAACAATTATTTGTATTAATTTTAAAAATTTAAAAGGTTTATTCACCTTGGATTTGTAATCCAAGATTTATTTAATATTAATGTTCTTTCATGAAAGACAGTTTGATAATTTTTCTTTTCTTTACTATAATAAAATTTGTATGGGAGTTGATGAAAGTTTTTTATTTCTTTTTATATAAAAAGGAAAGCAAAAGTTATAAATATCCTGAGAGAGCCAATGAGCATAATAAGATCGCCTCTAATAATTCATTTCGAACCACAAGGGACCCACTCCCTGAACGACTCAACCCGCGAGCTTAGTAAGAAGGGGCAATAATGTGTGTACCTTCCTGTGCCTAACATTTTATTAGGAGGAGGACATAGCAATACGTACATAAATCAGTAATTATTTGGCAATAAATAACCCTAAAATTACATTAAACTAATTAGGGTTTCTGAGACCCCGGTGTACCGTTTCAAGGTTAAGTAAATTTAACTAAATTACTTATCAACTTGAACCGTGTGAACAACAGCCGATTAAACAAAACATATCGCTTTAAAATAATAACAATATATTAAAAATAAAAAAGTTACAAGATGGAGCAAAAATGTTGAATATGCTCGCAAAACAAAGTTACCATGTTATTCATATCAAGTGTCGACTTAATGATGCAATATGGTATACTCATGGCGCCTATAGCTTCTAAAAATGCTTACAAGTTGTTTGACTGTCTCACACGTGCAAAAACTGCTGTATAGCAATATTTTATATTATTTAATTATACAATATGAAACAACCTTCCTCGTTTTCTTCGTCATCCATAATTAACCACAAATTGCTAGAAGCTAAAATTGAAACTAGGGAATACAGGTAATTTTTACAGTTACCAAAATTAAGCATTTACCATCGGACACAATTTTGGCCATTTGAGTTATGAGTTGGTTGTCGGCTATGCTTATTAGGTTATTAGTATTTAATATTAGTGTTTAAATTATTGTTAATTAAGATGATTCAATGATGTATGAAAATAAATTTCTTGAAAATACAATTTGCTGATACTACAATTACAAATATTTTTCAATGTAGAGTGCTTTTTTTTAAAATAAATTTTTCTGTCATACTTGCACATGCAGCAGCTAATTATAATCAGTCACATGCAATTAATCGGGTTGTCTTCACTCGGCTTGAGTAGGCGATTCTGTCACATACATTGCCGCACAAATTTGTTGACACAAACTAAACTTACTTTGTATTACTATGTAAAAACTTTATTTTGTATTGAAATTTGTTTATCAAATTCAACATAGAGATTTGTTAGTATCTACTTAAAATGTAGAAATGCGACATAATTACATTTTTTTTAATGAAGTCGTCAGTGGCGTAGCGAGCTTAACTCGTGCCCGGGGCACAATACCTTTTTAGCGCCCCCCCACCCCATACGAAAACCATATAATATTATATGTAAAATATACTCGCAAATTAATAAATAAATAAAGTAAAATAAATAAAGTCAGGCTCAAGCTAGGCTTTAAATTTGAGACAAAAAATGTAGTTGAGAAAACAAGACTAGATTTTGAAATGTATATGATCATCTAGAATTAGTTCAAAAGATACCTATTATTTATTTTACATATTTATAAAGAAATATTTTAAAAACACGCAGTTTTAAAACAATAAAAAAGTAAATATTTATTATCTCTAAGGAGATACATATATTTAATAATATGATTATAATTAGAGATGAGATTTTTAGGTCGTATAAATGTTATACCAGAGAGCGTTAAAGGGTTAACCCTTTAACGCTCTCTGGTATAACATTTATACGACCTAAAAATCTCATCTCTAATTATAATACATTAATAAAACTAATTACTATGTATAAATTTTCCTTGCTTTTGATGAAGCAAATTTATCAATAATATCATCAAAGTTGATCATTTCAAATTTTTCTCTTTCCACACTTAAAAATGCTAGGTCACTTAGGCGATCTTGTCCCATCGTTGATCGTAGATATGTCAAAATTAATTTTAATTTGCTGAATGAACGTTCGCAGCTAGCAATTGATACTGAGATAGTCAGGAGTATTTGAAGTGCCACTCTCAGGTTTGGAAAAACATCTTCTCCATACGAGATTATAAAAGCACTAAATTACACTGGCACTAAATTTAAAATATATTTTCCAGAAATCAATTATAATAAAAATAAAAAATTATCCAGCAATTTTTTGTTTTGCGGACCATTTGGCGCCCCTTTGTGAGTAGCGCCCGGGGCATGACGCCCCCTCTTGCCCCTCCTCGCTACGCCACTGGAAGTCGTATTTCTAAAACTCCCTTTGATGTAAATTAGTAATTATTTGGCAATAAATAAAGATAGTAAGTATTACATTAAACAAATTTCATGTTGACTTTTAACAATATACTATGTAAACTGCACATTGGGGTCTGAAATACCCATATAAATTTATTTTCAATTGTTGTACTTTCCCTAATGACTAAAAGACACCAACGGATATTCACACTTACTAAAAGATAACTATGAACCTAATTTACAAGAATGGAATTAAAAAAAAAGCATTACAGTACATGTGGCATTAACACTAATATGACGGTTGGGGTTTCTGAGACCCCAGTGTACCGTTCAGGGTTAATAAAATCTACACGAAAAATTGCGACGTCTGAAAAAACGTTTTCCACAATCTTACCCTCCCGCCCAATACTGTTATTGTGGTGGGGAATGTACTACGGGATTCGCTTGCCAGTGGTAAATGGTGCTTATTAATGAGTGCATGCTGTTGTGCGGATATAAACTTTTTCTATACTAATCGATTGTTTAAATATGAGCATAATTAGTGGTAAAACGGAATTTGATATATTCAAAAATTATGCTACTGCAGAGTGAGTAAAATTTTATTTCCTTTCGATACTCAAATCGAATTACGCGCAGTTTTTCATGTTCTAATTAATTGAAAACTATTTTTTAAGTTACATTTCTGCTCCGTTTGCAGAAAAAACGACCGATGTAGATTATTTGTAAATAATTTGCAATTACAATCCAAGGATGATGCCGTGTCAGAAAATCTTCGTGTATTAGCGAATGATGATTTTGCTGCAAAAAAATTTGATGATTGTTTGGCAAAATATACTCGAAGTTTGGCTTATGCCACATGGAAGGGACCAAAATACGCAATGGCACTTGGAAATCGTTCTGCCGCTCACTTTGCCATAAAGCAATACAAGGTTAGTTTGTTTTTTAGCACTATTAGTAAATTGGATGGTTTCTTTCTTATGTGTTGCTTTGATGTATAGTGTATTTCAAATTAATTGGAATTAAAAAAAGTCTAGCATCAAATTACGTTGTTATAAAAACATACAAACTTACTGTACACCTGGTACACGCGTCCACGTGGAGTCGCAAAGAGAATTTTCGTAATAGAAATATTATCCAATAATAAGTCCTTATTATAAATATTAACCAATTAGAACTACACTACTCGACGTGGAGTATGAAATGCGGGCTTTCGTTGGCGCGATAATCTTATCTCTTATATTGTTTTTCCTTGCATAGTTTGTATGTTTTTATAACAACGTAATTTGATGCTAGACTTTTTTTAATTCCAATTAATTTGAAATACACTATACTATGTTCATACTATAGTTATGTAGCCACAAGCTGCAATAATTTTTTAGGGATTTTCTTTAGTGGAGGACAATTTTATATTTTCAAAGGGGCCATTCTGAAAGTTTTCTGCAAATAGCTACCCACCAAATGCGGACATATATAATATTTTTTCTAATACAGTGTAAAAAGTTTTCATCACTCAACATAATTTATTTTGATCAATATTTAAAAAAGTTTCAACTCGCTCGTTTAAAAAATAAAATAAGAAAATAACACATTTATGCACCCGTACAAAAGTTATATTCGACATCTCGACTTACAAAATTCAAAAACGAAATTTAAGAAGTTTGTAATATTTAGTGGAATTGCCTTTGGCTTTTTAAATAGCACTTAACAGTTTAGCTGTGGATTCTACTAAGTTTCGTGCCACTGAAGATGGAATTTCATCTTTTAAGAACAGTTTTTAAATAATTATTAATTCTAATTTGTTTTGTCCTAACGGTTTTTCAAGGTGTTCTTATAAATGTTCAATTGTATTAATGTATGGGCTTTGAGGAGGAATTTTCCAAATATTTTTGTATTCTAAAGCAGGGATCCACGTCCAGGTATTCCAAGCTTTATGCTGGGGGTTTATGGATACATGAAAATTCGCCACACCAGAGACCCTTGTATAAATTTTGACTCGTCAATAAGTATGTAGGTATCATTTGATTCCAAAGTTCTCGGTCGAATTTTTATATTGTTTTGCAAAACATATTCTTTATTTTATTGCTAAAATTAAAAAGATATTTTAGACAGTCAATTTTGTCATAAAATCGTAATTTTCACGTAAAACAATATGTTCTCAATAGTTCGGGTGCCACTTGCACGAAAATAAATGAGAGTTTTCTTTTTTTTGATTTTTATAATTTTATAATACTTTCAGAACGGCAATTTGAAATTGATTGAAGTGATTTTTCGGTTATTTTCGGTTCAATTTTCGGTCGCTCTTCTCCAAGCTTCAATTTCAGCTCTATGACATTGAAAATTTGAAATTGTCGAATCCATTGTTCTATTTTTTATCAGTATATTGATAAAACTAGAAAATTGTTTGATTCCTAAGCGCATTGAAATTTCATTAATAGTAAAATTTAAAATGATTTTGTATTCTATTTTGGCCCTTGTGCCATTAATAAATTCAAGATTTCTAACTCCTGCCACTGAAAAATAATCCTACAACATAGCCGGCGAATTCTTTCATGTTTACAGTTGGCAGTGAATATTTTTAAACACTTGCTTTGGTTTTTCTCCAACACATTTTTCTCCATTCTCCACATAATTTTTTGTCCATCGGAACCAAAAACGCAATAAAGCTCGCATCATTTGACCTTTTCGAAAGGTCAAAATTTTCGTTTTTATACTGTGTTTTAGTAAATCGAATTGTTTTCTTTCATTTACCTCGAGTTTTTTCGGACTATTCCGGCCATTAAATCCACCTTTATGGATTGTGCGTCGAATAGTTGACACGCATACTACAGTACATCCTTATTTAATTCACATTTAAGTTTGGGAAATAGTTTTGTTCTGTACGAATACGAGAATGTGATGTCAATTTTAACAATTACATATTTAGATAATGTTGCATAATTAAAACTACTAAAACTGTTTTTACACTCACTATAAAAATAATAAATAATGAATAAGTGTAATCTACAAATAAATGCTTCAGAAAATGGAGTGGCGTCTCCAGCCTCTCTCAAGAGCAAACATTTTTATAAAAAGCTTACACCAAAACTATTCGTGATTTTTACAACCTGTAAAGACTAAGTAATTGGAGCAAAACATTTTTTTAGCGAGATCGTCTCTTTCAACCAGAACGCTTATATCCTTTTCTTTGTTTAATAGGTATCATTTAATATTTCAGAATTGTTTAATTGACATCAATCTAAGTCTTGAAGCCGATTATCCTAGCACTTTGAAACCAAAATTGCTAATCAGAAAGGCAAAGTGTTTCCTGCAAATGGGCAATTTAAAAAATTTTTTTGAAACGCTCAACGATTGTTCGAGTCAATTACAAAATTACTCAAATCTTCCAAAAATTAATAAAGGTGCGTAATCAATCAATTTCCGTTTGGAACTTTTGCCACTTTTATTATAGTTTTGATAAATTTTTGTGCATTCTAGACAACTATATGAATGTAATGAAATCGTTGATGGATATTAAGCAAATTGCAATCGCAGACCTACCATTGGAAGAGACTTCTTGGGCGCCTGAAGTTATACCAGAAGCAAATAAACTAAATCCAAATGTATCAGCGTCAATCAAAATGAAGTATGATAATTGCTTTAACATGTTGAGCACAGTGAGACATCAACGCAGTGTCTCATTCTACAGGGTTTTTCCCACACCCGTGCTCAACATGTGATATTAAAGATTTCAGTTTTGGTCATTAATAACTTTTTTCATTTAAGATATAATAAAAATACAGGGACAGAATACATAGCTGCTCGTGACATCGGATGCGGAGAAGTACTATTTGTCGATCCAGCTTACTCGATAGGTTTTGTAATGGATTATAAAGAAGAAAAAGTTTGTAATAAAACATTTTTAGTTTGCGATTATTGTTGGAAGGAAGCCGAAAACCGTATTCCGTAAGTGCAAAGGGACATACAATTTTATTATACTTTTTTCAAAACATTTCTGTTTCTTTTTAACGAAATTTTAGTTGTAAAATCTGCATCAACTTTATGTATTGCTCTGAAGACTGTCTCAATAATTCCTGGACCGAATATCATCAATGGGAATGTGATATTTTTCGATCAGGTCGAATAGGAGGAGAAATGTGTTTACCTTTACGCACTTTGATCAAAGCAGCTATCAGTGGGGCTATTTTCCAAATTAAAAGCAATACGAAACCTTGCAAATCTTCCAATGTTACTAATCCATATTTGTCTATTTACGGTTTGCATGTAGATTTTGCAAGTTTTCGTTCAAAATCCACAAATAATTTTATTCATTGCTGTGAGGTAAGAACGTAAAAAAAGTATTTTGTTTCTCCTAATCATGTTAACATATGAAACCATTTTTAGTTGGCAGTGCTGGTGGTAGAATTCCTCCAAAGATCTAATTTCTTCACTTGTTTAATGGCGACTTCGTCCTGCCAGAAGGACCATCCTACATTAGTAAATTTCGTTGGAGGATTATTTATTAGACATAGCATCCAATTATTGCAAAGATCTTTAACCACAATTTGTGCATCATCGCCTGCGTCAATAAACGACGACCAAATGGAATTAGAATTATTACTCGCAAGAAACCAGAATTTTTACGCCTTTTGTCCTGTAGTATCGGGAGTAAAATTTTCTTGTGAATCCAACACCAGCATGTAGTGAGTACTTCAAGGTAATTCATGTCAGGTTAACATTGCTGTGTCTTATTTTTCAGTTTTAATGAAAGTACCTGCATTCTTAAAGCGTCGAAAGATATAAAAGCTGGTAATGAGATTTTTCGGTCCGGTTTCGATTGCACACCTAATAAACTATTTTTTCTACGCAAAACCAAACTTGCTTTACTTGATATACATTGCGACTGTACAGCCTGTCAAGACATTATAAACAACATCGTAAGTGTAATAAATTGTACAAAATTTAAAAAATATATCACCTCATTTTCAGGATATTGTCAACACTTGGCTGTGTATTAAATGTGGTAGATTTACAGTTTTAGATCCCGACCCGTCTTTGGATATTATGATCTGCAATAATTGTAAATGCGTTACATCTAGAACAGCTATTGAAATCATGGTTGAATCTGTAATGTGGTCTAATTGTTTGTCACATATGTTTGTACAAGAAAACTGTAAGCGTCTTCGAACCCTAAATTGTAGAATTGAATCTTTTTAAATTCAATTTATTTCAGATTTTGAAAATCGATTGAATATTTTGAAGGTTGCCACGAAAGAAGTTTTACATCCTCATCATAGAGTACTGTTTAACATTTACAAAAACCTTTTGTTGATGTATTCAAAAAGAGGTTTGTAACTTTTCGAATTGAACAATTTTTACAAATTGAAAAGTTTTGATTTCAGAAAACATACAAAAATTTGACGAGGCCTTACAAAATTTTAAAACTTGCGCTAAAAACAGAAATGGTAGGTTTGATGTTTTCGAATATGTGATTGATCTTACTACTATTTGTAAGGCATGTTTTGCCTTCTTACAACTCAATAAAGCAAAATTGCAAAAACAGGAAATCACGTAAGCTTTTGTAACATTTTTTTCATAAATTTTAATTTCTTGTTCTTGTTAGGGAAATGGTAAATTTATTCTCTGACGTGGTAAAGGAAGCAAGAGATATGGCCGAATTTACTTTTCCACCGCTAGTGCGCTTATTTCCTCCCATAGAGCTGTACATTCTAAAATTGCGCATGGTTCACATATTTCATCAAGACATTTAATTTTTTTATATACATATATTT
Source organism: Podabrus alpinus (assembly GCA_932274525.1). Classification (NCBI taxonomy): domain Eukaryota; kingdom Metazoa; phylum Arthropoda; class Insecta; order Coleoptera; family Cantharidae; genus Podabrus; species Podabrus alpinus. Next base: position 69,745,712 of record OW026454.1, read on the forward strand.
TTTTTGTAGTATTAGCTTTGTTTGATCGTTCAGTTTTAATTTTAATTTAAATGTAACTTTGTTTTGTATTTTTTTTTGATTTAATATAAATTGCTTTAAATTGTATGTTGTTTCTTATTTTTTGAGGTAGACATTTTTTGCCAAAATTGAGCTCCAGTAAGTTTTCATGAAGTTTTATAGTTATGAATTTATAAACAAAACTTTAGAGAGATTGACGATGGAGATTGCACAATCGAATATCGAATTGTAGAACTGCGCAAATAAATTTCAGTCTCGTAGTTAATCTTATAGGTCCAACCTATAGGCCACACTGTAACCTTTTCAGTTTGGGGCCGTTCATGTATTAAGTAAGACGTTTAGGGGGGGGGTAGCTGACATCTTATTTTTTCTTACTCGGGGGTAGGGGGGTTAAGACAATTTCTTACGTAAGATTTTATTTTTTTAATTAAATTTCAAAATTTAAAAATTATTTAATCTAATTTAGGTGCTGTTGGTATTAATGTTAATGTGAAACACAATACTATTAATTATTTACGTTAGAAATGAATAAAGTAACTAAAAAGTTTGATTACAGATAAAATGGTCTTCCATTATTAAAAGCAATGTTTTTTAAGTGTCGCAAGAATATTGCAAAAAAATATTATTTTGCACTTACTAGTATAGTATTACGGTATTACTCTCATAGTGCGATATACTCTATTTATTATAAAAAATATTAAAAAAAAAATTTTATAAAAAAAGTCAAGTCAAAATCGAGCGTTGTTTAAATTTTCTAAAATGTGCTCTATTTAACAGTGCTGGCGCTCAGCAACAAGCTATTAGACTAATTTAGAGAAAAATAACTTATTAGTAGATAGAAGTTGTAGTAAATTTCATTCTCTGTAAGATTTATACAAGTCATTTTCGTCCTAAAGTCAACTGGTAAGGAAATATTGCGAGGAAACATTTTGTATTCGCCACTTTTTATTAATTGACGGCACTTCGAGGATGTTATTAAAATATTTTAAGTGTTTTTAATTTTTTTAATGAGTTATATGATAACAATATAGCTGAAATAGAAATTTGTTTAAAAATATTTTGCCAAAAACCATAATTTTCACTCCTTTATAAAAAATTTCAACTGCAGACGAAGAATTCGGTAAGAAGCTCAGGGTTCCGAGAGGACGTTTTTTAGTAAGTTAAAGTGTAGTAAACCGGGGCTATCCGTGATATTGTTATTACCTGTTGCCGGCACTATTGTAATATTCCGCAGTTGGACTTTGGGAATTAGCTGCCACCAGATTATTTTTATTTAATATGAGAATAATCAAACTCATCGGTAGTCGTAGCTCGGTAAATTGAAGACGTAGGGATAAACTCCTTTGCCAAATTAAACACAGCGATAAATTTAATGGGGGTTTATTAATAATAAAAAAAAAAAAATAAAAAAGAGATACGCAAAACAAAATAATAGTACGAAATATAATTAAATGGTGTAACTAAAGAACAAAAATGAGTCGATTCTCTTACCTTGTAGAAAATAATCCTGAATAACTTGTATGTCGGTGTCGCGACACTAATAATATTAAATAATTCGATTTTTAATGATTTTATAACTTAGAACTTTTGTATTTGAAAATGAATACTTCAATAAAAACACATAATTTAAATTCAAAAATCAAACCGGCGTGAAGTATTTAGCTAGTGAAAAATTAAGACGCGACTGACCATTTGACTAATTTTTGAGTCGTATTTATGAGAATTTCGTCCCTTAGGGCAAGAACTTATCAAATGATAAATTGGTCTTTAGGTTGAATACTGACCCCTGGGGTCGTATTTCTGTCAAGTTAATTTCCTTTTTAATTAAGAGAATCGATTTGGGCTTAAATTTAATAATTTGTGTGTCAACGCTTCTACGCCTTGGCCATATTAGTGGGGCACCCTTTAAAATAGCGGTAAATTCCTTTTCAGTGTAATATTTGACTGATATATTTTTAGTAGGTAGTCTAGAATGGTATTGTGATATAATACAAAGAAAATTTTGTACCTAATTATTTTTATGAGGGCCATAAAAATTAAAATATCTGAAAATGTACAAAATTGTTTAATTTAAAGAAAGCGACCGTTCAGTTAGTTTCAATTTTCTTGGTGTACATTTGTGTTTAAAATATTTAAAATTATTTCTAAGGTATGTAAATAATTTAATACGCCAAAAAATAGCGATTTAAGCGAAAGTAAAAGGGCACAAATAATTCTCTTATATTCGCAAGGGTTAAATCAAACTCGTATTAGTAAAAAAAATGAAATGTTCACGGCATTCGGTTCAAAATTCAATTAAAAGGTACGAAGAACTAAATTCGTTCAAATCAAGAACGAGAAGTGGTAGAAAACGATAACAACCCCATCTGAAGACCGGGTGTTGCGGCGCGTGCGTATTCGAAATCGCAAAATGACGTCGAAAGCGCTAGCTAACCAAATGCGTGAAGACGGTGGGCCTTTGATTTTGGCACGAACAGTTAGAAGACGGCTTACAGAACAGGCCTGAGGGGTTGTAAAGCCCGGCGTAAGCCGTGGCTTTCGGAAAAAAACAAAAAAAAGAGACTAGAGTGGGCTCGTGAACACCTAAATTGAACCGTTGCGGATTTGGAGAAAGTAGTTTGGTCAGATGAATCAAACTTTGAGTTACGTAAGTTAACAACCCCTATTTTATAAATTCGATGATAAAAATTTAATTTTAAACTGATTTTAAAAAAATTGTGATCGTCATTTGTATTATTATTATTTTTTTTGTTTGCATAGGTTTTTGGCACCCCTGGGGCTGTGGACGTACGTCGCGTCGTAGAATAAGGGAAGAATATCGTCCAGATTGCATCGTATACCTACGGTGTAACACCGTGGAGGGGGGGTAATGATTTGAGCTTGCATGGCAGCAGCAGGGATAGGGAACATCTTCGTGTGCGAGGGTTGTATGAACAATTCTACCTACACTGCAATGTTAGAGACCAATCTGATGGAATCTTACGCTAAAATATTTCGTAACAAAGGCCCCAGGGTATAATATTTCAGCAGGACAATGCTCCTTGCCATAATACCTCGCGAGCGAGCAGGGTGGTTTGTGTCAAAGGGGGTGAATGGGCCTGCACAGTCACTTGACTTAAATCCAATTGATTATTTATGGTTTATTTTAAAGAAGAATGTAGGACAACACAACTGTAAGTTAAAATCGGAATTGAGGGAAAAATTGCAGATGGAATGGTGTAAATTGTTGCCTTTTGTATCTGCAAATCAATAGTCCACGGTATGCCAAAAAGGGTTGCAGCTGTGATTTAAGCAATTGGAGGACCCACAAAACATTAAAATATAATTTATAATAAATATTTTAATAAACTTTAATCATTTGTTTCTTTTTATTTTCTTGCTTTATTAAAATATTACACTTTTATTAAGGTGCCCCACTATTATGGCCAAGGCTGTATGATAATATTTGTTTAAAAGATAAAAACAGTCTCTTTCAATTGATTTTGTCGTAATTGTAAATCTTAATTTGGTGAAAATAATGCAATTTCACCGGTTGTTAATTTCTAATTGTTGATTTATTACTTCTAAATATATTAATTGCATCTTTGCTAATATTTTTGATTACTCAGTGATCTTTTAAAGTTCATTAGGGCGAGAATCGCACGAATCCCATAAAGTTAAAAAATATTTTAAGAAACTTTTGTGACAGTTCGAATCAATTAAAAGAGATTGTGGTAGGTCGTAAAATTTAATGGGTTTTGGGTTTTGTTTAACATATACAGGGTGGTTACTACAAAAGTACGAACAATTACCTAACGAAATCCGTCGAAAATTTACAGAAGACCAATTTTGGATTTTTTATTCGCAATTTTCTTACACTATAAAGTAAATTGTTTGAATAACTTTTTTTTTAATATAAAATAAACATAATATCTTCATTAATTTCACTTTTAATGTTTAATATCTGGCTTCTAATTGGGTTCTCATTCATCTTACGTAAGATTAGTGTGGGGGGGGGGGGGTTATACATTTTCTTATTTTTTCTTACTAGGGGGTGGGGGGAGTCTAAAAGTAGGAAAAAACGTCTTACGTAATACATGAACGGCCCCTTTACAAAATAATAATAATGAACACTTAAAAAAACATATATTAGTGAATTATAGTACAGATTCGTAGCTCAAATTCTCCATGTCGGAATTTTGTTTTGTGCAAATATGCCAATTTTTTTATCGATAATAAAGCCATCGATAATTAATTTCTTTTGCAGAACAAACTTGAATGGGTCGACCTAGAAATTCGCAGCAAAAGGTTCAGTAATAGTATATTATTCTCCGAGGCTCGTTAGGGCTTTTTACCGTCAAGGTTGAAATTGTCACGAGGCGCAACGTAATTTCATCCGAGACGGTAAAGAGCCCTAACGAGTCGAGGATAAATAAGATATTTTATCGCAATCTCGATCAGTAAGAACCAAAATACAATAAATAAACAAATTTGGAGGAAGTATAATTAAAAACAGACATAATTAAAATATTGCAACTATTTATAAAAATATGATGCAAAAATAACTTTCTGAAGACCAGCAACAAAGGCGTAACAATGTAAGCAAACACTATACAACGTAAAGAAAATACATTATACGGAGAAAACGCTACTAAGAAAAGTAACGTAATCAGTTATCTAATGCATACCAAACGATAAGCGCGGCACATCCTTGTTAAGCCGCAAGGTCGTTGAAAAAATAACTTTTTCATTAATTGTAACAATGTTACGTTTACCTTTAATAACAAATAAAACATCGCCAATATTTATAGCTAACCCCATATGTAATTAATGTTTAAAGAAAATTCAAAACAAAATATTGTAGCGTAGCTATAAATAAATATTATGTATTTCATTTATGCAAACAAAACAATTTGATTCTCAGGGAACACCAACACCTGAAGTGTTTAATGATTATTTTACCAGCGTTGCTCAGTCAGTTGCGAACTTGCGAATGCCCTGCCTTCAGCAACAGTTGCTTCCTCTCACCCCTCTCACTACTTAAAAGCGGATGTTAAATCTACCTTTCGGTTTAGAGAGGTGAGTTACCTAGAAGTTAGAGATACGGTTGCCTCACTGAAAAATGGTAAAAGCCTTGATACCCTCCAGCTTAATGCTCAAATTCTTAAATCCATAATTAATACAATACTTGCGCCTTATACAAAGTTATTAAACTTGTGTATAAAACATCATTTATTCCCAGATATGCTCAAAATAGCCAAAGTAGTACCAATTTATAAAAAAAGTGATAAAACTGATCCAGCAAACTATCGCCCTATATCTATTTTGCCCGTATTGAGTAAAGTATTCGAAAAGCTGCTAAAAACCCAGATAAACAACTATTTCGAAAATAATAACCTTTTTCATCGCTGTCAATTTGGTTTTAGAAACAACTTATCAACAACTCTAGCAATTAGTAGTTTATGTCGTGAGGCAACAAAGGCTCTCGAAAATAATGAATATCTTGACACTCGCTTCTACGACTTGACAAAGGCTTTCGACTGCGTATCACACGGAATTTTGATTGAAAAGTTAGGTTTTTATGGCTTTGATGATGACTCGCTATTATTGTTGGGGTCATATTTGAAGGGTAGAACCCAGCATGTTCTTTGGAACAATAACAGATCATCCAGTAAAATTATTTCAATCGGGGTACCAATGCTCTGTTTTGGGTCCTACATTATTTTTAATTTACATTAATGATCTTCCTGGCTGAACGCTGACAAACTTTATATTATTTGCGGATGATACCACAACTGTGAATTCAACCAAAAATCTTGAAGACTCAAACCTAACTAATGCATCAGTTTACGATGATATTAAACAATGGTTTTTAGCAAATAAACTCATGCCCGTATTCACAAACAATTTTATAACGGAGGATTATGAAATCCGTCGTTTAAATTTTACGACCGTAAAATCAAATTAACTATTCATAAACGTTACGATAGAAATTTAACAGTGTGTTTTGTAATCGCCTGTAATACCTCTATGTAGGGATTTATTGAACTAAGTTGGTATTATTCTTAGTTCTATCAAAGAGTTCAATCACCTTTAGCTGTCATTGTGGTTTTGTCATACGCTTATTACGTATTGTTTGTCTTGACTTTTGTTTGTAATTTAGTTGAAATTACTGTATATTCTGTGACTATGTCGACTAAACGTGAAAAGGAAAAGAATTTCACCGACAGGGAAATTGCTTTATTGATTCGTGTCCACAATCGTGTAACCGTGTAACAAACCGATGGTGTAACGTCGAAACAAAAAACTCATGCATGGATGAGATCAGATCACTTCTCATTTTAATAGCTTCAAACTAGAAAAGACAATGCTCAAGATAAGGTAAATATTATCTATCACTTTAATTTGAATTATAATAATGTAAATGATTTTTTAGTTGCAAACGTTTCTAACGGGTGGAGGCAATCGATAAGCGAAAGTGCGACAATGTACCCAACTCGATTACCAAAAAGAAGAAGTCAAAGAATGCACTTTCTGCAAGTGTTGTATATCGTAACCTGAATAAAATTGTTACCGATAAAACAAAAATATGATGCTACTTATCGTTCATTTAACAAATTTTAACATTTTATTATTATACATTAACATTTTATTATTACAACTCATTTTAATAAAATACATTATTTATTAAATTTTGTACACTATTATTTGTGTTATCGTTATTGATGGGAACTTTTTCGAAAGCTTCCGAAGGAATTGGTATTTTAGGGTCTTCGTTTGGTGCATCGTCCTTTAAATCTATAGCTATATTGAGTAAAATAGCAGTTTATAAAATTGCATAATTTTATAAAATCCATGTTGAATCTTCCGCACATCTTCTTGTGTTTGTGGCATAAATATATATTGTGGTTGCAAATTCACAATTCTGCTTACCGTTGGCTGACTAACATTAATATGGTCACCCAAAATTTGTTGAAATGTTACGGATGCATAAAACCTTAATGCAATTAAAACTTGGTTTGTAACAGAAATTGCTTTATTCCTTTCTGTTTGCTTTTCTAGTTGTGAACCAATTATAACAATTAATTCACGAACAGTATTTTTATTGAACCGATATGTCATTTTAAATTCGTAATTATTTACGAAATTGAAATTATCCATTTCAATTGATGGTAGATAGTTTGACTTTTCGTTTATTACTACACAAATGTTAAATATATAAATACTTGGTTCGCTTTTATATTTATTCATTAAATATCTTACAATAATTACACAATTTATTATCAGGATTCGCTTACTCGTATGTTCTCGCTATGAGTGCACGCGCTTGACTGCCTTTACATCACCCTGCGGGCATTGTATGCGCGTCGCTTATCCTTAATTACAGGAATCTTTAACCTATTACCAAAAATACCTAACACTCGTCCATTCCTGACTCTCTTACATCTCCTGATGTAATCCCTTCACATTCAAATCAATTAAGCTGTAATAATCCACAAAGCATATCAATACAGTTTCGCATAAATCGCAAAAGAGCCATACAATTTACAATAATTCGCAATAATAACACAAATTCAAAATAAGTCGCTAAATAACAACACAATTCAAATGATTTACAAACTCACAATACAACTCAAAATAATTCGCTAAATAACAACACAAATGCAGAACGCTTTACAAAGAATAACACAAATTCGAAATAATTTGCAATGAGCAACAGTACAATTCAAATAATTTTCGCAATACACAAATTCAAAATAATCCGCAACGTAACACAAATTCAAAATAATTTGCAATGAACAACAATATAATTCAAATAATTTTCGCAATAACACAATTCAAAATAATCCGCAACGTAACACAAATTCAAAATAATTTGCAATGAACAACAATATAATTCAAATAATTTTCGCAATAACACAATTTCAAAATAATTTGCAATATAACACAAATTCAACATAATTTGCAATGAGCAATAATACAATTCAAATAATTTCGCTAAATACCCATACAAGTTCAAATGATTTGCAAGCCACCGTAACCGTTTGAAATAGCTCACAACGAACAATAACACCTGTTTCACATAATTCACAAAATACACTTCCCAAGTTGTTGCTTCGCTCTTCATCAATGGATTGTTGACGTCGCATTTCGGTGGAGTTTTTGTTCTGTCTCCCGTTACCTTGGTCACTTTCCGCACAAAGACGCTATCGCCGATATGATAGATAAAATTGTTATACCACTTGTTATCGTACCGCCTCTTTTGTTTTATCTATTCGCTTCGCATAGCTTCACGCACTTGCACTTGCAGTTCACCGCTTGGTACCGATCGTTTTATTTTCTATCGCGGTCATTATTTTTGGCATAAGGGTTCGGTTTACCCCTTCCGCTTGCCCCTTCATTGTTTCGCGTTGGTTTAATTTAACTCGACAACGTTTCGCACGCACTGGTACACCATTATCATTAATGTCTTCCTTCATCAAATTTCTTAAACTTAGTTCATCGCGATTATCTTGACATATGTTTCGCTTATACGCATCCGACATTTTTACGTCGACCTCTAGCATAACTAATGTATTTGGTTTCACGCATCCCGGTTGCTGACGTTGCATTCCCTTGTTATCAATGCATGTGTTGTGGTTTATTTTGCCCACACACTGACCTGCCGTAACGACCTTGTCCTTCGTCTTACTATCTGCCATTGGAATGTTAAAATTGTCTCCGTTGCATTCAACACTTATTAAGTTAACACTTAATGCTTTAATGTTTTGTTCATTTTCACTACGTATTTCGATACGTTCGGTAGTTTCGCGTATTTCCATTTCTACAAATGGGAAGTCGGTTTTAGCACCAAATGCTAAGCTATCACCGATTTTCGCGTAGCAAATACCTTCGTGTTCCGTGAACGAACGCCCAATCAGTACTTCTGTCTGCTGTATTTCATCCGGAACCACCAATATTTTGACAGACTTTAGTAAAGCCGTGTCTACCTCTATCTCTGCCTCAATAAAATGTTTGACCACCACCGGCGCTTGGTTGCCAAATCCAAAAAGTTTCTCTCGCGTTGTTTTCAACTCGACTCCCGGAATTTTCGTACCGAACTCTTTACTATCGTGCAAACTGCACTTCCACTGTCTATAAATGCGTCAAGCTTGCAACCGTTTATTTTGGCCCGTCTTAAAAACTTATGGAGAGCTTCCGAAGCTTCCATTTTATGGTCGACCCGCATGACCGTGTTTCGATTATTTAGTGGACAATCTCGCTTCACATGATCGTCTTTTTTGCATAGAAAACATAAATTACTGTTACGGGTTTTTGTACAATCTCTCGAGTAGTGACCCGCCTCGGCGCAATTGTAGCATTTTAGTTTTGTAGTTTCACTCTGATAATTGTTCGATCTCGCGTTTTGACTCGAACTCGCGCCTTGGTATTCGCTTTGCCGGGTGTTTATTGCACGATGTAGGATTAAAATGTCATGTAACAACTCGTTCGCGTTTTCGTGCTTGTTGGCCATTAGCCCTGGGATAAGGTCTTTACGCTGCAACCCCGTTAAAATCTGTTCTTTCGCGTCACTATAGTTCAATTTCACATCACAACATAACCGGTACTTCTGGTGGAAATATGCCTCCACATTTTCACGTGGTTGCTGGACCCTGGCCACGAGCCGTTTCCATTTGTCACTCACACTTTGTCGGATAAAGAATGTCGCCTTGAATTGTCTTTCAAACTCTCTCCAACACCAGAGCTGATCCTCCAACGTTTTCCACCATTCCTTAGCGGGACCCACCATGTGGATTCTCGCCGTTTCCAGCTTGATTTCTTCACTCCAAAAATGCAGGATTGCAGAGTTGTTAATCCTTTGGAGCCATTCTTCTGCTATTTCGCCGGTTTCCCCATAAAAGTCTTGTATGGACTTGCTTAAATCAGGCATGACGCTATACACTGGCGCACATGCTTCCGCTCGTTTTTCTACTTTTGTCTCGTCCATCTTGGCCATTAAGAAGGTTCGTAGCATTGCGTCCGTTTCCGCACGCCCTCTCTCAGATCTTGCTAAAAGTTCCATTAACTTATCTTCACGGCTCGGCGCGCGCACACCCTCTTCGTTTTCATCGCTCATGTTGACGTTCGCCATGTTTAGTTTTACCGCTTTGTCCGCATTGTTTGATTTAACCGTCTTTTCCGCCATGTTTGATTTTGTCGCTTGGTCCGCCATGTTGGATTTTGTCGCTTTTTCCATTCTTTTCGCGTGTAACACTTTTGTAATGTTCGCTTTCACTAAAATGTTCGCTTTTATACTCTTCGCTGGTGGCACTTTCCACAATGTTCGCTTTTCTATAAGATTCACTGATATCACTTTTCACAATGTTCGCTTTTTCAACTTTTTCAATCGCACTTGTGGTCGCTATTTTTGGTTAAAATCATATCCCAATCGCACTTGTGGCCGCTATTTTTGGTTAAAATCCCACTTCTGATTGTTAAATATATAAATACTTGGTTCGCTTTTATATTTATTCATTAAATATCTTACAATAATTACACAATTTATTATCAGGATTCGCTTACTCGTATGTTCTCGCTATGAGTGCACGCGCTTGACTGCCTTTACATCACCCTGCGGGCATTGTATGCGCGTCGCTTATCCTTAATTACAGGAATCTTTAACCTATTACCAAAAATACCTAACACAAATTAAACTTTTACAAGTGGATACTTTCACATGCTTTAACCTCACAAAATTTATTTTAACGGACGGTAATGTGTATTACGACCCGAAAACCGGTCGTAATCATTACGGTTGATTTTACAGGCGATTTTACATTACGATCGTTTGTGAATACCAAACATAACAATTTAACCGTCCGTAACGTTTTACGCACCGTTAAATTCAGTTACGAACGTTTGTGAATACGGGCATCAGTCTAAATGCAAGCAAAATGCAGAGACTTGTTTTTACTTTCAACACACTCAGCAATGAGCCGGTGGAGTTTCTGGGTGTTACGTTGGACTTCGGACTAACTTGGGCGCCACAGATAGCTAAACTCTGTAACAGACTATCAAGTTCCATCTACTTGATAAGGCAACTTAAAAATATTGTGTCTGCACCCGTGCTAAAAATGGCATACTTTGGTCTAATACATAGCAACTTATCCTATGCTATACTAGTTTGGGGTCACTCTGCTCATGCTGGAGAAGTGTTTGCCCTACAGAGAAAGGTGGTCCGAATAATAACTGGGTTGGGTTATCGGGATGACTGTAGGGATCACTTTGCCCGACTAAACATATTGACAGTGCCATGCTTATTTATCTTACGTTCACTAGTGTACATACATATGAATAGATCATCCTATAGTACGTCTTCGCATGCCTACGATACGCGTCAAAAAGATAATTTAGTGATGAATTTTCACCGACTCTATCGCTCTAGAGAGGCTACAGAATACCATGGTATCAAATTTTATAATGCCCTTCCAAGTGGTCTAAGGGGATAGCCTCCAGCTCAGTTTAGAAAAACCTCTAATTTGTAAATTAATTAATCATGCCCATTATTCCACGGCTGAATTTCTGAATGCCTGTGGATCTTACTAACATATAGTTGTTGTTTTTTCTTATTGACGTGTGTAAATGTAATTTGTACATAATAACACCAATAAAGTAAATGAAATGAAATGAAATGCGTTCTATTTTTATTTTTAAAATTGCAGAATAAGACCAGGAAAGTGATAAGCATATAAAAACGAAGGATCTATTTACGAATAATGTAAGATGATTACAATACAAAATACTTTCGCTTTTAAATAACCAATGAAGTTATTGAAATTAACTTTAATTAAAGATATATTGATCACGTTAATTCAAAAGCAAATATAAATAAAAATTGCAAAGTGAACTGATCGGGCCTTTTGATTTTTTCACTGTAAAAGTGTACGGCTGCCGAAAAACTTCTTGATTGTATAATAACGAAGGACCAGTCGTTATTTGATGTCAAAGACGAATTCAAATAACGTGATTATTATAAAAGTCTTTATTTACACTAAATTAATAATTAGTACAACTGCACAACTCAATTACACTAATGAGTAAACCCTTTTGTTCTTTTTGTCAAGTAACAAGAAAAGCGTAGTGTTTCCTTAGATGTCACTTGCCAGAAGCTGGATGAATACTCAAGTCCGTCCGACAAGACGGCCCTTTTATGAACAACTTACAACTTATAAAAATTTACAGATTGAAAATATTTACAACGGTACAATGTTAGGAAATTTTCCCAGTTCGTGGGAACAAAATTGTCTTGAAATCACCATTGTCATTGACACGTACAACTATCTACCTCTTCAAAGAAGGGAGCTTACATTTGTACAAAAGTACCTCATGTTTGTTTGTCGGCTAAGTTTATTACAGACTGGTCACACAAATTGACAATAGTGCTTTTAAGTTTATGACTTAATCTAATCCTATAATTCTAAAATATTGTTGCCGTCGCAACATGAACATTAAAATCTCCCTAGACGAGTTAATGAGCTCTAGACAAAAATTATTTATAGCAACAGATAGCCGGGAAGGAACACATGCTTACGCATAGTCTGTAGAGCGCGTTATCTGCTCACTTACGGATCGAGTTGCGATAAAAATATTTAAGTTCGCTGCATGGCTTTCGGTTTGGGAGATTTTGATGAGAGAGACATACAAACTGTGTGCTTTATATTGTGGTGTTTTTTTGTGAAAAATAAAATCATGCAAAAATTATCAAGCAAATTTAATATGGAAAATTTTATAGGGCAGCAGGATTATTCCTTCTTTTAAATGAATTGCCACAACTATGCTCAGTATTAACTTGAGATCCTAAATAAAATACACGCGCTTCAAAAAAATAAATTCGTACAATTCAAATTTACTATTAAACAGCGTTACAAAATTGAACTTAGGGGAGCATGGGTCAGAGTGAAACCCGAAAAATAAAGAAATATGCTAGAGTTCCATAACGTTGCCCACCCAAATCAAAATTTCCTATTGACTATTGAATAGTATAAGGTTTATATATAGTAAACTGAAAAAAGAATTTAGTGTGAAAGCGGGCCAAACAATGAATAAATCGAATTTGAACTTAGCTAATTTTACACAATTCAGTGACGCGTATCAGGGCGATTTGTGGAATCTCCCCATTCTCTTGACGGTACGTGTAAAAAGATATACCCTAACACTTAGAAATTTTCGCTCCGGTAGATGGACGACAGCACTCTTAAGCGTAACATCTATTAAAGGTTATTTGTTTGGTTAAGGACCCCTAATAATGAGCCCTCCGAAATTGACTTTTTCCTATTAACTTTGGTGAATTTTAAGGTTTATAGAGTAAAATTAAACAATAAAATTCTTGGATGAGGGCATTTTAATATGAAAAAAATTACTTTGAAAATCGTAAATTTTACACATTCACCAAATTCAAAAATACTCTATTCTTAAAATCTGTACACACATGTTTACAATACAATCTTATTAGTATAATAACAATTACAATAACAAAAGAGAAACAAATACATGTTAATTAAATCTTGAGAGTTTTATAAAAATCGTTCCTATTATCCTATCCCCCCCCCCCCATAGGGATTAATCGAGTTTGTTGTGAAACATTATGAGGTATGTGAATAAGTTAGCATTGATGTTTTCAGGGCAAAAAAGAGTACAAAAACCCTGTGCCGTGATAAAAAAAAGCCAAAAAAGTAATTAGTTCTTGATTATGTGATAAAAAAAAGAAAAAGGCCAAAAAAGTAGTTAGTTCTTGAGTATATGCAAAATTTTGTTAAGTAACGGATTGTTTAAAATAATATGGTGTATAAGTTTATGGGCTACTGTGCAGTTGTTCTGACCACTCGAAATAAATTTTCTTCAGCTACACACTAAAGAACACAGTTAATATAGCAAATTGTAAAATATTACCCTCGAATTTATTATCAAGATTTTGAAATAATCGATTTTGAACTTAGCAAATTTTACGAGATTCCCGCGCGTCGCTCATTCTGTTGACAGTCTGTGCAGTTTTATTAGATATTTTGAACCTTAAATGAGTTATAAGTTATAAGTAATCAAACATGAATGTAGATTAAAAAATGAATTGCTGATTACCGTTCGTTAAGTAAAAACTCCTATTATTTAATATAAAATCGCCATTATAGCAGACTTGCTTATTTGCAAAGCATTCTTGAATTAATGAATTTACGTTTACAATAAGAATGGCATTTTTAATTAAATTCCTACTCCTGCTAAAATTAAGAAAAGTGGTAATTAATTTAAAAATTTTATGAGCTTTTTAATTTAATGCACAGATACAATCAAATCGTTGGGCAGGTGACGGAACTTGCAGTGTTGTCCAAGCATTTATTTTCAAATGTACACGTTACACATTCAAAAGTGCAGCATTACCGTAGGACGGGTCTTTGCTTTGCTTACTGATAAGAATCGAAACACATAATATAATAAATAATTATTTACAAAAAAAAAAAAAGAACTGGCGGAAGACGCGCAAACTGAAAATCTAATGATGGATTTTGAAGAAGCAGCCATAAATGTATTTGTCGAAAATTTTACGTGTGGTTTATTTCATTTGCCTAAAACTATATACAAAAAACTTGTAGAATTAGGTTGCAGAGAAACCATTTGTATATTTAATTATCACAATTATTATGTGGCTACAAAATAATTTCATGTTTATCAAAGATCATGATATGAAGCATAACGCTTATATAAAGGGACGTGGATCCTTTATATCACACTAAAATATTTGGAAATTTCTCCGCAAAGCCTGGTCCTTAAACATGCTGACAAAAAAATTAGAACAAGACAAATTAGAATTAAATATAATTCAAACATTGTTCTTAAGAAGAATGGGATAAAATCCTGTCTTAAGTAATACGAAATTTAGTAAAATCTATCCCAAAATATTTAAAGGCAATTATAAAGGTTAGGTTAAAGACAATCCCACTAAATATTAAAAACTTCTTTAACTGCGTTTTTGAATTTTTTAAGTTGGGATGTCGAATACTTTAGTTATATCGTTTTTAATTGAAAATATGTTAGGTGACGAATTCTTGTGACACTCACTGTATTTTAATTCCAGTGTGTTATTTATTTGAACGCCTACATGCAAACACTATCAGTTCCTATAGTATAAGATAAGCTCCGCGATGTAAGCATTTGATTCATGCAGATGTGAATCACAATACAAAACAATATAATTAATGTCTTTTCATTTAAATCTTACTACATCACTAAAATTAACAATTATTTTGTTATTTTACTTCCATGCTTTTAGTAATGATTTTCTGTTTTTATTACGATTAAGACTTTTTTCTAGTGAAAACATAGCAGAAACTCGGATCTCTGTCTCGGCTTTCGCTGCACTATAGTCTCGCTCATTCCGGAAATCTTATGTTTCAGATGTTTATACGTAAATAACTCCTATTTCTCTAAATCACACTAAATCGGTTGCTAGAAAGTGCATTATAATAATTTTCATTTTCATAATAACGATGCAGTCAAGGCAGAACAACATAAGCGCCAAAAAGCCAATATAATTAAATAATTATGCTGGTCAAAAATATATTACCGAAGGGAATGAATTATTGTAATAATTCACCCCCCCCCTTTCCAGTCGTTTAAATTCGGGACGGCCATACCTATACAGACATTATACGAACGTCAGTTACCAGTAGTTTTCAGTAGTTAGCAGTGGTTTTATTACATGTCCTTGCAGTTAGAAATTTCTTAAATCCGTAAAAAAAATTTGACTTTGCTGTAAAGATGAGTTCGATTAGAGGAAAAACTGAATTCGACATTTTCAAAAGCTATTACACCGTACAGTAAGTAAAATTTTATCTTTTCCTTTCGATACTAAAATTAAATTGCGCGCAATTTTTACGTTATAATTTCACATTAAAAAGCTGCGTAATTATTTATTACTCATTTCAAAGTTATTGTGGAGAAATAGCAGCGATTAGTTAAATTTGGTATTCTTTTTCCAGAAAAAGTGAAATATGGCAGTATTTTACTGACAATTTGCCACTGCAACCGAAAGATAATGTTGTAGCGGCACGTGTTCGTGAATTAGTCACACAAGACTTCCAAGCAAAGAAATATTACGCATGTTTGGAAAAATCTACGAAATGTTTGCGATACGCCACATGGAAGGGATGCGAATATGCCATGGCACTTTCCAATCGTTCGGCAACTTATTTTGCCATGAACTATTACAAGGTAAATCATCGACATATACTAGTATAAATGTATCTCTATATACCAGGGGTGGCCAACCTGCGGCTCGCGAGCCATATGCGGCTCTTTGAAGGATTATTTGTGGCTCTCGATAAGTGTACCCGAGTTCGCTTTTCATTTTTGTGCTATTATATTTAAAAAAATTATTATCGTTCCGTATGTATTTCAAAATGTCTAAAACTGCGCGAACGAACATAAACAGTGGCGTAATCGTCCGTAATCGACCGACTCCAGACCGTTTTATCAAGAATTATCAAGAGAAGTAAAATAAATGTTGTGTTTAATTTTTAATATTTAAATTCAATACACATATTTTCAATAAATATAATCGTTGTAAAAATTTTTTTTAATACCTTTTTTCATACCTTTTAAATACGTATTTAATTGCGGCTCGCGAAAAATTTCAAATTTTGAAAAATGGCTCGACTATTAAGGAGCTTGGCCACCCCTGCTATATACGTATGTCTGTCTGTTACGTTAAATTGAACCGATGACCTTTTGCCTATCTATTTCTTCACAACCCATCATCATTGGTTTATTTTTGTTTATTGTCAACGATGACAATCCTGCACGAGTAAAAATGTAATGAATGAGAAAATAATTCATATCAAAATAATTTAAAAACGATATTAAAAATTATGAATATTGTGTTCTATATTGATGTGGATTTTTTTAAATGTAGGCTCTCAAGAATCACAACAAAGTGATTACTTTGGTTGTGTGGCCTATGGGCCGCACTGGAGGTGAGATTGTCGGATCACTTTAGCGTTAAAGACATAAAAATACTTAGATAAATTAATAAAAGGGTTACTGCTTTGTAAAATTTTTACATAATACAAGTTATATTTTTATAAAACATAAATTAATGCTATTATTTATGGACGAATTTTTTCATTTTATTTTCTACCGTTTGAATCTAGTTTTTTTTTATTATGTTTTACGCTGCCATATTAAAAAATATTTTATGTGTGTAAACTACTTCCCGGTTCATATTATAATAAAAATAATTATGTAGTAAATTAAAGCAGAGGAAATCTTCTGTAATTTATGTTTATATTATATTTTTTATAAAATGTTCAATTTTGACATTCTAGCGCGGAAATTTTTGAAATTTTTTTGGTATTTTGTGAATACCAAAAAAGGAAAATCTCGCAATAATTAATTACAAAGAATTAACCTCAATTAATGCCAAAACCTGAAATTTTAAATTTTATTAGATTTATTAATTATAAAGATACCTATCTATAAATATAAATTATAAATGTGAGCGAATGGCTGAAATGCTAGCGTGTTCGCTTTCAAGCCAAGATTCACGGGTTCAAATCCTGTGAGGTGCTATCTATAGAAGAAATTTTCGCTCACCAAATGTCTATCTGCTGGCCCCAGATAACATTATTTATGGCTAAAAAACTTCCCTGATGGAGTATGTTACACGACAATCCACATCCAAGGCACCTTCCGAACAAAGATTAACGGAATGACTAGCTCTAGCCGCGAAGGGTGGTGTTCGTAGGGTGGAGCAGAAGGGCTTGTGACTATAAAAGTCGTGTCTTGTCGGTCTCTCCTCAGCGACCGGGCAATCCTCGATCGCGAGTTAGGATGTTATCTCAAAATGGGGGGGGGGGATATATTTACACACGGAGTAATAAGGGCGCCACGTGAATTCTGAACCAAGGTCCATTTGAAAGGGATGCAAAATCACCCTTTCCAGCTGAATACACGACAGCTGTTGACTAATTGAACGCGAGTATCTCACACTGGTGGCCTCTCTTTAGATTACATGGTACATCTTGCTGTTATTAAACCTTACCTTACATAATCGCTAAATAAACAAACACCTAAACAATAATAAAAACACAAATATAAATAATAAAGAGATATAATGTCGAAATATACAGGGGCATTTGGCATTTTATAACATATGTCTAATCATATTTACATCTACATAATGATACAAAATTCAAATGTGAAAAACTTGACTTGAATAATGATAAAACGTTATCACTAAAAATATTGACTTGAAGTTAATTTAATTAATTTAATATTATACATGACATAAAATTCAATCTAAAATATGAATGGTTTAATTTATTAAACTTAAATGTGACGGAAAACATACTTCAAAAATGTGACGTTATTCAATAAACAATTTAGAATATTAACACACAAAAAGGTCATACAAAGAGGTTGCGATCGTCTTCACGGTAAACTTAAGATTTGTAAAATGTCATGGTCATAACTGACCAAGAAATACAATAATGCTTAAAAATATCAAAATAATGCTTACATATAAGGTACAGATGTATTCCAATCGGAATTTTCCAGATAGATTTGCCGGTATGAGATACGAAAATATTGTTCTTCCATAATCGAGATGACCATAAATAAGTTGTAATGTTGAGAATGATTCGGTAGAAGGTGGTTGGTAATGAATACGAAAAACAGGGTTTTCCACTTCCGATGAAATTAACTCAATCCGGTTCTGACGGGTTAGTCAGTTTTCGCGCAGCCGGATGAGTTCCGTTGGAAATGACACGAACGGGTTTGTTAAATATTAACAACGAATTTAAATTTCACTAATTTAATTGACACGAAACAAATAATTGAAGTCCGATACTGAACTTCCATATGTCGATAAAAAGTTATCACGGAAAAATGTCCACACGTGATGAAAGATTTGTAACCATCTGTGCTGCGAGTTACACTTAAAGAATGTTCGACAAAGTTATCCATATCGAGCGGTACTTGCATATCGGCGGGCCGGTTTATTATGCCAAAATGATTTTACATAAAGATGGTATTAATAAAAGCGTGAATAGTTCAATCCGAAATCGGTTTTAATCCATAAATTTAAATAACAAAAGCGTTGATTGTTCAATCCAAAAACTCGTTTTAATCCATAAATTTAAATAACAAAAGCGTTGATTGTTCAATCCGAAAACTGGTTTTAATATTCGATAAAATGTTTAAAATATTTAAATAAACATGTCCGAAAAGATTTAAAAAATAACTATTTGAACGAATGATTATTAATTCAAATGCTGCCGTACCATATTGATGAAGGTTCGTATTATCGATAAAAAATCTGTTACCTATTATTGCACTGTTCACATATGTTACACAAATTGATCGTTACATGATTTGAGATCTTACGTCGGTAAGATCTATATAATTGACTTGATATTCAATTACACTAGAAATCCGCCTGTACTAGGCGTTATCTCGGCGGTCGAAGATAGCCTCCGGCCGAGTTTTTGGATTTTACATGATCTTCCACCCAAACCAACAGCGTTTCAGGGTGTGAAGATCCCAAAGGAATCTTAAATTTTAATGAGCTCTGCAGCTCCTTATATGTGGTTTTCGATCGTCGTGGGGATAAACTCCTTCCACAATTACTTCCAGAAAAGTCCCTAATTGGTTCCTAAATTCGACCTCGATACTCGATTGGCCAAAATAATAAGTGAAACAAATCACTTGCATCTCTATTCCTACAAAATTATGCTCGAACTCGGCAATTGCAGCTGGTCGCTGTTGCGTTTTTTGCGATAGAAAGGTTCGAGTTTTAATAGTTTTTATCGAGCAAAAAGGTATATTTTCAAACGTTACTTTGTTGCAACTTCTCATATATGCAATGTAAAATGAATTTGTATTTGGGTCTGGCAGGTCAACATATGGGCAGATAAGAAAATAAAATTCATAAATCAAAGTGATTTTGACAGGTCTGCGTGGGCATCTGCCCAGACTTGTAACAAGGATACCTATCTCGAATTAAAGTTTCATAAAGTCCTATGCAATCCTTTATATACATATTGGGACTGATTGACGTGAACTCAAAAATTCATCGAAATGAAGAGCTTTATGCCGACTGTGGGAATTATTAGCAATACTATTTTTCGGCTACGTCAACTCCAATCTATTGTCTTCTTTACGTGAATCCATGATTTACGTATCGAAGAATTATTATACTTAATTCGTAATTTCAAATGTTCAAAATATTAAGCGATCGAAAAATATAATTTTGTCTGTTAATTCCTAAACTCGATCTTTTAATGATATTACTCGACCTACAAATATATACTTTTTAAAATATTTTGATGTTAAAAATTTCATAGACGAGAAATTTTTGCGGCATAATTGCTATAATATTTGGTCAAAACTATAATACGCTGCGAGCGCGATTTCCACGTTACAAGTAGGCGGTGTACAAATCGTCTATTCCCGTTTTTCGGAATCCACGTTAAGCTGTAGGTCCTCTGTGCTCGTCACACATTTTCAACACGCAACGAGCAGAGACAGGGAGGTATCGGGAAAATATCGCAAGACGTTCATAACCGAATATACATAATTTTAAAGAATTTATTGGTCTGAAAAAATAGTTGTCATTATGACAACTGGTTGTTTAACCCCCCCTTTCTCCTCATTTAAAATTTCATATTCAGGCTGGATTTTATTAATAATTTTTTGGATTTTATTCACTTTGGCCAAAAGACTAATAGTTAAAACTGCACTCCAAATTAACCTTTTTATATTTTCTTCAATTTTGGTTTTTAAGTCGGTATGTAAACTGCCCTCGGACTGTATAATCTCTTTATACGTAAGTAGGAGATTATAACAATTAAAATTTAAGAACGGCTTATTAAATAGACAGGGCCGGTTTAGACGGAGGATTGTAGGGGGAAGTGACCGAGTGAAAATCGCTAATTTCCCCTCAGAACTTCATCGTTCACTTTACTTGTGATGCATTAGAGGGATATTAGTTTTTAAATTAAACTACCCTAAACTATCTGCACAAAAAGGTAAATCGGCCGCGTCGAGTCCTGAGTTGTCAACGGTGATACAAATTCTTGGTTTGATCCTCCATGTAAACAGGTGCATGTCAGTGCCCCCCCCCCCCAGTTTGTAATTTTTAAGTAAAAATGGTGTCAAACGTTAGAGCATCGTTTGAGCCTGAATGAGCTTCCATTATTTTCGTTTCAGCTTAAAATGTCGCGAAGTTATTCGTAAAAAATGTTTGGGGGGCCGTATAGTACATGATGGCCCTCCCTAGTATGGAATTTTTAAGTGAATTTGGGGTCAAACTTTGGAGCACCGTTTGAGCTTGAATGAACTTCCATTATTTTCGTTTAAGTCTGAAAGGTCGCGGAGTTATTTACGAAAAACTACTTGGGGGTTGGAGAGGTAAATTGGCCGTTCAGAGGTGTATCGGCCGGGTCGAGCTTAGGTTAGTGTTTCTATTTTCGCAAGATGAACGTTAAAAGTTAGAAGCACCAGAAATGTCAAGAATCTGGATGGCTCAACAATAATACCGTCCGCAAGGAAATCCTGCGTACGGTCCTGAGTTGTCAGCGGTAATTACAAATTCTTGGTTTCATCCTGCATATAAACTCCCCTCATCCATTTTAACCTTGGTGGGCAGTTTACAGGTGAGGTTAAGTGTTGACCTTTTGGTTCGGAGGGCAATTTACATGCTTTTTTACCTTATCCTTATTTACATGGAAATTTACCTGGAGGATGAGGGCAGTTTACATAATATACCCCTTTACCTATAGATTTATTTTATTTATTTAATCCGTGTTTGTAACTTTTCAGCGAATCGATAAAAATAGAATTAGTCATAAAAAATCGACACAATAAGCTATTTATGTTTTTATGACTAATGAATCATTTTATCTTTAGCAATCTGCTACGCGAATTCTTGAACAGTTTTAGCTAATTTTCGATTCTAAAGTCTAATGAGTGGCGGGGGGGGGGGGCTTCGTTGTCGATATCAAACAATATGCTGTTCACTGGTCACTTTCCACAATTTAAGGATCCATTGGTCAAGGTGGACTGGCAATGGGAACTGAAACTAACATGGTTCGTAATTGCGTGGATAGAAAATTCATTTTGTTGCCAATTTTCTTAATTTGGCTGTATAACACTGACAGGGAGATATTGCCGAAAAATTAGTTTTCGCAGTTATTGATGCTTCAATATCGGGGGCGCAACTGACAAAATATCGAGGTGCCAAAGTTAATTAAAATTTAATTATTTTATCATTAGTCGTTTTGAAAATATTTTATAATAATTATTGTTCGTAGTTATTGTTCAGGCTCAACAACGCCAGTAAATGCACGAATTCCTCGAACAACGTCATAATCAAATAAACATCCGCCATAATATTATGAAGTTAAATTATCGAGTAAGCTCTATTGTCATATCAGTTTATCAGCACATTATTCCTAAACATAGCCACGAAGACACTAATAATTAAAATATATTTTGACCGTTTTTAGTGCAATTTTATCGCATTTTATTATTATTTATCAATGCTTTTGATATTAGTTTTTAATTGTATGATTTATTATTTCAGCATTGTTTAAATGACATAAATTTATGTCTTGAAGCCGATTGCCCCATGAAATTGAAACCCGAAATTCTTCTTCGGAAGGCCAAGTGCTTCGTCAAACTGGGCAATGTCGTCGAAATGGTCACAACAATTGACGATTGCTGTAAGCAAATACAAGGCTGTTTAAGCCTTTCAGAAACTGATAGGGGTGCGTAATTGATCGTTGTTTTTCTCTTCTAAATTTTGTCGTTCTGGTGGATAATTTTAATCATGTCGTTAAATTTTCGTGCCTTTCAGATCTTTATATGAAAGAAATAAAATCTTTGATGGAAACTGAGCAAATTGATTTTCAAGAATTACTGTTTGAGGGGAATTCTTTGACTCCTGAAGTGATACTAGAAAAAAATCAACTAAACCCAAACGTGTCAGCTTCCATCGAAATGAAGTAGGTCGGATTTTTCAATTATCTGTTCGAGATTGTACATTTTTAAATATTCCATCCTTGGTCATTAATAACGATATTTCAGATATGATGAACATACAGGGATCGATTATATAGCTGCACGTGACATTCCACGCGGAGAAGTTCTCTTGGTTGACCAAGCATACGCCACAGGTTTTGCTCGAGATGTTGATATTGAAGAAACTTCTATTGGAATTTTCTTTTGCGATTATTGTTTGCACGAAGCTAAAAATTCTATTCCGTAAGTTAACTGTTTTTCATTTTCCAAGACTACCCATTTTTCATCTTTACGAACTTGCATAGGTGTAACATCTGCGTGAACGTTTTATATTGTTCTGAAAACTGTCGCAAAAATTCCTGGACTGATTATCATCAATGGGAATGCGATTTGTTACGATCAAACCGTATAGATACAGAACTGCGTATAGCAATTCGTACTGTAATCAAAGCAGCTTGCAGTGGCGTTATGTTCCAAATTGCAAACAATACAAAGCCTTTTAAACCATCCAAGGAATTGGATCCATATATATTTGTATATTTATAGTTTGCATTTGAATATTTCGAATGTTCGTTCACAATACACCGAAATATTTATGAAAATGTGTGCGGTAAGTCAAGATTTCTCATTTTTGTGTTATCCACTCTTCAAACTATATTTCAGAAAACCGTATTTGCGGTGGAATTCCTGAAGAAAACGGACTTTTTTAATCATATAATGTCAAGTTCTTCCTGTCCAACGGATTATCCTGCATTAGTAGACTTATTTGGAGGTTTGCTTTTGAGACATATCATTCAAATGCATTCAAGAATGATAACCGCGAATTGTGCGTCATCAAGTGTATCGGTAAACGAAAACCAAACCCAGTTGCAATTGTTCTTCTTCAGGAATGGGAAGTTTTACGCGTTTTGTCCATCAGTATCAGGATTGAAATATTCGTGCAACTCCAACACGAGCTTGTAGTGAGTACACTCAAAAAAAAGCAAAGGTTAAATCAACCAGATTTAATTGTTAGTTACCAATTGTTGCAATTTAGTATATTCAAACCAAAAATTGGTTTAATTCAAACTATTTGCAATTGTTGATTCAACCAACCCAGAATTGTTAAGTATACTTTATGTATTGTTACTATAGAAATTAGAGATTCAACATTTTATTGGTTGGTTATACTAGTTTTCGTTGTTGTTTAACACTTATATTGTGATATAACAAAGTATGTAGTTAATAATCTACAAATACTGTTAGATAACGATATATACTAGTCTTGTTACATTTATATTGGTACTTGTTACTACTTTTCAGTTACAATGGAATTCAGTTACAATAAGTTATAACGAATAATTAAATTAAATTAAATACTTGATGTACTAACATTTCAATAGTTAATTTTACCAAAAATCTTGATATTTTTCAACTGACGCAGTTTGTTATAACATTCAAAACTGTTACTTATCACAAACTTGGTAGATTCAATCTATACTTTAGTTGCATTTTACTAATAACTTTGATTTATTAAACAATTTTTGTACAATAATATAATAATAATACAAATACAATAAAATGTTTTTTCATAAATTTAGTCAAGTGTCACACAAAAATTTAATTGAAAATATACATACAACCAAATTATTTAGAAATAAGCCTGGGCCAAATTACTGGGGCACCCTTTCAGTGCAATATTTAAGCGGTCTATTGTTAGCAGGTAGTCCGAAATGGTATTGGGATTATAGTACAAAGAAATTTTTGTCCGTTATTATATTTTGGGGGCCATAAAATTTAAAACTTTGAAAAATGTATAAAATTGTTAGTTTAAAGAAAGCGGTCATTCAGTTAGTTTCGAATTTTGTGCTCTACATTTGTGTTCAAATTATTTTAAGATTATTTCTAAGGCATATAAATAATTTAATATGGTAAAATATAGTGATTTAAGTGGAAGCAAAAGGGCACAGATAATGCTCTTACATTCTCAAGGCGTAAACCAAACTGCTATTAGTAAGCAACTAAAATGTTCACGGCATGCGGTTCAAAATACCATAAAAAGATGCGAGGAACTAAATTCGTTCAAATCCAGAACAAGAAGTGGTAGAAAACGCATAACAACCCCCTCTGAAGATCGGATGTTGCGACGCGTGAGTACTCGAAATCGCAAAATGACGTCGAAAGCGCTCGCTAATCAAATGCGTGAAGACGATGGGCCATCGATTTCGGCACGAACAGCTAGAAGACGGCTTACAGAAGCAGGGCTGAGGGGTTGTAAAGCTAGGCGTAAGCCATGGCTTTCGGAAAAAAATATATAAAAAAGCGACTGGAGTGGGCTCGTGAACACCGCAATTGGACCACTGCGGATTGGGAGCGAGTAGTTTGGTCAGATGAATCAAACTTTGAGGTAAGTTAAATCAACCCTTTATTTTGCAAATTCAATGGTAAAAATTTAACTTTAAACTAATTTAAAAAAAATAATTGATTTTGACTTTATTATTATTATTTTTTTACATAGGTTTTCGGCACCCCTGGGGCTGTGTACGTACGTCGTAGACCAGGGGAAGAATACCATCCAGACTGCATCGTACCTACGGTTAAACATGGCGGAGGGGGTCATGATTTGGGCGTGCAGGGACCAGCAGGGGTAGGAAAGATGTTCGTGTATGAACCATGGGCATCAAAATTTTGTAAATTGTGTTAAAAATAATCTTAAAAAACAAAATATTTGCGAAAAAAACTATTATTCAAAATTAAATTTCGACGCAGTTGAACTTATTGAAAAAAACAATATTATGATATTTAGCAATGATGTTAAATATAAGGGTACACAATATGATATAGGCTTCTACTTGTTATCTAAAGAGTGACAATTATATCAAATTAAAGATTTTTTTTGACAGTAGAGAAAATGTGTTCTTTGTATGTTTACTAGGGTGTCCCAACAAGAGCGCCGGATTTAATTTTAAAGAAAAACACATTTATTTTTTGAATTAAGCAAACATTTTTATTTCAACATAAAGAAAAATAGTTCCGATTAAACGTGAAATACAACATCAGGCAAATGGCCACCACGAAACCTCTGGCACAGGGTTATTCTTTTGTTGAAATTTTGAATAACGTTTTCGCATAAATGTGGCTGTATTTCACCAATAACTCGCCGTATTTCCTCTTTAAGATGTTCAACTGTTTCAGGCTTATTCGCATACACCTTTTCCTTCACATAGCCCCAAAGAAAAAAGTCCATCGGCGTTAGATCGCACGATCTTGGTGGTCAATGTTGATCGCCAAATCGGGAAATGACACGGCCTGGAAACTTGGTCTGCAGTAACACCATTGTTTCACGTGCTGTGTGGCAGGTCGCACCGTCTTGTTGGAAAAACATGTCCTCCACATCAATTACATCCAATTCGGGCCACAAAAACTCCGTTAACATTTCGCGATACCGCATACCATTAACAGTTGGCGCATTTCCAGCCGCATTTTCAAAGAAATACCGCCCAATCACTCCGCCAGCCCAATATGCGCACCAAACAGTTACTCGTTGTGGATGCATTGGTTGTTCGAGTATCACACGAGGATCTTCAGCACCCCCAAATCCGACAGTTTTGCTTATTTACATATCCGTCGAGTTGAAAATGTGCCTCATCTGAAAAACCGATTTTCTTCGAAAAATCCGCATTAATTTGATGATATTCCAACACCCAATCAGCAAATCCACGGCGCTGCTCATGGTCCCTTGGCTTGATTTCTTGCACCAATTGAACCTTGTACGCGTGCAAATGCAGATTTTTAACCAAAATTCGTTGCATAGTGCTTCTGGAAATGTTTAATTCTTGACCACGATGCCGAATGGAAGTTCCCGTATTCTCGGCCACAGATTCCCTTACTGTGGCTATATTTTCGAGTGACAGACAAGGACGACGACGAACAATGGTCTTCTGATCCATCAGCGTAAATTTGGTCTCAAAATTTGTAATTAAACGCCTCACTGTCGATTCATTTGGCGCATAATTGCGACCGAAAACTTGACGTAATTGGCGAACTGTTTTCGCAAAACTTTCACCATTTTTGTAATGTGTTTTTACAATAATTAAACGTTGTTCGTTTGAATACTTTTCCATATTCTTAAATCGCGTGGTCTGTACGTGACGACTGTCAAAGCAAAATCACCGTACAACTCGTATTGCCAAAATGGCGGCAAATTTAAATCCGGCGCTCTTGTTGGGACACCCTTTATATTCTCCGGGCAAATTCTGTGCCCATTTTCAATCGTATAAAGTCCTAGAATCTACTGAAAAATATTTTGTATTTTCGCCTTTGAATTTTAATTATTATTCCCCTATACATAATTATGTATACATTACCAAATGGTAAAAAATATATTCGCCCTAAATATTATTAATGTGTTATTTAAATTGTTACTTAATTGTTTATATATAAATGTTTTGTATTTGATTTAGCTATATTTAATAAAAAAAACCGAAAATTTAAGCTATTTTGTTTATTTTACCTTATATAGTTAAATAACAATTAATATTGTTCAATGACCACGAAATGGCTATATGCCATAATGGTTGATAATCAACAAATAAAGTAGTACAAGAACCATATAAATAGTAAAAGACCAACTAAATTAGGTAACCAACTATTCTTGGTGGTACTAAACTATATAAATAGTAAAGAATCAAGTAAATTAGTTAACCAACTATTATTGTTGGTACCGCACTATATAAATAGTAAAGGGTCAACTAAATTAGTTAACCAACCATTATTGTTGGTACTGAACTATATAAATAGTAAAAGACCAACTAATTTAGTTAAGCAACTATTCTTGTTGGTACTTTAACAATTAACTTGGTTGAATTAAACATGTATGAACTTACCAATCTTTTAACCATTTCAACTTGGTTATTTGAACCCGGTTTACCCTTTGGGTACATTTTCATATGTCCTTTTTGGTTGATTTTACCAATCTTTTTCTTTGAGTGATACTCGTACTTTAATTTTATAAATTAAAATTTTCCTATTTCAAATATTTCAGTTTTGATGGAACAACCTGCATAGTGAAAGCATGTCAAAATATAAAGGCAGGTAATAGCATTTCTCGATCTGCTTTCAATATAACCCCTGCGCTACCGCGTTCGAAACGGAAAATGCTTCCGAACGTAGAAAATTTGCATTTGCACTGCAACTGTACAGCTTGCCAAGACATGGAAAACAACATGGTAAGCATTACTATTTTTTATTATACACAATTTCAAAAATTATACAGAATATATTATGTATAGCAAGTTTTGGACACTTTTCTATGTGTTGAATGTGGCAGATTTGCACTTCTGCTTGTCTTGCCCTTTGATAATTTCGTCTGTAATAATTGCCACTGTGTTCCATCCGAGCAAGCTGTTGCATCGATTTTACGCCCAATAGTTTCGACTGATACCAATAAACAATATAGTAAGTTTAGTTTCATGAGTTGCAGAATTGCACGGTTGAAGATTAATTAATCTGTTGCAGTTCTCTTAAGCGAAGATTTGGAGATCACGCATGTAGCTATAGCAACGTTAAAAGAAGTAGTGGGTCCATTTCACAGACTACTATATACAGCTTATAAAAAACTTGTTATAATATGTTGTAACCTAAGTAGGTTTGAAAATTTGGCATTCGTTTTCTTACACAATTATTCATTTTGTTGATTTCAGAGAACCTCCAAGAATTTAAGGTAGCTTTACACAATTTCCGATTTTGTGCCAAAAACAGAAATGGCAGGTTTGATGTTTACCAATATGTGATGGATCTTATATTTATCTGTCGGGTGGTTTTCACTTACCTACAAGTGACTAAATCCAAATTGGAGAAGCGAGAAATCACGTAAGTTCTTTTACATTACAGATTGAAACATATTTAAATTTTTTTATACTACCTATTATAAAAATTGAATTGGGAAAATTTTCCTTATTTTATCGAGTTTGGATTACCAATTTACACTAGTTTTTATTTCTGATTTTCATTATTTGATTCATGTGTATTAAATAGTGGACTTTACTTGAAAGTAAGAAATATTAAATACATTGCTTTACTCCCATGTAAAGTAATATACCATTGTGATCTTATTCGTTTGTTTACAAACTTACACAATTTTTTTTCAGAGGTATGTTGAATTATTTCTCAAGCGTGGTCGAGGAAGCGAAAGAAATTGCAGTATACACCTTTCCACCATTATTGCGTTTATTTCCTCCGGTGGAATTGTACATATTAAAACGCCGCATTTATCTCATGTGTCTCAAAGAATAATATTTTTATTATAATTTTTATTTGTTAAATTGTTAGCTTAGTAAGTTCAGTTTCCATTTGAATGTCTTATGTCTTTGCGTTTTTGTATTTAAATTGAACAATAAAATGTTTTCAATTGTGTTTTTTTTATTTTGAAGAAAAGTGCGGTTCTGAAATATCAACATTTTTAGATTTTATGAGAAATTCAAAGTCTGCTGACGTGGTCGTTTTGAAGGGTATCATTGCCTGTTCGCATCAAGATTGCCCCACCTATTTTAAAAAATTAAAGCGCGTCTTACATCAGGACATTTCTGGCGTCATTTCTTGAGCCTTTTCTTGAGCCAAATAAATTGCCTAGTTTAAAACAGCAAATGTCTTGGAAAATGTCCTGGCTCGGATTGTAGGCAATATATTTAACACGTGCTCTATTTTTGAACAATTTACCTGTGAGCGGCCGCAGTACAGATTGAATGCGCAGGTAGATTCTGTGGAGGGTATTAATTGTCAAATGCAGGGCTTAGAATGAGTTACTTTTATCACTAAAAGTTACGTTTTTTTTAAATAATCGCAAATGTTTTTGTTTTTCACTGAAATTAAAAAATCAAATTTGAAAATTTAATAACCATTGAAAATTTGAATTTTTTTAAAAATTTTTTTGTGTTGGTAAAAAAAATAATACTAGTATGTTTGCTGCAATCACATTTTCTGCAATTAAATCGCTTTCTTTATCCATTTCAATTTTTATGTGTAGCACAATTTTTCTCAATTTATCGTTCGTTTAATTTTACTGCGCACGCTCACAGGCAAATTGCGTTGAAAATTGCCTCAAAATAGAACAGGTTGTATATAATTTGGCCTACAAAATGTTTCAGGTAATTTGCTAAAATTACCTACTGCGCAAAGTCTGCGCCAGAAATGGCGCATGAAATGGCCTGATATACATAATATAGGTTTTATTTTTGGAGCAAGAAGTGGCGTCATTTCTGACGCCAGAAAAATGGCGCCAGAGATAACCTGATGTAAGACGGGCTTAAGAAATGGCCACTGTGAACTACGATTGCCAAAAAGAATTAACTAGGCGTAACATTTGAAGGTGCTACGTTACAAGATCAAAGTTTTGAGTACGTTAATGTCAAAGTATTTTTCATTTATTTTTTTCAATTTAGGTGTATCAAAGTAATGTTGTGTTTCTGTGGCTATTAAAAGAAGAGTATTTTCTCATATTTAAGTAAGTTAACTTTCTTCAATGGCATTGTTTCGGCGTACGAGTCTTTGTAGAGTCTTTTTTATTCCATTTCTAAATCGCACTGTTTCATTCAGTTCATCTTTGTTTCTTTTAATCAGTCGGAATTTGTCAGGTAAATCGGTAATTTTTCTGAAATGAGGAACCATAATAATCACTTGATATTTCTGGCAGTCATCGAGATGGATTCCCGGTACTTATTGGACACATACACAGTGCCATATGTTTTCGTCAGTGCCACCCTAACCACAGGGCTAAATGGGCCCAAGCCTTTTGGGATACCGGTCACCCCCGCTCCCGTTAGCCTTCCCGTGTATTTTTTTTATAAAGAGGGGCGCATTATTTTTAGTAGCCCACGGGTCCCGAATATCTTAGGATAGCCCTGGTTTTCGTAGTACCTTCTATATTCCATGGGCAAAGTTCAAAAGTTAGGTGTTTGGGTAAGTGGTAGCGTAGTGGAGTATCAGCTTTTAACAAATTTAACGTAGATTAATTTTTTAAGAATTATGTTGTAATGTGGAAGTTCAGACAAAATAGTATAATTTTCCTCTCAATCGCATTACCGACGAATCTGCTAGGTTAAAAATGTATGGAAAATTACAATGATTTTTGCTGAAATAGTGCTGTTTGTGTAAAATTAAAATATTTTTATAATTTTAATAGCACGATGTAAATTTACAAGTTTGGAGAATGTAAAATTCATCGCTGTTCATAAATTTCACAACTTTTAGTAAAAGTAGTATTGGTAGTATACAATGATTTATGTAAAATTCCTCATTTATTAAGATGAATACAGACAAAAACTGTGAGGACATTAAAAAGTTTTGTGCGTAATTTTTATTACACGTAGTACATATTTGCTTGCACAGATTTCGTGCCGCACAACAAACTTTTTCTGGCGCACGAATTAATATGCTGTAATGTATTCGTGGCTTTATGTTCCTTAGAAATTGACGAAGGTCATGGCCTGATAATTAGCGCGATCAACTGCTAACGTAGAGGCAGTGGCGTACCTAGACCACTTGGGGCCCGGGGCGGATTTATTTTGTAGGCCCCCCCTCACCCTCAAAAAAGGTCATTTATCACTTTTTAATGTGGCTAGCCTTTTTTTGCCTTAATCTAACCGTCTTCCATAAGCTATTGCCCTGTGCAGAGAAATAATAGATAGAATAAGGGAACAAAATCGTGCAGTCCGAGGTCATCAATTATCATTACTGTTAAAAACGTTAAACTGATAAAAAGTTTTATCATAAGAGACCGAATTCGAACAATTGAATCTACGACGTTCAGCACGACGCAACGCAGCTCCGAAACCGACGCTCTCTGAACGACTGAGCCACGAACGAGCTCGCCCACTTGAGAAACATGGAATTATTTATTTTTGGGTGGGGCCCCCTTAGTAAAGGGGCCCGGGGCGGACCGCCCCCACCGCCCCCCCTAGGTACGCCACTGCGTAGAGGGGTCCCCGGTTCGATTCCGGGTACAGTCAAAAATTCTTAACCGCCTCCGTGCTTTCGGAGGGCACGTAAAGCCGTCGGTCCCCTGTGTTAATGATTTGCCATCATAACAATAAAAAAAACAGGGTGCAGGCACATCGAAAGGCAAGCCTAGCAAGATACCTGAGATGTAAAATTCAAAAATGCTCACAGAACTAATTACAAAAATTAGTAAAAAAACAGGTCCTGGACCTATATTAAGAGGGAGACTTAATAAAAGTGGATGAAGAAGAAGAAGAGAGAAATTATTACACGTGTATTGTATAAACATGTCTTGCAATTCAGCATAAAAATCCAGCAATTACTGATTCTTCTCCCACGTCTTCATGGCACCACGACGTGGCGTTGAGTCAGTTATGCGACATTGTTACACGATGGTACAATAAAAATCGGCCAAGGAGAACCTAATTTTATTTTACAATTTTTCATTCACACAATTTTGAATACTCTCAACTATTGAACATCTGGAGTTGGGGGTGAGGAAGATTCAACAAATATAAAATCTGAATTCTATTCCAGAGGTCAACCAGTTAACCGGTCAACTAAAAAAATAATGCTAAAAAATTTGTCAAAAACTTAACTTCTTTGCAAACCGGGTGGTCTGCAGGGTATCGAATTATGGGCTTCAAGAAAAGTAATGAAATACATTAAGAATATAAATTAATTTTATAGATATTTTCAAATTTAAACAAATTTGAAGACCAGAAAATTCATAATCACATCAGACTTATGTATAATAGCTGGCACGGGCGGCATTCGCCGCCCTTAGCCATCTAGACCCAGAATAGATCCGAGAAGGCCATAGTTGTTCGGCCTTCTGCCTCACAGGGGGAGGACCATAATAGATCCGCGAAGGCCATAGTTGTTCGGCCTTCGGCCTCACAGGGGGAGGACCATCATAGATCGGTGAAGGCCATAGTTGTTCGGCCTTCGGCCTCACAGGGCGAACGATAATAGATCCGTGAAGGCCATAGTTGTTCGGCCTTCGGCCTCACAGGGCGGCCCATAATAGATCCGTGAAGGCCATAGTTGTTCGGCATTCGGCCTCACAAGGGGAGGAACATAATAGATCCGCGAAGGCCATAGTTGTTCGGCCTTCGGCCTCACAGGGGAGGACCATAATAGATCGGTGAAGGCCATAGTTGTTCGGCCTTCGGCCTCACAGGGGGAGGACCATAATAGATCCGCGAAGACCATAGTTGTTCGGCCTTCGGCCTCACAGAGGGAGGACCATAATAGATCGGTGAAGGCCATCGTTGTTCGGCCTTCGGCCTCACAGGGGGAGGCCCATAATAGATCCGTGAAGGCCATAGTTGTTCGGCCTTCGGCCTGGGTACTTAACCTAAGGGTAAAGTATAGAGTGTATCAATAAAAAATCGAAAAACGCGAATAACTTTGCTCCCCGCGCAAATTTTTTTCCATTTATGCTCGAATAGTTGCGCCTGAACCTACAGAATAACTGTGCAAAATTTGGTTGAGATCGGTCAAAGGGTGTAGGAACGTTCAGGCCAGCCCGGCCCTGTTAGTAAGTAAGGGTTTGTTAACTGGGTTAAGTACCCAGGTAACTGGTATTTATAAATAGATATTTTATCTATTTATATTATAAATTATAGATAATTTATAAATAGATATAATATATTGTCATGTTTTGCTTATCGTAAGGGGGTGGTATGATGTAATTTGGTCAAGAATTGAAACACTCATGAATTTTTCTTCATTAAATTTAAGACCACAACAGGTGAATAAATAGTTGTATCTGAGTTTTCCTTGATCTATAAAATTAACTAACTGCTTTGCCTCAGAAAAACAAAAGAAGCATCCGCTGCTAAAACCTGAAAAATAAAAATAGATTGTAAAAGACAAATTAAATTAATTTATTTAGTTGTGAATGTAGGATTTTGTATAATAAAATAAGTGGCGGTACGCGAAAATGCATGCGCGAATGAAAACGTTGGTGGGACATTTTGGAAAAATGATAACGGAGCAGAAAAGATGACTTGGGTAACGTCCACGGTGACGTTAAGACGTGACTTGGGTAACGTCCACGGTGACGTTAAGACGTGTTGGAAGATTCTCTAATCAGTGGTCACATAAAACAGATGCGTTGCTTAGTTGATGAATTTGTTCGATTAGTATGAGAAAAGTTAGTAAATTTAGTTAAAATTATAGAAGTTATTTTCAATAAGAAGAAGACATCCTGATAATTACTAAATTAATAAATTGGAAGGCGTTCTTAATTTATGGTTGAGATTTGGATATTTGGAAGAAAAATTGATTCATGATAAAATTTTTGGAACCACTGAGAATAATTTATGGTTATGTTTTTTGGTGGAAATTTAATGAAAATAATATAAAAGCATTCAAGTTTACTTACCTACTATTAATTGTACGATCCGAGGAAGGAGATTTATTCGATGGTTGTTCCTGCTTGATTTGTTCGAGTTGAAAATCGGAAGCCGTCTCTATTTACGACGACACCAACGTTTCACGTACGACGAAGGCCGAATCGGAGAGAGTGCGAAAGGACGAGAATACTCCGGTAAGAGTTTCTTTTTTGTGCGTTGCATTTTTATATTCGAATAAAGACGAATCGTTTACGTTTTAAGTTCGGTTGCGCATAAACATTGGGGGTTTTAATTATATTTTTCACTTGTAAGATTTAATTTGTTAATATTAATGAAAACCAATATTTGTTTTAAAATTTTTATTATGTTTAATAAATTCCATTGTTTTTCATTTAACAGCGTATGAGTTTAATTTCATTTATAGCTGTACTAGATCACGGAGAAAAACAGATACAAATTTGATTTTTTTTTATCAAAATAATCTTTATGAGAAAGATTACAAGTAAGTTGACAT
Organism: Podabrus alpinus; assembly: GCA_932274525.1. Taxonomy (NCBI): domain Eukaryota; kingdom Metazoa; phylum Arthropoda; class Insecta; order Coleoptera; family Cantharidae; genus Podabrus; species Podabrus alpinus. The sequence continues at coordinate 69,780,608 of OW026454.1, forward strand.
CTGAGTGTTCCAATTAATTACATGAATCCACCTTTGACCCTGAGAGTTCATGCTGCTGGCCGGTGCGTTCTTAATTAAGTGCCATTGTATTTTTTTTGTTAAACAAAGTTTAAATTCAGTAGCATTACATGGCAATATATTGCTATGTCCACCTTGAACTTCACGATCTGTGATCGCTACTCACAGATTTTGGACACGACTCACTCTTTATCTCAGGCGGCAGGTTCTTTGGACTTTTACGATGGAATTAGTTTAATCACACAGTCAAAGAAAATACACAAATCTAATCTTTATAAACATATAATGAATAAATAACACAAAATTAACATAAACAATTAACAACAACAATACAACACTCGACAAAATTTAACAATAATCAAAATCACTAATCAAAAAACAATAATCAAAACGCGAACTCCAGCGTGCACTTACGTTTTTGATTTTTCTGTCCGGGTTACTTAATTTAACCTTTGGCATTTAATTTGGATCCACCTTTTGTGCTCCAATACTTTAATTGTGATTTCCAATTTCATCTGCATCATTAAATAATCATACTGGAATTATACAACATCATATCCACTTTAATTGTTCCTTTTCAATCGGTATTTAACAATTTTTCCAATTCCAATTCCTCAACTCAACTCAACAAATAACTCAATTACTCAGTGGGGAAACCTCCTCCCACTCTTGGATCTCTTAACTATTCCTTTTAAGGAGACGAACTCTAATGCTTCCTCCCTCTGGGACACCGGTATTCAATTTTATCTCTTTATATGCGACTATCGGTCGCTTCTTTAAACGGAACTCTCTTATATGCGACCACTTTTGTCGCTTTATTTCTTTCAACCCCTGTTTATATCTCCCTGGCAACCAATCTTCCTTTTTTTATATTTCTATTTGATTTTTATCTCACATTTTCCAGTCTTTTGTGTTGCCTATCCAATTTATCATCAGGCGTTTGATTTTTCTTTAATCACAAAAACTTAATCTAACAAACTTAATCTAACATTTAAAACATCTTTTTATAAATTATCTTTTACAAACTTTTCTCATGCCATATTTTCTCTGACTGCACGACAAACAATTTAATACCGTAACAGCCAAATATTGATGGACACAACAATATATGTTACAGTTAAAACCCGAAATCAGTTAAAACCCGATCTAACTAGTAAATTCTAATTTTAACTAACCCCTTTAGTTAAAACTAGTTTTTACTAGTTTTAAAACTAAAACTAGTTTTAACTGAGATGACTTTAGTCAAAACTAGAATTAACTGACTGCTGTGTTAGTTAATTCTAGTATTAATTTAAATAACTTTAGTTAAAACTAGATTTCAAGTAAAAGCAAACGTAATTAGATTAAAATTATTGTTTTATTAAGTTGATTCTGTTTACATTATTATTACATATTTACAATTTACTTGTTGCCATATGACATACTGTTATGACATTTGGAATTGCAAAGAATTCCCTTTTTACTTTCCCCATACGTATTAACGTATGTATAGGGAAAGTATTGTCATCGGGTCAAAAATCAAAAATTGAAATTTTGGTATTAAATGATTCGTTATGATGCCCTGATAACATTTTCATCAATTTTTTATTGATGTCCGTCTGTATGTGTGAGGGTGTGTATGTATGTGTGTAACTCTGTGCGAAAAAATTAGTATCAATCGCACAGCTTAAACCGCTAAACACAATGTCATGAAATTTAGCATGCACGTATATCACGGCTAAACTTAGAGGCCAGATAAAAATGGTAAAAATCCGTTCAAAATTAGGGAAATGGTGAACGAAATTAAAAAAAGTACGGTGTTTATTACTTTTGGACCACCATTTACCATACTAAACCGGATGCTTTTTTTAATCGTACCCTCTCCCTTTGCACTCGCACACACATTAAACGACAGAGAGAGAAAAGAAAGCACGTCAACGTTAATATCGGATAATTTTAAAAATTAATAAATTTTGACAGGTCGTTTGATGGATTTTGATTTTAGCACTTTTTTGTATAAATCTACTCGGAAGCGAGCGCAGCGAGATTTTTGGTACCGTTGATGGGCCTGGTTAGTCAAGTTGGGCTTTTGCGAGTGCGTACGTACTCGCGCCGACTCGCTACGCTCCCAACTTATCTCTACCAAAGCAAATGAAATTTAAGAAATGATTGAAATTTACGATGTGGCGGTGCAGGGTGAAATTTGAAAAAGCAGCATATTAAACGAAATTATTGAACACTTGACGAATCGCATTCTACGTTCAATAGGGACCTAATAGGTGCAGAATTTGTAGGCTGCCACTTACGCAAATTGTGAATACAAGTCATTTAGACTGAGCAAATTAGTAAATTAACCAAGCTTTTTGGAGGTGTCCGTGTGAAATTGAAATATAAAAATTACGAGTTTTTGGGTCTTTTTAGGCGACGAATCGCTTTGTGTTTATTTTTCGAATAAATTTCACCATTGGAAAATCTTTTTTCTTGCAACTTCACCCGGTATAAGTGAGTCGGACGAATTTTGTTCGGTTACATGCTTTTGGTGGTGGTGGATTACTTTAAAAGTGTTTTGCTATTATATTTTTACGATACCAGTTTATGAATAGTTGCCTGCAGTTAATGTTCACATTTTCGCCAAATTTTATACCTTTCGGTTAATTGGACATTATGAATTTGGACCAATTATATGTAAATCGATTAAACTTGCTTCGGTAGAGTTTTTTACATTTTCCAACGTCCAACACGCAAGGTTAGTTGTAAATTGCGGTGTAAAGATGAGTTTTAATCTTCTCTTTATTTTATTAGATACAAGAGTTACGGTCAAAATTTCTACCGCAGTAGCAAACAAAGGTTTTATGGAGTTACTGATATGGATTTTATTGTGAATGCCAACACCAATCTAGGATCAGCACACGAAATATGTGTTGTTCTCGAGGACAAATGCAAAACTTTTTGCAAAATTATTAAGAAAGATGCCAACGAGGTTTTACATTAATCGAGATCTTCCAAACCGATAACTAATACTACATTTAATTTTATTTTCAAAGTCGATTGTGGGTTCATACTTTGAAAATAAAAATTCAATTGTCGAAATAATCGAAGAAAAACTTTGACTTTTATGCAATTATGAGCAAATTACTTTCGATACCGACTTCGTATAGTTCACCGAGAATTTTATAATGAGATTATACATCATCGGTCCATTTTCAACATTGACATCATGACAAAGGGGTGGGTAGGTATTTAAGAGTTTTTCAAGAAATATCCACTTTGAAGTACATTTAAAACAAGAAATATCCACTTTTTTATATAATTAACCAGGATATTATTATAATTTTTTAGGGTGTGAAAAAATAGTATTAATCGCACAATATTGTGTTTTTATTATTATTCATGTGTTTTACCGAAAAATTGTGACGCTAGAACAGAATGGGGAAAGTTATGCAATGTTCACATAGCCAATTTTTTAACCATAGGCATCGCTTTAAAGCGCAATGTTTTTGCAAGAACTGTACAAGAATTCTATACAGGCCATCTCCATTCCTTTCGATTATGACTCCTATGATGTTTCGTAAGTCTGCCTTAGCTCTGTCGACATCAGGAATTGGAATTGTTACATCACTACCTCTGATGTCAACCGCAGGATGGGTTGTATCTGAAATCTTTTTCATTCTTTCCGCCTATTTTTTCAAACTTTATTTTGTGCTTCGTTTCTAGCTAAAGAAATGTTTGATGCTGTATCAGCTAGCGACGCCGCCGTCTTCTCTTCCTCCTCTGCTTCTCCTTCACCCTGTTCTGCATTCATTTGCTCAATAATTTCATGAAAGTCGTCTTCTTCATGGATATTTGTAAGTGGGTCGGATTACCTAACCCTGGCAACGCCAAAAAATTTGAAAAATTTCCTATTGCAAAGAGGAAGGTTTATATAGTATAATGACATAATTTTTACAAGCGAAGATATAATCAAAATTTCGAGAAAAATCAATTTGAAAAGTACGGAAAAGTAGCATCGAGTATGCCATACACCGCGGTCGATCTGCATCAGTCGCCCGTGGTCTAAGCCACGCCCAGCCGAGGTTATAAATATATGTAGCGGTCGCTCCATACCGACAGCATTTGTCAGTCGACTTCCGTGCGTTAAACATGTAGGTCTCTAAATAAACATAAAAAACTGGCTTGGCCAGAATTGGGCGCAACAAAAAACCTACCCTACGCCCCTCCGGGGCTCCGGGCGGTTTTTCATTCGCGGAAGCCGCTACGCGGCAGAGCTAAACATACGAGAAGGGGCCACACCTCAAACAAACCGGGATGAAGGCAACCGGGATTTTAAACCCCCAAAAAATCGCCTAAAAACAAAAAATAATCGATGTTACATGTACGAGAGTCGAGCCTTTACCTTTACCTTTACCTGATATGTATTTGATGGAGCATCCCGGCGCAGCCGGCCTTCTCCTTCATCTGAAAGAATACATTAATGACATTGGAATTTATAGAGACCGGTGGGTCTCTGGGAATTGGCGCTTGGCGGACTGACTGGTAAAAACCTGAGCTGTGACTGTGAAAATGTAATATGAGAAGAAAAAGAAAATTTTTACGTTTGCCGATATAGTAGAGTCCCTAATTCGAAGAAAGAAATTATGAATTAATTTCTATTGATGACCTCGAAGTGATTGGCTTCTACTTGGAACTAGTCAGAATTGGCGACTAGTGGGATTATAGTGATACTATGGGGGGTGATTTATCGAATCTTGTGAAAATTGATCGAAAAATTACACAAATCTAGTGAATAAATTCACTTTCGAAGAGAATTTGTGTAAGTTAAACCTATGAACATACATTAGTCTGTGTGGGGGTGAGTTATGGTCAGGAGTTGTCCGTGGTCAGGAGTGATTTGGGACGGGGAATGAAAAAGTCGGCTGGGTTGTATTGACCTAGTTGATTTACTAGTGGGTTTTCTGAGAATTTGGATTTGTTGTAGAGATTGTGGTGGCATGTTTACGATTAAGAGTGTTAATGAGGTCTAGTTTGGCGTCTGCATGTAGTCGCCTGTTAGTGACGTAATAGGGGGCGCTGAAAATAGCTCGGAGATTTTTGTTCTGAATGACTTGAAGTTTATTTATGGCCCTAGGGCGTGCGTATCCCCAGACAGGGGAGGCATAAATAATTGTCGGGCGGATTATGGCTTTGTATAATCTTAGTTTGTTAGCGGAGGACATGGTACTTTTTGCGTTCATGAGGACGAACAATCTATTGAAGAGGCATTTGGCTTTACCGGTTGCGGAGGAAATGTGAGCGTCCCATTTGAGGCGCCGGTCCATGGTAATGCCAAGGTACTTGACCTTGGTTTTCCAGGGGATTTGCTCCTCAAACATCCAGACACTGGAGTTGTGAGGCTTGCAACGATTTCGAAACATGATCGCGGAACTTTTGCTCGAGTTAACCTCGATGCGCCAAGTTTCGTACCACCTTCCGAGATCGGTGATCGCCTCCTGGAGGCGGGTTGTGGCTATGTCCGGGTGGATTGAGGATGTGTATATTGCAGTGTCATCTGCATATAGTGAAATTTTTGTTGCGGGATCTAAGGGGGTTGGAATGTCGCTCATGAAGATGTTAAACAGTGAAGCTGCAAGGATCGATCCCTGGGTGACCCCGGAGGTGATGGGGCGCTTTGTGGATCTGGTGTTCATGAGTTTGACTTGGAGATTTCTGTCGTGAAGGTAGGAGGCAATAAGTCGGACTAGTGGAATTTGAATTTTGGATTGAAGCATTTTGAACAGGAGGCCTTCGTGCCAGACCTTATCGAAAGCTTTCGATACCTCGAGTAGCACTAGGCCGGTGAATTCTTTTTTGTTGAGTGCCTGCGTGACGTGCTCAACTAATCGGAGGGCTTGGTGGGTCGTGCTGTGTCCAGCACGGAAGCCGAATTGTTCGTTTTGAATAATACTGTTATCGAACATGGCTTCTTGGAGACGGGTGAGAATGACTTTTTCAACTACTTTTCCGATGGAGGGGAGCAGGCTGATTGGTCTATAGCTTTTCGGAAGTTTGAGATTTTGACCGGGTTTGGGGATTACCACTACGTCAGCGGTTTTCCATATTTGTGGGTAGTAGTTGAGTCGAAAACATGCGTTAATTATGCCGGTGATGGCAACTTTGGCTTTTTGGGGGAGTTCTTTGAGGGCGGTATTGGTGATGCCATCGGGACCTGGGGCTTTCCTCTTTTTGAGGCGTTTAATGGCAATGGTAACCTCCAGAAGGGAGGCGGGGGTGATATGTGTGTCATCAGAGATGTTTAGGGTGGTGGTGACATAATTTTCGACCGAATTAATGTGGTCTTGGTCTAATCTTGTGGTGTTGGGGGAGCATTGAGCTTGGAGGCTGTCGGCGAAGATTTCAGCCTTTTCAAGATCGCTCCGGGCAATAGTGCCGTCAGGGCGGGAGAGAATTGGGATGGTGACTTTCTTTTTCCCCTGGAGGGCGGCGGCCATGCGCCATGCGGACATGTCTTTAAATGATAGGGAGTTAATGGTGTCTAACCATTCATTGTCATGAAATTCTTTGACTTTAACGTCTACTTGCTCTTTGAGCCGGTTGTATGACCTTTGGTCATCAGGGTTGCGAGTTCGCCGGGCGAGTTTCCTCGCTCGGTTTTTGGCTCTGATAAGATCTTTGAGGGAGGGAGTGAGTTTGTCTCTGACGTCCGTGGTGTTGACTTCAAATGAAGTTTCGTCAACGGAATTTTTGATGTTGTCTTGGAAATTGGCAATGAATTGGTCTAGGTCAGTGGGGGACTCAAAGAATGGGATTGGTCCAAGGTTTTTTGACAGAGTGTCTTTGAAAGAGGTCCAGTCTGTTGTCGTTCTCGTGGGAGGGCCTTTTGGGGGTAACAGCGGTCCAAGTGTCAGGAGGACCGGGTAGTGATCTGAGTTTAGTTCTTCGCTGGTGGAGATGTCGTATTGGAGTTGTACGTCTTTGAAAATGGCTATGTCCAGAATGGACGGCGTACCTGCGTTAGAAAAGTGGGTGGGGAGGTGGGAGCGATGATCGCGAAGTCCAGCTCGTTTGCTAGTGAAAGAAGGTCACGTCCTACATGGTTTGTGTGTTTACACAACCAGTTGGAGTGTTTAGCATTGAAATCGCCGGCGATGATCTTCGCGTCGGGGCCTTCGAGGAGGGTTTCTAGGTCCTCTTTGAGGATGCGTTGCTGAGGGCGATTATAGACGGAGGAGATTTGCAACCAACCGTGATGTGCGGTGTGGATGCTCACCGTGGTGACTTCAAGGTACTCTAGGTCGGGGGTCGGTATTGCAACGTGTTCGATGGATGATTTTACGTAAATTGCGGTTCCGCCGCCGCGTCCGTCACGGTCATTCCTATAAAGTGAATAGCAAGGGAGTTTTGCCAGTTGGCCAGCTCTGAAGTGGGTTTCGTTGACCAAGATTACGTCAAGGTCGTGATCGTGCGCGAACGCGAGAAGTTCATTTCGTTTGGCTGAAAGGCCGTTGGCGTTCCAAAAAGCCATCTGCAAAGTGGTGGGTTGGAATCTGGGTTTAGACATTAACGGGTGTGATATTAGTGGCTTTGGCGTTCATGATTATTTCAATATTGCGGACGAGTTCGGCATTGGCATTGAAATTACGGAGTTGTTCAAAAATTGCTTTTGTTTGTCGGGAGGGAGTCTCATCGTAGGTGGTGGTGGGCGTGGGGGTGGCGTGAGTTGCTTCCCTGTGAGGGGCATGTCGACTAGCGACTCCCAGATAGGAAGGTCGATTGGGGCCTTGGGAGGAGGGGTAATTGTAAGTGGGGCGGTCAGCGAAGCGGGAAGCTGCTTCGCGGGCTGAAAGTTCTCGCCTCTTGGGCTTAGGGAACGAAACGCAACCTTTGTAGTTTGCGGGGTGGTTTCCTGTGCAGTTAGCGCAGGTGGCTGGGTCTTCACGGATTTTTTGACAAGCCGGAGTGAGGTGATCCCCTGCGCATTTAACGCATTTGGGTGGGGCGCGGCAGAGGGTTTGGGCGTGCCCGAACCGTTGGCAACGGTGGCATTGACCGACCTCTGTACGTTTGTGGGGGGTTTCGGTGCGGGTATTTATGGACAGGACCGATGTCATGTCAAAAATTCTCTTGCCATCTGAGTTGTGGGTTAGATGGACAAGGTATAATGGCATAGGTTTTTTGTCGCGACCTTGGCGCATCTGAAAAACTGACTGAATTTCAAAGCCCTGTTCTACAAGGTCTTCTTTAACTTCTGCAGCAGTGATAGTGATTGGGAGCCCTCGAATGACCACTTTTAGTGGTTTGTCCTGAGGGAGAGAGAAAGAGTGTGAGGGGAGGGATTTTTCCTCAAGTAAGCGGCTGAGGGCCCGGTAAACTGTCTCGGTGGCCGGCTGAATTGAGATGCCGTCCACGAGCGTGCGGATTTTAGTGGTGGCAATTTTTCGGTCACGAATCATTTTATTGATGGCCGGCCAGTTGTCCTTTGTACGGAGGACAATTGGAGGGATTCGGCTGGAGGAGGAGTATGTGGTGCGGTCTGGGTGTGAAGCACCCTGGGTGTCGGGTTGGGAGTCGGTGACTTCCATACCGTCATCGTCGCGCTCGGTTTGGGTGTTGGTCGGGGGTTCCTCTACGTCCAAACAGGCGAACCTGTTCTTGGTAGCGGGTTCAGAGGTTTGGCTGTCGCTACTTAAGTTGGAGCGGGCCCGTTTGAGGGTGTTTTTGTCTTTCGGAAAGACGAAAGTATCTCCACCGGTGGAGGTGGAAGCTTGGGCTTCGGGAGTCGGTGATGGTATTTTAGAAATGCGGAGGGATGTTCGGGGGATGATCGCGGGCTTGACTGCTGGAGTCGATAGCCGGGGTTTCGGGATGGCCGTTGCCATCAAGGGTTTGGGTAGAGCGGGCTTCTTTGGCTCTTTGGGCTTGGTTTCCGCTTTTTTAGAGGCGGGGGTAGTCGTGGGGTTGGGGTGGGGGGTCTTGGCTAGTCTTTTCCCTGAAGGGGCGACTGGGGTGGTTTTAGTGATCGTGGGGGGATTAATGGAGTTCGCGGTGAAGAGAGCAATGGTTTTGGACATCTCTGCAATTGTTTTGTTCATGTCACTGATTTCGGACCGTAATCCGTCAGCGATGTCATTTGCCCGACTGGCGGAGGCTTTTTGCTCTTTGAAAAGGGCAAGGAGTTCGTTAAAAGAGATGTTAGTCATGTCGTCGTTTGTCGTCATAGTGATCAGGTAATTCAATAATAAAAATAAAATTTTTAAAATTAAATTATGTTGCGAAATCTAAATTGATAAAGTTAAATTTGAATAAATTTATATCTGTGAAGCAGCTGATTCTAATGAATGCAAATTTAATTTTTAAATCTGAAATTTAATTAAGTGTTGTGAATCAACCTTTATTTTAATCTGAGTGAACTTGAAAATTTAAAAGGAAAGGAATTTGTTGACTGACAAAATTTTTGTTAGGTTGCGATAAAAATATAATCTGTAAGTAATCTAGGTCAAGTTCAGTTCACTAACCTTTGTTGCGTATACTACAGTAAACGTCGCCTGATGTCTTGAAGGGGGCGGGGGCAAAAGAGCGCGCGACCGTATGTTAATTGTGACGTAGCTGGCTACGTCACTTAACAATGGCGGGATCTTTTTGCCGGGAAAATACTGGGAGGGCCACTTAAGTGTTTTAAAACACTTGTCGACGAAATTTAAATATAAAAAGGAGCTTGATTTAACACTTTCACTTCTATATTAAATTATCGTTTAGAGAACAGTAATAAAAATTACTTTTTGAACTTAATTCGTGAAAATTAAAGAGCGCAAAAATTGACGTGCGGTTAGTTCGGATGCTAGATCGGAACTAGAGTCGAGCTTTTTTTTTTTTCTGTTTTCTGGAATGACCATTATGGAGCATCACGGCGTAGCCGTCCTTCTCCTTCATCTGGGTTGGCATCTGGCGTTGATTTTTCGATTTTCGATTTTCTGGACTGACCAAAATGGAGCATCCCGGCGTAGCCGGCCTTCTCCTTCATCTGAAAGTATACATTAGTGACATTGGAAATTATGGAGGCCGGTGGGCCTCGCGGAATAGCGCTGAGCTAGACTGACTGGGAAATACCTGGGTTGTGGCTGTGGTAAGTGAATATGAAAAGAGAGAATTTAAGTTACGTTATTGATATAGTAGAATCCCTAATTCGAAGATTGAAGATATCCTCGTAGAAAGTGGCTCCTACCTGAAAAAATTGACGGTTGATGCGAATTGCATCTACCGTCGTATAATTGGCGTTGGCGAGCTAACTAAATTAGAATCTGGGGGGGGGGGGGGGAAATTAAGTCGAGTTACACAAATCTAGTGAATTAAATCCACTTTCGAAGAGAATTTGTGTAATTATACCGGTGTACCTGAGTTAGTCTGTGCAGATGGGGGTTGTGGTCATGGGTTGTCTACAGTCAGGATTGATTTAGGTCGGGGGATACAAAAGTCTTCAGGATTGTATTGACCTAGTTGAGCTATGAGCGGGTTGTCGGAAAATCTGGATTTCTTGTATAGACTGGTGGCGTGATTGCGAATAAGGGTGGAGATGGAATCTAGTTTGGCGTCTGCGTGCAGTCGCCTGTTGGTGACATAGAAGGGAGCGTTGAAGATGGAGCGGAGGTTTTTGTTTTGAATAATTTGGACTTTATTCATGTATGTGTGGCGGGCGTAGCCCCAAACGGGGGAGGCGTAGGTCATGGTGGGGCGGATGATGGATTTGTAAAGCCTTAATTTATTTTTGGGAGCCATGGGGCTGTCTCGATTCATGAGGGCGTATAATTTTGAAAAAAGGGCTTTGGCTTTGCCGGTAATGGCGTTTACGTGAGGTCTCCATTTGAGGCGTTCATCCATGGTAATGCCAAGGTACTTGACCGTGGATTTCCAAGGGATTTGTTCCTCAAACATCCAGACGCTGGAATTGTGAGGTTTTTTCCGATTTCGAAACATGATCGCGGAACTTTTGCTCGAGTTTACCTCGATGCGCCAAGTTTCGTACCACCTTTCGAGATCGTTGATAGCCTCCTGGAGGCGGTTTGTGGCAAAATCGGGGTGGATTGAGGACGAATAGATAGCGACGTCGTCGGCGTAAAGTGAAATTTTAGTGGTTGGGTCAGTGGGAATTGGGATGTCGCTCATGTAGATGTTAAAGAGGGAGGCTGAGAGGATTGAGCCTTGGGGTACCCCAGAGGTAATGGGGCGTGTGGTGGATCTGGAGTTAGTAAGCTTAATTCGGAATTTCCTATTATGTAGATAAGAGGCTATTAGTCGGACTAGTGGGAGTTGGATGTTTGACTGAAGCATTTTAAACAGGAGGGCTTCGTGCCAGACCTTATCGAAAGCTTTCGATACGTCGAGTAGCACTAGGCCGGTGAATTCTTTTTTATTGAGGGCCTGTGTGACATGTTCGACTAAGCGGAGGGCTTGGTGGGTAGTGCTGTGACCAGCACGGAATCCAAATTGCTCATTTTGGATGATGTTGTTATCGGAAATGGCCTCGTGAAGTCGAGTGATAATGATTTTTTCGGCGAGTTTGCCGAGGGAGGGAAGCAAACTGATCGGTCTGTAGCTCTGAGGGTATTTCAGATTTTGACCGGGTTTAGGGATTACCACTACATCAGCGGTTTTCCAAATTTGTGGGTAATAATTAAGGCGGAGGATTGCATTAATTATACCGGTGATAGCAGTTACTGCTTTCTTGGGTAGTACCTTAAGGGCATGGTTGGTAATGCCGTCGGGACCTGGGGCTTTCCTGTTTTTAAGGCGTTTGATGGCTATTGCAACCTCTGTGAAGGAGGCGGGATTGATAGTGGTGTTGTCTGTGGTGGAAAGGGCGGTGCTTACGGAATTTTCGACCGAATTGATGTGGTCTTGGTCAAGTCTCGTGGTATTGGGGGAGCATTGGGATTGAAGGCTGTCGGCAAAAGTTTCAGCCTTTTCGAGGTCGCTTTTGGCGAGAGTGCCATCGGGGCGGAGAAGTACTGAGTTAAGGGATTGCTTTTTCTTTTGAAGCGCGCTTGCCATGCGCCAAGCGGACAAGTCTTGGAAAGCAAGGGATTTGATTTTGTCGGACCATTCATTATCGTGAAATTCTTTAATTTTAATGTCGACTTGTTCTTTGAGTTGAAGGTATGAAGTGTGGTCAGTGGGATTTCGTGTCCTACGTGCAAGTTTCCTTGCGCGATTTTTGGAGCGGATTAGGTCCTTGAGGGAGGGTGAGAGTTTGTCTCTGGTGTCGAGGATGGGGACTTCGTAAGAAGTTTCTGAGATTGAGTGAATGATTTTTTCTTGAAAGGAGTTAATGAAGTTGTCTAAGTCAGTGGTGGAATCGATGAAGGGGATTGGTCCCAGATTTTCTTTGAGCTTGTCTGTGAAAGAAATCCAGTCGGTTTTAGTCCTTGTGGGGGGGGGTTTGTGTGGAATTTGCCCTAATGTGATTAGGACTGGGTAGTGATCGGAGTTAAGCTCCTCGCAGGTGGAGATGTCGTATTGGAGTGGTACGTCTTTGAAAATGGCAATGTCCAGGATGGACGGCGTACCTGCGTGAGAAAAATGTGTAGGGGTGGTTGGAGCGATGATTGTGAAATTCAGCTCGTTTTCGAGTTGAAGAAGCTCTCGACCCTGGGTATTTGTGTGGCGACATAACCAGGTGGAGTGTTTGGCGTTAAAATCACCGGCAATGATTTTTGCGTCGGGGCCTTCCAAGAGGAGTTCGAAGTCGGTTTTGATGAAATGACTACCTGGGCGGTTGTAGATCGAGGAGATTTGCAACCAACCGTGAAGAGCGGTGTGGATGCTTATCGAGGTGGCCTCGAGGCCTTCGAGGTCGGGAGTGGGTATGGGGATGTGCTCTATGGAGGTTTTGACGTAGATTGCGGTTCCGCCGCCGCGTCCGTCCCGATCGTTTCGGTAGAGGGTGTAAGCGGGGAGTTTGACCAGATGTGCGGCTCTAAGGTGAGTCTCGTTGACCATGATGACGTCAAGGTCGTGGAGAAACGCGAACGCGAGAAGTTCGTAGCGTTTGGCAGATAGACCGTTGGCATTCCAAAATGCCATCTGCAGCGCGGTGGGTTGGTGTCTAGGATTGGGCATTAACGGCGGAGTTGAAGGTTTTTACATTTCCGATAACCTCAATGTCTCTCATGGTTGCTTCGTCGATATTGGATTCGCGAAGAAGATCTAAGATTCTTCTTATTTGACGGGGGGTCTCATCGATGTAGGTGCTGGGAGAGGGGGTGGCTTGAGAAGCTTCCCTGTGGGGGGCATGGATTCTGGCGACCCCTACGTAGGATGGTCGACCAGTGCCTTGGGAGGAAGGGTAATTGTAGGTGGGGTGGCCGGCGAAGCGGGAAGCTGCTTCTCGGGCTGATAATTCCCGCCTCTTGGGCTTGGGGAAAGAAGCGCAGCCTTTGTAGTTGGCTGGATGGTTGCCGGTGCAATTTGCGCACGTGGCTGGTTCCTCTCTGGTTTTGAGGCATTGATTGGTAAGGTGGTCCCCTGCGCATTTGACGCATTTTGGGGGGGCGCTGCAGCGGGTTTGGGCGTGCCCGAACCGTTGGCAGCGGTGGCATTGGCCGACTTCGGCTTTTTTGTGGGGGGTTTCTGTCCTGGTGTTGATGGAGAGGACAGAGGTTAGGTCAAAAATCCTTTTCCCATCGGAATTGTGGGTGAGGTGGACGAGATATAGGGGCATTGGTTGGCGATCGCGACCGTGGCGCATTTGAAATACGGTCTGAATCTCGAAACCTTGGTGTTCGAGGTCTTCCTTGACCTCGGCGGGGGTGATTGTGATCGGAAGACCACGGATGACCACTTTGAGTGGTTTATCCTGTGGGAGCGAGTATGTGTGGGAGGGGAGGTGTTTCTCCTCGAAAAGAGTGCTGAGTTTCCGATAGTCGGACTCAGTGGCCGGCTGGATGGAGATGCCATCCACTAGGGTGCGGATTTTGGTGGTCGCGATTTTATGATCCTTGTGGATCAATCGGTTAATGGCTGGCCAGTCTTCCTTTGTCCGTAGGACAATAGGGGGGATTCGACTGGCGGAGGTGTAGGTTGGGTGTGATGCACCCTGGGAGTTCGAAAGGGGGGCGTTTGTGTCGATTGGGGGGTTAGTAATGTCCATGTCGTCGTCATCGGCTTGGGTGTCGGGGGGGGGAGTCATCTACCTGGAGACAGGCGAACCTGTTCTTTGTAGCTGGCCCTGAGGTTTCGCTGTCATTGCTGACATTGGAGCGGGCGCGTTTTAGGTTCCGGTCGCTGAGGGTGACGAAAGTGTCACCGCCAGTGGAGGTGGAGGCCTGGATATCCATAGCCTCTGATGGAGGTTGGGCGGTGGATAGGGTTGTCGCAGTCTTGGCTGCGGGGAGCTGGCTTTGGGGTTTTGGAATTGCAGATTCCATAAGGGGTCGTGGTGGAATTGTTTTCTTTGTGGTCGTGGCGGGTTTGGATGTCTTAGGCATGGTAGTGGCTACCTTTTTGGTGGAGGGGGGGGTCGGTAGGGGGGGGTAGGGGGTTTTCCCCTTCTTTTTCCCTGAGGGGGTGTCTGCGGGTGGTTTTGCAACCGGGGGTGGTTTGGTGACCGGAGGTGGTTGCGCGACCGTGGGGGATTGTGATCGTTGGGCTTTGAGTTCAGCGGTTAATTCGCTGATTTGGGTTTGGAATTGTTTGATCATGGTATGTTGTTCGCTGATTTGGGTTTGGAACCCTGCTATCGTGACAGTTTGGGCCATGAAAAGCTTGAGGAGTTCGTCATATTTGTCGGGGATCATGTCTGTAACAGTCGTCATTTTGCAAATAATTCAAGTGATAAAAATAAAATTTTTAAAATTAAATTATGTTGCGAAATCTAAATTGTTAAAATTAAATTTGAATTAAATTATATCTGTGAAGCAGCTGATTTTATTGAGTGCAAGTTTGATATTAAATCTGAATTTGAAATTTAATTAAATGTTGTGGATCAACCTTTAATTTGTCTACTTGGGTGACTTTAAGAATGCAAGAATTTGCTGATTAAATTGAACTTGAACTTGAAGCAAAGAATGTGTTTACGTTATAAGTTTTTGTTTACGTTGAGATAATTTAATCTGAAAATAACCTAGGCTAATAAAGGTTTACTGACCTGATTACGTATGTTGCCATACGTCGAAAGCTGACTTCGAAGGGGGAAGGGGCAAAAAGCGCGCGACCGTTTGTTAAGTGAGCGTAGCTAACTACGTCACTCAATAAAAAGGCGCGAAACTTTTTGCGGGAAATACTCGGCGTCACTTGTAAGCGTGTTTAATACGCTTTAGCGTCGAAAATTTAAATAGAGAGGGATCTTGATTTAACACTTTTCACTTCTAATTAAATAATCGTTGATAGAGCAGTAATAAAAATTACTTTTTTGACTTAATTCGTGAAAAATTGAAGTACGCAGAAATTGACGTGCGGTTAGTTAAGGTCTGCCGGTTAAGGTCATTCATAGCGCACGTACCGTCAACAAAATGAGCGCCGCTCGGAATCTCACCAAATTTTTACATGTAAATTAGCAAACTTCAAAATCGATTTACTCAAAATTTTGATTATATCTTCGCTTGTGAAAATTATGTCAGTATACTATATAAACCTTCCTCTTTGCAATAGGAAATTTTCAATTTATTCGGAGTTGCCAGGGTTAGGTTACTCTAGCCAGATTGTTTGATTCCTGAATGATGGGCTCTATTCTTTATAAATTGTACAAAACGGACATCGTCTGACCAATTAGTGGTATTGTCTATGTGCTGATTAGCTGTTTCAACCGGACCCTGACTCTGGCTATGGCGTGGTTTTCCATGAACACTTTTTAATTCCGTAATATAAACACAGAATCAACTTCTAACAACAATTTTACGTTTGCTTTTACTTGAAATCTAGTTTTTACCAACAGCGGTCAATTAATTCTAGTTTTAACTAAAGTCATCTCAGTTAAAACTAGTTTTAATTAAAATTATTTCAGTTAAAACTAGAATTAACTAAAGCGGTTAGTTAAAACTAGAATTTACTAGTTAGATCGGGTTTTAACTGATTTCGGGTTTTAACTGTAACATATATACTACATACATACCTACATAGAAAAACTATAAATAATGACCTACTATAATCAGATGTTTCTGTTTACACTGCTCAAAGCTCGTTTTAAGATAAAAAATGTTTTCATGTTTAATTATCTATTTTATTTTTAAAGTTTAATTTATTATTAATTCTGAATAGTTCAAAATCATATATTTATAAATGTATAATCGCTTATTATAATAAGACGCTTAAAAACATTCTACATGCATCATCGTGGAGCCTTTGGCGGTTTGGGTTATATTTGAAGTTTCGGTATTAATTGCATAAGAGGACTAGTTACCTAGTTATCTCTCGATAACAAAGCCGCGTTTTAACAAAATCTTTGATGTTCAGTATAAAGAACTTAAGTCAAAAAACACAAGTTTACAGTAGAAGCAAATTAAGTTGTTTTTACCGTTTAAAAGAGACCGCTTTGTGATTAATCACAAAAATAAGAGTGTGAGAGAAAATATTACGAACTTTGTTCGAAATTTATCTTTTTAAACGGTAAAAAGAACTTCATTTGCTTCTACTGTATAAACTTGTGTTTTTTGACTTAAGTTCTTTATATTATACTAAACATCAAAGAAATTTTACCCATGCGTTTCTTTATCGCCAAAGCGATTATAAACACATGTACTCCATTTGAGCACCAGATAGCCAGGTGTCCAGAAATCGCAAATTGAATTACGAAAATCATTACTGTCTAATTGTTTCAATAATTGGATATGGCTGAATTTTTTTCGATCGCGTAACCATTTTTTTGACCATAGCCTTTTTGTACTGCTTGTACGAGTATTAGTGTTTATTGATGCCGCTAGCGCGATCCCTGCTATACTAAATTTCGATAAATTCGGAGCCATGTTAATCGGTTCAAAGCTTTAAAGAGAATGAATACCGTGGTGTTTGAGAGAAAACTGATAAGTTTAAACATATGGTACAAATATGACAGTTATTAATTTCAAAAAATTACTGGATTATTAAACATTATTATTATTATTATTACATTCTATTAATTACTGGATTATTAAACATTATTATTATTATTACATTCCAAGTATATAATTAATAAATGAATAAATAAAAATAAATTGATCTTTTATTGATATTTTACTATTTTTGAACGATATTGAACTTTAAAACAGCTATACTGAAAAACATTACTTTTGCACTTATCAGTTTTCTCCCAAACACCACGGATTATTTAATCATTATATTTAATACAAGAATAAATTTTAAGTTCGAAATAATATCAGGCGCAGCTGGTGTCGGGCCGACGAAATTGGATCGTGTAGAGGCAAGCTCCAACGCGGTCGGATCGTGTGGAGGCAATCTCCAATCTGGTCGGGTCGCAAGTTGGACCTAGAAATCGGATCGTGTGTAGGGGCTATTAGCGTCATCGTGTACAGCCATATCAGAATGCTTAATTGATAACAACAAAATGCCTGCTGTTTTTCTCCGGAATGTTCGAGCAGAGCGGTATATTTTCGTGAAATCAAACACAATGATGTATTGTGTTCTTGACTTATCGGGAGCCATTGCATATGGAATGTAAGGTTTGTTCTTCTTCAAAGTGCCGACTACAGTTGAATTCCATGGTAGTAAATGTTTGGCAAGGGGTGACGAAGCGGCGTTTTATTCTATGCCGTTTTGTCTTAGGCCTTTATATAACTATTTAAGGTACTTTTTAGACTACATGAATTTTACTTAAAGGTGCATAGATGCCAAAGTTTTGTTTATAAATTCATGACTGCAGAAATTTTTGAAAACTGACTCGGGCTCAATTTTCACAAAAACAGTCGACCTCGAAATAATAATAAAATACATAAAATTAAAAGCACTCTATTAAATCAAAATAGCAAAATACAAAACAAAGATAATCAAAGGAATTATCAAAACTGAACAATCAAACAAAGCTAACACTACAAAAACAAAAAATATAAAAAAAATTATAGGCCTTGAAGAGATAGATAACCAACACGCAATTTTAATAAAGTTATGTACAGTTCTATCTCAGCTAATAAACGTATTAACGGCGGAAAAGTGTATTCCGCAATTTCTTTACTTTCATCGACCACATCGGAGAAGAAATGTAACAACTCCCTAAAAAAAAATAATGGAATTTTAAAGAAGTTTTCAGCCAATAAAATTGACGAAGAAAATGATACAGAAACTTACGTGATTTCCTGTTTCTGCAATTTCGATTTATTGCGTTGCAAGAAGGCAAAACACGCGTTACAAATCGTCGGCTTACTGCTAAAACAAGATAACTCCATTTTTGGACAAAATGAGTTATATACATGATTGCATTCAAATAAGAGCAAATTACATATTGACAAAACCTGATAACTGTAAGTCAAATATTAAAGGAGTATTAGGCATTTCATTTTTAACTAACTCCAACTTGTTTGTCGTGAATGACGCTAAAATAACTTAAGTGCAGTTAACTTATTGTCATAAAATGATCCAACCTTTGAAGTTTTGCTAAAACAAGATAAGTGATATTATAATAATAAAATTATGTACATTATGATTCATTCTGACCTAACGTATTATTTTACTGCAATCTTGCAAGAAACTCATTTTACATTATTTTTATAACGACGATAAGAATTTACCACCACAAACCATCACTCTGTTAATTTATGTGAATCAGTCAGGCCCGTAGCCAGGATTTCATTTGGGGGGGTTCACTTGTAAAGGGGGTTCCCCTTTTTATTACAAATTTTTTTAAGGTTTATTTATTTTATATATTAAACTACTTCTTTACAAATATTTTAAAAGTAAAATTTTCGGGGGTTCCCCTTCCGGGAATTTTTATTACAAACAAATTTTTTCAATATTTTATTTTTCTTAATTTATTTTTATTTAAAACAAACATTATAGTCCAGCCAAGGAAGGTTTTTAGTTTGCAAAAAATCCGGGCAAGCTGAATTTTGGCAGAGATGTACATTGGAGTGTTGTAATGAACCCCCCAAAAGTCCCATAAAATCCAACGCCGGCGTCCCCCACAATCGGGGGGTTTTAGCTCTCCCAGCGCGATTTTTTGCCGATAACTCGCTTATTTATGCTTGTATTAAAAATTATGATCAGACCATAATTGAAGAGCATAAAATTCTCTATAAAAATTTTTTTTTTCATATTTTTCCATGGCACACTAATACTTAAATTATTGACCGAAAACACAACCCACCCTTAAAATGGCACAATATTGATTCGTTGCAGGAGGAGAAATGTTTTCGGGCAAGGGAAATGCTTTTAATAATAAATTAATTGAAATTGTGGTCAAGGTTGGAAAATGAAGAGAAAAATAATTTTTTTCAAAATTTGCCCAAGTTATAGTATCTTCCAAGTAACGAAACCGAAATTTTGGTTTGAGCTTACAGAAGATCCGGGCTAGCTGAAATTTGGCAAAGATGTATATTGAAGTGTTCTAATAAACCCCCAAAATTTCTCATAAAAATCCCAAGCCGGCGTTCCCCTAAATGAGGAAATTTGGAAAAAACTTTTTCCAAAAGATACCTATTCTATTTTCGAAATTCAAATGTTTTACTTTTAAAATTTTTGTCTTTTAAAAATTTCGGGGGAGGGGGCACGTGCCCCCAGGTGCCCCCTCCTGGCTACGGGCCTGGAATCAGTTATGTTTCAAAGTTAATTGTGAATAGTGTTTTATAATAACTTTACAAAATGAATTCTAGAGCTTCTTTACTAGTTGAACTAGCATTGGAAAAATTTAATGACGGTAAGTTATTTTAAAATTATACACAATCGAAGACAAATTCTTTTTGATTTTAACTATAAATGTTTATTAGTTAAAGTTAAAAATTACGATTTCATAGATTTTTATTGAGTACAAACTTTTCCAATAGCTAATCCTGAACCGAGACCGGGTTGGAATCCAAAAATAATCACCTTCTTTTATTGCTCTTTATTATGGGAATGATTAAAAAATTAGTATAAATATCTAATTAACGATGACGTCGAATAACCAAAATTGTGTTACGATGATTGACACCTAGAACAAGAAAGTATACAATAAATACTAGGCGTCGAAAATGATAGTTTTATTATACGATTTATAACGGCGAAACATGAAGGAAGGTACTGGATGTTATTATTGGAAAGGTAAGAAAATTATTAGTCATTTGGGATAATATTATCATAAATTTTATTTTCCGATTGAAGAATGCGTAAAATCCCGGAATATACAAAAAATTTAAAAATCGGTACAGAACAGCATCGAAAAAATTTCGACATCAATATTCCATTTTTTTCATATTGCTTATCAATTAGATAAATAAATTATTATTAGTAATAACTATACAACACATTTTATTATCTAATAAGTAGAAGTATCTAATTACCGGCGGCTTCTGCAGCTTGAGTTGTACAAATTTACAACTCTCGCGTCACAAGCCGGCCTGGTATAGAAATGCATGTTTTATCAGGGGAAGTACACGCGTCCACGTGGACTCGCAAAGAGAATTTTCGTAATAGAAATATTATCCAATAATAAGTCCTTATTCTAAATATTAACCAATTACAACTACACTACTCCACATGGATAATTTTACCAGCCTGGCTTCTGAAATTCGATACTTGTTATCAGCAGCTTCAAGAAGCTACAGTGAGTGCGGTCCCGTATAAGCCAATGCATTACAAATTTTGCTTAGCAGGCGAGCGGCAAGAAGCAGGCTGCAAGAAGCTCTAATGAAATGCGGGCTTTAGTGTACGAAAGTACAAAGATTTGTTAAAGCTTTGTAAAGATGGAGTAATTCCAGACGAATTTCATCCATGGTATCAATCAATACCAACCGATACCGATATCGTAGATCGAATTCCCGAACCTGCACTGGAAGAGTTGTCATCCGAAGAGGACAATAATTAATAAATATTTTTAAGGTTATTATGTAAGGTTTTTTGAATAAAAATGTTCAACATTATGAGTATTTTATTTCAATTCTGCAAGACTAGAAAAATAATAGGTAGTATAAATTAAATTACTCTTATTCAGCTATAGTAATAATCGTCGACTTAAGATGAATATGTTGCATTTCCTATGCACTTATCTTGTTTTGCAGTAAGCCTCCATTGTACAACGATTGTACTTATCTTGTTTTTACAGTAAGCGGACAATAAATATTAATTATAAACAATATGAAAATACTTAGAGTGTTGAAACTTGGCAAATATAAAGTTCTAATATCAATAAGTAGAATTGTTGTCCAAAAATATTCAAAAAATTCATATTCGATTTATCTCGTGCATTCAAACATTAAAATCAGTTTTACTCAAAACTATCATTTTGGAGTTATCTTGTTTTAGCAGTAAGCCGACGAAATAGTAGTAAGATCAATCATATATTCGAAACCTTCAAACCTGCCATTTCTGTTTTTGGCGCAAGTTTTAAAATCTTTTAAGGCTTCGTTAAATTTTTTTATATTCCCTGAAACAAAAAATTTAGAATTTGTAAAAATTGTTAAATTCGAAAAGTTACAAACCTCTTTTTGAATACATCAACAAAAGGTCTTTGTAAATTATAAATAGTACTCTGTTATAGGGATGTAAAACTTTTTTCATGGTAACCTTCAAAATATTCAGTGGAACTTCAAAATCTGAAAAAAATTAAATTTAAAAAGATCCAATTCTACAATTTAGGGTTCGAAGACGCTTACCGTTTTCTTGTAAAAAGATAAAATTAGGCAAGCTTACAGAATCAAGCATGAATTTAATAGCTATTCTAGATGTAACGCATTTACAGTTATTGCAGATCATAATATCCAAAGACGGGTCGGGATCTAAAACTGTAAATCTACCACATTTAATACACAGCAAAGTGTTGACAATATCCTGAAAATGAGGTGATATATTTTTTAAATTTTGTACAATTTATGACACTTACGATGTTGTTTATAATGTCTTGACAGGCTGTACAGTCGCAATGTATTTGATGAAAATGAAGTTCTTCTTTGCGTAGAAAAAATGGTTTATTAGGTGTGAAATCGAAAGCGGACCGAAAAATCTCATTACCAGCTTTTATATCTTTTGACGCTTTAACAATGCAGGTACTTTCATTAAAACTGAAAAATAAGACACAACAATGTTACCCTGACGTGATCATTACCTTGAAGTACTCACTACATGCTGGTGTTGGACTCGCACGAAAATTTTATTCCCGATACTACAGGACAAAACGCGAAAAAATCCGGGTTTCTTGAGAGTAATAATTCTAATTCCATTTGGTCGTTGTTTATTGACACAGGTGATGATGCACAATTTGTGGTTAAAGATCTTTGCAATAATTGAATGCTATGCCTAATAAATAATCCACCAACGAAATTTACTAATGTTGGATAGAAGTGTTTCAGGCAAGACGAAGTCGCCATTAAGTGAGTGAAAAAATGAGATCTTTTGAGGAATTCCACCACAAACACGGCTGCCTAAAAATAGTTTCATTAGTTAATGACAAAATTAAAGGAACCAAAATAATTTTTTTACGTTCTTACCTCACAGCATGTATTAAAATACTCTGTGGATTTTGAACGAAAACTAGCAAAATCCACATGCAAACCGTAAATAGACAAATATGGATCAATATCATTGGAAGATTTGCAAGGTTTCTTATTACTTGTAATTTTGAAAATAACGCCACTGGTAGCTGCTTTGATCAAAGTGCGTAAAGGTAAACACATTTTTCCTCCTAATCGACCTGACCGAAAAATATCACATTCCCATTGATGATATTCGGTCCAGGAATTATTGAGACAGTCTTCAGAACAATACATAAAGTCGATGCAGATTTTACAACTAAAATTCGTTAAAATGAAACAGAAATGTTTTGAAAAAGAATAATAAAATAGTATGTTCCTTTGCACTTACGGAATACGGTTTTTGGCTTCCTTCCAACAATAATTGCAAACTAAAAATGTTTTATTACAAACTTCATCTTCTTCTTCATAATCCATCATAAAACCTATTGAGTATGCTGGATCGACAAATAAGACCTCTCCGCGTGTAATATCACGTGCAGCAATATATTGTGTTTCTGTATTTTTGTTAAATCTTAAATGAAAACGGCTATTAATAACCAAAAATGAAATCTTTAATTTAGAACAATTGTTATACTTCATTTTGATTGACGCCGATACATTTGGATTTCGTTTATTTGCTTCTGTTATAACTTCCTGCGCCCATGAAGTCTCTTTCAACGGAAGTTCTTTGCTTGCAATTTGATCAATACCCAGCAAGGATATAATTTCTTCAATGTGTTTGTTGTATTTGTCTAAAATGCACAAAAATTCACCAGAATGCTTAAAACTACAAACGAGGCAAAAGTTCCAACCAGAAATTGATTGATTACGCACCTTTATCAATTTTTGAAAGATTTTGTATTTCATTACAACAATCGCTAAGCGTTTCAGTCATTTCTTTTAAATTGCCCATTTTCAGGAAACACTTTGCCTTTCTGATGAGCAATTTAGGTTTCAATATGTTGGGATAATCGGCTTCGAGACTTAAACTGATGTCAATTAAACAATTCTGAAACATTAAATGATAATATCTATTACACAAATTATACAAAAAAAGTACATAGTACATGGGAAGACTAGTAATTATTTGGTAACACAAAGGAACTAATTACCAATGGATAGCAGAGCCGTAGCAAGAGTGAGGCGACTGAGGCTTTTGCCTCAAGCGCCATCGTAATGGGGGCGCTAAACCTTGACAAAATCCAATTAATAATAGTTTAAAATAGTAAAAATTTAAAATTTTAAAATAAAAATTTAAAAGATAAGAATTTAACTGAATTCAAAAATTTGACCACGATTTTATTTGCAACATCACCTAAAATTCCCTGTCGACCTTTTCCGCAAGTATTAGGGATTGTATAATCCTCTACAGTAGTTTTTCGTCTAATAACTTGCTTACTTTCATTTTTAGTGAAAATTTATATTTCAAAAAGATAAGAATTTAACTGAATTCAAAAATTTGACCACGATTTTATTTGCAACATCACCTAAAATTCCCTGTCGACCTTTTCCGCAAGTAGGGATTGTATAATCCTCTACAGTAGTTTTTCGTCTAATAACTTGCTTACTTTCATTTTTAGTGAAAATTATCTTCAAATCAAAATTGAAGAATACAAAATTGTTTATAAATGAGATTAACAAAAACCAATAGGTAAGTATTTATGAAATAAAGAGAAAATCCAGAAAAAACAACAAAAAGAGGTTTTGAATAAGTCTTATTCTGAATAAAAATTTCGTACATTTAGGCGGTTATTCTGTAACTCGTCCTTTATTAAAGGATCCTTTCAAATTCGGTAAAGTTCGGTTTCCACTTAAAATATCATTTGTGATTCAATTGTTTACATTGTAAACCGTACTTTAACTATTTTTAAAGGATCCATTAATGAAGGACGAGTTACAGAATAACAGCCTTAAACGCCTTAAACTTCACCATAGATTGTGAACAAAACAAAACAATTTACTTCATATCTGAAGTAAATCCTGAAACCTAGTCTTGTAGGGAATTTTCTCCTCTTCAATTTTGGTCCAATGATAAGACAAGGGATTTTAGGAAAGTTGATTTCCCTGTAACTGACTGGGAAATCGGTAAAAATAACACGTTATCATCGCGACAGTTATTCAAATATATTGAAATTGAAAAGAAAAATTCCTTTTTTTTTTCAATGGCGTTACATTACCATGGAAACGGTGATTCTGACATACTATGCGTATTTTATAAAAGATCTTCAGAAGTTCCCAACGATAAAAATCGATAAATACCCCCAGGTACACTTGCCATTATTCAGAACCATCAAAATTCATTATTTTTCGTTGAATCTAAGAAATTTTTGGGAGGGGGCATATATTCAAATTTGCCTCAGGCGCCAGAAGAGCTTGCTACGGCGCTGGAATATAGTAAGCAAATACAGTCAATATTGCGTACTTATAATCTTATTTTGGATTCAACATTCGACACTACTTGGGTGTATGGTTAGTAAAATTTAATATTGCAACTTCTGAATAAGTTATATAAATAATTTGTTCATTATGTTTTTTACCACGATACACTTACAACGGTATGCTCATACGCAGGTTGTGTGACGTCACGTGCGAATTGGAATTGTGATGCGAACCATCTTGCGCTTTTGCGCAAATACACCGGTTATTTTCCATTTTTTTCATAATATTTATTATTAATATCTACTAATCACACCCCCACCTATCCGAATTTCAAAGAAAAATTCAAATTGAAACGAAAAAATTTCACTCGATTCGAAGGGAACGTGTGATGCATTTCCCCGCGTGGAGCCGCGGCATACCTATTCGATGCTTATTTTCCCTACTTTTAAAAAGTCGATTTTGGGGTTGTTTTTCAACGGTTCTCGAAAATTTTTGTTTCATAAAACAACATACCACTTTTTAGGTTTATTTTATCCTCACGATGACATGCAACAATCCATTTTTTAGAAATGTCTTCAATTTGTGGAAATCGGAAGTATTTGATTTTCGTCCCTTTTGTCGTTTTATTATTATTACCACATTTCGCAACTGCACAACCCGGCATTTTCGAATTTAATAATAGAATTTTCAATTTTTACAAATTCGAATAATTTCAAATAATTTGAATTCGACAGATAATTTGAGTCACGAGTACAGTTCGTACCACGTTCGTACACGATCGTTCGTAATTTAATTCGCACGTGACGTAATGCGCGATAGTAGACGTGTTTGAGAAAAATAATAAGCATACCGTTGTAAGTGTATCGTGTTTTTTACTAATCATATTTGAGCAATCGACGCCCCGAGCTTTCCAGTTAGCCTTAAGGGGGTTACCTACTGTGACCGATAAATTTTTTCGATTTTTTTTATTACATATTTTTCTAGTTTGGGGTCTTGATAATAATGTGTCCAAAAAAATATTAAAGTAAAATTCATCAAATTACCCGAATTATAACGGATTTTCTGTAAAGGAGTTCATTATTATAACTATTAAAACTAAAAATCATGATTACATTTTAAAACGGAATTACTTTTTGTACTTTATACAAAATATACAAAAATAAATTTAACAAATATAAGTTGTAGCTGTTTGTAATTCTAGGATCGGCGGACGTAAGACCTGTGTGAAGTTGGCGGCCAAATCCTAGCGGCCAATTTACCGGAAACACCCGAACGAATTAGCAACAAATTTTTATAAGTTTTACGTGCCCTATCAGGATAGAACTGTTCAAATACATTAAAAACCCTAATATCCGCCTACCCTAAAAAAAAGGTAGCATTCCATTTACTTTAAAGCGACATTTTCGCGGTTTTTCTGCTGCACTTCCAAACGGGACAGCACTTGCATCCGATTTTTGTAGAAACGAGTGGCGGTGATGGGTTAGGATTTTCAACACACATCAACAACGATAAATATCTACCTACCCTGAAAATTTGGTGGGGGTCTACATCGTTTTAGTGGTCATTTTCGCGGTTTTCCGTTTTTCTGACAAGCGCGAAGGCAACTGCATCCGATTTTTATAGAAACGAGTGGCGGTGATGGGTTAGGATTTTCAACACACATCAACAACGATATCATCTACCTACCCTGAAAATTTGGTGGGGGTGTACATCGTTTTAGTGGTCATTTTCTCGGTTTTCCGTTTTTCTGACATATTTGGCCGCTGGCATTTGCATTCGATTTTTATAGAAACGAGTGGCGGTGATGGGTTAGGATTTTCAACACACATCAACAACGATATCATCTACCTACCCTGAAAATTTGGTGGGGGTGTACATCGTTTTAGTGGTCATTTTCGCGGTTTTCCGTTTTTCTGCCATATTTGGCCGCTGGCATTTGCGTTCGATTTTTATAGAAACGAGTGGCGGTGATGGGTTAGGATTTTCAACACACATCAACAAGGATATCATCTACCTACCCTGAAAATTTGGTGGGGGTGTACATCGTTTTAGTGGTCATTTTCGCGGTTTTCCGTTTTTCTGCCATATTTGGCCGCTGGCATTTGCATTCGATTTTTATAGAAACGAGTGGCGGTGATGGGTTAGGATTATCAACACACATCAACAACGATATCATCTACCTACCCTGAAAATTTGGTAGGGGTCTACATCGTTTTAGTGGTCATTTTCGCGGGTTTCCGTTTTTCTGACAAGCGCGAAGGCAACTGCATCCGATTTTTATAGAAACGGGTGGCGGTGATGGGTTAGGATTTTCAACGGGCGGAGGTAAATGTGCCACCAGTAATGTTATTCTACCTGCTACGAATTTAGGATATTAAAAGTACACAGGTATTTGTGCCACCGGAGAAAACGGCATCTACCTGATGCATCTCCTACATGTAACATCGATTATTTTTTGATTTTACACGATTTTTTGGGGGTGAAACGTAAAAGTTTACTGCCCCATAGCGCAACTATACTTTTTAATGCTATTTCGAGGGTCTCTCACATCCCGGTTGCATTTATCCCGGTTTCCTTGATCTGTCGCGCCTCTCGTATGTTTAGCGCCCGCCGCGTAGCGGCTCGGAGCACGAAAAACCGCCCGGAGATGCGGAGCATCGGAGGGTAGGTTTTTTGATGCTTGCAGTTCTGGCCAAGCCAAAATTTATTATTTTGCCGAGTTGGTCTATGTATTTCCAGGTAGAAAATTTGGACCCGGATTAAATATCTGACCATTTGCCGAGCTGGCCTACAGCCTTATCGAATGCACACCCCAAAATTCGAAGGCAAAAAAAATTTAATTTTTTCACTGTTAGTGGCACAAATACCTGTGTTTATTTAAAGAACCCTTTTGGTCGGTGGCACATTTACCGGTACCCTTTTCTGGTCAGGTACATTTGGTGGCACATTTACCTCCGCCCTTTTCAACACACATCAACAACGCTAACATCTACCTACCCTGAAAATTTGGTGGGGGTGTACATCGTTTTAGTGGTCATTTTCGCGGGTTTTCCGCTTCTCTGATGACTGAGAGTGCATTAGATTTTTGTGTGGTTTCGGTATTGTCAGAAAAAGGGTACAAGTAAATTGCGTCCCGACCGTAATTAAAGATAATCCTCTCTGCCGAAATGGTCACCGTCGAGCACCAGTAAATTCCACAGCTAACCGTAGTTAGGGATTGCATAGTATTAGTAGGTGCACAATAGATAGATTAATATTTATAATCTCTTTGGAAAAGGCTTTTTATCGACTATGAAACTGACAAATGTTTTTATTTATATTTATTTTTATTTAATTTTAAAATATAATTACAAAATTTAAAAATTATTTAAAATATACATTACAATTTTTAAAAATGGGCCGTACCAGCCTAACGGCGTTCCCGGCCGTTGTTGCGCTCGGCAGCGGCCCCCTGTTCTGGAGCAATTTGGCCCGCAAATCGTATGGCCGGTCAATATTGCGCCGTTCCACACCTCCGTGGGGGCGTCGGCGTCGCCTTCCCCTCCGTCGATTGCCCCGATCAGTTCCAGCGGGCTTGGGGTCAGGGACGGCGGGGGTGCCATCGGACTGGGAAACCGTCGAGGTTTCGTCGGGCCGGTTAACGGCCGGGGTGTCGTCGGACTGGTTCACGTGGACGTTTTCGGTTTCGTTCGACATTTTTATAATTTGATATATTTCTAAAATAAAAAAAATTATAATAAACAGTTTAACGATTACATGTAATAATCTGACTAAAAGGTAGTTGTTCAGTTTTGGGTTATCTTTTAATCTGGGTTATTTTCTATAGAAATAATTATTCCAAGAAGATTGTATCCATGGAAAATAATACTGAACAACTTATTTTATTATGTAAAATAATACTTACCTAATGGATGATGTGAAATTTTTATTTTATATAATTTAACGTCGAATTGGACACTTATATTATACTAAAGGCAACTGTTATTTTAGGTTGGTAGCTAACTATCTTAAAGTATTGAATACATGGAATATTCAAACAGTTATTGCACCTGTGCAGAACCAACTTTCTGTACACCACAGAGATGGATGGGTAAAACACTTAATAAACAAGGTGGAACTCGCTTTAGCGGCAGTTCTTAGGCTTCTATACAGCTACCTTTCTGGTGTGGAAAGTTGTTATTATCTGGTTATTTTTGATCGCCATATAATGTAACACCACATAATCAGATAATCTGCACCAATTAAATTTTTTGCGATTGGTAATTATCATTTACTATATAAGTAATAACAATCAAACTTTTCCATTCTATTAGAAATTTTACTTCTCTGTAATGTATGGTCCTTTTTTTGAGGTGGACCAATCCTCTCCTTTCTCTTTTATTTATAACTTAACTTCACTAACCACATCAATAAAAAATTATTTTTTCACATCAAAGTAAAACAAGTAGTTTATATAGGGAGACCTCTTCGAAAATATCTTTAACTTAGTAAATTTCTTTCGAACATTTGCGTATTTATAAATTGCATTAGGGAATCGAAGCAACGGATTAACAGATTAACGCAATACTATTGTATAGACGAAGTATTTAAAATATAACAACGTATCAGTTGATCAACGTTATGATTGGCTCTGAAACATGCGGACGGACACGAAGCCAGACCATAATGCTTCTTTCTATACCTTGTATAGAAGCCTAAATAAGGCTTCTTGTTATACTTTGTATAGAAGCCTAAAAGTAGCGCACTGGCTACCCAATTCTTAGACCTCTATGCACACAGAGTATTTCCAACACGATTTGAAACGCTCTGTATGATTTTGAATTATGAGGACGGACGGACGGACAGACACGGAGCCAGATCATAAGGCTTCTTGTTATACTTTGTATAGAAGCCTAAAATGAAAAAGTTGTAATTTTATTTGTTTTTTGGGGGGGGGGGGTAATTTGTAGAAATTTTAAATGGCGTGGGAGTGCAAGGGTACGACTGCATTGCGTCCGGTCAGATCGGTTTGGGGGGTAACTTTAATCCTCTTAGATTTTTAAGCTGCATAAAGTTTTAATAAATTTAGGTTTAAAAAAGTTATCGGTAATTTTCGATCTTTTTAGACACACCCTGTATGAGCACATACTTTGTATGTGTATAATTTTTCGAAGAATATAATATAATTTTTAATGCATTTTGATAACGGATATTAGGTTTGATTGCATTATAAATTAGTGTTTATATATCAAATTCGCGCAATTAATAAATTTAATAAATTAATAAAGATAGCGATCATTAATAAACCGCATTAAAAACGGAAGACGTAGAACGTTAGCAACCGATGTATAGATTAAAAATTTTGAAATTTTAAGTAATGTAAGTGTTCTACTGGACGTTTGGTTTCGACCATAATTTAATTTATTTTAAATTGGGCCCTAGGTTTTAACGTTATTACAGTTCAGCACTATTTAAAAAGATGGCGCTTGAAATTTTCCTAATAGAGAAATAGCAACGCTTATTCTTGGTTTCACACAGGCGCGGATACAGGGGGGGCAATTGGTGCGATTGCTGCCCCTCCTGACTCATGACTGAAGCACTTTATTTTAACCAATTTCAAAGTTTTGACAAACAGCATTATTGAAATTCAAGTTTGATGGATAACTAACTAAAGTTTCATCAAAGTTTTTGTTTAGAACGAATTTTCTGAAAGATAGGCAAAATCACACAAAAATGCCCCCCCCCCCCTCCTATAGGAAATACTGTATCCGCTCCTGGTTTCACAAACGATAATTAAGGATTTAACAAGAGTTTGGTTTTAACAGACTAGTAATAAATAATAATAATTATACTCTATTATACTAGGTGGCACAAGCGGCCTGCCTTTAGCCATCTAGACCGTGTCGGATGTGGTTGTTCGGCCTTCGATTTCACTCAGGGAAATCGCAACCATACTGGCCTACCGACCGCCTTTAGCCATCTAGATTGTGTTGGATGTGATTTTATCATCATTTATGCTTCACTTTTTTAAGAAAATGTTTATGTAGAAATGATTTCTTTTTATTTACCACTAAAATTAGGCTAATTTTTTTGATTAACAAAATTGTAATTTCGGGATAGCTTTATCGTAATCAGAATAGAAAAGAAATCATTCAAAAAAGTGAAGGATAAAATGTCTTACTTTTTCAAAATCCTCCTTCGAAATTTATTTTAACCAATTTCAAAGTTGTAATTTTATTTGTTTTTTGGGGGGGGGGGTAATTTGTAGAAATTTTAAATGGCGTGGGAGTGCAAGGGTACGACTGCATTGCGTCCGGTTAGATCGGTTCGGGGGGTAACTTTAATCCTCTTAGATTTTTAAGCTGCATAAAGATTTAATAATTTTAGGTTTAAAAAAGTTATCGGTAATGGGGTTGTCCCGTGTTGTCAAAAATATAATTTTTACCTATAAAAATCGATGGCCCATAGCAAAATACTATATATAATTACAAATATATAATTTTAAAACGCTATACTAATTAAATAAAGTGCCTTTTTTAAACGTATTCCTTTGAAAAGTCGCCATTCTGTGACGTACCTAAAGGCCGTCCAATCACATTTCGCAATTAAAATTGCATTTACCACGATGCCACGTTTATATGTATGCGAAAATTACATCCTTGAGTGTACCCATGTGATGTGTTTAAAAATTGTTAAAAATCCGTAAATTCAAATACTTATTATAACCATGGCAACCATGCATACATAATACGCCATCTACGTTCACTATGAAAATATGCAATTTGTAAATAAAAAAATGATGCTTGTTAAAAATTAATTTCTAATTGCTACCCATTTTGAAGTATAAAAATAATAATATATAGTTTCAATTCATTCTTTACATTTAAATACTTTAAGTTTAAATATTATTTAAACTTTTAAGGTTATAGTATACCAACTGACATTTAAAAATAATTAAATTTCAATAGTGGGAGTGTATTGGCTTCTAATTGGCTTACCTTTATGTACGTCATTATTTACCGTGTTTTAATTATTTAAAAATATTTCAATTTTTGAACTTCAATACGATCGCTAAAATTGCTAAAAAAAAAATTTTTTTTACGCAAGAGGGGTTTAAAATCACTTAAATTTTCGATTTTAATGAAAAAAAAATTTGAGGGATTAGCCCAGTGTATAATTTTTCGAAGAATATAATATATTTTTTAAATTTTATTTATAATGCGGAGGTTGGTACGAAGGTAGTTATTAAAGCCGTTTTACAAATTTGTGGGGTCTAGGATAGTTCGTTTCATTTTATTTAATTATAAAATTGGAAGTGTCATGTGATTACATCTATATATTAATATTAAGTATCATTTGATTACATCTATATAATATCGATTCTATATTAGCGTTTCCAGATAATTTTGTGGTATTAAATCAGGTAAGTAAGTTTTTACTGTTTTTGTGTGTTTTTTTTATTTAGGTTAGGTATTGCAACGAAATTCCAATAGCCTAAAATGACTCACACAAAGAAGTACCGACTTTCTGCTCTCTCTCAAGTCAATTCGGAATTGTTACAAACGATAAAGGATAATAGTGGCATTAAGGATCTCCCCGATGGTTTTACAACAGAACACCCGATATTTGAATTAATCTGTTCCCATATTAAAATGAAGAATGATTTGCGAAACAGAAAAGCAATTTATCGCAGATTGTATTCTTTGGGAAATATTTATAAACCTGAATCCCCATCAAGTAAAAATGGTAAAATAATAGTTTTTTATATAATATTTTAGAAAATTCCAAATTTTTAATTGGTTTCGATTTTATTTGCAATTTTTCTTTGATCTTTGATTCTTAGTACGGCCCTGACCGTTTACATGTTCGTTATAATTTAGTTCTTGTTTGTAATTTATTATCTACTACAGCGATGCCACTAGTTAGATTTATTATTGATTTATTATTAATTTAGACCAAGAAGTTTTGAGTGTATCCGGCCTTAATTTGAATAACTCTGCCGTCGTTTTACATGATAATAATTTCGAAACTAGCCCCGAAGCCTCTTCAAGTAAAAATTAAAAAAAGTTTTTGATGTAGATAAGTCCAGCATATTCTTCTTCTTAAAGTACCGTATCCGCTCAGCGAACGTTGGTTATCAACTTGACCGAAGTCTAGATGATTTAACTAGGGAAAGAAATTTAATGGGGTGGTTTCCCGTTGCCTTCCCCATAGCCCACAGATTTATATTGGGCTTGAAGATCACATCAGTATATCCGGCGCGACTAGGTATAGAACCACGGTTTCCCGCTCGCTAGTAACCCGCTAGTAACTCGCTAGTAAGTCCAGCATAAGAATTAAATTAAACATAAAGAACTCTTTGAAAGAAAAAATATGAAAAATGAAATTTATTCTATCGACGAACATGAAAACTATTTTATAGACTTATTATTAAATGTTAAATTATTTAAGCATTGTAAGGGGGCAATAAGCACAGCCAATATTCGTAGTAAATCAAATTGCTCAAATAATCAAAAATAAAAAATTTTAAAAAATGTATAAATATCTTTCCTTCATTTTTTGTTTTTTTTGGTTTTTAATGATGACCTTGTATAATAAACTTATAATGTACAATAAAATTTATTTTCATACAGATAAAATGTTAAAAAATTTATTTATTTTTGGAAACCTTAAATCTACAAATAAATGTTTGATAATTAATACCGTAATAACTGTACATGCAAAACTAACCCTTGACAGGTACAAGTATTAATCTTGATAAGTACCTTCTACCGTGCTTTTACCTGACCTGTTACTCTGGGTTACCTTTTTTTTTATTTAAAGATAACTAAAAATCCCTGCTGCATAGGCAACCTGCACAATTAGAGGAAATTGTATAGCGTGAGTTATCTGTAGTAAGTTATCTGTGCTAATACTATGCAATCCCTACGGTTAGCTGTGGAATTTACTGGTGCTCGACGGTGACCATTTCGGCAGAGAGGATTATCTTTAATTACGGTCGGGACGCAATTTACTTGTACCCTTTTTCTGACAATACCGAAACCACCCAAAAATCTAATGCACTCTCAGTCATCAGAGAAGCGGAAAACCCGCGAAAATGACCACTAAAACGATGTAGACACCCACCAAATTTTCAGGGTAGGTGGATGTTATCGTTGTTGATGTGTGTTGAAAATCCTAACCCATCACCGCCACTCGTTTCTATAAAAATCGAATGCAAATGCCAGCGGCCAAATATGGCAGAAAAACGGAAAACCGCGAAAATGACCACTAAAACGATGTACACCCCCACCAAATTTTCAGGGTAGGTAGATGACATCGTTGTTGATGTGTGTTGAAAATCCTAACCCATCACCGCCACTCGTTTCTATAAAAATCGGATGCAATTGCCCTCGCGCTTGTCAGAAAAACGGAAAACCGCGAAAATGACCACTAAAACGATGTAGACCCCTACCAAATTTTCAGGGTAGGTAGATGATATCGTTGTTGATGTGTGTTGAAAATCCTAACCCATCACCGCCACTCGTTTCTATTAAAATCGGATGCAAATGCCAGCGGCCAAATATGGCAGAAAAACGGAAAACCGCGAAAATGACCACTAAAACGATGTACACCCCCACCAAATTTTCAGGGTAGGTAGATGATATCCTTGTTGATGTGTGTTGAAAATCCTAACCCATCACCGCCACTCGTTTCTATAAAAATCGAACGCAAATGCCAGCGGCCAAATATGGCAGAAAAACGGAAAACCGCGAAAATGACCACTAAAACGATGTACACCCCTACCAAATTTTCAGGGTAGGTAGATGATATCCTTGTTGATGTGTGTTGAAAATCCTAACCCATCACCGCCACTCGTTTCTATAAAAATCGAACGCAAATGCCAGCGGCCAAATATGGCAGAAAAACGGAAAACCGCGAAAATGACCACTAAAACGATGTACACCCCCACCAAATTTTCAGGGTAGGTAGATGATATCGTTGTTGATGTGTGTTGAAAATCCTAACCCATCACCGCCACTCGTTTCTATAAAAATCGGATGCAGTTGCCCTCGCGCTTGTCAGAAAAACGGAAAACCGCGAAAATGACCACTAAAACGATGTAGACCCCTACCAAATTTTCAGGGTAGGTAGATGACATCGTTGTTGATGTGTGTTGAAAATCCTAACCCATCACCGCCACTCGTTTCTATAAAAATCGGATGCAATTGCCCTCGCGCTTGTCAGAAAAACGGAAAACCGCGAAAATGACCACTAAAACGATGTAGACCCCTACCAAATTTTCAGGGTAGGTAGATGATATCGTTGTTGATGTGTGTTGAAAATCCTAACCCATCACCGCCACTCGTTTCTATTAAAATCGGATGCAAATGCCAGCGGCCAAATATGGCAGAAAAACGGAAAACCGCGAAAATGACCACTAAAACGATGTACACCCCCACCAAATTTTCAGGGTAGGTAGATGATATCCTTGTTGATGTGTGTTGAAAATCCTAACCCATCACCGCCACTCGTTTCTATAAAAATCGAACGCAAATGCCAGCGGCCAAATATGGCAGAAAAACGGAAAACCGCGAAAATGACCACTAAAACGATGTACACCCCCACCAAATTTTCAGGGTAGGTAGATGATATCGTTGTTGATGTGTGTTGAAAATCCTAACCCATCACCGCCACTCGTTTCTATAAAAATCGGATGCAGTTGCCTTCGCGCTTGTCAGAAAAACGGAAAACCGCGAAAATGACCACTAAAACGATGTACACCCCAACCAAATTTTCAGGGTAGGTAGATGTTATCGTTGTTGATGTGTGTTGAAAATCCTAACCCATCACCGCCACTCGTTTCTACAAAAATCGGATGCAAGTGCTGTCCCGTTTGGAAGTGCAGCAGAAAAACCGCGAAAATGTCGCTTTAAAGTAAATGGAATGCTACCTTTTTTTTAGGGTAGGCGGATATTAGGGTTTTTAATGTATTTGAACAGTTCTATCCTGATAGGGCACGTAAAACTTATAAAAATTTGTTGCTAATTCGTTCGGGTGTTTCCGGTAAATTGGCCGCTAGGATTTGGCCGCCAACTTCACACAGGTGGACGTAAGCACATATAAGTCAAAAATGTTAACTTTACATACTAAGTCAAATTATGTGCTTTAGTACGAATATAGTGGAAACAATACTTTGGGTTGAAAGAGAACGCCTGCTTGTTTTGCTAGTCTACATACGAAATTGACTTATGTGCTAAAGTCTGATTGTGAGTTATAGAAATAAGCGCAGTTTGCGAACATAACAAAAAAAAGTGAATTTTTGACTTATGTGCTTACGTCCGCCGACCCTAGAATTGTCTTTAGGAGTCCAAAAAACCAAAACATTTTTAAAAAATTGTTAAAAAAGAAAATTATTAAAAATCGACGTTTTAGTCAACCCTTAAAATCGAATTGATTGTGAAAAAGGAGCTTAAAAATTTTGCTTACAAATTGAAACCCCAGGAACATCTGGGGTTGTTAACTAATTTACTGCAATGTTTTTTATGGGTACAGTTACTATACAAGGTTTTCAACGGACACATTTCTTACACAAAAAAATAATGTTAGGTACAAAATCCTTAAAATTGTTTGTTTTATTAAATCTATTTTGACTAATTTATTATGCTAATTTTTATTTTAAAAGTTTTCAAAATAAACTACTTTCAGTAAAACCTGACAAAATAATATGAGTTACAAAAATATGTTGATTCTTATAAAAAAAAAAGTTTTGATAGGAAAATTTCAGTGTTTTGTGATTTTTGTAAATAAAGGCGGGATAAAAACCGAGGTATTCGTACATAAATATATTATGTAAAAATCGGCGAAAAGGCCAAAATTTACGCATAAAAGAGAGACTGTGAGCGCATCATACTGTCTAATCACCGAGCGTCTTACTATTCTAAAGAAGCGAGAACTGCCACAAAAGAAAAAAGTGCCGAACTTCACTTCTTCGAGGCCGAAGAATGGATTCTGTATGGCCCTAGTATACGCATTTAAGGGTAGGTTACGAATATCAACCACTATCCACCTCATTACAGCACGAAAAAGTTTAAAACGATTTATCTCAAAACTACATTTCTCAAGTCGGGTGCACATTTTCCAAACAAACTACTTGGCGGATTAACTCCATTTTTTTAAAGCATTTAGAATATATTTCACGCTACAGTCAGAACCTAAAATACCAAAATATATTTAAAATTACCATTTTGTAGGCCGTGAAAAGTAAATATTATGTTGTAAAAATCGAAGTTTTTTTTTAAATCCTCGCCATTTAGTCATATTTTGTTTAAATTAAATTTTCGAGGTTCCAACTGGAGCCACATTCATATAGAAGAATTTAAAAAATTCATTTATTTTAGATAACTGGATCGGTTGGAAACGTTGCGCCATATTGGACAGTCATTTCGAAACATGAGTTAAGGGTCATTTACATCCACGTAACGTACGTTCCGGACATACAATACGTAACGTAGGAAACGTAGTTTTTTATTTGCCATTCACATCCACTTAGGCCCAGTTGTTCAGTTTCAGGTTATCTTTTAACCTGGGTTATTTTCCATAGAAGTGATTGTTTCAAGAATTGTTTCCATGGAAAATAATTCAAGTTAAAAGATAACCTAATACTGAACAACTGGGCCTTAGTTTACTATGTTTATACTATGTTTCCATAGAAACGAAAAGCACGGGCACCTGTATTTGCATTGGCTATCGGTTGACAGTTTGACAGCATTCAGTTTTGTGACTTAACCTTAAAATTGAAAATACAGTAAAAGGGGTGTTGCCTAATAGGTAAAATGAAAGCATCTCCATTGGTCAAACATAGAAAACATAACGTACAAGTTGAAGTTGAACGAACTTTTTGTTACGTTACGTTACGTCTGCCATGTTTTTTCGAATGTGAATGGTGCCATTTGAAACAATGCATTTCAACTTTCCTTACGTTACGTATTGTATGCCCGGAACGTACGTTACGTGGATGTGAATGACCCTTTACGCGTCGATCTGTACCTTGTACAATTTTCAATAAAAAGCTTTACAAAAATGTTAGTTTAATGGTCGATTTATGCACAAATTTAGCGTAACGGAATGGAACGTAGAATGTAGAACGTTGTCTAGACCAACGGTGGGCAACCTGCGGCCCGCGGGCCAAATGCGGCCCGTGTAAAGTTCTAATCCGGCCCGCGAGATCTTTAGAAGAAATAATAAATAAATATTTTCAAAAACAAAAATTTTAAAGAAAAGGATTAGTGTTAATTGCACCGTATATCGTCGGCTTACTGCTAAAACAAGATAACTCCAAAATGATAGTTTTGAGTAAAACTGATTTTAAAGTTTGATTCACCATAAACAAGTTAACAAAAGTTAAAATTGAATTTCTTAATACTCCTTTAATATTTGACTTACAGTTATGAGGTTTTGTCAAAATGTAGTTTGCTCTTATTTGAATGCAATCATGTATATAACTCATTTTGTCCAAAAATGGAGTTATCTTGTTTTGGCAGTAAGCCGACGATATGTTTAGTGCAATCACTTTATCCAAGCGAAGAATCTTGGATATTTTTTGGAGCAAATGGACTGTATCTTGGTTTGGTTGAATAAAACACGGTTCTTTCCTTTTTTCAACTGTATATTTTTGTAACCTTTTATAATGTTGAAAACGTTTTTCTTTAATTGACAAGATAACGTTGTGACTTGTTTTTAAGGTACTTGATGTGACTATGTTTTTTTGACTTTCTTGTTGCCTCACAACCGAACTAAAAAACGGTCGCAAAACAAAATGAAATGCAAAATGTTTGCAATTCTGAACATACCGGCCGGGTTGAAATGTGAAGCATTTAAAGAATAACGTGAAAGTTACAATATAAGATGGTTGCACATTGAGACAAACTTATAGCTAATGGCATAGTAATAAAAATTAAATTGACAGTCAAGTGAAGTAAAAACAATTCATTTTTTAAAAAATGGAAAATTAAATGTTGCTAAAACAAAAACGAATAAATAATGTTCTCTTCACTACTGTAAACAAACACAAGTGTTGCACTTTGTATTATTAGTTCTGGTCAGCACTAGGCAGCGGGCAGATTTTCGCGAAAGCTCTTTTTATGAGCCCACTAGCAGTTTGTACAGTCGCGACACGATTAATCCCGTCCGAACCGGGATGTAATGCAACAATTCTTCCTAATTTCCATTTTAATGGCGGTAAATGCTGGTCCTTTATCAGCACTAGAGTGCCTGCTGTCAGATCTGTATGATGCGTCTTCCATTTAACTCGCTGCTGGAGTTCAGAAATGTATTCCAGGCCTCCATCGCTTCCAAAAATGTTGCTGGAATCTTTGTATGCGTTGAAACGAGTCGAGCCGATTCTCATTTAGCATCGTAACGTCAGGATCGGGCAATGACGAAAGGGTACGTCCAATTAAGAAGTGCCCGGGTGTTAAAGGCTGCAGGTCACTTGGGTCCGCAGTTAAGGCAGAGAGGGGACGGGAATTGAGGACAGCTTCTACCTGGTATAGAAAAGTGCAAAGTTCCTCATAAACTAAGATTTGTTTACCTATTACCCGTTTAATATGAAACTTACAATATTTAACACCTGCTTCCCATAATCCTCCGAAGTGGGGACTATAAGCAGGAATGAAATGCCAAGTAATTTGGTCAATGCTGACTATAGTCGGAATAGATGATTCCTGGGTTTTCAAGAATTTACCAAGCTCAAACAGTTCATGTTTAGCTCCAATAAAATTAGTGCCATTATCAGAGTAGACATGCGATGGCATACCTCGTCTTGATACGAAGCGTCTGAAGGACATAATGAAGGATTCCGTAGAGAGACTGGTGACCAGTTCCAGGTGAATTGCCTTGGTGGCAAAGCAAACATACACACAGATATAAGCCTTTAAAGTTTTGGCTCCGAGACCTTTACGATCTTTTAAATTGATAGGGCCAGCGTAGTCAACTCCATCATGTTGGAATGGAAAAGATTCCTCTGCACGGGCAGAAGGCAATTCACCCATGATGGGCTTCGTAATGGATGGAGAAAATCTGAAGCATCTAACACATTTGTGTACGATTTGTTTCACCAAATTTTTACCCGAGGTGAACCAGAATTTGTC
Organism: Podabrus alpinus; assembly: GCA_932274525.1. Lineage (NCBI taxonomy): Eukaryota > Metazoa > Arthropoda > Insecta > Coleoptera > Cantharidae > Podabrus > Podabrus alpinus. Next base: position 69,820,707 of record OW026454.1, read on the forward strand.
ACGTAGGGTAGATAAAAGGAGCTGGGGTCCTGCATGAAGCATTCTAAGGTGCTCACGTCTAACTATTAATTTGGCTAAGTGATGCTTGCCGTCAATACTCATTTGATAAAAGAAACCGTGCACTTGTATAAGTGTGGGCTCAGCACATTTGACGTGCCTAGGAATTTTTAATTCATTTAGGCCTATTAGGTCTGATTTGTAAATTAACCAACGTCTTTCTATTTCATTTGGGACTGGATCGTCCCATGCAAGCTTTTCCAGCCATAGTTTTTGCATGAATAATTTTGCAATAAAGGTGCAAGGCGATAAAAGACCAAGTGGGTCGAAAATCTGAGAAATGTCAGATAACATCTGACGTTTCGTTATTTTGTCGGAATGTCGATTAGAAATGAAAAACATAAAATGGTCATCTTGGAAAGACCAAATGAGGCCGAGTGTGCGCGATTGTTCATGATTGCCAAACTCATGTACACCTGGGTGGACGTCATTGTGGTGTATGCCGGTAAGAATGTTCGGATCATTGGAAATCCACTTCCTTAAATTAAAACAACCTGATTTTAAAATAATTGATAATTGTGAGCATAATTGACGCGCTTCTTCTATGCTTGACGCACCGGAGAGCAAATCGTCAACATAGAAGTCATTTTTGATAATTTTTGAGATTTTAGGTGATGTTTTTTCACATTCATAACCTAATTGGGTGAGAGATCTGATTGCTAGGTAAGAAGCCGAAGCGGTACCGTAGGTAACAGTGTTGAGATCATAGTGCTCAATGGGATCTTCGGGAGAAAATCGCCATTAAATCCTTTGGAGTGATCTTTGAGCAGGTTGAACCTCAACTTGCCGATACATTTTTTCAACGTCGGCTGATATCGCATACGAATGCTGCCTAAATCTTATGAGAATAGTAAACAGGTCTTGCTGGATGGTAGGTCCTACCATCTGAATGCTGTTTAACGAATGACCGGTAGTGGTCGGAGACGAACCATCGAATACCACCCGTAGTTTGGTGGTCAGGCTATTGATCTTGTGAACTCCGTGATGCGGAAGATAATAACAGATTTTTACTGTTGGATCAGCAAGCGACATGTGACCCAAGTCAATATATTCGCGCATAAAGTCACAATATGCCCTTTGAAGTGTTTCGTTGACGATTAGTCTCTTTTCAAGTGATAAAAATTGTTTTCTTGCAACGAAAAGAGAGTCGCCTAGAATTTGAGGTGATTCCTTGAATGGAATAGATACAATAAATCTCCCTTTGGCGTCTCGTGTTGTAGTCTTTTTGAAGTGAGACTCGCAATTGTTTTCTTCGCTTGAGAAAACTCTTTCGGTGGGATATGTATCTATTTCCCAGAAACGGGCTAGCTGGTGTTCGATGTCACTTGCAATGTTGAAATGACATTGCACCTGCGCATTGGTGTTAAAACCTGTAGGTCCAGCTATGACCCAACCTAATTTTGTATTTTGGAGTATGGGCAATCCGGGGCCTAACCGAACTTGTCCAATACACATGAGTTCAAAGAATATAGGTGATCCTACCAAAAGATCAATATTTCCTGGTTTATCAAATGAAGCGTCTGATAAACGGATGTTTGAAGGTATTTGAATAGCGTTACGTTGTACGCTAAAGCTGGGTAAGGTACCCGTTATCTCGTCGATGACCAGACATGAAAGTTTTATTTTAAATTCAGAGTGATGAGCCTGTAACTCGACATCACATCTCGATTTGATGTGTGTGTTTGAATTGTTTAATCCAGACACAGAAATGTTAGCATTGAATATCGGTAAATTGAGTTTTTTACATACATCGCGTTTTATGAAGTTGCTTTGAGACCCAGAGTCAAGCAGAAGGCGTATATTTTGGACGTTTCCTAAATGATCAGGGGTCTTAGCCGTAGCGGTAGGCAATAGAATTTGCGTTGTGCTTGTGCAAAAAGCGGAAAGAATTTGACTTGGTTCCTCTGGTGGGGCAACCGTAGCAATGTTTGCAACTGGAGGCACCGTACTAGAGGTGTTCTGCCGATTTAAGTGAAGGAGCGTGTGGTGCCTAGCTTTCCATACCCTACATGAATACTTGGATTTGCATTGGCTCTTAACATGGCTTGTGGACAAGCAATTGAAACATAATTTTAGTTCTGTGACCTTGTCTGATCTGGCTCTTTGACTTAATTTTATAAATTCTTCGCACTGATTTATGTAATGACTCTGATTGCACATTATGCATGTAGCAGTGCTAGTTACGAATGATTTTACCTTTGATTTATATTTAATTGTTGGTTCTGTGTCTCGTTTTGACTGACGTCTTTCAAGACCTTCTAGGAGATTTGCGTGGTTATTTAAAAATTCTTTGAATTCCTCTAAAGTAGGTAAAAGAGATGCACTTTTGTTAAAACATACTTCCCACTCCCTCACGGTGGTATCGTCTAATTTGTTTAATACCAAATAAATTACAACATATTCGAACAGCTGTTCGTTTGTAGCAAGCGATTTGACTGCGGAAATATGCTTAAACAAAATGTCATTTGTTTTCCTCAGACCTACAGAAGATTCTTTATTTTGTGTTTCAAAATTGAGTATATGATCTAAATGGTTTTTGATTATTTGCTTTGGTTGGTCAAAGCGAGCAATTAATGCCTTCCACGCAACCTGATAATTGGATGCTGTGAATTCCAGCGAACCAATGACTGCTGACGCATCGTGCGTCAAAGATGATTTTAGATAATGAAGTTTTTGAGTTTCGCTCAAGTCCTCATTTTCATGTATTAAATTTAAAAATATGGCTTTGAATTCTAACCATGATTCTATATTTCCGTTAAATTTGACTAGGCTGATTTTTGGCAAATTAATGTAGTGCTTAGCACGTTCATTTCTGCCACAAGATTTATTGCTTATATCTGTGTGTACTGAACCTGCTTCACTAAGAGTAGGAGATGACTCCCTGCTTTGTTTTGAATTTGGCAAAATGCCTTCACGTAAATCTACAGTTGATTTCTGCATGTGCTTACGAATCATGATTTTTGCAATGCTCGTGTATTCATAAAATGAATTTTCAAATCGAACGAGCTGTTCTTCAGCTTCGTTCGATTCCTGCACGGTAATGATTTGAGCATGAATCCTTTCGAATTTGCTTAGGATATCTGAAATTACTGTTAGTCTTTCCTGCAATTCACAAATGTGTTCAGACGTAACTTCCTGAACTTGTTCATTTAACTTTGTTATGAATGTTATGAATCTGGTTAGGTAGCCTTTCAAGAGACCCACGGTTTAATGATTCCATGATTGAAAGTTTTCGTTATCACAGTCGTGATGAAATGTAATTGAATTATTGAAATTAAAATTACCCTTAAAATGTGAAATCTTAGTAATAGGTGATTTTTAGATATTTGGAACCCCACACTTATCAATAACACGTAAAAGCTATGTGTGTCAGCTGTTTGCTCCGTTGTACAAGAACAATGGCGTTTCTTTGGCGCCAAATAAATTTGATCAATTTACCTTGTGGTGAATCTTGATTGTAATCCACTGAATCCGTGTTGAAGGATCAATGTTAATTGCACCGTATATGTTTAGTGCAATCACTTTATCCAAGCGAAGAATCTTGGATATTTTTTGGAGCAAATGGACTGTATCTTGGTTTGGTTGAATAAAACACGGTTCTTTCCTTTTTTCAACTGTATATTTTTGTAACCTTTTATAATGTTGAAGATGTTTTGCTTTATTTGACAAGATATGTTGTAACTTATTTTTACGAGTACTTGATGTGACTATGTTTTTTTTGACTTTCTTGTTGCCTCACAACCGAACTAAAAAACGGTCGCAAAACAAAATGAAATGCAAAATGTTTGCAATTCTGAACAATTAGGTTAGTACTGGTTAGTATACCTAACATAAGGAAAAAGGAGAGATCTACAGTTTAATTTTCGATATAATTCGTCTTATTTAAATTAAAAACACATAGCTACATCTTTGTTCATAATTTAGTACTAACGTCGTAACAAGTCGTAACATAGAAAGTCGTAACGCAGAAACTTCGGATATGTTCAATAATCGTTTAACGTCGGAAATGTTCAATAATCGTTTAACGTAAGAAATGTTCGACAATTCGTTTCTTCGTTCGGGGAATCCCCCGTGTAGTCACGTAGTGTCGTAGTAAATGAATGGTTTTAAAGTGAAATTAAAAATTGTTTTCATTTATATTTACTGTTTTGTGATTAATACTTACTTATTTTTTCATATCTTTGTAATTTGTTATAAATGATAAGAGAAATAAATATAGTAGGGGAGAGGCATGTAAGTTGACTATGCATGTAAGATGACCACCCAGTCTTTTTGAAGAAACTACAAATGGCAACTCCGAAATTTTAACTGCCCACGTGCTCATTGACATGGCCATCAATTTTTATGTAGTTTAGAAACGTCCAGACGCGACGCAGTAGTTCCTGTAGACATTGTGTAAAACAAAATTGAGAAATATTAAAATATTGATTTTTGCGTGCGTTAATAAAGTGATTATTTTCGTTCAAATTGCAAGGTAAATATGTGCTTAACTTGTTTTTCATTGAATTTTAATGATTCAAAGTGAATTCCAAACATAATCGTGTTTGTGTTTGTGTGCGTTTCAAAATGGTCGAGAATGTAAGATGACCACATTTGTGGCATGTAAGATGACCACCCCAGTTTTTCTACTGTTTGCATTGTAAAACCATTTTTTATAACATTATTTATTACATCAAGTGATGATGATTAATTAATTCATCTTTTTTTATTCTGTTTTTTTAACTTTTGTACTTAAAACTCAATAAAAAATCATTAATTTTGTATATCAGTTGGTTTCATTTAAGTTTTTTGACTTTTCAGCAACTTTTTAGGGGGTGGTCAACTTACATGCCAAAAATTAAAATTTCCAATTTTCGACTCTTCGGGAGAACGGTCATAACTCTTTTGTTTCTTGAGTAATCTAATAAGTATCTTTAGCAAAATTTTAGCTAAAGACCTCTTCTTTCCAATGGTGTAAAGGAATCCAAAAAATTTCAATTTGAAGATGAGTTATGAGCAAAAATCCTAAGGGTGGTCAAATTACAAGCCTTTCCCTACTTAATTAACTTTGTTATATTATTGTTTTTATATTTTCAGCAAAAAATACAAGTAACAAAAATGTGTCCATTAACTACTAAGGCCCGCGGACGAAACGTAAATATTATTCTGGCCCCTGTTATAGAAAAGGTTGCCCACCCCTGGTCTAGACAACGACAAAGACAACTATATGGAAGTGCATAAGACATCTCTTACATTACATTCTACGTTCCATTCCGTTACGCTAAATTTGTGCATAAATCGACCATAAATGTGAATAAATAAGTATCTTAAATTTTAGCTCAATAGCTGTAACAGTTTTCTCAAATTTAATTCCTAAAAAGCAGCTTGAAAACGACTGTTCACAGTAGGTAACCCCCTTAAGAAACGAACATAAATTGCATATTTTTGTGGTAATTTTGCAATAATCAAAAAAAAATTTTCACATGTCAAACATTAAATAGGCATTATTTAAGGTATATATTTATATTATAATTAGAAATACCAGAAAAGTATAAAATGGTAATTTTATATGCACGATATCAAATACTGCCGTGTGCAGTATTTACAATGTGGTCGGCATTTGAGATGAGCAAGAATGCAATTTTCTAACCGACGCCGACGTGTAATTAACATTTTATAAAAATGGGTGCCAAGAAAAAAAATGTGGAACATCAATTATTAGGTTTGTTTCATCGCGAACAAATTGAACAGTTCTAGAACTACCGATTCTAGTTCAGATTGTTCTAATACGCATGCGTTCGCAATTACTACTTTAGAACTAGTAGACCTCCATCAAGTTAGCCCCCCTTTAATCGAATTTTTAAATTTTTCTTATGCCAAACGTTTGGTAATCGTTAGGTAAGATTTGGTAGTTCGATTAAAAGTTTTGGTAGTTCTTTGTTTTTTCGTAATTAACCAATCAAATTTTTTTGTCAAGTTAGCCCCCCTTCAATCGATTTTTTAACTTTTTTGTAGCTCATTTGATCGATTATAATACGCAGAGGTTTGGTACCCCAATAAAAAGTTTTGGTAGTTTCTAATTTGGTGGTAAATAATTAATTAAGTTGGAAGTTTACTTATACGCACGCGCTAAACTTCACGTGTATACAACAATAATTGTTTATTGCCAATTTGGTCTAATTTAAACCATTTTTTAAACTTTTTTTAATGCCAAGCGATAGGTCATCGTCATGAAAGGTTTATTAGTTCGATTAAAAGTTTTGGTAGTTCTTTGTTTTTTCGTAATTAGTTAACTAATCAAATTTTTTTGTCAAGTTAGTCCCCTTCAATCGATTTTTCAACTTTTGTTTAGCTCATTTGATAGATTATAATAATATGTAGAAATATGGTAGCCCTATAAAAAGTTTTCGTAGTCACTAATTTGGTCAAATGATTAATTAATTTTTAAGATGAATCATTTATACAACAAACATGAAAAATGTAACTATGCATTATACAAAAAGTTTGCGCTGCATTCTAATAAGATGATTTAATAAGATTATAAGGACACTTGATATGAATAACATTGTAACTCTATTTTGCTTATTTTACATGAGAGCATTTTAAAGATTTTTTGCTACATATAATTTGCAATGATGTTATTAACATTATTTATTAATTAAATTAACTTAACAGTAATTAAATTAACAGTATTTTTAATTGAGATAGGACGACGATTCATAAACCAAAATTATAGTTTGTTCTTTGGGGAAGCCGTTTACAGCATAGTTGGATAACATATTATATCAGGTGTCGATAAAGTGCACATTACACGCGGCCTTTTTCTCATGCGATCGGTTGCAGCAGCCGATCGCAGCAGCCGAATGCACGTGCAACCGAATGCATATGGCTATGCGATGCATAGCCGTGGTGCGATTTTCGTATTTTAACAATTTATCACAAATTTTAACTCACAAAAAAAATTAACAAATTTAACCACACAACATAAAAGTACAATATTTTTACGTCAATTTTATCTATTTTTATAACTTCAATAACATCAAATGTTAATAGAAATCACTAGATTGCATGAGAAAGCGCATATAAAATAGAACGAGTTCTATTTAAAGCCATGCGATTTAAAAAGGCATGGCGATCAATTGCTGAATGGGTTGCCTATGCGATTAGCTGATTAGGTGGCTGCTGCAACCGATCGCATAACAAAAACGCCGCGTGTAATGTGCGCTTAAGAAATAATACAATCTGCGCTATACATTGTATGTTATATCGCATAAGTAAAACTTCAAAATTAATTAATTATATGACCAAATTAGTGACTACGAAAACTTTTTATTGGGGTACCAAACTTCTGCGTATTATAATCTATCAAATGAGCTAAACAAAAGTTGAAAAATCGATTGAAGGGGACTAACTTGACAAAAAAATTTGATTAGTTAACTAATTACGAAAAAACAAAGAACTACCAAAACTTTTAAACGAACTAATAAACCTTTCATGACGATGACCTATCGCTTGGCATTAAAACAAGGTTAAAAAATGGTTTAAATTAGACCAAATTGGCAATAAACAATTATTGTTGTATACACGTGAAGTTTAGCGCGTGCGTATAAGTAAACTTCCAACTTAATAAATTATTTACCACCAAATTAGAAACTACCAAAACTTTTTATTGGGGTACCAAACCTCTGCGTATTATAATCGATCAAATGAGCTAAAAAAAAGTTAAAAAATCGATTGAAGGGGGGCTAACTTGACAAAAAAATTTGATTGGTTAATTACGAAAAAACAAAGAACTACCAAAACTTTTAATCGAACTACCAAATCTTACCTAACGATTACCAAACGTTTGGCATAAGAAAAAGTTAAAAATTCGATTAAAGGGGGGCTAACTTAATGGAGGTAACTAGTAGTAAGAAAAAAGTTTGATGAAACAGTTTTAGTTCTAATTTTTCGGGAAAACTCGGACGTCGGATTGACTCGAGTTTTATTTTGAACTTTATTAAAACCCAACCTAAATTTGTTGTTGCAAATCATGCAGAAACGTACATTTATTTACATTCAATTATAAACATTTAAATTACAATTAGTCTTTTTCTCCAAATTCTTTATTAAATGACGAGACGCGTTTCGAGAATCTAATGTATTCTCATCATCGGTCGTTATTAACGGAAAAAACGTAAGAGGTGTCAAATTTTATACATAAAATTAAATTATTAAGAGTCGGTCATTAGTATATCAAATAAAAATAAACGAAACGCGTCTCCGAAATTACAAAACTCCGAAATATTGGGAAAAATAAAATGATTTTTGATATAAACATTTAAGTTGAAAAAATGAGTAATTCAGGTTTCAGTGATTTCAATGATGATATTGACAATGTCTCTAGTGATGAGGAAATTATGCTTGCACAATTTAGCACAAAAGTGCGTAATGAGTTAAAATAATTTTTAATTATTAAAATAAATAAAATAAAATAATTTGTTTATGCATTATTGGCGGTTAAAACAAGTATTCGTACTAGTACGTCTTCAGTCAGGATATTATGGGCGGTCTAGAACTACTAGTTCTTGCTGGTTCTTGCTTCTGAACAAGTACTGATTTGAACCGTTCTATAACTCACAATTAGGCTGATGAAACAGCGGACTAGTAGTTCGTAGAACCAGCAGTTCATATTTTAACGTTTGATGAAACAGATTTTAGTTAAAGAGCATGCGCATAGCTCTAGAACTAACGAGAACTCGTCGATGAAACAAACCTATTGATGAGCGAAAATTAATATTAAAATTAGTTTGGCAAGGAAAATCCAATCATGAACTGTTCGAGTAGGTAGGTAGGCCATATTTTATAGTGCAATTTGTAATTATTGAAAATTTTAAAAAAGACGGTAATCTTCAAAATAAACCTGGACGAGGAAATAAAGCTATCCTCATACCGAGACAAAAATTTAAAACGGCTGATCCTAAAACAAGTGTTCAAAATCTTACTGCTGAAGTGTCGAGACATATTAATAAATCTATTTCAACTGAATCAATTACAGTAGTTCTATGAAAATGAAACAACTGACCTTGTATTGCTTTATGGTAAAGTAAGTTGCTGAACGATTTGCAAGTGCCTTTGCGTATTGTTGTCCATTCCATTTTGCGTAAGCCAAACTTTGTGTATATTTTGCCAAACAATCATCAAATTTTTTTGCGGCAAAAAGAGCATTTGCTAATACACGAAGATTTTCTGACATCGCATCATCCTTGGATGTTGAAAGTAAATGATTTTCAATCCAGATTTTCTCTTGTTCTCGTCTCCTGCAAAAAGAGTACAAATCGTTCTTGGAAAAAATTCTTTATTAGATCAAATTTTACTTACGCTGTAGTAGCATAATTTCGGAAGATTTTAAATTCAGGTTTACCATTAATGGTATTCATTTTCACAATAAAATATATTGGATTTCCAATTAGTAGCTTCTGAAAATTCAAAATTCACGCACTTGCATACACGACTGCACACAAACGTTGTTAATCACCAACTACCACTTTCTTGCTAGCATGATAACTTGCTGGTATTTCCCGCCATGATATTTCCCGCAATATCTTAGCAGATTACAGTAGAGTGGGGGCAGGAAAGAGTTGTTGGGAAGGGTTTATCATAAACCTTGCAATATCTCTTACACTTACAGATTACAGAATAATTTATTTAATTTCACTAATTTTAGATTGATCCATATGCCACCCGGAGTATGGATGATTTTACGTTAAAAGATTATTGTCATTGATTGATTGAAAATGTCATTGATTGAATGGCTAAAAATCGATCCCGAAAATCCTCCGACCACAATCGCGAGGACGAAGGACGCCAAGAAACTAAAAAATGTAAAAAAGAAACTCGATTCATACAAATGGGTTGGATGGTAAATCGGCTGGTGATAAATTGAAACAAGTTCGAACCAATCAAGGTGTGAGGCACAAGAAAAGTGCGAGTTACAAAAACTTGTACTGTTGGCGACGCCGACGTCAAATAATGGCAACCGATTTATTTTTTCTCTTTGTACATTTTATGATAAATGTACACAGAGCCGTAGCAAGTTCTTCTGGCGCCTGAAGCAAATTTGAATATATGCCCCCCCCCCTCCAAAAGATTCTTATCATTTTGAAAATTTTATACTATTATTTATTAGCTTTTCAGAAAGGCAAGTTTTTATTTATTTTAAGATTTATATTTACAGACATCCAAAATTAAATAGTTTAAATGAAAGAGCATCGTGCAAAACAAATACAAAGTTGCTTAGAATCACAAATATACTTTTCTCCATTTAATTGCCGCAAATCATCAATAACATCATCAAAATCAACTTCTCCAGCTCCAGCAACTTCATTTTCTATAGATAAAATAACCAATTTTGATAGTCTTTCCTAGCCTTGATTTCAAATAATTCTTTATGAGTCTTAAAGCAAACTCATATCCTGACATATTGGCTCCATTGTCGTAACCTTGACGTCTTGCATCTTAAATATCGAGCTGATCGTCTTTTAATTTCTTCATTATATCAGATGCCAACCACTCGCCAATCTTTCCTTCAATAATAATGAAGTCAATAAAACTTTCTCCTATCTTCACTCTACCACTAACTCAGCCACTCGAAAAAATTTTTTGAGTGCTACACACTAAAGAACATGCTTATATCTGTCTATTAAAACAATAAAAAGTGTGAACATGGTCAAAACAACCCCAATATCGACGTTTGAAAAGTACGGGAAAGTCGCATCGAGTATGTGGCAGACCACGGTCGATGTGCATCAGTCGCCCGTGGTCCCTTGAAAATGCGTAAAATTTTTTCGCTCCGATTTCAATTTTTCTTTGAAATTCGGATAGATGGGGGTGTGATTAGTGGATATTAGTAATAAATATAATCAAAAAAATGGAAAATAACCCGCGTATTGCCGAAAAAGTGAAAAAATTAAATTTTTTTTCCGTCGAATTTTGGGGTGTGCATTCGATAAGGAGGGTAATCCATCGTCAAAACCTGCCCTTACGGGGCGCCGCTCCGCTCCGCTCCGCGTTGCACCCCTCCAGGGCGGTTTTGACTCTGGTTACTAGGCTAAACATACGAGAAGCGCCACGCATCAAGAAAACCGGGATAAATGCAACCGGGATGTGAGAGACCCTCGAAATAGCATTAAAAAGTATAGTTGCGGTATGGGGCAGTAAACTATTACGTTTCACCCCCAAAAAATAGCCTAAAAACAAAAAATAATCGATGCTACATGTACGACAGTCGAGCTGCATCTGCCGGTGCGAAATATTCTAAGTGTTAGGGTCATTCATAGCGCACGGACCGACCACAGAATGAGCGACGCGCTCGGAATCTCGTTAATTTTACCAAATTTTACATGAAAATTCGCTAAGTTCAAATTTGATTTTTTAAAAAGTTTGGACCATATTCACATTTTTTATTATTACAATTTGCTCAAATAAGTGTATTCTTTAGTGTGTAGCAGAAGAAATTTAGTTTCGAGTGGCTGAGTTATTAGTGGTAGAGTACCCGGATTAGCTATTGTTGGTCACTCCAAATAAATTGAAAATTTCCTATTGCAAAGAGGAAGGTTTATATAGTATACTGACAAGATATAATCAAAATTTTGAGTAAATCGTTTTTGAAGTTAGCTAATTTTCATGTAATTCAGTGGTAAAATTAACGAGATTCCCGCGCGTCGCTCATTCTGTGGTCGGTCCGTGCGTAATGAATGACCCTAACACCGGTGCAAAAACACAATTTTGCACCGGCAGATGCAGCTCGTCTCTCCTACATGTAACATCGATTATTTTTTGTTTTTACGCGATTTTTTGGGGGTGTAAGATCCCGGTTGCCTTCATCCCGGTGTTCTTGATGGATGGCGCCTTCTCGTATGTTTAGCTCTGCCGCGTAGCGGCGTACGCGATTAAAAAATCGCCCGGAGGGCCGTAGGGTAGGTTTTTTGATGCGCCCAATTCTGGCCGTGCCAGATCCACCCAAAAAAGTAATTTGCGCCATCAAAACCAGGTTTTCCCCATAGTTTTTTATGTTTATTTAGAGACCTTATTCTTAAAATATTTGTGGCTCTGAAAAGAACCGTTTTTTTATTCAGTTTGGCGACCGTGCTAGCGATGTTATAAGCACGGCAGTAGACTGGTAAATGCGCTACGCATCGAGCGACCGTAACATAAATATTTATAACCTCAGCTATGGGCGTGGCTTCGCCATGTATTTTACATGCAAAATTATGCTATTTTAAAATTGATTTTTCTCGAAATTTTGATTATATCTTCGCTTGTGAAAATTATGTCATTATCTAAATATATAAAAGAGAAGATCTGCTTGCTTGCGTGTTTGCGTGCTTGCGTGTTTGTTCGCTATACGTTCCTAGACCCGTGGACCGATCTCGACCAAATTTTGCACAGTTATTTTGTAGCTCCAGGCGCAACTATTCTCGCATATATGGAGAAGAAATTCGAGCGGGGAAAAAAGTTATTCGCTTTTTTCGAAAATCAAATCACAAGTTTGACAAAAAATTTAATTTGTCAAATAATTAATCTGACGTAGTCAGTGGCGGGGAAAAAAGTTATTCGCTTTTTTAGAAAATCAAATCACAAGTTTGACAAAAAATTTAATTTGTCAAATAATTAATCTGACGTACAGTCAGTGATTCAAAATACTGTCAACTGATGGCGGGGATGGCGGCTTTACTTCGAAAAATGCAAACCACTAACAAAAAACCACTAACAAATTAATCTGAATGCCGCGAATAAGACCGGAGCACTTTATATAGGTCGCAGAACTCGCCGGAATTGTGCAAGAAGACGCAGATCCACCTCTTCGTGGAAGATCCACCTCTTTGCGGAAGATTTAACTTTACATGAAGATATAACTTTACGTGAAGATTATGTGTATGTGTTGCATTAACTATGACATATTGTGTAGGAATAGAGCTGCACTGTGGCAGATTCTCCAACTGTGGCATATTTTTTCAGTATGCCACAAATTTTTTATCGTTGCAACACGATTGTGGCACTCTAATTTATACTATGGTAAGGTTTTTTTTTATTTTATAAAAATATGCCACAACGATTACAACCACTCGGTTGGGTAAATAGTTAGGTATTCCTATGGTTGTGACCTACTAGATATTTAGTGATAAAAGCGCCCTCTATACTTGGGTATTTCTTACAGGTGTGCAATTAAGTACGGCATACTAAATTAATATGCCATTGTTGAGCGTTTTGGAGAGGGTGATTGCAATTAACTGTGGCATGGATCACTCGACGTTACGATAATACACGATTAATGGAGCCTCCCCTCCGAAGTTCCAACACCTACATTGAGCGTCTAAATATCAACACCATTGCTTGTCCTTGATAGCTTTAATGGTTAAAAAGTGTCAGCGATATTTGCAAGGCTTTATTCTTTAAATTATCACGTTAAAGCACATTGTTGGTATTAATAATTAATACATCGTAGTCGACTTGAATTTACAACTTGAACTCGATTTTTATTCCCGTTATGCAATTCAATAAAATTACCAAAATTTCTTTAATAACCTACTAGTACCTACAATCAAAATTCATACCAACATTCAACATTGTTAATACCAAGTTTTGTTTATTACGCACATTAGTTTTCTTAACTACATTTCAGTATCTCGCTATCAATTTGATAGCGTGTAGGTAGTACATATTTCAAGGATGTAGAATTTACATTATTTGCTTTTATGCTAGTCTGCATTTTTGCCGCTGTATTAAAAGATATCGTCAAGCACTAAAATTGTGTGTCATAGGTAGGGGTGCGCGATTATGAAATTTCATAATCGATTATCGATGATAAGGGAGCGTTCAAGTATTACGTAACGCAATTTTTGGAGATTTTTGACCCCCCCCCTCCCCCCATGTAACGCGCCGTAACGTTTTTCTATACCCCCTCCCCCCTAGTAAAACGTTACGTAACCACCAAGTGACCATTTTTATACCTAAAAGTCACAATTATGTGGCAAAAACAATGTTACGTAACGCGTAGTTCAAACCCCCCCTCCCGCCCCTGTAACGCATCGTAACGTTTTACAAGACCCCCCCCCTCCCCCCAAATTCGTTACGTAATACTTGAACGCTCCCTAAAAAATAATCGATTTTTTTCGATTAATCGATTATTGAAATAATCGATTATTCATAATCGAGTTATGAGTTCATAATCGATTATGATGCGCATATAATCGATTAATCGATCACCGTAATTCGAATAATCGATTAATTCGGTCGTTCTAATTGCTGTTGGGGTTGGGATTACGTTTAAGTTTAAAAAGTTGTATTTATTAAAACAAGATATTATGCTTATACACAATAAACCTGTTACCAATAAAAAATAAAGTATTCTATAATCGATTATTTTGCACAATAGATTATTTTCAAAATCGATTATTTTCATAATCGATTATTTCCACAATCGATTATTTCCACAATCGATTATTTTCACAATCGATTAATCGATTATTATAAATTATCATAATCGATTATGAAATAATCGATTATCGCACCCCTAGCGAATAAATGAAACAGATGGTTTGTAAAACCACAATTCGGTTCATATTTTGGTGTGAATTTTATATTTCCTAAACATTTGTTAAATATTCTTTCAGTTTGATTTAATTCTTCGTCATGAAAACGTTAATTTGCCTTCTGTGCGTATTTAGTTTGTGCGTTTTATTTAAATTTTAAATTATTCAAAATTTTATTTAAAAGGCACTTTTTAAACAGTTTTTATAATACTGAAATAAAATTAATTCGTATTCGTATTTGAATTTCGATTTCATTTATTAAATGTTCTATAATACAAAAAATACAATATTTTCAAATTTAATAAAAATAACAGATTTAAATTACAAATACCCACCAAATTAATACAATGCTATACGCGAATTTAAAATCTTCCTCCCAATTACGTCGATGCCCAAACGAAACGAGTTTTGGTTTCAAATTCGGCATAGCGTTATAAGTGTATCGTGATAATAACTAGCATAATATAATAGCAGATAAATAATTAGCAATAGTTGCACTTTTGAAACAAAGTGGCGGGCATAATAAAATCTTTATGACATGATTCATCAGGTACTGTACTACGTAACATCCTTGAGTTGTGATACCTTATCACAACTGCAAATTTTACAATTTTAATTTTCTAAAACAATTTAGAAAAAATATCGTATACCAAAATCAACATTATTTTTATTACACATTTAAAAATAATAAAATTTATAATTTTCTAATTTCATTTGAAACTCTATAAAAATGAATTCACAGATGTTGGAAATGTTCGAAAACTCCGAGCAACATGCAAACGGTAAAACGTCTGAAAATTAATCTGACATTGTTCCACCATGATACACGTCTTTGTTTTTGAAGTTATTGGCTCTTTGGTGTAATGAATACGTTTTAGCCTATTGACTTCACTAATAAACGGATTTTTTCTAGCCACTCGGCCGTTATAACTAGGGGTGCGCGATTATGAAATTTCATAATCGATTATAAAAAATAATCGATTGTTTTCGATTAATCGATCATAATCGTATCGAGTTCATAATCAATTATGAACTCATAACTCGATTATGAATTCATAGTCGATTATGAACTCATAATAAGGGTTACTAAGTTACTATCTAATTTATTATACAAAAAGATAACAAAAATTAACAATTACAACTAGGAACGTTTTGGAACATAATTGAAATTCATTGACAATAAAATCAATTGTTCCGAATGTTCAGATGTCGGTGAATTTCTTAAATCGGTAACATTTGGCCTCCACGGCTAAACACTCGTTCTGAAGCAACACTTGTTCCTTGAATACATAAATATTTTCTTGCCATAGCTGCCAGTGCCGGAAATGTTCTCCAATTCCTAATTTGAGAATTTTCATTATTTATTTTCACAATCGATTATTTTTATAATCGATTATTTCCACAATCGATTATTTCTATAATCGATTAATCGATTATTATAAATTATCATAATCGTTATTTTCTAAGAAGGTACTCTGTACATCTTCTAAAATATTTACAAATCACCTGTCGGTTTCACCATCAATTGGGGATTTTAACCCCCCAAATGGGTTTTTCGCGTATAACCTGCTTGAATTAATTATGAAAAATGTTTATTAAAAACTATATTTATACTAGTACTACTATCTACTTTATCAAAATTATTAAAAAAATTAAATTTAATGAAAAAGAGATTTTATTTCGAATTCTTGAATTAAAATAAAATTTGTTTTAAATACGAAGTACATAGTAAGTGCGTACAGCCTTACTAGCGGGAAATATTTTGAGGCTACGTACTATATTAATATTATGTAGTAGCAGTAGTACACATTATAGTAATTTAGCTCTAGCTTTGCTTAGCGTGGCTCCATTTCCCCGGCACCCCCACCACAAAATATTCAAATCGGACTTGGTGGAATCGTTTGTATCAAAAAGACAAAGATGAAAAGCTGAAAGCAAGCTAAGTAGAAAAGTTCTAGACCAACGCGCATACGCCGCTTTTACAGGGGTGGCTTGAGTACATCATAAAAAACTTTTTCCCCCCTCTATTAAGGAAAATAATGGTGGATATTAATATTATAATTATAATAAATAATAATGTGCAATCTATATTAAAGAAAAGTTTTTACGAAGTTATGAGTATTTCCAATTTTAGAGAACTCCGAGCAAGTTACGCTTGGTTACATTTCATTCAGCAGAAAAGATGAACAAGAGTTATTTTAAGTATACAATTTTATTATATTAATATAAAAGAAAACAAACTAAATAATTAATAAAATGTACAATTATTAATATATTAAATAGTATAAATCAAAAATTGACAATTAGTTGCTACTATTGATTGTCTCACTATCTTGGACCGATCTTTTAGGTCGTCATAACGTTCCCATTTTCCAGAACTGTTACGCCAACAGTAACAGACGTAGAAAATGAAAAATGAAAACAGAAAATGACGTAGTGACGCATTCACATACTTTAATATTGGAGGTAGAAAACTAATAGCACCTTGAAAATGGTAAACCGTATCGTTCAGCACAATTTGAAGGGGAACTTCTTTTAAAGGAATATTTAATTCAATTGGTGAATTTGATGTAGATGGTCCACATATTTCAAACAATACTTGTTGACCAAAAACTACCTTTTTTTCGTACTGGGAACTTGAAATTTAATGCATCTTGAAGGTTTAGTACACTACTATCTGGAAAATTTACCACTCTCGAAGGATATCGCGTTTCAATTTTATGCTTACATTTAACACACGTACGGCCCTCTATAACTGATGGATTATCTTTGAATAATGCATTACATAAGTAATACGCGGTACTTGCAGCATCCACTTCGACGTGATTATTTGGTAGGTCTTTCTTATTGGTAATAATACCGATTAAAATAGAAGCCCGCTTCCTATATGTTTGTGCGTTTGATACCATCTCGCATAGCATGTGCAACACGCTCGTTTAGTAGATGTGACTTATTTCGATTGATAAAATTCGCATAATTAGAGCTTGCAAAACATTATTATGGAATATAAGAAGCTTGCAAAACATCTATTATGGTCCGGTCTGTGATGCTGAAGGCCGAACAACTATGGCCTTCACGGATCTATTATGGTCCGGTCTGTGAGGCCGAAGGCCGAACAACTATGGCCTTCACGGATCTATTATGGTCCGGTCTGTGAGGCCGAAGGTCGAACAACTATCGCCTTCACGGATCTATTATGGTCCGGTCTGTGAGGCCGAAGGCCGAACAACTTTGACCTTCACGGATCTATTATGGTCCGGTCTGTGAGGCCGAAGGCCGAACTACTATGGCCTTCACGGATCTATTATGGTCCGGTCTGTGAGGCCGAAGGCCGAACAACTATGGCCTTCACGGATCTATTATTGTCCGCCCTGTGAGGCCGAAGGCCGAACAACTTTGGCCTTCACGGATCTATTATGGTCCGGTCTGTGAGGCCGAAGGCCGAACAACTATGGCCTTCACGGATCTATTATGGTTCGCCCTGTGAGGCCGAAGGCCGAACAACTATGGCCTTCACCGATCTATTATGGTCTTTCCCCTGTGAGGCCGAAGGCCGAACAACTATGGCCTTCGCGGATCTATCATGGTCCTCTCTCTGTGAGGCCGAAGGCCGAACAACTATGGCCTTCGCGGATCTATTATGGTCCTCCCCCTGTGAGGCCGAAGGCCGAACAACTATGGCCTACACGGATCTATTCTGGGTCTAGATGGCTAAGGGCGGCGGATGCCGCCCGTGCCAGCTAGTACTATATAAACCTTCCTCTTTGCAATAGGAAATTTTCAATTTATTTGGAGTGACCAACAATATAGGTAATCCGACCCCTCGGTTTCAACTTTTCTTTTTTTTTTATTCTTGACTTTGACACACATAATATCCTACATTGTATTCTGATAAAAACGTGTTGTAATGAGGTTGCATTTTTGTACAGTATTTTATTTTTACAGATAGTACAGTATTTTTATTTCATGATACGGTTGCGTATCGATATATTGCATACAGGGCGGATTTTAAAGTGCCGCCCGAAAATAAGGTAGACCAATATTTTTAGTATAAAAAATTTGTAAAGGTTTAGAGCCCCCATTGCGATGGCGAAGATGCCATCATTGATTTTGATAAGGTCGATATTGATGACATTATTGAGTTTGTTGATGGTTTTGGTTCAAATTGGCTTTTATTAGGTTTAGATTTATTAAATGGAAGTCGTGCTTGTTTTCCAAATTACAAAATTCACATAATTCATGTATAGGTTTAATTTTAATTACTTATATGATTTATATCATCTGCTATTTGACAATTTTTTAAATTAATAAATTTTGATTCAATATAATATAATGTGACCTAAACGTTCATGCCAAATTTTATAATTATTTGCAGTACTCACATTTATTCGACTTCTCAAGTTAACCAAACCACCAAGTAATTTTTTTAAAAATATACTAAATAAACCATTTGAAGACTTACCGGGTACGGTAACCTATCTGTGGCCACTCCAAATAAATTGAAAATTTCCTATTGCAAAGAGGAAGGTTTATATAGTTTACTGATATAATTTAAACATGCGAAAGTAGATATTATCTAAATTTTGAGTAAATCGAATTTGAACTTTGCAAATTTACATGTAAAATTTAACGAGATTCCGTGCGTGGCTCATTCTGTTGACAGTCCGTGCAGTTTGAATGACTCTAACACTTAGAGTATTTCGCACCGGCAGATGCAGCTCGTCTCTCGGTACATGTAAATCGATTATTTTTTATTTTTACGCGATTTTTTGGGGGTGAAACGTAATAGTTTACTGCCCCATACCGCAACTATACTTTTTAATGCTATTTCGAGGTTCTCTCACATCCCGGTTTCATTTATCCCGGTTTTCTTGATGGGTGGCGCCTTCTCGTATGTTTAGCCTAGTAGCCAGAGTCAAAACCGCCCTGGAGGGGTGCAGAGCGGCGCCCTGAAAGGGTAGGTTTTGACGATGGATAAACCTCCCTATCGAATGTACACCCCAAAAATCGAAGAAAAAGTCGCTAAATTTACGTACTTTCAAAGTGATTTTTCTCGAAATTTTATGTATACTTTTGCAAGTGAAATTTTTACAGTATACTCTATAAACCTTCCTCTTTGCTATAGGAAATTTTCAATTTTTTTGGGGTGACCACCCTTAGGTTACCGTCCCCGTATTAAGGCAGCCACAGACTCACGGCTTTGTTCGACGTACTTGTTCGACTGCTTTGTTCGACGAGCAAGTCTGTGGGTGTGTGGCAGTAATTCCGTCGTACTTGTTCGCCAACAAGAACGACGGATTTGTTCGACGGTTTTGTTCGACGGCTTTGATCTCTGTCTCTCTGTCTCTATCTCTCTAACTATCTCTGTCTTGATAACACCGTCGAACAAGTCTGCAAGTCTGTGGCCTATTCGAACTGGCGTACTTGTTCGATGACTTGCTCGTCGAACAAAGCAGTCGAACAAGTACGTCGAACAAAGCCGTGAGTCTGTGGCTGCCTTTTTATACATAAATATACATAAAAATTTAATTTTACTTACATTTACTTATTCTTTTAATTCCTCAATCAGCGCTTTTCAAACTTCTGGAAAAATTACAGAGATCAATTGTTTAGAAATTTTAAATAAATACTGCAAACTTGTACATGAATCTCCAGTCGCTAAAAAAACGCCGAGTCAACGCTAATCGTTCTTGCACAGAAAAACATTTTCTAAATTTGGTATCTTTCTTGCTAATTTTAGAACCGATGGCGTTGATTACATATTCGAAATCTTCAGATGACATCCGAACGAGATTGTGAAAATGCCCACTGCTTTCTTGTAGTCTAATTTCAGTCAATAAATTGAAAACATTGTGTGACTGTCGACTTTCATACAATTTTGTAATCCACCATCGTGGATTTTTCTGCTTTTGTACACCGTGCATTACAACGAACGCTGCACTCGCAATAATAACGTTTCGTCTTCTTTCTGCCATTTCTTAATGTGCACTGGACCACAACTTTGCACCCACCTGTAGTATTTGTGTTTTAAGACTCGTTGTCATATATTTTAGTTAGGGGGTGTTTTGGCGTTAAAACGCCACGCCTGCCGAACTTGTAGTGAGTTTATCTATATATCAGCCGCCCACTTTGGACGCACAACTTGCGACAGCGCTGATCGATGCCTCAGTTGATCCGCTAGTGCTTATTTGGCAAGCCCTATGCACACTGGTTCTGTATATCTACAGGATCTTTCCGTATCAGCTATTGAGACGCGCCGTGTCGGGGTTGAGGCGTCCCATCATTTGGGACCAGTCCCTATTAAATTCGGACGAACCTGTTGTGAGATAAAGAAAAACAACCCCTTGGCAACAAAAGAATCATTAATTTCCTGTTGGTCAGTTCTTATGAAAACTTAAAATGGAGTTCACTTATGACGTTTTCACAAATTATAGATGCATGTGAACTCAAACGAACTATGGCAGAAACTGAAGTCTGCTGCGTGTACCTACTGAAATTTCTTAACGAAGTTCGCTAGGTGTAAAAGCGTAGGTATAGATGGGGGAACATTCATAATGTAACGCATTTGATCGCTTATCAGAAATTCGAAAATGAAAATTGAAACAATATACAAGGCAAGTCAAAAGTGACCGTTAAAAAATAGCAATTATTATAACTGCAATAGAAAAATTACTCATTGCCTTATTAGATTATACTTACGTAGTCAGCTGAATTGCATACGTGCATTATAAATTAACGCAATTTGGCATTCTTTTTGACATGTCAGGTAACACGATTTCCATTGTCAAAATCGTGCAAAATTGTTATCGCTAATTTCTAATGCGTTTATGCGATTGCTAATGAAAATATTTTTTGGTAAAATTTTATTGTCAAAATTCTGGCATGTATAATTTGTTCAGGGTTATTTGAGAGAGCGATATTTGAGAAATAGGACTATTTTAGGGCACCTTCCATTTTAATAGGAATTCCATGAATTATTTAGAAAACTGCGATTGCCTATTTTGGATTGAAAACTGGCTCTAATAAATAGAATTTTCGCCATCTATACCGTTAAAATGTGCCTAATAAAATGCGAAACGCGCTGATAACTTTAAAATTAAAAAATTTTCAATTTTTCTCGGCACCTGGGTCTGGAATACTGATGAACCTATGTCCACAGAATGTCAGCTCTTCAGGTGGTCCAGAATCGTGAGTGAGTGAGCCAGCTACCTTTAACATTTAAGATCATACAGTGTACCGAATAGAGCCGTCAAGAATAAGAAAAAAGAAAACCAGTAATGCTCCGAGGCTCAGACGGAGTACCTGCCCTTATGCTGAAAGAGATCTATGACAACCGCCCCGAAATTCTCTTCAAAAACCTCGTACAGACCAATTTGCCTAATTGACCATGTAGGAAAACTGTTTGAAGAAATAATTGAGTTGGGCGATTTGGCAGAGAACTAGTTCGACTTCCGAAAGGGTAGATAAACGCTTGACAAAAAATGACAAAGAATGTGTAGAACTTCATTATCTAAATAAATTAAGATGTATTGAAGTTGATAACAGTGGCAGTGGAACAGGCATTCTTTTCATTTGAAGGAGAATATTTAGAAGGTACCTGACTGCCATGGGATCCCGAAATTGTCTTATCAGATATTTTTATATGGATGAATACGAATGCCAACTGGTGATTGAACCCAACAAATTTAAAGATGAGGTCAAACTTTTGAAAAGATCCGTAGATTATGTGATGTACATATGGAAAGTGAATTTTTAACGTTCCTAAATAATAAGAGAAACGAAAACATTCAGTTTACGAGCAAATATGAAAACTACGAAAGGGATTAACATCATGTAATGTATTGTCAAAAATAAGGACTATAACGTAGGGGTTATTAAGAAAATGACAAAAAGCTGGAAGGAAAGAAATGTCAAGAACAAAAGTATGGATGCAAATATGAGAGACGGAAATAATTAGATCTCATATCTTCAAATTAAATTACACGAATAGGTACTTATTGGAAAGTACAAAATTCGAACATCATTAAACAAAATTATCTTGTTAACCCAAACAATCGCACACACAGCGTTTGTTATTTATCATCATGAATTTATTATTTTGTTTATTCGCTTGGTATCAAAATGATATACACCGCTTAGATATTTCTTATTTAAAAATTTTATCTTCTTCAAATGTAGCCGACATCGGTAGCTGCATTCGTAAATAAATAATTTTTATTTTGTTTATGAAAATATTACAATAACAACTGCCGATATGATAAGCTAGTCTGAATTTTAACAAAAGATATTTTTTGGTGTCATTGGTCAATTATTTCAATTTTCAATTATTTGCACAGCCAGGGTTCGAATCCAAGTTGAGAAACATATTTTTCAGCATACCATCTTCCTAAAAAGCTATTAAAATATTTTCTGAAAGATTAATATGACAATTTCGTTCATAATAATTCAACCAATAGGATGTTACAATCTCATCAATTTGAACCAATCATAATCTACTTCCTTTGACAATACAGACCACGGTGCTGTATTGTCGCGGCAATACGACCACCGTGGTCTGTATTGTCAAATTTCCATAGTAACGATGGAAACTACGTGAACGCATACTATAAATTATTTGTTGTCAGAAAAAATTGAAATTTTATTTACGAAATTGTCAAACGAATTCCACACGATACTATAAAATTGTCGGTTAATTTTTAAACCATGGAATCTTCGTGTTTGTCGCCATTTAAAATCACCATTCGTGCTAAAGCAGTCATGGTGATTTTAAGGGCGACAGCAAACACTCAGTTCCAGTTTCAAAAATTATTGCCGACAATTTGATAGTCTCTTGTGGTATTATATATGAAAATAATTAAATTTTAAAAATCAATATAAATGCATAGGTACATTGAAACAAAACCAAAAATTTTAATAAAATTCAGAATAATGAAATATTATGAATTAAAAAAGGGGGAAGGATAACTTGAATGAAAAGTTAGAAAAAGCGATAGCATACGAGATCGATGTATCGAAATTATTATTCCATCATCAGGCATGCATAATAATCAAGAAATACACAAATTAAAAATAAAAAGTAGAAATAAGCAGGGAATAGAAAAATATCGCATAAACTTGTTAGAAATGTGTGGTGATTTTGTCAAAAAATTCATTTTTTCGAATACTCCCAGTCAATTCCGGAAGCTGTTTTTAATGAATTATATTATCCTCTTTGGGATCTACAATGAACCCCAAGAGACTTATTATGATTTTAAGATTTAAGAAATATTTACGAGGAATAAGAGGTTTGCTGACGATGATCTCTTGCAGATGAAGCCCATTTTGACGAATGTTTTTAATGGCATAATGAAATCAATTTCAAGAAGTATAAATTGCACTGATGTTCTTGTTTATGACCTTGTCGCCCCAACCAAATCGGTTGGTGTGTAAGCACTATCACTTCGGTTTTTGAAGACTTCGTCGAAGAAATCGTTTTTTTATTTATATGTAAACAAAATGATGGAAATTATTTGCAAAACATATTATATTAATTCGGATTTTCATCGTTCTTTTCCGTATACATATTCAAATGTGGGTACTGTAAGCTCCTATTTTTACTTACCCATTTTTACTTTTTAGTTGTTGAAGTTTCGTGGAGTGAGTCAGTACGTCGCAGTTGGGTATCGCAACACGGATTGTTATCAGAAACTTAAAGCCGTTCTTCAAGGTTACTTCAAAATGAACTCCAAAAGTGATTGTTCAAACATTTTGGAAAACGAACAAACCGAGTACCAAGTTTTCCGGAGATTTTATGACTGGTAAATAATTTTTTTTTGTTTTCAAATTTTTTAAAATTCCAAAAAATACATTTTAAAACAATGCATTTTGACGGAAAATTTTGTATCTATTAAACGGTTTAAGTTTCAAAAAAATGTGAAAATCGTGGTCATGGGAAAGCTTTTCATAGAAAATTCTCACATATTATAGGCAGGTGCCGTGGTGGAAGATACATATTATATAGCAATAGATCAAGGGGTTCCGACTAGGAAATTAGTGACAATTCAATTCTTCAATTCCAATCTAATTCAAGTAATTCATTAAATTACATTCAGTGCAAATAATTCGGTTTAATTCAATAAAATTCCATTCAAATTCAGTAAAATTTTATCACTTCATTCAATTCGGTAAAATTTTATTATTTCAATTCGTATCAATTCATTTCTATCCAATTCAATTTAATACTAATCCAGTATATCAATTTTTAAATTTCGAATGAAATCTTTGGTGACGATCGGTGCTTACTCTACTAAAATGATTTCCCCTATTTCTTAGTATTATGGTTCCAAAATTTGATTTCATGTTTATCAACTTTATTGCTGTTGTAAGTTTTTACTGAAAATGGACCATTAATTGACCGAATTTTTTTAAGTCATCCACATCCACGTTATTTACATTGGTTAATTCTTAAAACTCTTCCTCTATGTTATCAGATATCCCATCTAACTCATTTTCATTAAACACTCGGGAAGAAATCATTCCTTTCTAAATAAATCGACTAAAACGTATACAATTTTCTAAAACTTACTTAAATAAAAGTATAGAATTTTGGGACACTGTAAATTTTAATCATGAAAGTATAAGTAAGTACAATTTATTTGTTTCGGATGGCAAACAAATTGTGTGTCGAAAAAAGAATTTTCAACGAAATAAAGAAAACATGAATGTGTGGAACAATTGAAACACGATGGCACTTCAGTTTTAGCTTGGCCGCACATCTCGCGGAATTTTTTTAATCTACGAGTATGATCCATTTAACTAGTTATAAATTATAAAATTCTAAACTATGTGTTAGAATTTCATTCATATAACAAATGAATTTTTGAAAAACTGAATAAACGAAGAACACATTAAAATAGGAATTCCAATCATCGATGCTTTTTTTTGATATTTCAATTTTTTTGAAATTTCGCGTAAGTATGGCCTTCTTAATGAAGGAAAACTATTTTATGTCAGTTACATTAATTTAGTTTTACATATTTAACCAATTTTGATATTAAAACTTTATTTAAAAAAATTATTATTATTATTATTTTAAATAACTTTTTAAAAACCAGAATAAAAATACACAAATAGCTTTAAAGCCCGCATTTCATTACGGCTTCTACCAGCCAGCTTCTAGAAGCCCAAAATTTGTAATGCATTGGCTTATATGGAACCAAACTCACTTCGGCTGGTAGAAGCCAGGTAGAAGCAGGTCATAAAAAGTATCGAATTTTAGCAGCCCGGCTGCAAAAATACTCCACGTGGAGTACTGTACTTCTAATTGGTTAATATTTAGAATAAGGACTTATTATTGGATAATATTTCTATCCGATTATTTTGTTATATTTAAGTTATTATGAATCACTTCACGCTTCCACGAAAAGCCGAGCACTTTGAATTACATGTTTCGAGTACAAGTTTTATAATATTGTAAGCATACGCTGAGAAACAACGTAAAATTTTTCCACGCATTGCAAAAATTCGCGAATGTCGCAAAGAGAACTCTCAAAAAAATTGAAATTACCGAAATCGACGTAACACAAACATCAGTAAGAGACATGACCGATAAAGTCGGTACATCGAAATCTAATGTTAAAAATATAAAAGCTCGTAGTGGATTAAGAAGTTATATTATAATGTACAGAAAATCGCTAATAGGTCCAAAACTTAAAAATTTACAGCGAAAACTAGAGCGCGAAAATTGTATGCCGATTTTTTAACAAAATTTGAATGTGTAGTAATGGATTATAGGTGAGAGCAAAATTTCTTTTTAATTTTTTAATGTTAAATACTACCCGGTAAATTTAATAACTAATAATAAATTCCGTTTAAAAAATTTTTGCGCTTTTAAATTTAGCACAACAATACAGGAGGTCGGTTTTTTCGTGGACAAGTTTATTTAAAAAAAAAACATCCAAAAATAATCACCTTCTTTTATTGCTTTTTATTATGGGAATGATTAAAAAATTAGTATAAATATCTAATTAACGATGACATCGAATAACCAAAATTGTGTTACAACACATATTATCTAATAAGTAGAAGTATCTGGCTTGTGCAGCTTCAGTTGTAAAAATTTACAACTCCTGGCTGCACAAGCGGCCTGGTTAAAATTAATCTTTTATCAGGTAAAGTACACATGTCCACGTGGAGTCGCAAAGACATTTTCGTAATAGAAATATTATCCAATAATAAGTCCTTATTCTAAATATTAACCAATTACAACTACGGACCATTTTATATTATCCAATAATAAGTCCTTATTCTAAATATTAACCAATTAGAAGTACAGTACTCCACGTGGAGTATTTTTGCAGCCGGGCTGCTAAAATTCGATACTTTTATTACCTGCTTCTACCTGGCTTCTACCAGCCGAAGTGAATTTGGTTCCATATAAGCCAATGCATTACAAATTTTGGGCTTCTAGAAGCTGGCTGGTAGAAGCCGTAATGAAATGCGGGCTTAAGGCGATCATGAACTGAGAGGATTTAAGAAATGCATCGATATCCATAAAATAATATCCAAATATGAAAAAAATATTGTTTATGATGTCTATGACTAATTTATGACTCGAGTGTTGTTATGAGTTAAATCATGCTCAAATTTTTCTTTACGATAAAATTTCTTGTAAAAACTGTCGCCATATCCTAAAATTGCCCCTATTAAAAAAAAAGTACTGTAAAAAGCCCTGCAATACCATAAATAATTTAAAAAAGAAAATAATTCTTATTTTAAACACGCTTTCATAAAAATTGGCACTGAAAAAATTCGCCGGTCGTCGTGGGCGCAATTCTTACCATTAGCCCATAGTCAAAAATATTCTTGAGCCTAATAAAATATTGTTTAGTTTATGCATAAATTTCGAAAGAGGCTCTTTGTGGTAAAAAGCAACAACCTATTCAAAAATGTTTCTGAAACTTTTGAAGCAGAAGCTTATTTTTTAAATGGCATAATGAAATTAATTTCAAGAAGCAAAAAATTAGCTCTTGGTTAGGCGAAATACACAAAGAACTCCTCTGGTACGTGGGTATACTGCGAAATAAGCAGTTGTATCACGCGAATCTAATTTTTCTGGAAGAGACCATAATCGTTCTATTTATTAAAAAAAATTATTAGGAGCATAAATAATAATTAGGAACATACTATTTCGGATATCGATCGTTCTTTTCCGTTTATCCAAATGGGGATTACTTCACCAATTTTTACCATTGTTAGTTTCGCGGAGTTGTCAGTGTG
Organism: Podabrus alpinus; assembly: GCA_932274525.1. Lineage (NCBI taxonomy): Eukaryota > Metazoa > Arthropoda > Insecta > Coleoptera > Cantharidae > Podabrus > Podabrus alpinus. The sequence goes on from OW026454.1 coordinate 69,848,573, forward strand.
CAATAAGAGTCATCTCGAAGTTTGATAACTTAACACTGATTGTTATCAAAAACTCAAAGTGTGCCTTCAAGGTTACTTCGAAATGAACCCCAATAAAAATTATGCAAAGTGTTTTTTAAATAAACAAAACGAAAACGAGGTTTTCCGCAGATTTTATGACTGGTAAATAAAATTTTTTATTTTTCAAAATATTTATAGTAGATAAAATCTTTTGAAATTTTATAAAATACTTTTGGAAACAATGTCTTTTAGCGTAAAATTTTGTATTTGGCTGTTTAATGGGTTTAAATTTCGAAAAAATGTGATGGTGAAAATCATGGTCATAGGAAAGCTTTTCATAGAAAATTCTCAGATACAGATAGTTGCCATGTTTAACCCTGAAACAGCAACTTACTTTTTGTAACGTGTCCTGCACACTGGGGTTTTAGAGACCCCACCATTCTTTCAATTTCCAAAATTTCGGCAATTTTTTGGCGGAGCGATGTACGTCAAGTTGTTTTTTTTTGTACTCGTCTTTATTTTATCAGGTTCTGCCTAACAATTCCTATATTATGGCAAAAATTTTGTACCCCTTCGTAACAACTAACTTGAAGTTTATTGTTTTTAACTCCATCAACATCGTTTCAAATTTAACTTCTTCAAAGAAATCGTGTTTCAAAAATTTTACTGTTATAAATCACTAATTTATTATTGACCATAAAGAAAGCTAAAACAATTAACTTGAAGTTTATTATTTGTTTTATTGTACATATTTACGACGAATTGTTTAGGATTGGTGACTGATTTATTATAGGAAACGTGAAAATACAGCATTTGAGTATCGTCAAATTTAAAAATTTATCAAAATTACTTTTTTTTTAATGAAGTCTTTCTAAAACTCCCTTTGATATAAATCAGAAATTATTTGGCAATAAACAAAGATAATATTACATTAAACTAATTTAATGTTGACTTTTAAAAATATACGTAAACTGCACACTGGAGTCGGAGATCCCCATATAAATTTATTTTCTTTTGTTGTACTTCGCTCAATGACTAATTCAACTGTGGCAACTTAACGAACGGGTCCACAAAATGTGTAGTCATAAATAAATGTATCTGACACGGACGGATTTTGTACATAATTAATTTTTTACCATTAAGTTTATTTAAAAAAATTTTATATTCGGTAAAAATCTAAAATACTAAATCATATGCGCAATAAAAGTTCACATTTTGCTTTGTTTCAATTAGAAAACCAACGATTAATTTAAACCTTAACTATAATAAAAAAATAACATGTAAAATATACAAAGGTGGCTATCATAAGTTAAAAAAAAGGTAATTAAAATTAACAATGTGCCAAATGTGCGTTAAGACACTCAGATGTTTAAAAAAATTTAGAATATTAAAAATGGTAATTTAAGGGTAAAATTTCAATTAAGAAACTTAAAATAGTTACTTTCAGTGGTGTGCCCAGGGAGCGCACCCCCGGTCCTCTCTATCCAATACCGCTCTAGCCCCCAAATAAGCAAAATGTCATGTTTTAATGTCCTTTTACACCCCCCAAGGATTCTTGTCTGATATCTGAAAAGTAGCTAATTTTCTTCCCCTCTGAGCTCTTCAATTGAAGTCCCAAGCATAAATTAATTAACTCTATTTTGTATTAAAGCTTGGGGGTTTCCGATGAGTTATTGATAGTACTCAACTCTTGCGGTATGAAAAAAGATAAACAAAAATCCAATGAATATCTCCAAGAAGGAATTTCACATTGCGAAGCTAAACAATGGGAAGATGGCCTTTACAAGTTTACCAAAAGTTTGAGATACGCTGTTTACAAAAACGAACCATACGCATTGGCGCTTATACACCGCTCCGAAGTGTATTTTATTTTGAAAGATTACTACGTAAGTTAAAAAATTTTCTATACGAATTCTTTTTTAAAATACAATTTCTAGAGTTGTATCCAAGACATAAATTTATGTTTGCAAGCCAAGTGTTCGGTTGAATTAGCAATAAAATCTTATTTACTTAAAGCGAAATGCTTCTTTCAATTAGGACAGCATATTGAATTACAACATACCATCGACGCTGGTTTTCGAGCTCTGGCGAACTTCTCCAATTTGCCTTCAGGCATTTCTTTTGAATCAGGTAAATTAGCAATGTTATACTTTCTAGGAGAAAATTTTCTTGCTTCAGTCAAGTTAATCCCAACGTCCAAGGTGGAAATAAATTGAAAAATCTCAAGTCATCATAGATCACGGAAGTTAAAATTTTTTTCTCAGTTTTAGATAAATACAAGAAGAAAGTCGATATATTTATGGATGAAATTACTTTCGAATTTGTAGAACCATGCAGTTTTGTTAAAAACGGTTATAAAAGACCTCCTCGAAATTTTAACAACCCAGATTGCCTCAAATACATGTAATTAGTTTTTATTTCAGTAAACTGTTTTTTGTTAAGATTTTTTAAACTCTTAGATATTCTCGTTCAAAACTTGTGGTTCGTGCGAATAGAAATATTCAACGTGGAGAAACCATTTTTCAAGAGAAAGCGTATGCTGTTGCTTTAAATGCGAATCTGGTGAAAAAAGATGCCTATTTTATTTCAAATCACTGCAGTTACTGTTTGAAAAAATCGAATAATTGCATTCCGTGAGTGTACACCACTTTTTAAATATTCATCTTATTTTAAAAATCCAAAATAAAACGCGAAAAATGGTAACCAAAAACAATAATTTTTTAGATGCAAACATTGCGTTAATGTTTTGTACTGCACAGAAAGATGTCGTAATATCGCTTGGATCGATTACCATCAATGGGAATGTAATTTAATGGATCGGGAAATGTTCACTACGAAGTATTTGCTGGCTTTTCGTACTTTAATTAACTACATTCGTAGTGGAAAGACGTATGCTGCGCATACCGAACAATATAACCTATTGCGTAACAACGTGCACTCGAAGGTCTACCTACACAATTTTCAAGCCAATATTCAAAAGATGAAAGAGCAAAATGTAAACGAACTTTATGAATGTGCATGTGTAAGTTTTATCAGTTTTTTCCAAATGCATGAGAAAGGACTCTTGGAAATGTCGTTTGCCTGTTTTTTAGAATGCCGTTTTTCTGGTTCTTCTGCTAAAAAATAACACCCAATTTTTCTACCACTTAAAGAAAACTTACTACCAGAGAAAAAGTATCGAAGACATAATTTACATCGTTGGAGGTTTGCTTTTGAGACAAAATATTCAGGTTATGCAAAACCTGTTGACAATAAACAGCGTCGATATCTCAAATTTGGATCCAGGTTCCAGCAAGAGCGTTGCAATTGCTACAGCCATTTGCCCTAACATATCGCAAATTCCTCATTCCTGTATTCCCAATATTTGCGAAATGTGAGTTTGCAATTGAAAAGTGTCATAAAACTTATGCATTTTATTATTTTAGCTTTGTTGAAAACTTTTGTATCGTAAAAGCGACCCAAGATATTCAAGAAGGAGAACGTATTTTTAGGGCTCACATGGGAGTGACTCATTTTAAATACTCGAGGGAGGAACGAAATCTATTGCTCAAAAGTTGTTCAATTGAGTGTTGTTGTGAAGCATGCGCTGATGTGAGCTGCAGCAAGGTAATGTACCTACATCCAGATCGAATTTGTTGAACATTTGCAAAATTTAAGGAAGCCTTAAATTCGATTCCCTGCCTGTACTGTCGAGGTAACGCAATAGAACTGTTGCAATCAAAATCGGGATTATCATTTTTCTATTGCTTGGATTGCAATAAAAAGGGGTTATTGTGTCGGGAATTGCAGCAACGATTTCAATTTTGTAAGGAATTTGCAGAAATTGGTGAGCAAAAAGATGCCTAATAATTTGACTAAGAATTAAGAATTTTGTTTTACAGCTGAAAAACGAAATACTTTGAAAAGCGTTATAAAAGCTGTTTATGCTTGTCAAGATATCTTAAACCCATTTCACAAATTGACTGAAAAAAATTATAAATTGCTTGTTGAGTTGCGTGTGAAAGCTGGTAAGTAGTAGCATTTAGTTATCTTGACGTCAGAAGGAAGACCAAACTGTTTGTTACACAAGGAAATAATTTTCTTTTTTTCTTTAGGCAAGGTTAAGAATATTCTGAATGCAATTGAACTTCTCCTGAAGTGCAGTAGAGCGAGATACGACAACTCGTACGACCATGGCCAGAACGTTCTCTTTCTCTGCCTGTTACTTTCTTCTTTTGTGCGATCACGCCAAAATTTTTACCACTATGACTATTTTGCGTAAACAATAATAACTTTTTAGTAATACTGAACCACTAAATTATTTAATATTAATTTTAGGCTGATTCTGAACAGATGGACCGAACTGTTGATAGAAGGAAGAGAAATTATGTTCATTTATTTTCCCCAGTGGTTGGCTTACTTCAATTCCGAGCTAATGTATATTGACAAAATTCGGGGTCAATTTTCAGTGAAATTTCGTCAGTCAAAGTGAAGAAATTTTTATGTTTATATTTAAATTTAATATTAAAGTTTTATTATATTAATAATTATATGTATCATATTCTTAAATTTATGTTCTTGGTACAATACCTATACCAAGTTAATCGTTCGCAAAAATATAATTTTGTATTGCTTTCTTAAATAATAAATTCTTGTATTTGTAATTTAATTATTTTATCAGATCTTTACAATTTATAAAAATATAGTAGGTAATAGGTACCAAAGATAGTAATCCATAGTATATAAATTTATAATTTTTTTATGGATCAAAGAAGAAAAACTACGCAAGTCAAATTAAATGGACTGTATTATGTATAGTAATTTTGTAATCTTTTCTTCAAATATAAATTTTTGTATTCGTGATTTAATTTTTTATTAGTTTCGAACCTGACGTCCCTGCCTTAGGATTGTATTATTAGCGTCCCATGCCACAAAGGAACTCTACAATGTGTGATCAAACAGTGCATCCATTAATCATTAATCCACTAATGAGGTACTGTGGAAACAAGAATTAAGTAATTCCGGTCGCAAATCTTTCCCTCGCTGCAATTTTGATTGTTTCTTTCTTTAATAGTAACAAAAAACAATATAAAACATTTTTGTTAAGCTGGTTTCAAACCTTTAATTTAACGAATGATCTGTTTTTTTAAGTTGGTAATCATTGCCAACTAAAATTCTGGATAAAGCAAATTGGTATAAAAGTTTTTTCGAATATCTTTGACATTGATACGATCAACTTCCTAAACTTGGTGGATTTTCTGTCTAACCCCCCCACCCTTGTCGTAATTTTTTTCGGTCGATCGTTAACTTTTAGGCTTCTATACGTAGTAAGAAGCCTTATAATTTGGCCCCGTGCCCGTCCGTCTGTCTGTCCGCATATTTCAGAGCCAATCAGAACGCTTAAATTATTATTTTAAAGTTAAAAAATTGTCTAGTTACGTATTTTGTATTTTCCGAAAAATAATATTACCCATGTACCTTTTATAAATACACCTATTATAATCGTATACAGTTAAAGCTCCTTATTCGCGGGGGATACGTTCCATAATTATGCCGCGAATACAGAAACCGTGAATATGGAATGGTAATTTGTATGGGAATATAGGGGATACGTTCCAAGGTTAGAAAATAAAATAAAAATATATCGAATAAATGCAATTTAATGAGAAATACATAATAATATTATTATTATTTATTACTCTTATCTGGATTGGGTAATGGTTTAAAGAATTTAGTAATTTTTTCTTGTCTTGCAGCTTTTAAAAGGCCTTTTAATTCCGTTTGGTATTCAGCTGTGGCATTATCAATTTACCTTTTAAAAACAAGACTTCTTTCCATAGACGGATCAATTTTTATAAAGAAATCACACAGTTCATTTGCCATCCGTAAACCTTCGCTTAGGTTTTTTAAGGTAAATGTCACTTTTTCAGTGTCAGTTGAAACTTCTTCTTCTTCAATAGAATGGGGTTTTAACATTTCCTCCAAGTCGGTTTCAGTCAAGTCTTCATCTTGTGATTCAAGCAACTCTTAAATGTCACTTAATTCTACCTGTTCAAAACCATCTCGTCCTATTTCATGTGCAACTTGAGTAATGTTTTCAGTTAACGTTTGAATTCGCTCAGATCCTTCATCATTAGCGACAGTTAGATTAGGCCACAGTTTTTTCCAGCATGATTTCAATGTGTATGACTTCAATTCTTGTAACGATTCTTTTATGTTACCAATGCACTTTGCTATGTCAAAATTTTTTCAGCATTGCATAACATTCATATCAGGATCACGTTCCATAGTGTCCAGTATGATTTTAAAGATTCGTCTAATGTAATACAGCTTGAAGGCCTGGATTATACCTTGGTCCATAGGTTGGAGTAAAGCTGTCGTGTTAGGAGGCAAAAATATCACCTTTATATTCGGATGCATAGCTTCAAGCTCACGAGGGTGACCCGGAGCATTGTCCAAAACTATAGAATAGCCTTAAAGTCTAAATTGTTTTTCTTTAAATAAATGTCAACTTCATGAACAAAACAATTTCGGAACCAGTCACTGAAAATAACACTTGTAACCCACGCTTTCTTGTTTGAACGCCAAAACACGGGCAGGTTATCCTTGTTTTGATTTTTCAAAGCACGAGGATTTAACGATCTGTAAAGCATTAGTGGCTTAATTAAACAATCTCCGGATGCATTAGAACAGAGCAGTAGCGTAATTCTATCTTTTGCTGCCTTAAAACCAGAGGCGGACTTTTCACTCTTGGATATAAAAGTTTTGTTCGGCATTCTTTTCCAAAACAGGGCAGTCTCGTCTGCATTAAACACTTGCTCAGGTTTGTATCCACCATCAGCAATTAACTTTAAAAATTCTTCTAGATATCTAGCTGCTGCTGCAGTATCTGCAGATGCAGCTTCTCCAACAATTTTGATGCAGTGCAGTGATTGCCGCCTTTAAATTTATTGAACCAACCTTCCGATGCTTTAAATTCTCCATCTGTACGTTCACCTTTAAAATGTTCGTAAAGACGCTTTGCCTTCTCACGGATTATAGGACCACATAGGGGCACTCTTTTCTGGTTACGGTCTTCAATTTTTGCTAATAGTGAGGTTGAAGCAGTAGAATTCCTTATTTTATCCTCGGATTTCTTGATGAATCGTACAGTTGATTCATTGATATTAAAGGAACGTGATATGGAAGCAAACGACTCGCCAAGGCGTAAACGGTTAAGCATTTCTATTTTTACTTTAAGTGGTAACACAACTTTTTTCCGCGTAGGTACTAATTTTCTTTTGCTTTTACTCGACATTATAAATTTCGAACAAACCAGAAGAGACACGTGTTATTTAAACAAAGTTCATGCAACGAATGGCAAGTTGAAACAATTCAACAAGTAGGATAGCGGCCAAGACAGCTTATATCAAATGATAGCACCTTGTCGGCAAAAATTTTGCTTTTGTCCAAGACCGTTAGGTTTAGTCACAATAAATAATATTTTCTCTCTATAAATACTTGGACGCCTACTTGTTTGTTTTGATAGGGGAGTGGTGTTAATTTGTAATTGAATATCTTGCGAATCACTTTTAGATTTGTTAATAATAAGCATTTCTCGCAAGTATGTAATTATGTTCCAACACAATTTTGCAATGCAAGTGTCTGCATTCTTTTAGATAAAATACACAGCAGATATCATTTTAAAAGTGCGAAATTGTAATTTTAATTATAAATCTTTGAAGTAGTACAAACATTGTATACCTATTGTTAGTTTTTGATCCGCGAATAACGAAATTTTCAACCGCGAATACAGGAAGTGGTTGCATTTTTTACATCCGCGAATACTGAAAACGCGAATAACGAAACCGTGAATAAGGAGCTTTAACTGTACATAATAGTTTCTATTAACCTTTAAGTGCTCGCGTGGCGTCTATATGAGGCGCCACAGGTACTTTGAATGGCTGTAACTTTGTTATTTTTTGTTTTCATTCAATCGGGATATTCTCTATTGCTCAAATACATATTTAGTAACATAATAAACCTAAGATCGAAATGATCCTTCTTTTTGTTTGCTGTAAATAAATTAATTACTGCGATGGTGCGCGACTTGGAGCCTCAGAAACGCCACGCGAGCAATTGCATTTCATATTTTTTAGCGCATTTTATATTTCTTATTATCGTATTAAATAAATAAGAACTCATCAAATTTTTGTTTTGCAATTTTTTTATTCTATTTACAATAATATAATATTGGTTTACACAAAAAAAAACTTAAATTTTTATGCAATAGTATAAAATTTTCGCACTTTTTGTGCGATTGACGGTATGGGGGATTCCCCTAGTCAGTTACATGTATTCATATGGGTAAATTTTCGAACTTCAAATTCGAATTTGCTAGGACAGTCTTACGTTTTGCTGTTTAAACAGTGTTTATGTGTTCTGAAAGTGTTTACATCAAAAAATTGGCATGGCGTGGTCAGGAAAACGACCTCTAACTACAGATGAACTTGAGGGCGACGAAGAAGTTGACATGGGATGAATGTGATGAAAGTGAAAATAAAGACACTTTTTTTGCATAATTAATGTCTTTTTTTATTTAATAATAAACTATTTAAAAACGATATAATAATAGTATATTATTCTCCACGCAGGGCTAGGAATGAGTTACTTTTATTACTAAAAGTTACTTTTTTTACAAAATGGCCGTAAAAGTTACTTTTTTTTCAAAAACGGTTACTTTTTGTTACTTTTTTTTTTAAATAATCAGCTTTCATTAATCGTAAATAGACTTCGCGGCTTTTCAAAACATGTGATATTCTGCAAATTTATAAATAAAATTTAACGTTTGCTTTGCACAACGGAACTAACACCGCGAAATTCTTAGTAGGGTATTCCCTGTATGATGTAATATTTGTACATATTATTGTTTTTCTTACAAGATTAGGGGCCGTTCATGTATTACGTAAGACGTTTTTTCCTACTTTTAGACTCCCCCCCTCCCCCTAGTAAGGAAATGTTAAAGTAAATGTTAATGTTAATAAATGTAAAATAAGATGTCAGCTACCCCCCCCCTCCCCCTAAACGTCTTACGTAATACATGAACGGCCCCTTACTACTTTTATGCAGGCCTTCCCCTAGTTATTATTTTTATAAGTTATTGCAATATTTTAATTATGTCTCAGTCTGTTTTTAATTGTACTACCGTAACGGTAAAAAGACCTAACGTAACGTTGTATGGAGAATAATATACTATTATCATGGGAAAAGTATCGTTCAATTCACAGTGGTTGGTCATGAAAGATAAAAATGGTCATCGAATATCGTCATGGGGAAAGCAAGTGGACGAGTTTAATATGTGTTGCATCATTTGCAATAAAAATTTTCAAGTAACCAAAGGTATGCAAAGTATCGATCAACATGTACATACAAAGAAGCATTTGGACAATACGAAACTGAAGTTAGATCCCCTACAATTGAAATTAGTTGGGAGTACCTCAAGATGTTGAAAATAGAAATGGCAGCAAAGATGATTGCGATAGAAGGACAATTCAAATTGGTTTAAATTCAGTGCGAGAGAAGATAACGAAAGCAGAAATGTTGTGGTGTATAAAAAATGTTATATCTGACATGTCTGCAAATAGTTGCTCAAATATTGGTTCGTTGTTTGACGCGATGTTTGAATGTGAAGTTTCAAAACAATTTTCATTAAGTCCTAAAAAAGCAAGTTACATCATCACCGATGCATTGGCACCTTACTTTCGTAATAAAATGTTAAGCGATTTAGGAAATTCGCCTTATTCCATATTGTATGATGAAACCACCAATGTAGAATCCGAAAAAGAACTGGAAGTGATGGTAAGATTTTGGTCTAATAACTATGATAAGGTTATTACTAGTCATTTAGAAACTTTTTTTATTGGAAGTGCAAAAGCTACCGATCTTATTCATTATATTAAATTAGCTATTAAAAATGCAAACTTATCGCTTGATAAGTTGTTGACACTAGGTAGCGATGGTCCAAACGTCAACAAAAAAGTATTTAGGGTACTTAATAGCGAATTAAATCAATCTTTGATTGATTGCGGAACATGTAATTTGCACACTGTTCTAAATTCTTTTAAGCATGGTTTAGATGCTTTTGGCAGTGACGTGTCAAATCTTTTGCTAGCAATTTTTTATTTTTTTGATGTTTGGCCACTTCGAAAACACGATTTTCAAGATTTTCAAGATAAAAATAAACTTCCACGTCATAACTTTTTAAAGTATGTGCCAAGCAGGTGGCTTTCTATTGAACCCCAACCCTGCATCTCCAGAGTTTTAGAACAATGGAACGCTATATGTGAGTATTTTCTAGACTACATTCCCAAAAAACAATCCCAATTGCAAAAGGCCAATCATTATAAGCAAATAGTATCTGTATTAAAACAAAATGACTTTAAAGCTCAGTGTACTTTTCTACAACACAGTGCTTCGTTATTTATCAAATTTTCATTACTTTTTCAAAAGAATGAGCCAATGCTTCATGTATTGTATGATGAGCTAAAGTCTCTTTCCTTGTCAATACTTTCAAGAATTTTAACAAAGGAAGCTATTTCAAAATATAATTCAAATAAGATCGAAGTGGAGGAATTATTTAACATAGAAAATTTATTAGCTCACAATAATATTTCGTGTGGAGAGGCTACTAAAACAATAATTCTTTCTGTACAGAACGAAAGAGAACGTTTGGAATTTTTGAACAATGTGCGAAAGCATTATATTGCCGCTATGCAACATTTTTTTAAATCTTCTGCTTTTAAACCCAATTGCATTTTAAAATATTTTCGTGTCTTTAATCCCGTTAATATTAAGAATGATGATAGCCTTTCTGATGTCATGAAAATTGCCAAGAAATTGTCTAAATTTATTAATGCAGATAGCGGCGTCAGAAGAAGAACTGACAGAGCTCCTGGAGAGAATTAAAGCGACAAGCGAAGAATATGGCCTCAAAATAAATACAAATAAGAGTAAAGTGATGATTGTGGATAGGGCAAGTGAGAATCAACGGAATATCGGAGAAATAGGCGGGATTGAAACTGTGGAGGGTATAGTATACCTGGGCGTCCGCATCACAAGAACTGGAGAATGCGAAAGCGAAATCAGACGCAGAATCCCGCTGGCAAAGACAGGAGTGGCAAAACTGACGAGAATATGGAAAGATCGAGGAATATCGAAGTCCACTAAAATGAGAATTATCCAATCTCTGATTTTCCCAATAATGACGTACGCCTCGGAAAGCTGGACAATGAAAGCGGCAGATAGACGACGAATAGAGGCTTTTGAGATGTTCTGTTGGCGTAGAATGCTGAGGGTGTCATGGACGGAGAGGCATACAAATGTGTCCATCCTGAAGGAACTTAACATCAAGGAAAGATTGAGCACATCCATAAATAGAGCTATATTAAAATATTTCGGACACATTATGAGACGCGGGGATGGAACGCTCGAGAGACTCGTGGTCCAGGGCAAGATAGAGGGTAAGAGACCAAGAGGTCGGTCTCCCTCTCGGTACTTTGACCAAATAAAGAAAATGACTGGCTCAACAGTGCAGCAATGCGCACACAACGCAATGGACAGAGAAAGATGGAGAGATACAGTTAACAACTGTTTATCATGAATGATGCCACGATGCCCGGATACGGGCGTGCCGAACAAGAAGAAGAATTAATGCAGATCAATTAATTGACGAATTTAAAATGTTACAATTATTACTAGAAACAATCGATACTTCTAATAATAATGTAACCAGAATTGATACATTTTGGAGCAATAATATTTTCAATATTCAGAACTCCAATAACTCTAAAAAATATGGTGAAATTTCAAGACTTGGCCAAATTTGTTTTTCGTTACCACATAGTAATGCAGATGTGGAAAGAAATTTTTCAAGGTCAGGGCATTTGTTAACGAAGGAGAAGGCGTCGATGGGTGTTAGGATGCTAAATTCAAGACTCTGCATTGCTGATATCGTGAAACAACTTCACAACGATCGTCCAGAACTTATATTTTTTGATCAAACTCTTTTGCAACTAGGGCAAAACGCATCGAAAGCGTACACCACATATTTAGAAAACAAGAAAAAAGAAGAAGAACAGGCTTTACAAGTGCAAAAGGAAATGGAAGACCAGAAGAGAATCCAAAAAGAAAAAGAAGAATATGCATCCCAACAAAATAATATTTTAAACGATATGGAAGGTGAATTAAAACAATTGACAATTAATTTAAACGAAAAGAAGAAATTAACTGATTCATTATTTAGTGAAGCTACTACCAGATTGAATAAAGCCATAAAAAAGAAAAATATAGAAGAAATTACTATTGCTAATGCATTAATGGATGCAGCTCAGAAAGCTAGAGAAACTGAACGCAGTGAAAGCAAGAAAGTGGACGATATAAAAAATAAACTAAATAGAAAAAGAAAACGATTAATTGAGGTATCGTTGATTCCAGAGCATGAAGCCAAACGGAAGAAATAGTTTTTTGTATTTAAATTATTTATTAAAATTATAATATAAACTTTTTCTTAAAATAATAAAACAATATCGTAATGACATTTTTCGAGTTTGAGTTACTTTTAGTTACTTTTTAGTTACTTTTTCCAACGCAAAAGTTACTTTTTTTTACTTTTTTTGATAAAATTTTCATTCCTAGCCCTTCCACGCCACGTTAGAGCTTTTTATCGTCACGGATGAAATTGTCACAAGGCGCTTGCCTTGTGACAATTTTTAAAATAAATGATCGACCAATAATGGCGTTTTTTGCACCCATTGAGTTGTACATATTGAAATTTCGAGTTGCTTCCCTAACTCTGGCGTCTCATGATTTTTCTTAAATTCAGCGGATCACGCCGCGCCGTACAAATTAGCCTACATAATAAATAAATTTTGTTTGTAGTAATACTTCATCAATATTAGAATTTATAAATAATATTTGTATTTTTGTTATTTTATTTCCTTATCACGCTTATTCATGCTACACGTATTTGGACATTTGTTTATTTTCTAGTTCATTACCTCTATAAACAATTAAGTCGTACAAATTAAATTGATTTTAGTTTCGAAATGGAATTAAAACAGAAGTCGACAAAACCTGAGGTAACAGATAGAAAATCCTCCTTAGTCGTCAAAGTAGTAGATTCGCGAAATTAAATTGATTCAACCTCTGCCCCTCCCCCACCTCGCTAATAATAAGGCACAAAATCGTTCGTTATAACGCTAGCGGCTACTACATACGAAGTCTGATGTGGTTATGAATTTTCTGGTCTTCAAATTCGTGTAAAATTGAAAATACCTAGTATAAAATTAATTTATATTCTTAATATCTTTCATTACTTTTCTTGAAACCCATAATTTGGGGGGGATATTCGATACCCTACAGACCCCCCGGTTTGCAAAGAAGTTAAGTTTTTGACAATGTTTTTAGCATTATTTTTTAAGTTGACCGGTCAACTCGAATATTCCTCTGGAATATACTTAATTCAGATTTTATATTTTTTGTTGAATCTTCCTCACTCCCAACTCCAGATGTTCAATAGTTGAAAGTATTCAAAATTGTGTGAATGGAAAATTGTAAAATAAAATTAGGGTCTCCTTGGCTGATTTTTATTGTACTATCGCAACTATCGTCAATGCTATGGTATAACCACAGATGTATAACTATGTCGCATAACTGACTCATCACGCCACGTCGTGGTGCCATGAAGACGTGGGAGAAGAATCAGCAATTGCTGGATTTTTATGCTGAATTGCAAGATATACACTGCAGGCCAAAAGTTTGGATACACTTGCACATTTATGTATTCAACCAAAATTGCACATTTAAAAGAAACATTTTCTTGTAAATTATGAATATTGCGGCTTAGTGAACATAAAATTAATAATAATTGTCAAAAATTTTCAAAATATTTCGAAACAAAACAAAAATAACAAACAAACTCATAAATTTCATTGAATTACTTCGAAAGGTTTGTAATGTAAATATTTACTCAATAGGATACAAAACTTCTGTCACTTCGCAGGTTCTAATAATAATTGATTAGGGTGGTATGATATATCATGTAAACTGTAAACAACATGTTTTTAAAAATTATAATCATAAAATCTTATGGTAAAATGTGTCTCAATCAGTTACAACTTGGAATTCAAAGGATTAATCAATATTTATAAAAATTTATGTAAAATATGCTTAAATAATAACTTCAAGAATTGTATCACTTGTCTCGTTTTTAAAATTTCAAAGTCAAAATGTCTGTAAGTACAACAACTATTAGAATGGTAAAATACGCGCGCCTGACGAAGGGTTAATGGTCGAAGAGATTTTGTTAATTATTGAAATTTTGAAAAAACGGTTTTTATTTCTCAGAAGATATTACTCATCTATACGAAGTTAGAATTACCAGCTTACATCACATTTAGACCGCGTTCGATTTGGAGCTATTTTCGCTTCATGCAACAAACACTTTTTGCCCGTTCGATTTGGGACTTTTACTCGCCATGAAACGCTATAGCTCCGCCCATTTCAGAAGCTTTCAACCAGTGTTGCCACAGAAAATTTTGAAGTTTCGGTAGAACTGTCGTGAAAATTCGGTAGATTCCGTAAATTTTCGGTAGATCTAAGTCAATACTATTCATTTCATCCATAGGCGTCGAATGGTATAGGGTTTTTGCTTCAAAAGTACAAAATAATATAATTTCTTACCTATTCACGTAATAATGAATGATTTCATGAATTTCATAACGAAAAAACCAAATTAAGCATGAATCCGCCATTAAATGGACTCAATAAATAACAAAAAACTATAAATTGCAGATTTATTTATAAAAATGGTCATAAACTAAAAAAATTAAAAACTCTCATTGACATAATTATAAACAAAAATACCATAAACAAATAACAAAAAAGTTAATTTAAAATGCAGATTATAAATAAGTTTATATGTGAATACATATTATCTCAAATGCTACCCATCGATGCATCGTGAGTGTCATATAGTACCTTTCTATCACTCATTTTGGTGATTTTGTATTGTACTGGAATATAATTCTGTGTTCGACACTGCTCTCGAAAATTCGGTAGAAATTCAATTGAAATCGGTATATCGGTAGAAAGTTTCGCAAATCGGTAGTTCTACCGAAATTTCGGTAGCTGTGGCATCACTGCTTTCAACGCTTTCTTGAAATAGGTCGGACAGCAATAGCGCGGCGCTGCGGTGGTAAAATTTAAAATTAATTTTTGAATTTAAATTTTTGTTTTGTTAATATATGTAATAATAATAAATTATTTGTTTTTACGCACCAGTCGTTTTTCGATCACAACTTTTGTATTAAATATTAAACACTAATAAAGTTCAAAATACATATCAAAGTTCGCACAATCTCGAATCAAACACGCTATAACAAATAAGTTAGGTTAAAATACAACCTCAAGTTTAAATTTTAAACACCATAGCGCTAACCCCCGTTCGGTTTGGAATGCCTTCAAAGTAGAGGTGTAAAAGTAACGAAAAAAAGCATACCCGTATGTATTCGTTACTATAACAATTAGTACCCGTTACTATCATATCGTTACGTTACTCGTTACTTTCGTAATTTGTAGAAACATACTTATACATTACATACAAAGCTGCGTAAGGTGCATTTTCTTACTTTTCCGTATTTTGAACCAGACTTGTGTTTAATAGACTCTTTATCATATTACGAGTGATTATGCATTTTATTATATCTCGCTGGATTTTTAATTATCTATTAATTTAAATAAATGAAAAAATTAAATTTTTAAATAAATCATTTTTATATAAATCTGACCGAATTTGTTTATATTAGAAACGGATATAATAATACGACTTTTTTCAAAAACCGTTTTCGGCATTTTTAACACAAAAAGTTTTTATTTTCGGGAGCCAACGTACATTTAAATGTACATTTAAATTTAGTACATTTAAATAAAACAACGAAAGTAAAATTATAATAAATAGAATCGACTTTATTATAAAACACTCGGTTTATCTTTATCTAAAGGCAGCCACAGATTAACGTACTTGTTGTCGTACTTGTTCGACGAACAAGTCTGTCGAACAAGTCTGTGGCAAAGCTGAAGGTGTGTGGCAGTAACTCCGTCGTACTTGTTCGCCAACAAGAACGACGGATTTGTTCGACGCTTTTGTTCGACGAAAAGTCAGTCACAAGTCCGTAGTGTGTGGGGTAAACGTACTTGTTCGACAGACTTGTTCGTCGAACAAGTACGACAACAAGTACGTTAATCTGTGGCTGCCTTAATAAGATACCAGGAATGTGATATATCGCTTTTCAAAAAGTACCGACTGGCGATTTGCAATATTAATATGTACATATTGCTTCTTGTCCCGGGTTTTTTGAGTTTATTTACAACTTTCGTAATTATTAAAAAAAATTAATTTAATTATTAATTTTGTTTCTGTACAGAGTTAAAATAATAAAGGAATTTCTCTTGTAATTGTCTATCGTTTGACATCAATTTGAAGGCGTACAAAACTTTCTTGAATTTTCAAAATTTTGTATATTTTATGGCCTTTTTAATTTAATCGTTAAAATTTTACATGTAGTTTATAAGATTATAATTTACTACAGCTAACAGGCACTTTAGGATACATTTTTATTTTTGTTCATCCGATCGTTATTTTGATAGAAAAGCGAGAAAATTGAAGGTGTAGTTTTTCGTATTGGTTCATAGTTGCGTTTTCACTCCCTTAATAAACAGTAAAAAACTTGGACGACGAATTTCCAAATTATACTTAATAAACAAACATCCTTCTTTGTAACGTACGTTTTTAAATTCACCGAATAAGCGCGCGTATGCGAAAAATGCGAGTAACGAAATAAATTCGAGTGTAACGTTTCGTTACTCGGTACTAGATGGCGCACCCGTTACTCAGTAACGAATACATACGGTTCGCTACAGCTCTACTTCAAAGCTCGGATTTTCCAAACCGAACGCAAATTTTGCACGCTTTTAGCGTCAAGGCGTGAAGGCGAAAATAGTTCCAAACCACCGTGTTCCAAACCGAACGCGGTCTTGATCAAGCCGACATCGACAAGCCGTCCTGCATAAGTTGAATAAGGATACAGCTATTGTGTCCTTGTCGGCCCGACCAAATTAGTTGGTGTAAGCACTATTACATCACTCCGATATTTGAAGACTTCTATGGGTTAGGCTATAGCCGGCTTATAAAATCCCTAATCGTCTTTTTATTTAAACAAAATGATGGGGTGCTGTTTTGCAATACATGTATTATATTAATTCGTATCTCCATCGTTCTTCTCCGTCTATTCAAATCTGGGTACTAGTACTATGCACATATTTTTACCATCTTTAGTCATGATCTTTAGTTGTTCAAGCATGCTCAAGTTTCGTGGTGCGGCTCAGTACGCATTTTGCATCAACACGGATTGTTATCACCGATTCAACGCCGGTTTTCAAGATTACTTCAAAATGAACCCCAATAATAATTGTTCGAACCTGTTGTTAAATGAAGAAAACGAGTACAAGGTTTTCCGGAGTTTTTACGACAGGTAAATGCATTTTTTTTTATACTTCAAAATAGTTATTCTGTAGATGAATTTTTTTTGAAATATCCTAAAATACATTCGAAAATTTTATAGCTGTTGAAAAAATGTGGGGAGGCACGTAGTTGCCATGGTGGCATTGACTTCTGCCTTATTGGGTCCATCATTTTGTTTATAAGAATTTCGACTTTCGATTTTTTAATCAGAAATTTGGATACCCGCTACATACCAATTTTAAATGAAATATATGGATGCCCGTTTGACATTATATAGAATGGTTATATTATAACGTTGCCATTTTTTAATATAAATTTTGGATTTGAATTCGTAATACAGATTTAACAAATGTTTTAACATTATTTTTATAATCTTCCAACGTGTTAAACCGTAACGCACTAAAACCAGTGGCGGGTGGCATATACGGGGAGGGCTACGAGGCGATTCCCTCCCAAAACATCAAAGCAATTTGGAATAGTATGTTAAATTAAATAAATCTCACGTTTAAGGGAATTCCCACAATAGCGCCAGCTTGGCGCTGTTACGGGAACCCCCTTAGAACACGAGATTAAGTGGCGTTTTAGTCTCGGGTGATTTATACTATTTTATACAATCCTATGGGAGTATATTTACTAATAAACGTCAGGTGGGACTGAAGAAGGTCATTACGAACTGCAAAAGTAGTCATAAATGCTCAATTATCGCGCTAGGATTGTATAATAATATTTTTTATGCAATCCTAGCGTGTTTATCAAGGATTTATTACTGCTTCTGCAGTTCGTAATGACGTTCTTCAGTCCCACATGTTGTTTATTAGTAAATGTAATTTATTTAATTCAAGGTTATTTTACCGCATCTATACAGGGCATTCCGCAATTCAAGTTTCTTTATTTATATATTGCTGTGAATCTTTATAAAAAATTTGCTACCTCGAATTTACTTAAGTCTTAAATGCTGTGTAGAATTTAGAAATAAAACAACGAAAATGAAATCCATCAGCCACAGCTTATTTCCTTATTTATTTACAAAAGTTACACGAAACAGAATTATTACTTATAAAAATCAACAAGTTAAATCTTTACATAAATTTTCAATACCAAAACCTATTCTAATTAAACCCCCCCCCCCCAAATGTTATCGCATTTATTCAAATTAAATATTGTCCAGCGATCGCTTTTATTTACGGCCGCACAAAAAGAAATATTGTCTTATCACGAAATCACCACCGTAACGGAGTTCGGTAATTTTCCTTCCAATACCATGTATGGTATCCATTTAGCATTCCAATCTAACTTTCGCTGTCGATCCATTCCATAATTGCAAAGCAGAAAATCAATCATAAATCTTCACTAGCATTCCAATCTAACTTCCGCTGTCGATCCATTCCATAATTAAAAAACGGAAAACCAATCATAAATCTTCACAACACCCTCCAGAATTGTACGGAACGATCGGAGGTAACCATTTAAACTCAAAGTTTTGTTTTGTATCTTCCCTAATTATTTTCTTTCCAAAAAACTCATTTATCCAAACATAATAATCGCTAGTCAGCAGTACTTAAATTTTCACCATTACCTTTCCTTAACAAAAATCATCCGTGCTCTTTTGTCAATCGCCACGGTTCCAATCTCCCTACTCTTCCGTTCCCAAAACCTATCTCTTGCCTCTCCCCTCCAATTATTGTGGAGTCGGCGTAACTGTCAACTTTTCAAACTTGCAAAAATTAAGTTTTGTCCTTGGTCTTCAGCATACCTTTATGTTAAGCACTACCGAATTCACTATTTTATGAAGCACAACCGATACCAAAATCCCTCCGAAATTGCTAAGCGCTCCTATCTAATTTAACAAATATCTTTTTATTAACTCAACTTGTCTTTTTATTATATTTGATCAAATAAATGTTTCATAATTCTGTTCTTTTAATCATTACATATTGTAGGAACACACGCTATGGTGAAGAAATTCCATTCCCGTTCCCAAACTCGTTAATCAAAAAACAGCTGATTTATTAATCTACAGGCGCGCGTCAAATTCCAGGTAGCATCATTTCAATAAAATTTTGATTAAACTTCTTAATAACCTTTATCAGCAAGTGTACATTGAACTGAACAGCTCCTATTTGGAATATTGCATCGCCCTCCAGATTAAATTATAAATTGATAGGTTTGGATCATGGCAATATTAAAAATAACTGATAAAAACAACCTGAAAATTTAGCAGGTAATCCGGTTTTTCCAAAGCTTTCTAATAAGTTTCCTGTTTTTTTCAAAATACTTTGGTTTCCATCCAAAGGGGTAATTTTGTGTAGATTTAAAACTACATTTCAGTGCTGAGATTTCGTTCATTTAGTTAACCTTCATCTTTCTTGGTTAGTTCAATCCGTTTTTTTTTTCGGTTTCCTCCTAGGGTATTCCGCAAGGTGACTTCGTTACTATCAGAGCCGTAGCAAGGGTGAGGCGACTGAATCGCAATGGTGCGCTAAACCTTGACAAAACCCTATAAATAATAGTTTAAAATTTTCTGAAGACTGAATTCCAAAATTTGACAACGATTTTATTTGCAAGATCGCCTAAAATTCCCTGCTAGCCTTTTCCCCAAATGGGGATTTTAATCCTCTACAGTAGTTTTTCGCCTATAACTCGCTTACTTTCATTTTTGGTGAAAATTATCATCAAATCAAAATTGAAGAATACAAATTCTCTATAAAACAGGTTAACAAAATTTTCCTACATCATACTAAGTATTTATGAAATAAAAAGAAAATCCAGAGAAAACAATTGAAAAAAGTTTTGAATAATTCTTATTCTGAATAAAAATTTCTACATTTGAACTTCACCATCGATGGTAACCAAAACATTGTTTCAGGATTTACTTCAGATCTGAAGTAAATTCTGAAACCTCGTTTTGTAGGGAATTTTCTCCTCGTAAATTTTGGTGCAATGACTAGGGGAAGACAGGGGATTTTAGGAAAGTTGAATCCAACCCCCGCGTTCTTCAACATTTCCCGTTAACTGACTGAGTAACCGCCAAAAGTATCACATTATCATCGAGACAATTATTCAAATATATTTAAATTGAAAAGGAAAACTCCTACCGATAAAATTAATCTCCATATTCGCGGAGGGGGGTATTGCGTTACGTTACCATGGAAACGGCGATTCTGACATACTATGCGTATTTTATATAAGATCTTCAGAAGTTTTGCCAACGATAAAAATCGATATTACACGACCGGGGGGGTCTGGGGGTATGGAATACCCCCCAGGTACACTTGCCATTATTCAGAACCATCAAAATTTATTATTTTTCGTTGAATCTTTTGCAATTTTCGTTTGTAATCCGGGAGGAAGGTGATATTTTTCATAACTATCTCAGTACCGTTCTTCATAATACCGAGGGACATAAAAGTGAAAGTTTTTGTCTCGCAATAAATTAAGTGTACCTGGGGGGTATTCCATACCCCCCAGACCCCATCGTCCTAAATGAGTTCCTGATAAGCATCCATTTGTTTTCATTACTCTAAGCGAGCGCCGCGCCGTAGCAAGGGCGATCGCAATGGGGGCGCTAAACCTCGACAAAACCCAATAAATAATAGTTTAAAATTATCAAAATGATAAGTCGCCAAAAGAGCAAAAGAGCTTGCTACGACGCGACGCTGGTTACTATTAACCTTTAAGTGCTCGCTTGGCGCTTCTCAGGCGCTACCATTTTCTTTTCATTATTTAAGTAAATGGTTTGCTTCCAATTTTTTTTTTAGTTATGACAAACTTTTTTCCATCTATCCAAAGAATAAAAAATATGTTTAAATCGTTTTTAAATAGTTTATTATTAAATAAAAAATGGCATTATGCAAAAAAGTGTCTTTATTTTCACTTTCATCACATTCATCGTCAGTCATAATTACTGAATCGCTGTCGTGGATATCAATACTTTCATTATCCGAATCAATTTCACTTTCGGAAGAATCTAAATCGTCTAAGTCAACTTTTTCGTCACCCTCAAGTTCATCTGTAGTTGGAGGTCGTTTTCCTGACCACGCCATGCTAATTTTTTGATGTGAACACTTTCACAGCGCATAATCACTGATGTGAAAACAGCAAAACATAAAACTGTCCTACCAAAACTGAATTTTAAGTTCGAAAATTTACCCATATGAATACATGTAACTGACATGGGGAATCCCCCGTAGCGTCAATAGAATATAGGGGGATTCCCCTTATGCAAGCGTTTAATATTACGACTCGGAGGTGGAACTTCGCACAAAAAGTGCGAAAATTTTATACAATTGCATAAAAATTTAAGTTTTTTTTTTGGTGTAAAACAATATTGTAAATAGAATAAAAAAATTGCAAAACAAAAATTTGATCAGTTCTTATTTATATAATACGATAATAAGAAATATAAAATGCGCTGCAAATATGTAACTCAATTGTTCGCGTGCTGCCTCTGAGACTCCAATACGCGAACCATCGCAGTAATTAATTTATTTACAGCAAACAAAAAGATGGATCACATCGATCTAAGATTTATTATGTTACTAAATATGTATTTGAGGAATAGGTAATATCCCGATTGAATGAAAACAAAAAATAACAGAGTTACAGCCATTCAAAGTATCCGTGGCGCCTCATAGACCCCACGCGAGCACTTAAAAGGTTAAATAAGAATTCTGATAAAATATGATCATTAAATTAAAATTTAATAAATTAAAAAATAATAAATAATAAAATAATATAATATAAAATAAAATAATTTTAATAGAATTAAAAATTAATAACCATATAGTAGGTAACCATTAAAACCCAAAATTTTCAGACTCTTTTAGAAATATAAATGTTGCTATTTTAATAATTATTACCAATTGCTGGGAGCTTATTAAAAAGAATGTTCACTCACTTTTGTTTTTAGCGGAAATTAAGGGGTTATGCCTAGTCAGAAATTACAAAAAAGCGATTTTTCAAAAACCACATTTTCTTGAAGCGCATAATGTTGGCCATATTATGAACTCCAAGTTTATCGTTGATCTGATTTTTTTTACAAAGTTATACGACTTTTTGTATACAGAATTGTGTACTTATTAATTTTCATTTGTAGTTAATGTTCATCGTGTTACCGATTAAATAATGAAATAAATATTTCTGTATAATAGTATATAATTATTATCCTTTTAGGAATAGTACAAAATATAGTAAAATGACATTGATTGATTTCGAGAAGGCTAGAAGAAAGTTGCTCTAAAAAGGGCAACTATCCGATACTTTGATACGTCCTTTAGTGACGGTCGAACTCTTTGTTTTTTTTAGCGCACGGACTGTCAATAGTGACTTCCGCTCATCGACAGCGAGCTTTTGATTGGTTGATTTATGGAAGATTTCCAATTTTAAACAACTTCAAGGGTTGTTTTGGAGGGTTAAATGTGAATATTCCGAAAATATATTTTTTTTAATCTATTATATAAACCTAAATAAATTTAAAAAAATATATGCTTACAATGCGGCAAGTATTTTTTATTCAGTTTGTTTGGATTCTGACGATTCGAAATCATTTTCGGTAATAATATTAAATATTTTTTAAAATGATTGAAAATCCGTACAGTGAGTGTCCCAAATATTCGTCACCTAACATATTTTGAATTAAAAACGAAAGATCTTTTCTACATTACACGTAATTAAAAAATAAAAAATGCAATAGAAACTATAAACATAATTATCTGTTTATGATTTAACCTATTCCATTTAAAATATTTCAAACACATTCGCTTCAAATATAAAATAAGAAGATAATTACTACATGGAAATTACTGCATTTTTATCAGGTGTCCGAATCATTTCCATATTTTTATTCACTGTATATTCCATGGTCTTTGAAAATTTTCCGAATTTGTTTGAAAACATTTACATAATTAAATTTTTCTTAAAAATTTACTTAATATCTAAAATTGACATATACTTCATTTCAAAAGATGATATTTTAATGTTTTTATCAATAAAAATAGCTAATCTATAATAATTCAAATAAAGATACTCTTTAATTTCGATTATAAAGGGTTTCCAATAGGGACGGGTCGATTTTAAAATTGAATAAAACAAGTTGTATGTGAGTTGTCAACGAATTTTTTATTTTATTTGAAAGGCCTATCAATGACATTATTTGTGGAATATCACATCGTTCAAATGACCGCCGCGGCTTCGCTGGGTGGCGCGCATCCGAGAGGTCCAGTTTTCGATTACTTTGGCTCATAGATCAGGCTGAATTTGATCGATGGCATGGGTTATGTTGACTTTTAGGGCACCTGTCGTTTGCGGCTAATTGGCATAGACCTGCGACTTAAGGAAACCCCACAAGAAAAAGTCTAACGGGCTTAAATCGCGGGATCTCGGTGGCCAATTCACATTACCCCTGCGTGAGATAACCATGCTCTCAAATCTCTCGTCCAGAATATCCATTGTGGCATCAGCTGTGTGGCACGTAGCGCCGTCCTGTTGGAACCACATGTCGTTCACATCCATATAATCCAAATTCACCAAGTTGATGTCTGCGAAAGGCCGAGTTTTTATGCGCGGCGCGGAATTGATTGCCTCGGGTCCCCTGCACACTCTCACGGACAGCGGCGATGTTTTCGACAGATCTTGCGTTTCGTTGACGTACGGGTGTTGGCTAATTGTTCAGTGAACCGGTCGACTCGAATTTGGCCACCAAACGTTGAATAGTCGACTTGGAAGGACGACCATGTAAAATGGGCGCAACGCGCGTATCGTTGCCACAAGAGAACACCCATTTTGATAATAAAGTTTTATCATTTGCACGTGTTGCTCAACGTTGTAACTTGCCATTGTGGTTTGTCTTTAGTAACTCAAAATTAAAAAAGAAAAAAATTAACAAAAGATAAAACAACATGGCCGCCATGAACCGTCAAAATCGACCCGTCCTTATTGGTAAACCCTATATTAGATTTCGACTATTTAGGTCCAAAATTCAAAATATGAGATTGGCAAAATGTAGCTAATTTTCTTCCCCTCTGAGCTCTTCAATAATTGAAAAATCAATTTTGCATTACAGCTTGGGAATTTCCGATGACTTAATAATAGTACTCAACTATTGCCGAAAAAGAAAAGATAGACAAAAATCGGATGAATATCTCCAAGAAGGAATTTCACATTGCAAAGCTAAGCAATGGGAAGATGGGATTTACAAGTTTACCAAAAGTTTGAAATACGCTGTTTACAAAAGCGAACCATACGCATTGGCGCTTATACACCGCTCCGAAGTGTATTTTACTTTGAAAGATTACAATGTAAGTTAAAATAATTTCTGTACGAATGGGATAAACACCTTTTTTAAAACACAAGTTCTAGAGTTGCATCCAAGACATAAATTTATGTTTGCAAGCAAGGTGTTCGATTGAATTAGCAATAAAATCTTATTTACTTAAAGCTAAATGCTTCTTTCAATTGGGAGAGCTAATTGAAATACAACATACCATCGACGCTGGTTTTCGAGCTCTGGCGAATTTCTCCAATTTGCCTTCAGGCATTTCTATTGAATCAGGTAAATTAGCAATGTTATACTTTCTAGGAGAAAAATGTCTTGCTTCGGTCAAATTGATCCCAACGTTCAAGGTGGAGTGGAGAAAAAGGTGGATATAAAAGAAAAAATCTCAAGTCATCACAGATCACAGAAATACTTTTTATACTTTTAAAAATACTTTTAAATAAATACAAAAAGAACGTCGATATATTTAACGATGAAATTACTTTGGAATTTGCAGAGCCATGCAGTATTGTTACAAATGATGATTTTGAAAGACCTCGAAATTTTAACGTTTTGAATAACCCAGATAGCCTCAAATACAAGTAAACAGTTTTTATTTCAGTCAACTGTGTTTTGTTAAGATTCTTTAAACTCTTTTAGGTATTCCCATTCAAAACTTGTGGTTTGTGCAAATAGAAATATTCAACGTGGAGAAATCATTTTTCAAGAGGAAGCGTATGCTACTGCTTTAAATGCGAATCCTGGGAAAAATGAGCGCTATTTTATTTCATATCACTGTAGTTATTGTTTGAAAAAATCGAATAATTGCATTCCGTGAGTGTATACCACTTTTAAATATTAATCTTATTTAAAAAATCCGAAAACTTTTATTTTTTAGGTGCAAAAATTGCGTTAACGTTTTGTACTGCACAGAAAAATGTCGAAATATCGCTTGGATCGATTACCATCAATGGGAATGCAACTTGACGCAAAGCAAAATATTCAAGACGAAATATTTGCTATCTTTTCGTATGATTATTAAACTCATTCGTAGAGGAAAGAAACACGTTGCACCGAGTACCGAACTTTTTAACCTATTACGTAACAACGTGCACTCGAAGGATTACATACGCAATTTTCAACCCAATATTGAAAAACTGAAAAAGCAAAATATAAAAGAACTTCGCGAATGTGCATGTGTAAGTTTTACCAGTTTCTTCCAAATGCATAAGAAAGAACGCTTGGAAATGTTTGTCTCCTGTGTTTAGAATGCCGTTTTTCTGGTTCTTCTGCTGAAAAATAACACCCACTTTTTCTACCATTTACAGAAAAATTACTACCAGAACAAAAGTATCGAAGAAATAATTTACATCGTTGGAGGTTTGCTTTTGAGACAAAATATTCAGGCTATGCAAAAACTGTTGACAATAAACAGCGTTGATATCTCAAATTTGGATCCAGGTTCCAGCAAGAGCGTCGCAATTGCTATACAGCCATTTGTCCGAACATATCGCAAATTCCTCATTCCTGTATTCCCAATATTTGCGAAATGTGAGTTTGCAATTGAAAAATATCATAAAACTTTTGCATTTCATTATTTTAGCTTTATTGAAAACTTTTGTATCGTAAAGGCGACCAGAGATATTCAAGAAGGAGAAAGTATTTTTAGGGCTCACATGGGAGTGCCGTATTTTAGATACTCTAGGGAGGAACGAAATCTATTGCTCAAAAGTTGTTCAATTGAGTGTTTTTGTGAAGCATGCTCTGACATGCTTCATGCAGCAAGGTAATGTGCCCAGATCCAGAACGAATTTTTCGTAAGTTTGAAAAATTTTAGGAAGCCTTAAATTCGATCCCCTGCCTGGACTGTCGAGGTAACGCAATAGAACTGTCGCAGTCAAAATCGGGATTATCATTTTTCTATTGTTTGGATTGCAATGAAAAGGGTTTATTGTGTCGGGAATTGCAGCAACGATTTCAATTTTGCATGGAATTGACACAAATTGGTGAGGAAAAAGATGACTGATAATTTGAGTAAGAATAAAGAATTTTATTTTGCAGCTGAAGAACGAAATGATTTGGAAAGCGTTATAAAAGCTGTTTTTGCTTGTCCGGATATCTTAAACCCATTTCACAAATTGGCTGAAAAAAATTATAAATTGCTTGTTGAGTTGCGTGTGAAAACTTGTAAGTAGTAGCATTTAGTTATGACGTCAAAGGAAGACCAAAACTGTTTGTTACACAAGCAAATAATTTTCTTTTTTTCTTTAGGCAAGGTTAAGAATATTCTGAATGCAATTGAACTTTTCCTGAAGTGCAGTAGAGCGAGATACGACAACTCGTACGATCATGGCCAGAACGTTCTCTTTCTCTGTCTGTTACTTTCATCTTTCGTGCGATCTTGCCAAAATTTTCTCCACTATGACTATTTTGCGTAAACAATAATAAATTTTTAGTAAGACTGAACCACTAAATTATTTGATATTAAATTTAGGCTGATTCTGAACAGATGGACCGAACTGTTGATAGAAGCAACCCAAGTAACACCAATGTTGATTTTGTGCCGGTATACCATTGAAGAATGAATAATATGTACATATTTTTTCATAACTGAAAATTATGTACCGAAAAGGTACCGAAGTGGTACATAATTTTTAATTCATATCTACACTGTACTATTTATGTACAGTATCAATGTATACATTTTCATTGCGTTTTTTTGAAGTAAATTTCGATGCATAATATGTACATAGCATTTATTAACTAAAAAATATTTAATTTTAGTTACGAGTTTCAATGCATACATTTTCGTTGTGTTTGTTTGAAGTAAATTTCGATGCATAATATGCACATAGCATTTATTAACTAAAAAATATTTAATTTTAGTTACGAGTTTCAATGCATACATTTTCGTTGCGTTTGTTTGAAGTAAATTTCGAAGCATAATATACACATAGCATTTATTAACTAAAAAATATTTAATTTTAGTTACGAGTTTCAATGCATACATTTTCGTTGCGTTTGTTTGAAGTAAATTTCGATGCATAATATGCACATAGCATTTATTAACTAAAAAATATTTAAATTTAGTTTCGTTGCGTTTGTTTGAAGTAATTTCGATGCATAATATGCACATAGCATTTATTAACTAAAAAATATTTAATTTTAGTTACGAGTTTCAATGCATACATTTTCGTTGCGTTTGTTTGAATTAAATTTCGAAGCATAATATGCACATAGCATTTATTAACTAAAAAATATTTAATTTTAGTTACGAGTTTCAATGCATACATTTTCGTTGCGTTTGTTTGAAGTAAATTTCGATGCATAATATGCACATAGCATTTATTAACTAAAAAATATTTAATTTTAGTTACGAGTTTCAATGCATACATTTTCGTTGCGTTTGTTTGAAGTAAATTTCGATGCATAATATGCACATAGCATTTATTAACTAAAAAATATTTAATTTTGTTACGAGTTTCAATGCATACATTTTCGTTGCGTTTGTTTGAAGTAAATTTCGAAGCATAATATGCACATAGCATTTATTAACTAAAAAATATTTAATTTTAGTTACGAGTTTCAATGCATACATTTTCGTTGCGTTTGTTTGAAGTAAATTTCGAAGCATAATATGCACATAGCATTTATTAACTAAAAAATATTTAATTTTAGTTACGAGTTTCAATGCATACATTTTCGTTGCGTTTGTTTGAAGTAAATTTCGATGCATAATATGCACATAGCATTTATTAACTAAAAAATATTTAATTTTGTTACGAGTTTCAATGCATACATTTTCGTTGCGTTTGTTTGAAGTAAATTTCGAAGCATAATATGCACATAGCATTTATTAACTAAAAAATATTTAATTTTAGTTACGAGTTTCAATGCATACATTTTCGTTGCGTTTGTTTGAAGTAAATTTCGATGCATAATATGCACATAGCATTTATTAACTAAAAAATATTTAAATTTAGTTACGAGTTTCAATGCATACATTTTCGTTGCGTTTGTTTGAAGTAAATTTCGAAGCATAATATGCACATAGCATTTATTAACTAAAAAATATTTAATTTTAGTTACGAGTTTCAATGCATACATTTTCGTTGCGTTTGTTTGAAGTAAATTTCGAAGCATAATATGCACATAGCATTTATTAACTAAAAAATATTTAATTTTAGTTACGAGTTTCAATGCATACATTTTCGTTGCGTTTGTTTGAAGTAAATTTCGATGCATAATATGCACATAGCATTTATTAACTAAAAAATATTTAATTTTAGTTACGAGTTTCAATGCATACATTTTCGTTGCGTTTGTTTGAAGTAAATTTCGATGCATAATATGCACATAGCATTTATTAACTAAAAAATATTTAATTTTAGTTATGAGTTTCAATGCATACATTTTCATAGCGTTTTTTTGAAGTAAGTAAATTTTTGAAGTACATGTGCAGGAGTGAAGGCCATTAAACAACAGGGGGTTTGCACAATAACATCCCTTTTTAGTTTTTAGTATTGTCATAGAATTGTTAAATGTAAAATGACCTGCCTAAATTTATATTATACTTCTATTTACTTCGACATTTCGAATTTCCCAATTTATATAATAGCTGGATTTAACTATTTTATTAATCATTATTATTTATCAGTTTGGTTTTTAATTACAATATACTTATTTAATTTTACCTAATTTTAAATTAAATTTGACCAAAAATGCATAATATAACCTTTAAGATTGTTTGTAATTTGCCTGCAAATAAAGTAACATAGTTACGTCGTGCATTTGAATTTGAAAACTTTATGCAAACGCTTATAAAAGGATGCTTCGTTCGCATAATGTACATTTGAACCCCCTTCTGCAATAAGGAACCAACCGACATTTTCGATAAAAATGAGTTAAGCACGCCTTTAAAATCACATTTTGATGCTTTCCATTATACAAAAGAAAACCAGAATATAAATCCATTTTAAAGGCATTTTTATTGAGCATGGGAACCAACTAAAAATATGTGTTTTGCTAGATGACTTTCTACAATAGAAACCCAACGCTCATTGGATCTGTATTGCAATAATATTAAACCTTTCATTCATTTTTCAACAAGAACCAAAGCTATTTGGATCCGTTTTGCGAACATTTTATATCAGTTATTTAATTTCTACTGAATTATATTGCTTCGGAAACTATTTATTGGTAGGTGACACTTAAGTCATAAAACTTTAAATTCAATGTGCACCACATTTTTCTTAATCTCTGATTTTTATTAAACATTTATTTCTTTACAATATTACCGTTTCCTGCTCTTGTTAAAACATGCCAATTTGAAAATCTCTTGCAGGGTTATACTAAATAGGTATACTAAATACCTAGTAATTATTATATTTTCATACCCTACAAGTTTTGTGTCATAAAAGTTTTAAATATTCAATTTAGTCAAATAAATGAGGTAGATTTCATTTACAGCTTATGCCTAGACTTTTTCTTTTATTGACTACCACATGTAGTTTATTACTTGGGAACCAAATTTTTCTAATAGAAAAACAGATTTTATTTAAATCATATATTGGTGTGATTCATTTGAAGAAGGCTGGCTGAAATTATTGTGATTGGTCAAAGCTTAATTTTCTACCCCCTTACTTTGTAAAATATATAAATAATTCTACATAAACTTGATTGGAGACGAAAACATTGACGAAAACAAGAAGATATTGATGGTTATAATGGGGCATTAGATTTTGAACAAGAACAAGATTAAAAATTTGTTTAATATGAATTTGTATAATATGAATATGAATTTTATATGGTTATTTGTTAATAAAATAATTATTTTAAAAGTTAATCAAGTAGAATGACATACCTGCTAAATATTGAAGATCAGAAATTTTTTTATACATTTAGGTATGTCATTCTACTTGATTAACTTTTAAAATAATTATTTTATTATACAGTAGTGTGATAATGAACCGCAACACTACAAAAAGTTTTATTTTATGTAAAATTTTTCACCAAAATGAAGTGTAATTTGAAAAACCTTTTGTTATATTATTACCTGAACAACCCTACAACACTTTTATAACAATAAATAGTTCTGCAGATTATTTCAGTAGGTATTTAAACGTTTATTCTAAGTGAATATCGTGAAAACATGGCAAAATACAGTTTGTTAAGTGATGCACAGAAGCATGTTTTATTGGCGTTAAAAAACGAAGGCTTTATCTCTCAGAGCAATAAGTCGAAATTTTAAGTTTAAATTTGTGTCGGTTGCAATGGTCACTCTTACGCACCTGTAATACCTGGAAAAGCAGGTATTCAAGTACAAAAGGCTTATTTTGTATTGTAAAGTTTAATCCCGAATTTTAAATATCAATAGCTTATTGAAAACAGTTTAAAATAAAATATAGAACCGATTTATAAATAATTTTAAAGAAATTTATAACTTTTATTATTACCTATTAAGGTAAATTAATTAATTAATTAAGAGTGTTGCGGTTCATTTTCACACTAATCTGTATTTCAACAAGTAATAATTCCCATTTATAGGTTATTTGTTAATAAATCTAATAACATTAATTTGTCAATATTTTTAAATATTAGCTTTGATTATAATAGATATTAGTATGTTTCTGTTTTTTTGAAAAATCATTTTGTTCCTAGTTCGTGTAAGCAAAAAGGAACCAAAAGTGCATTTTTTCCTGAAATTTTGAAAAATTAAAAAATTGTAATGGACCATATTACCTTATAGTGTGTATAAAACTTTCATTAAATAAATTAAAATAGTATTAGATTTCTTTTATTTGATGCATAAATAATTAGAAAATATACTGAAACCTTTATTAAACGGCGATTACTCAGAATGGTGTTACTGTTGGTTGGTTCCCTATTGCAGAAGTTTTCTATTCCAATAACCAATATAATATACTTTTATTATTAAAACCAAATTTATGAATTATACTATATCATTCAGATTTGGTTTATCAAATATTCTTAAAGTATCAAGATTATGATTTCCTTAATTAAAATCAAATATGAAGATTATTTCTTGTAAAGAAGGTGATAATTGTTTTTTAATTAATAACACAACAGCTTGCAAGGTAGTTTCCATCACTAATGATGATTGTGTTATTAACATTTTTAAATTTCATAATAATGTTAAACATTATCCAATTGAAAGTGCAGAGTTGAGAATATTTATAGTTAAAGATTCGCAACTAAAAAGAAAAATGAATACGAACGACTTAAAGAAGAAATGCTTATTACTACCCTTATTAGATTCGAAATCTAAATTTTTCTGTATACCTTTGTGTAATTATAAAAAATAGAGTATTTTATTTTGTTGTATTTTTTAATATTTGTGTAAATAAATAAATATTTTATTCAATGCTGTGGAATTTATTGCGATATCAACGCACTCTAATAATTTAAAGTAAAGTTGTAAAAACTTGAAATATTCAATAAGTAATGTTGGAAACTAAGCACCCCGGACAGCTTAGTGTATTAGAAGCCGGACTCTCAAGCAGAAATCCCAGGATCGAATCCCACGTCGGCAGTTACTAGGTAAAAAAAAAAGTAAGTAAAATGTATAATTTAATGAAAAATTTTCAGATCCTAGCATTGCAAACAAATGGAATCAAGAATAATATTATAAGGCTTATTTATATGATTAATAATGTAATTAATAAAACATAACAATAAATAATTGTAAAAAGTAAAAAGACTGTAAAAAGTTTCAAATCTAAATAAAAATTACATTATTTATTTTTAATTATTATTAATAATTATAAAATTTTACTAAATGCTTATAATTAATTAAAAATAATTTTTTTATATTAATATTTATTACGTTCGGTACATAAATTATTAGTGCCGTATCGGCACCTAAATTTTACGTATTGAAACGATACTGAAAAAAACGTCACAATACCGTAACGAAAATATGGGCAAATCAATGCCGTTTAGTTAAGAAATCGTTACGAAAATTTATTCAAACGATGCATATAATACCGAAACGGAAAAATCAATGCCTTTTAGTTATGAAAATTCATGTAACGCACATGTACATAATCCATGAATAAAATACCGTAACGGAAATATCAATGCCGTTTAGTTACGAAAATTTATGTAACGCATATGTACATAATCCATGAATAAAATACCGTAACCCGTAACGGAAAAATCAATGCCGATTAGTTAAGAAATCGTTGCGAAAAATTATTTAGCGAATATGTACATAAACTATACATATAATACCGTAACGACAAAGTGGGCAAATCAATGCAATATCGTCACGGAAAAATATGTACAGAATATGTGCATTTCTGACGGTCTTGTGTTGCTTGGGGAGAAATTATGTTCATTTATTTTCCCCAGTGGTTGGCTTACTTCAATTCTGAGCTAATGTATATGGACAATGTACGGGATCAATTTACCGTGCAATTTCGTCAATCAAATTGAAGAAATTTTTATGTTTATATTTAAATTTAATATTAAAATTTTATTATATTATTTTATCATATTCTTATATTATTTATGTTTTTAATGCAATAAATTATCATTATTACACCAAGTTAATCGCGCAAAAAAAATATAGTTCATAATATTTTGTATTGCTTTCTTAAATAATAAATTCTTGTATTCGCAATTCAATAATTTATTATATTATCAGTTTTTATAATTTCTAAAAATATATTACTTATATAAATTTATAATTTTTTTTTGTATTGAAGAAGAAAAACTACTCATATCTAATTAAATGAACTGTATTATAAGTATATTTTGTAAGCTTTTCTTCAAATATAAATTTTTGTATTCGTGATTAAATGATTATTAGTTTCAAGATTTTCTTATTTGCGTCGCCTACCACAAAGAAACTCTACAATATGATCAAACAGTGCATCCATTAATCCGCCAATGAGGTACTGATGGGGAAAACAAGAAATAATAACAAAGAGGCGAGGCACCAACAGAGCCGTATCTAGGTACGGCCGCGCCCTTGGCGGGACTTAACATTTGCGCCCCCCCACACCGGGGTGTTTGAAATGGTGTTTGTTGTACGTTCTACGTATCAATTACAAGACGGTTGAGTTAGAACTGTCTTTATTATTTAGAAATATACATCATTATGTTACAATGGTTGCGTAGGCAACACTAAATACATGGATGTATCTTACATCTCCTTTATTAATATTAATTTTTTAAATTCATTTTACAAAAATTGTTATTACATTTAGTTAACATACAAATATCAATAACAAGTGAAACATGTTGAATATAAGCTTACATAATAATGAATTAATGTTTTACAAAATCTTTGAATTTCTTTGGCACTTTTCTTCTTCTATTTGAGGTTCGCGCATTGTTATTAATTGCACTGTTATTATTTACACTAGCATTAGTTGCACTGTTGTTATTTGCCGTTTCAACATTGTTTTTATTTATTTCAGTTTGATTTACGCGTACCACTATTTCTTGATTAGTGTCTTCAACTATTTTTTCAATTTCATTATTGTCATTTGCATTTTCACTTTTATTTAAAGGTATTGGTGCTACATAATTTGAATATGTGTTTTCGTCTTGTGCTGGAAGGTTATTTGTTTCATTTATTTTTCTAAATTTGATGTAGAATTTATTCCTGATTATTTCAGTATTATCTTCCCTCTTTATTTTAAAAGTTCTGCTTTTGAGTTTTTCTTTAATTATTCCTTTTTTCCAAATACTCTTTGGTCTTTCTTGGTACCATATGGGTGTACCGATTTGAAAATCTGGTCTATTTACAGTACCTCTGTTGTCGTAGTATTTTTTAGCATTAAATTGAGCAGTTTTGATTTTGTCATTATATTGTTTTCTTTTAATTAAAGTTGGTTTTAAATTTTTATCATTTATGATTAGATTAGGGTAATGCTGTCTAAGATTGCGCAGTTTGCAAGATTGCGCAGCGCCAATATTATTGTTGTAGTTGCATCCTTAAGCTAAGAAATATGCAATCTTGAAAGCTCCAATAGTTATTATATAGTTGCAATATGGTGCATGTGTATTGATAAGCTTTTTTTATTAAAAATTTGAAATAATTGGTAAGTGTTTCAATCCTTGTAATTTTCCCACTATAGAAGATAAGCGACTGATTCTTTATTTTGATATATTTATGATTCGAGACTAGTTTATTAAGTTAATTATAAAGGAATTAATTATTTAAAAACAAAATATTTAACCTAATAAAGTATGCGTGGTGCATTTCTTCAGTTGAATAAGATAAGTCATTAATTTACAAGATTGCGCAATGTAATGCTTACAAGTTTGCGCACTTGTTTGCGTCTTCATATCAAAGAAAATCAACAGGGAACTGAAATTTACTGAGAAAAT
This sequence comes from Podabrus alpinus, assembly GCA_932274525.1. Taxonomy (NCBI): domain Eukaryota; kingdom Metazoa; phylum Arthropoda; class Insecta; order Coleoptera; family Cantharidae; genus Podabrus; species Podabrus alpinus. The sequence goes on from OW026454.1 coordinate 69,883,723, forward strand.
TTTAGAAGACGTTCGCGAAAGATTAGGTAAAGGGGAGAGTAAACGAGAAATAGCTCGAAATTTGGGATTACCAGAATCAACTTTAAGATGAATTAGGTTGAAATTAGGAACTGTTCCAACTTCTTTGGGGCGTTTTAAAACAACCTTTACCATTAAAATTTCAACAGTAATTCATAGGCACTCAACGTATGATATTTTTACTCCATCAACATCCAGGACATCCAGTGTAGAAAAAGAAACCTTAAAATATCGCGAAAAAACTCATATACAGTCAATAAAAACTAGTGAAGGTGTCTCCCTCAAAGAACTCCACCCATTACCAAAAGTTTCAGCTCCACAGAAGAGAAAGCAAAAGGGAAATAAATCGGTAATAATGACGAGTGGTCCGTTTAAAATTTAAAAAAGCTCCGACAACAACACTACAAGCAGAATTTTTTTGCCCAGGTTGTGATGAACTGTACCAAGAACCCCTAAAGAAGAGTGGATCCAGTGTTTTGTTTGTAAGAATTGGTGGCACGAAAATTGTTCTATATAGTATTTAGGCATTAGGACAGTTTAAATTCAGCAATTGTTAAGTGCGCAAACTTATAATTAAATATGCGCAATCTTATCAAATTTGTATTACAAGATTGCGCATTTACTTTTATTCATTAAATATTTTGTGTTCTCTTTATTTTTATAAATTTTACAAATTTGTGTTATTCTTTTCTCAATTTATATATATACCTATGTTTGTTAAATATTTTTACATCCATATTTTGCTAAATTAATCAATTATATGTTAAAATGTTTTAAGTGCGCAATCTTAGACAAAATTACCCTATCGCGTAAGTAACGAGACATTAAAATTTGTGATGGCGTGTAGCTATCATTTATCGGAGTATTTCTGAATGCTAGAAGAGCTAAGTATACATCTTCTTTGTTTTCAATGGTTTTTTTAATTAATTTTTTAATTGTTTGAATTGTTCTTTCAGTTTGTCCATTTGCTTGTTGATGGTAGGGTGATGATGATTTCATCTGGAAATTCCATTCTTTTGCAAATGTTTTACATTCTTGACTGATTAATTGTTTTCCACTATCGGAAATTACTATTTTAGGAATTCCATGTCTAGCGAATATTGATTTTAATTTGTAAATTATGTTTTTTGATGTTAAATTTCCATGTAAATTTACTATTTCTGGGTATTTTGAGTAGTAATCAACTACTATTAGGAAAGTTTCTCCTTTTAATTCATATAGGTCAATACCTACTTTTTGCCATGGTTGTTTTAATATTTGATGGTTTATCATCGGTTCTTTTTGATTTGAATTTGCATATTTGTTGCATATTTCGCATTTGCTTATTAGGTCTTCTATTTGATTGTTTATTTGAGGCCAGTATACACAAAAGTTTGCACGACTGATGCATTTTTTAACACCTAAATGACCAGTATGTATGTCACCTAAAATTTTTTGTCGCCATGATCTTGGTATAATTAATTTTTGACCTTTATAAAGTAAATTATTATTTCCTTCAGTAATTTCTTCTTTTATCTTGAAGTATGGTTTTAAATTTGTATTTAATTTGTTTATGTTTGTTGGCCATCCATCTTTTATGAATTTGTTAATTTGATTTAATTCTTCATCATGCTTTACCGTTTCAATTAATTCTTGCAGTCTTTCATCGGAGATTTTTAGATTTTTTTCAATTAAACACACCTGTGTTTCTAAATTTTGAAATTCAAATTCTTCTTCCAAATTCGCTCTCGATAAAGTGTCTGCAATTATCAGTTCTTTGCCTGGTTTATATATTAAATTGATGTCATATTTTTGAAGAGATAATAACATTCTTTGAAGTCTTGCCGGACATGCATGTAATGGTTTCTTGAAAATTGAAATTAAAGGTTTGTGGTCTGTTTCAACCGTAAATTTGTTACCATAAACATATTGATAGAATTTATTTATCCCAAAGCATATGGCTAATAGTTCTTTTTCTATTTTCGCATATCTTTGTTGTGTTTCCGTCATTGCTTTCGAAGCATAAGCGCATGGTTTTTTATCTTGTATGATTGCTGCGCCCAGTCCTGTTTTCGAAGCGTCCACAGAGATTGTGACAGGTTTATTTATGTCAAAGTATTGCAATGATGGAGCTTTAATTAATAACTTTTTTATTTCATCAAACGCTTTAGTTTGGTGTTCGGTCCACTCGAATACATTTTCTTGTTTAATTAATATTCTTAATGGTTCTGTGATTTTGGATAAGTTAGGTATAAATTTTCCTACAAATGTAACTAATCCTAGTAATCTTTGAACATCTTTTTTGCATTTCGGAATGGGCATTTCTTGAATGGCTTTAATTTTTTCTTCATCAATTGTTATACCATCTTTTGAAAATTTAAATCCTAAGTATTTAACTTCGTCAAGTCCCATTCTGCATTTATTTAAATTAAATTTAATGTTTTGTTTTCTGGCAATTTCAAAAACTTTCTTTAATCTTTCGTCATGTTCTTTTTTATTTTTGCCATGAATTAAAATATCGTCTATGTAAATTTCTACGCCTGGCATAGCAAATATTTTTTGGAATACTTCCTGAAATACTTCGCTTGCTATTTTAATACCAAACGGTAACCGATTGAATTTGTACCTGCCGTGAGGTGTACCAAATGTACATAATCTGCTAGATTCCTCATCTAACGGTATGTTCCAGAAACCTGAGGTGGTGTCTAGAGTTGTAAAGATTTTTGCATCATTTAAATTTGCGGTGATTTCATCAATATTTGGTAGTTTGTATTTTCTAACTTTCATTGCTTTATTTAGATCTTTCGGATCTAAACAAATTCTTAATGAATCATCACTTTTCTTTACAAGAACATATGAATTGACCCATTCAGTACTATTATGTACTTTTTCAATTCTGTTTAGTTTTTCTAAATCATTTAAACATTTTTTAAATTCATTTCTCAAAGAGAGAAGGGTACATTTCTGATTGGATTTATTATTGGTTTAGTATTTTCTTCCAATTCGATATGATAAGGTTTACCAACTTTTCCTATGCCTTTAAAGACATCTTGAAATTGTTCAATTAATTGTTTGTAGTTTTTATTTATATTTATTTCATTCATGGATCTATTATCCGAATTTATGCTTATTATGCCTAAATTAGTACATGCTTTCAAACCTAGAATTGATCCTAGTCCGTTTGTTTCAACAAAGAATTTATCATTTATTACTTTGTCGTTGAATTTGATGCTTAATTTACATTTTCCTAGAATAGGTATTTTTTCTTTAGTAAATGTTGTTAAAATTTCATTTGTTTTTTGAATTTTCTTTAAATTGAATTTAATTCTTTTTAGTTCTGACAATGTGATTATATTTGCACTTGCGCCTGAATCAATTTTAAATTGTATCGGATTCTCGCTTTTGTTATTAACTATTAATTTGAGTTTATAACTAGAAATATTATTTAAATTGTCTGTTGCATTAATTGAATTTATGTTTATTAATTGTTCAATTTCATCGTATTGATTTATTTGGTTAAATTGTTCAATATCATCGTTTTGATTTTTTATTTGGTTGACCCGCTTATTATTTTTGTTATTTATTTTACAAACATTGGCAAAATGATTAATTTTATAGCATTTTGTACACTTCTTACCATAAGCTGGACATTGATTGATGAGATGGTTTCGTCCACATCTTCTACAATTGTTGATTTCTTTTGCCCGCTTGTGGTCTGCGTTTGTTGAATTTGAGCCTTTTTGATTTGTCCTGGAATGGTTCGTAGCTGCTTGCGTACCTGAATAATTTGCTTGGTAGCTTCTGCGAATTGCGTCTACTTCTGGAGTTGAAGAAGTCATTGAACCCTTGTAGCTTTGTGTACCATTCGAAATTTCTTGGAGCTGTTTTCTTGAGGCTTCCGTGTTAATACAACATTGTATTGCATTTTCTAATGTGAGGTCTTCACGTTGTAACAACTTTTCCCTTGTCGGATCATCTTTGATTCCAATTATTAACATTGTTTTAATTAATTCTTCTTTTAATTTTTCGTCGGTTATTTCGCATTGAAGCGCTTGATTTTTTAAATTTGTTACAAATTTTTCTATCGTTTCTTGCCCTTGTCTAGCCATGAAAAATTTATATCGTTCATACGTTAAATTCTTTTTTGGTATAAAGTGACTATTGAATTTGTTTTTTAATACCTGAATTTTATCTTTTTCTTGATCATTTAATGTGAATGAGTTATAAATTTGAATTGCATCTTCACCCATGTGAAATAACATCTGGTTACATTGAATTTTTTCTGTTTTTTAATTTAATTGTGTTGCTATGCTATAAATTTCGAACCTTTGTAGCCATTTTTTCCAATTTGCGGATTGATTTCCCGTGAAGGTCATATTTTGCAACATTTTGGTTTCCATCTTTGATTTTATGTTAGTGTCGGTTTTATAATTTAATTGTTTTACACAACACTTAATTGTTTCAAGCTGCACTTAATTGTTTGTTGATTTATCACTTAATTGTTTATTTTTATTTCGCTTATTTATTTGTAGCGTTAATTTATTTGCCATCTGCAGTATTTTAACTTATACCGACTGCGCCATGTTGTACGTTCTACGTATCAATTACAAGACGGTTGAGTTAGAACATATATTCTTTGGTTAGAACTGTCTTTATTATTTAAAAATATACATTATGTTACAATGGTTGCGTAGGCAACACTAAATACATGGATGTATCTTACAGTGTTGTATGGAATACCCCCCAACGAAAACGGGGGATCCGGGGGTCCTTCCGCGGAAATTTTACAAAATTAAAGTGCAAAGTTGTAGGTGTAAAGTTTTTTGATCAATCATCAATCAATCATGAGTCAAAACTGTACTTTTCTTGCTTTTACCAGGGCAAAATCGTCGATGATATCGTTAAAATCAATCTGAAACGCAATGTCGTATTCTATATTCAGAATTGCTAAGTTTGTCAATCTGTTTTCAGACATACTTTATCTTAAATAGTTCTTGATCATTTTTAACTTCCTGAACGAACGCTCACAAGACGCCACACTTACAGGCATGGTTAAAAATATCCTCAACGCAATTTCAATGTTCGGATAGGCGTCTCTTAATTCATAATTAGAAGTAACGTTCAGAACATCCAAATGGGAGGCCTTATTGATGTCCTTTATCAGCTCTTTTGCATGATACTTGAAAGTAACTAGTTCGTTCTCAAGCTCTAACGTATCTATAGGTATATTTGGCATACATCGCACCAAGATTAGCTGCACACTTTTCAAGAAGAGAATCAGAATACTCACTTAAAGACTTTCCGGATAAAAAATTAAAGTCAGATGAAACCGAATGGTAGATGTTTACCCTCTTGTCCATTTCGCTTCTAATCCCATCAAACACAACGAAACACTCTCTCTCTCAAATGATTTTTCAGCACTCAGCAAGTGGGATTCATCTTCAGCCATTTCACCAGCCATTCTTTTGACTTTTTTCAGTCTCTTAACAGGAAAACAACTTGTAATTTCCAAGAAACCACATGTAGCTTTGGACAGTAACTTAACAATCTGGAATAACATTCATTTCAATAAAGTGAAATTTTTGTCCTTAACAAAATGCACTAATCTAAAAAAAAAATTATTTTTCATGGCCGATTTTGCGCCCCCCGGGTAGCTGCGCCCTTGGCGGGCGCCCATCTCGCCACCGCCTAGATACGGCTCTGGGCACCAAAAGAAACTATGGTGAACAACAGATAGAGGACGGCACTGAAAATAAAACGTTTTTATATGAAAGATGGCTAGCCTACGCAAACACTAGTTAGACAGAACAAAATATTGTAGAGCACGAAATGAAATTATTGAAGCTAGAAATGAGATGATGAACCAGCAAAATGCATAGATAACACTCGCACGAGTCAAGCATGGAAATTATTACGGATTACGGGAAATGAGAAAAGATGGAAAAGATAACTACAAAGGGCTATTGACTAAGGCTCGTAAGGAATTTTAAGTTACAGAAAAATTAGATGAAATTTCACAGATTGAAATGGATGATGTGACCATACATAGTACCTACTGTAAAATAAAAACGGCGATATGTGAAATGAAGAGTGGAAGGCGCCTGGTGCAGGCAGTATTCCTATAGATCTGATCAAGTCAGCACCATCAGTCATTTATGACATCCTAGCGTTACTATTTAACAAAAGATACGTATATAAAAATATACAATATTGATACAAAAAATCAGTAATTTTAAATTATATTGAGTAGCTACTATTTATTAAATTTACAATAATTACAACATCCTTACAAGAACAAATATAATAAGGATAGCGCCAATATACAACGGTGATCAGGACAAAAACAGGTAGCTGCCACTACAAAAGCAACCAAAATTTGAATTATTATAATTATTATTCCAAAACAAAATAAGATAAAATTTAAAATTAATAGATGATACGAGATTTTATACATGGTTGCTTTGAATTCACGAATTTAAAAAACAATATATTATCCGTAATCAAAAATTAATTCACATTTTTTTAATTTATTACATTTGTCGGAAACTTTTCCAATTCTTGCTGAAGTTTGACATCTAATAGGCATTTCTGAAAAAAATTCTGCAACTCAACTTTCCTTATGCAGAACCCGTGAATCTTGGTCGGATAAGTAAACACACCGACCATTCATTCGGCCATTTACTTTTCAGAATAGACTTATTATTTGAGTTAAATTTTCACTAACAAAAACCTTTTCAAAAATAAAAATAAAAAGAGAATTAAAAGCACTATATTAAATCAAAATACAAAACTTCAAAAACAAGTAACATTTAAATTTTTAAAAAAACCGAACAATTAAAATAGCAAATTACAAAATAAAATAACAAAAATTTAGCCCCTTTTAAGGGACACATGGGTAACACGGAATTGTAACACGTAGAATTCTATCGCATCAAATAAGCGCAATATTGGCGGAAAAGTGTATTCGGCTATTTCTTGTGTTTCTTTGATTACATTAGAGAAATACTCGAAGATCTCCCTAAAGAAATTCAAATTTTAGATGATTAAAAAAACTGTATTAAAAGAACTTACATGATTTCTTCTTTTTGTAATTTATCTTTATTATGTTGAATGTAAGAAAAACACGCTTTACAAATAATGGTAAGATCCATCACATAATGAAAAGCATCAAACTTTCCATTTCTATTTTCTGCGCAAGTCTTAAAGTTTTTCTACCCATTATTAAAATTCTCGAAGCTTTCTAAAAACAACAAAATGAAATACTGTAAAACAAGATAATTTTTTAGTTACGTAGCTAATTACCCACCTTGTTTTGAGTACATCAACAGAATGTCTTTATGCAGTTTATACATGCTTTCGTGATATGGATGTACCCATTTTTTGAACATCTCAAACTCCTCACGCATTCTCTTACATTTTTCATTATCTTGAACTGAAACACAATAATTTACTTTAAATTAGCCAAATTCTTTTCCAACACTTACGATTTTCTATCGCTGGGTCAGAATAAAGTACTTTATTCATTATGAATCCAAATGTTTCCAGAGATAAAATATGTTTGCAATTATTGCAGACTGTAAAAATTGACGGTTCGTACGGCAGTAAAATACCAAATTCTCTACATGCAGTGCATAATGAAGTGTTCAAAACATCCTAAAAATTGGTCGATATATTCTAAATTTTGCACAATAAACAATAAAACCTACGATGTTGAAATTGATGTCGATACAGGCTGTACAATCGCAAGTGATATCATTATTGCGAAGTGCCTTTTGACGTGCAAACAATGGTACCATTGGTGTCAAATTGGAACCAGACCGAAAAATTTGATGGCCTGCTGTTATATTTACACAGGCTTTCACTATGCAAGTGCTAAATCTTAAATGAAAAGAGTTATCAATGTCCAAAAATGATATCTTTAATTTAGAACTATTGTCATACTTCAGTTTGATACACGCCGATATATTTGGATTTAATTTATTTGCTTCTGGTATAACTTCAGGCGCCCAAGAAGTCTCTTCCAACGGAAGTTGTTTGATTTCAATTTGCTTAATATCCAATAAAGATTTCATTTCTTTTATGTATTTGTCTATAATGCATAAAATTTCACCAAAATGATTAAAACTATAAACGAGGTGAAAGTTCCAATCATAAATTATTGATTGTTACGCACTGTAGGATTGGCAGTAGAGCCTCTTCTACGAGTGGTGAAATTTCGTCAGAAAAACACCTTTGAACAGAGAACTTATTCTTTTTGACCGTGAAGAAATAAAACACTTGTGCATTTATGTGGTAATGTAATATTTAATTTATTAGCATTAATCGAACGGAGTATGTTGAACAAACGTAAGTGCAGTTTGACATGTAGATGCATACTGGCGCTAAAATGCAGCGTCGATGAGAAGGGGAATTGCAATACAAATGCATAAATTGTATAATGGGTTGCAGCACTTGCAGACATAATTTGAATATAATTAAAAGTGTACAATAAATGGTGAAATATTGAATAATTACACGATGTAAAATCGAACATACCGCCCGGGTTGAAATGACAAATTTCAAAAAAAATAGATTGAATAGCTTGAACATAAACATTGAGGTAACTTGAAACACAAAAAATGCTTAATTCTAAAATACAGATATAAATACAGGTAAACAAGTAAATAGAAAAGTACATAAATTAAAATACGAAGTCCAGATAAATAAAATAAGAAAAAATTCACATAAGTTTCGTAAAACACGCACCAAATTAGTATTATCGTTTTTCACAACACTTCACAAGCACGGCAGTGGGCAAAGTTTCGAGAAAGCTCGTTTGATGTTTCCACTTGAAGTTTGTAGTGTTGCAACGCGGTTGATGCCATCGGAGCCAGGATGGAGCTTAATGACTCGACCCAATTTCCATCTGAGCGGAGGTAAGTTATCTTCCTTGATTAGTACCAAGGAGCCGCTAGTTAGATCGGAGTGGTGAGTTTTCCACTTGACTCGTTGTTGAAGTTCGGAAATGTATTCCTTACTCCAGCGTTTCCATAAATGTTGAAAGACATGCTGAATTCGTTGGAAGTGATCCACACGGTTTTCAGCCAGAAGCGTGACATCGGGATCTGGCAATGATATTAACGGGCGTCCAACCAAAAAGTGTCCGAGTGTTAACGGCTGGAAGTCGTTAGGATCGGATGAAAGTGGAGCAATGGGACGGGAGTTTAGGACAGCTTCTACCTGATATAACAAGGTACAAAACTCTTCGTATGTGAAAATATGATTGCCTAAAACTCTTTTTAAGTGATATTTACAGGATTTTATCCCTGCTTCCCAAAGGCCCCCAAAGTGAGGACTATGAGCTGGAATAAAGTGCCAGCTAATTCCCTCGTTTGAAATTTGTTCAGGAATTGAAGATTCATGTGTACTTAGAAATTTTCCTAGTTCGAGCAACTGATGGTTGGCTCCTACAAAGTTTTTTCCGTTATCGGAATATACATGTGACGGTTTACCGCGTCGAGCCACAAATCGCCTGAATGATAAAATGAACGCTTCAGTAGATAAACTGGTGACTAATTCAAGGTGTACGGCCTTAGTGGCAAAACAGACGTACAGACATAGATATGCTTTCGTAGCCTTTGAACCACGACCTTTACGATCCTTTATTAATATAGGTCCGGCATAATCGACACCGGTATGCGTAAATGGCAAAGAGGTATGAACGCGCTCGGCAGGTAAATTGCCCATAATAGGTCGAGTGACCTTAGGTGCAAACCGAAAACATGTGACACATTGGTGCACGGTTTGTTTAACCAAGTTTCTACAGTTTGTGATCCAAAATTGGTCACGTAAAGCAGACAACAGCAGTTGTGGGCCTGCATGTAACATTCTCAAATGTTCACGAGACACTATAAGTTTTGACAATCGATGCTTGCCATCGATTAAAAGCGGGTGCTTTTTATCTTGTGGATAATTTGAATTACAAAGTCGCCCTCCTACCCTAATTAAACCATCATGATCGATGAAGGGATTAAAACTAATCAGAGACGAGGATGTTTTTACAGGTAATTGTTTTTCTAACAATTTTAGTTCCGAACGGAATGAATTAAATTGTGCAATTTTTACTAAAGTTTTTAACGAATTTGCAAGTTCGGTCACAGTTAAAGGTCCGTAATCGCGTTCTTGTTTGATAACAGAACAATTTTTTCTGAAACGTAGACAATAAGCTACGACTCTTTCGAGTTTTGTTAAGTTAGAATAATTTTCAAATAGAATCGTGTCTTGGACAGTAGTCACAAGAGTTTGTGCTTCCTTTTTGTACTCTGGAAGTTCACTTGGGCAAACCTTAGGGGCAGGCCAAGATGATTCATTCTGGCGAAGCCAAGGTGGACCGTTCCACCATAAAGTGGAGTTCTTTAAAACTTGAGGAGTAGTTCCTCTTGACAAGAGGTCAGCGGGATTGCATTTTGTGGGAACATGCCGCCAAACAGCATCCAACGTGAAACTTTGAATATCGGCAACACGGTTGCAAACGAATGTTTTGAGGTTGTTAGGGCTGGTTTTCAACCAACCTAGTACTATCATGGAATCTGACCATAAAAAACACGAAGAGATTTTTAACGTTATGGCCTTTTGCACTTGTACAAGTAATTTGCTAAGGAGCAAGGCTCCGCATAGCTCTAATTTAGGTATAGTGGTTTGCCTTAAGGGCGCAACCTTTGATTTTGCACACAGCAAATTGACACAAATTTGGTTGTCAGCATTGCTGGCACGAAGATAGATGCAAGCTCCGTAACCACTTATGGAGGCGTCACAGAAGCCATGTAATTGCACATCTGTAGGATGTGCGCAAGTAACGAGTCGAGGAACACGTAAGTCATTCAGACTTAAAAGGTCCGATCTATATGAGATCCATTTTTTTTTCAATGTTAATTGGAACATTGTCATCCCAATTAAGTTTCTCTAGCCATAAATTTTGCATAAAGACCTTAGCTAAAAAGGTACAGGGTGTAAGTAGACCAAGCGGGTCAAAGATTTGAGCAATTTCACTCAACATTTGACGTTTAGTAATGGTATTTTTATTTGAAGGATCAGAAATGGCAAACATAAAATGATCCGTTTGAAATTGCCAGAGTAAGCCGAGAGTGCGAGATGAGTCGCAGTCTCCAAATTCGAGAATGCCTAGGTGGACATCAGCGTCCGGTATGCCAACCAGTACCTCGGGATCGTTAGAGATCCATTTGCGTAAATTGAAGCAGCCCGATTTTAAAACATTAGATAGTTGCGAACAGATTTTGCGGGCATCATCGATGCTGTCAGCACCGGTTAACAAGTCGTCAACGTAAAAATCGCGTTTAATGATTTCAGCCATGTCGGGTAAAGAGTTCTCACACTCGATGCCAAGCTGGTTTAAAGATCGAATAGATAAATATGAAGCCGATGCAGTACCGTATGGCACGGTATTTAAATTGTAAATGTTTATGGGGTCGTTTGGAGAAGACCTCCATAATATGCGCTGAAGTGGCCGCTGAGTGGGCTCAATCAGAACTTGCCTGTACATCTTCTCGATGTCGGCTGCTATGGCGTACGGGTGTTGACGAAACCGTATTAAAATGTTGAATAAATCTGATTGGATTGTGGGACCAATCATTTGTATACTATTTAAGGAGTGCCCAGTGGTCGTTGTAGACGAGCCATTGAACACTACGCGAAGTTTCGTTGTGAGGCTATCTGATTTATGTACTCCGTGATGCGGAAGGTAATATGAAGTGTCAACATTTGTATTGTCAAGTGACATGTGACCAAGCTCAATATATTCTTGTATGAAATTTGAATAGTTTAATTTCAGTTCTGGATTAGCTATTAAACGTTTTTCTAAGGAAACTAATCGTTTTTTCGCGATAGAATAAGATTCTCCCAAAATAGTTGGTGATTCTTTAAATGGAATTGAAACAATAAATCGCCCGTTGGCGTCGCGACGGACATTTGAAACGTAGTGTGCCTCACACTCATTTTCTTCCTTTGACAAAACCTTTTCGGAAGGATAGTTGTCAATTTCCCAAAACTTAGCAAGCTGGTCTTGTAGGTCTTTGGAGGTGCTTAAATGACATTGAATTTGACTATTATTTTGTTTAGTGCCTGTTGGACCCGAAATGATCCAACCTAAGTGCGTTTTTTGCAAGATAGGCAGGTCGGTACCTAGCCTAACTTGCCCAATGCAAAGAAGTTCAAAAAATGATGGTGAACCTATTAGTAGGTCGATTTCACCTGATTTGTTAAAATCAGGATCTGATAAACGTATATTTTGAGGTATTTTAAAATTACCGTTCTTCATGGTGAAGCTTGGAACACTACCTGTGATTTGATCTATCACGAGGCAAGATAATTTGATTTTAAAATTTGAATGGTTTGCATGTAACTCGAGGTCACATCGGGATTTTATGTGGGTCGTTGAATTATTTAGACCCGAAACAGAAACATTGGCGTTCGTCGCGTGTAAATTTAACTTAGTGCATACATTGTGCTTGATGAAGTTCGATTGAGAACCCGAATCTAATAGTATTCGCACGGTTTTGTAGTTTCCCGTGGCATCCTTTATTTTTGCCGTTGCTGTGGGAAGCAAAACTTGGGTGGCTGTTGAGCAGAAGGTTGATATGACCTGCGTTTCGTCATCATCAGAAGAATTAGCAGTCGGAAGTGCGACCACTGGTGCAGTTGGGGTTTCAGCCCCACGGGATGACAAGTGAAGAAGCGTGTGGTGCTTCGACCTACACGTTCTACACGAGTATCGCGATGAACATTGCGGCTGAAAATGACCGCGTGTTAAACAATTAAAACATATTTTCAACTGCTTTACTTTCTCAACTCTGTCACGAGCAGAAAAATTTGTAAATTTTTCACACCTGGTGATTGGATGTTCTCCCTTGCATAAAGCGCACGAGGGATTATTGACAACAAAGGATTTTGAATGCATTTTAGGCTTATCATGATGGACCTTGCCTTGCCTTTTTTCAATATTTTCCAACAGATTGGCATGGCTGGTCAGAAACTCCTTGAATTCTTTCAAGGTCGGCAAAATTGAAGTACCCTTATTAAAATTCATTTCCCATTCGCGTACTGTTGACGCGTCTAGTTTGTTTGAAACGAGATAAACTATTAGTGTTTCAAAAAGCTCTTCGGGCGTCGCTAAGGACTTGGCAGCCGAAACGTGTTTAGACAATGCGTCGGTGATTTTTTTTAAATCACGAGATGACTCTTTTCGTTGCATTTCTAACTCGATTATTGAATTTAAATGATTTTTTATAATAACTCTTGGTTGATCAAACCTTGCTAACAATGTTTGCCATGCAATATTATAATTCTCGGCCGTGAAATTCAAGGAACTAATCACATCTATATGGCTGTACCGTGCAGACATGATTTTAAATAATGTAATTTCTGCGTTTCATTTAATTGATCGTTATCATGAATTAAACTTATGAAAATGCTTTTGAATTCTAGCCAACTTTGTGAATCTCCATTGAATTTGGAAAAATTTATTTTAGGCAAGCTTATGAAATGTCTACCGATGCCACTTAATTGGCTATCGTTAGATCTTATTGAACCATGCACTGAATTTTCAGGCGTGCTGCGGCCCGAAATACTTAAATTTTGTGCATTGTTCTGTGAATCGACTATATTTTGATAGAATTTTTTAATGATTTGTTTTGCACGACCGAGTTGTTCGTGATATTTATTTTCGAATTCGATTAAGTGCATGTCTTCGGAAGTATCATCTTCCTTTAATTTTTCAGTTATTTGTTTATGAATATTTTCAAATTCTTTTAACAATGGCATAATCTGGTCAATACGACCTTGCAATGATTCAATCTGGTCACCTTCAATATTTTGTTCGCAATCTTTTATTGATTTAATGAACGTTTCGAACCTCGTTATTGTTGATTTTAATTGCGTTCTGGTTTTTTTTAATTGTTCCATGTTTGACTTTGAAAATTTTATGCAAATTAAATACGAAGGTTAGTAACTTGAATAACAAGTAGAAAACAGGAATCTGTAAGGAATGGTAAAATGCAGAATGCAGTTAACTATATTACCGACTTTTTTGTGGTTGGAGAAGAAATACCCTTGGTAGAGACTAGCTTTTTTAAAGATGGCGTTTGTCTTCTTGAAAGCAGGACCTCGTTTGGAGGGTAGCATCCAAGATGGCCGACGTGCAGACCAAAAACTTGAAAAACGTAATTTTGTACTTGCGTTTTTTGGATGATGAGTCATCCACTGATCCAAAAATACGGGTCGTAAATCCGTGTTGCTGAATCCAAATGCTGCGGTCACGTAGTATTATAATCTTATCCACCTCCGCTTGCTTGAAGACCAAAGGCAGATAATCGATTATAACTCGTGATTTTTGATGATTGATTGCTGGTAATGTGGAACGGATGACCAAAAAGACCAAACTTCCGGTTCTTTGAAGGACCAAAAATGTAGGATTGGCAGTAGAGCCTCTTCTACGAGTGGTGAAATTTCGTCAGAAAAACACCTTTGAACAGAGAACTTATTCTTTTATTAGCATTAATCGAACGGAGTATGTTGAACAAACGTAAGTGCAGTTTGACATGTAGATGCATACTGGCGCTAAAATGCAGCGTCGATGAGAAGGGGAATTGCAATACAAATGCATAAATTGTTTAATGGGTTGCAGCACTTGCAGACATAATTTGAATATAATTAAAAGTGTACAATAAATGGTGAAATATTGAATAATTACACGATGTAAAATCGAACACGCACCTTTATCAATTTTTGGAAGATTTGAGTCATTCTGTATTTCATTAGAACAATCGTCAAGTGTTTCAAACATTTTTTTTAAATTGCCCATGTTTAGGTAACACCTGGCCTTTCTGATGAGCAATTTTGGTTTCGAATTCCTAGGATAATCAGCATCAAGACTTAAACCGATGTCAATTAAACAATTCTGTAATTGTGAATGGCAAATGTAAATGTCGGGTTCATGGAAAATATTTAACTTAATTTAATTTATTTTAATTAGAAAACATAACCTTCTATAGGCGTTCATGCTACATTTTCTCTAATTTAACGTTAGATTATTAAGAATTCTTTAAGCTAAGGAAAAGAAGCATAAACTCACCTGAAGTATGTACATTAGAATGGTCGTTACTTGAAGTCGGAACGAATCTCTCGCCCCCCCCTCCCAATTCGATTCCAAATAATTAAAAAAGAGTACCCTCAAAATTTTCAGTTTTCTATCTATTTTTTTTATTAACTACTGTGGCCGTTAAATTTTTTCGATTTCAATTTTTACATATTCTTATAGTTTGTGGTTTTGAATATGTCGCTGTAGTAGTTCAATCCTGTAACAAGTAGAAAAGTAGTACTTTTGAGCTATTCCATTTTTAAAGTTTAGAATAGCGATATAATTGTGAGGGTAAGAGATGTACTTATGCACTTCCATATAGTTGTCTTTGTCGTGTCTAGGGCAATGTTATACAAAAACTGCGAATAAATTTGACATAAGTTCATTTTATTTTGTTATGTCGCAGTATTGCACCGCTAAAATTTGATATAAGGAATTAAAAACTACAATAATTAGAAAAATTCATTTTTTCGACTTGTTACAGCATTGAACTATTATACTACAGCGATGTGTCCAAAAAATATTGAAGTGTAATTCATCAAATTACTGAATTATAACGAATACTTATTCTGCAATGGTGTTTATTATTGAAACTTTTTAAATCATAATAAATTAAGTGTACAGGTGCATAAATGTGTTATTTTCTTATTATATTTTTAAAACGAACGAGTTTGATCAAAATATGTTGGGCGATGAAAATTTTTTGCAATCACTGTCTAGACACAATATTAGGTATTTATGTCCACATTTGGTGGGTGCCACTGGTCAGCTATGGCCTCGACATCGATTACTGAAGCGATTTGCAGAACTTTCAGAATGGACCCTTTAAAAATATAAAATTGTCCCCTACTAAAGAAAACCCCTAAAGAATTATTGTAGTCTCTTAGCTACATAATTATGTAACTAGTGTATGAACATAGTACATCAACGCAACACATAGGAAAGAAAACCATGCAAATTATTACTAGTACTAAAAACAAACAACTTACCTTGTATTGCTTTATGGCAAAGTAAGCGGCTGAACGATTTCCAAGTGCCATTGCGTATTTCGCTCCCTTCCATGTGGCATAAGCCAAACTTTGTGTATATTTTGCCAAACAATCATCAAATTTTTTTGCAGCAAAATCATCATTCGCTAATACACGAAGATTTTCTGACACGGCATCATCCTTGGATTGTAATGGTAAATTATTTACTAATAATCTCCATTGGTCTTGTTTCCTGCAAACGGAGCATAAATGTAACTTAGAAAATAGCTTTCAATTGGAACATGTAAAACTGCGCGTAATTCGTCAGGAGTATCGAAAGAATTTATTAACCCTGAAATGGTACACTGCGGTCTCAGAAACCCCAACCGTTGGATTAGTTATCTTGTAAATTAAGTTCATAGTTATCTCAGTAATTGTGAATATTCCTTGGTGCCATTTAGTCATTGAGCGAAATATAACAATTGAAAATAAATTTATATGGATATCTCGGACCCCAGTGTGCAGTTTACGTTTATATTTAAGTCGACATTAAATAAAGTAAATTTACAAATACTAAACAATTCGTCGTAAATATGTACTATAAAACAAATAAACTAGACAATAAGTAATTGAGGGATAAAAAGAAGAGCACATTTTTTTAGAGAGCGTAGTGAACTTATTTTTAACAAGCTTGAACAATTTATTATTACAAATGGATTTTCAATATAATATTTTTATACACATTTAAATGTTTTATATAAAACCGCGATATTTACGAATATCAATAAAAAAAAAATTGTACTTCGCGTGATGGTTATTCCAATGAGGCGACTAAATCCGGGGGTCATAATACAAAATTAGTTAATGTTTTTTAGAGAGCCAAATAAAAATATTCAAATTATTCTACCTTGCCCTCAATTATTTCCACAATAAAATCGTTGTGGACTGGTTATAATCATATGGAATAAACAAATTGCTTAAAAGGTGGACAGTAACAATTTTTAAGATCGACTCCAAACCATTCTCAGAGCCGCCACTGTCACGTTTCATAGGCTCCACATTTTCTAGATATGGTTAGAATACCATGCTACGATTGGTTTAAAAAGCTAAAACTGCCCGCCCTCAAAGAGAACTCATAAAGAGAATACATTTTGTTTACAATTTAGCCATAGGACCACTGACCTAGGAGCTGAAACTGTTCCTGCAAGAAGGCATAACGAATTTAACTAGGTTGTAACTTTGCAAAAAAAACTATGCTAGGTAGCTTCTGTACCTATACCTTTTAGAAATGTAATAAGAAAGGTAGTAAGTATCACAATAAAATTTCACAAAATATGTAAGTTATCATTATTTTTCTGAAAAATAAAATGACACCAGCCTTCCGTTCTTGAAACTTTCTGTTGAAACCCCCAAAATTGAATTTTTTGCTTTTAACAAGTTTTTACCTATAACCGCTACTATTCGTAATTTACATGAAGCAAACGCCACCATGCGGGAAAATTTCAAATACGTCAAGAAAGTAACGTATGAAATGAAAATAAAAATACTTCATTAGGTTTACGATTTAATGAAGTTCATTAATTAATAAAACATTACAATAAATTTAATAATGGGCTAAAACTTTTGTCAGTGGCGCCGCCAATGGTAATGTAAATCACGAATAACACAGTGGCTATGTTTACACCGTAAACTGCTTGGTTCGGTCCGATCGGACTAAGCGGGAGGGGATAGTTCGATGCGACAAAATATAATTCGCAAGTGGTTCGCAAGTGTTTACACCGTACACTAGAACCGAGGACCAAAATGTGTCATATAACCTAAAAAAAATAGTTGTTTGACACTTTACATAATTTTTAAATAATTTAATTTAAACTATAAATTAAATATGTCAAATTTTATAACCTATAAAAATTAAAAATGTGTGTCATTCGGAATTAAAAATACTCGAGTGATGTCGAAAGTAGTCGAACACGTCGAACCATTGGTCGTTTTTAGTTCAGTACTCATATTTTAGAGGACTGAACTAAAGCAGGACCAACTTAGTTCGATGTGTTTACACCACGCGGACTAAAAATATACTTCGGAAATATAGTTCGGTACGGCTTTAGTTCGCGTACCAAGTGTACGGTGTAAACCAGGCCATTATTACACGTATTACGATGTTCTGTTATTCCCCGAATGTTGAGTAAAATTTTGATGGCAATTCCACAATACCTAATAACTATCCGTGAATCCCCAAATCAATTGCGGCTGGTAGGGGGACGGGTCATCGCCCTTCAAAAACAGAATAGGTAACTCGGAAAATATTATTTTGGGCGAAATGCAAGAAACAATTTAATTATAGCATTTAATGGACATAGGCTATACAAGTATAATAATATAATATGTACTTTCTTTGTGTTTCTTGCAATCCAATTAATTTCACAGTAAAACTGAACTTAAAAATATCGGCTTCAGCAGAACCAAAATTTCCTCAAAAATAAATCCTTTTTTATTTAATTCTTCATAGATAAACAAAAATCTTAATTCGAAAGGGTCACATTGAAATAAAATAATTTAAATTAGGCCAATAAAAAAAATCAAAATGGATAGGTAGATTTTACTGCCACCCCAGCCCGAAGTTTTTAATGAAATTAGCGTCACCCAAACCAAACAATTTCGCGATGAGGGTACATGGAGCGGATAATCCTAGAAGAACCATCATTAGGAAAGGTTTTCAGAATAAATGAAGGAATTTGTGAATTTTTTGTAAAATATAGGAATATGCGGAATATGCATGGCGAAAAACTATATTTTTAGAACTTGATAACAAATGCACCATGATCTATGTAAGTAGTTCTATACTCGTATTTTGAATTATGGTGAATGACGACACCTCATCTGCATTCAAATAAATAAAAAGTTGCTCTATACGTTTTTTTTTCAATAATTTTTTCGCGCCGTTTTCTTTCATTAGTACTTACGTTGCAAAATTTTCGCATTTATATTTTTAGGTTTATTACTAAAAATAACTGGTAATCACTTGAAATTGATGTATAAAATTTTTGATGCTCTAGGCGGAAAAATCTTTTATGGCGTTTTTAAGAATTCGTTAAGAAATTTTAACTTGTTAAAAAAGCAAATAAATTTTATTTTTCTTCGAATGGATAACATAATTAATTTGTATTCAAAAAATAAAGAAATTTGAGGCACATTTTTAAAAACCATGTAACCAAAGTTCAGATAAAATCACCCTGCCGTACTAGAGGGGTTAAATTAATCAACAAAAAGCTCAAATTTTTCAAATTCTACCGTGACGCATTCGTTGCGGAGCATTGCATAAATAATCGAAGCTTTTCTCGATAAGCTTATCGAGTAACTAATTTATTACTCACACTAAAAACAATAAAAAATATCGAAAAATGTTTTTATTTGGGTCAATTGTTTCAAATTGTTTTGACTAGCCGATAAGTTTATCAAGAAAAGCTTCGATTATTTAAGAAAAGGTTATTTTTCAGTTTTACTTACTCTGGCGTATAAAAATCCTTGAAAATGTCGAATTCATCAGTTGTATTCATTTTCACAATTACCGATCAAACTAAGAAAATTCAAAGAAGTCCAACAAAAATATAACCCCACTGATAATCACCAATTACAAAAGTTAAGCCGCAGATACACATGCTACTTACTGGCACGAAAGCATGCTATTATGACGTAATTGCCAGCTAGTGGCATGTGTATACAAAGCTGCTATTAATGAGAATGCTTTAAAAGAGTATACCACTGAATCGCACGACATTTGATCTTTGTGCTTTTTAATCCTACTATTTCATGCCAGGGTAGGCGGGGCGGTGTGCAAAAAGCATGTGTGAACACGATCATAGCATACCAGTACTTAGTGTGCTATTAAGATTTGTACCACTTTGTTATTGTCATGATTTTTGCATAATCAAAATGTCTCGATGGGGCGATAATAAAACGTTAAACTTTACGAATATTCTAAAAATTTGCTTGTTGCAAACTTCTGTGCATTTATTACCCCAATTTTTCACCAAAATTTTGCTCTTTTTTTATTTGTGGTGTTCTGCAAGTTTTTTACCATAAAAAAATAAATTTCAAATTTATAATAATTTTTCATAATAACAGTTGTAATTTTAGCGAGGAAATTTTATTTAATTTATAAAATTCTATTATAAAATTAAGTCGTATCAAGAAAAAATTGTCGGTCTGATGAGACACTATCATTGGAAGGTCAAGATAAGAGTCTCATTTCACCTGCGTTGCAAGAAACAAGAGCAACTTCTGTTCTGGGATTGTGGCATTGTGTGGGTGTCAATTTAGCGCTGATACACATGCTACTTAGTGGCATGAAAGTATGCTATTATGACGTAATTGCCTGCTAGTGGCATGTGTATACAACGCTGCTATTAAAAAGAATGCTTTAAATAAGTATACCACTGAATCGCAAGACATTTGATTTTTGTGCTTATTTCAAGACAGGGTAGGAGGGGCGCTGGCTGTGCATTGCACCAAGATTTTGTGTGCACGTAGTCGTGGGTGAGAATGTCGACAGTATGTCTATAACTTTGTATTGTCATCAATTTTTTATTCAAGTTTTAACGCTTCGAATGTTTGATGTAATTAAATTACATTTTTTTAATTAAACCCTATGTAAAATATTAAATTAGCTTCCAAAAAAAATTTGTATAATTTTGAGAAATGCAACAGCTAATATTGATGACTGACAAAATGCCTACCATATCTTGGTACTACGTTGTGGTTGATTAAATCAACAACAAAAATTTTATAAATATCCTCAACAAAAAATAAATTTATTAAAATAGAAATATTCTGTTTTTCTTTATTAATTCTGTATGTTAGTTATTGTAGGCAAGCAAATCTTTGCTCCAAACTGTTGCCTTCTACTAACCCAATTTTTCACCTAAATTTTCCTCTTTCTTTTTATTTGTGGTTTCCTTAAAAGTTTCATTACACACGGCGTTGCAAGAAACATTATATTATAACATTGTTTATTTCGTTTCGAAAACGATAAACTTCCAGTGTAAAGATTAAAGTAGAGCTCGTGCCAAAGGTCAAAAGTTATACTGTCATCGGCGCAATAACGAAAACGAGTCCAAATACTAAAAAGCCCAACTAAAAAACATTCGTTGAATGTTTGCTTTCGTTTTGACAGTTTTACACAAATTTCGCGTTTTATTATTAAATGGTATTAGTATTATTTCATAATATAAATAACAATCAGCCTTATTTAAGGCTATTTTAGCCTTATTTACATTTTTTAAATTTTCGCGCTAAGCTAATGTTTTTACGTAGCATTTCATATGTATGTATTTCGACCTCTTGGGTCCTCCGTCGCGCATTGTATAACTTTTGAGCTTTGGCACGTAGTCTACTAATCTAGCAACGTGGATCACTAACTGGCATGATTGTGTATTCTCGCTAGGTTTGATAGCATGCTATCTCAATGCATGCTAGAAAAAATCATGCTATTTCAGTAGCAAATGTATTATTCAACGAGCATGCTATCAAACAGCACGCTTTTTAAGCATGCGTTTTTAATAGCATGTGTATCACGGGCTTAATGGTAAAATTTCCCACCATGGTGTATCCCACGCAATCCTATCGGAGTAAAAATCAGTAGAAGGGGAGATCAACTTTTTAATAAGATTTAAAATCGGCTTTTCCAAACAATATTATGGTAATTTCAAAATTATTAAATTAACCCTCATACAAAAACAAGTAAACAACCAGTGACGGCTCGTGAGATATATGTTTGGCTGTTCTGCATTATAAAAAAGGGAAGGCATCAGTAAAATGCTAATCTCAAAAAATAAACGTACTTATTGCACGTTTTTAAGCATTAATGGCGTGCGCCGGTGCTTGCTTGTGGCAAACTTAACTTATCAATAACTTTTTCGTTGAAATTCAATATTCCCGAGATAAATTTTTTTTCTATTGACAATATCGAAAGACACAAACGGAAAACAAAACAAAGCGTTCTTATACGATTACAGCCACAAATCCATTTGTTCCGTAAATAAATATTCGTATTAAATTGTCTTTTATACATTTTACCCCGACTTGTATATACCGGCAATTTCTTATCACTAATTGTTCTTGATAACTAAATTTAAAAATTACATTCATTTTTAAAAACGACCTTCTTCGTAAGAGATTTTAAAAACGACTAAATAAAAAGCCTTAGTTAGCTTATCACGTCATAATAATTCTGCATATTTGTTATTTTAAAAATAGAACTTATATGATTTTGTAATTTAAACAGCCATTTGAGTTCGGTTCGAAATAAAACAAACGACGCAAACATTTTTAAAACAATAAATTTTATGTAAGTCCAAATTTCTTGATCTACATTTTATTACAGAAAATTATAGTTTGAGAATTGTTTTACAATGCAGAAAAATCTCAAGTCCAAAATTATTATAAAATTTTATTAGGAATATTAGTAAATTCATAAGCATTCATTTTATCTAGTAGGTATAGAGGACATTATATCCATAATTTCAATTAAAGTTTATAATACAAGATCTTTCTTTAAAATATAGGTATGCTAGCACCGGTTAATACTCGTATGTAACAGCACTAGGGCTAAAAATTGTTAGCATGATGCGAGTACAGTTTTTTTTGCCTTGACAGCACGAGCGCTTGCGCGAGGGCTGTCGCGCAAAATAAAACTGTACGAACATCATGCTATTTTAGCCCGAGTTGCTGTTTTGGAGAGTAGATCCCGCCGAAAAAGGCGGAGCGAAAATTCGCAATGATGGTCCTTATCATTACTTCGCCTGAAAAGTTGACTAAATTTGCTAAATGTGGCGCCATCTTTCGGTATTCCCAAAAAAATAAATTCAATTTATTTTCGCATATATTCATCCTTATCATTACTTCGCACGAAAAGTTGACTAAATTTGCTAAATGTGGCGCCAACTCACGGTTTTCAACAATCAAAAATTGTTACTTTTCGTCACAATTTACTCGCATAAATTCATCCTAGTCACTTTTGGTCACTTTTAAACGTCAAATTAAACGTACTAAGTTTGTTCTTTTATTTATTGTTAATCGTCACATCATAATTATTTTTATTAAGAATGGACTTTTTTTACTTTGAATAAATTTTTGTTTATTACATTGAAATTTTTGGTTTTATTTATTATCGTCCTAATTTGGGTAGGTCATTCCGCCAGATGACGTTACGTTTACTACTAGCAAGTCAACATTTCGTCATCGAGTAATATATAGGGGTACATTAGTATGAAATATTTTCGCGTCGGTGCTTTTTGCCGACCGCCCGGATGCAACTTGTGTCCTCCCACTCTTGCACTCTTTGGTGGGGGGGGGGGGCTCTTGTATCCGCCGGAGTACAACTGTATGCTCCCACTCCGTTGTGAGAGCGTCTTTTTGGAAACGGCCGAGTACAACTCGTATGCTCTGTCTCACTCTATTGTTGTACTCGATAGATAGCCGGCAGCTTGTTGTACTCAACTTAAATTCTCATTTTTGATAGGCCCATGTGGACCACGGCGGGATATACTCGAGTAAATATCTAACTGCACTTATAGCTGCGTCCAAGAGCAGCCACTACATGCGACTTTACATTCGATGCGTGTACGTATCACGAGCTTAAAATAAGAATTATTATTTTATAAAAATACATAAATTTTAATTTTATGTATTCATAATTTTATTTAAAGTTGCAAAATCCGTCAAAAAACAATTTAACTACTATTTTGCTATAAATATGTGCAAGAAACTTGGTGTAATTAAAAGTTTTTAAACAATTTATTGCTTATGCCCTAATTTCACTGCAATTTGTTTAACAATTGATGAACTAATATTAAAATTAGTTTTTCTTTTCAAAATTCGAATTCTAAACTACATACCTCGAAACAAAATCATAAAATATATACCACGTAAAACTATACCAATTGCTAGCATTGTAGTCTGCGTTTCATTACAGCTCGCCGGCTGCGCACAAATGTATAGCGTTCAAGTTAGACCAACATTTTGATAGCCGACTGGACGTGTCTTTATTATTACACTATTTATGTGACTAGCTGTTAAATTATAACTGATATATGCTAGCGAAAATGAGAAACACGCTTTCAAAGCAAAGCTGATAATGCACCATTCTTTATAATAATTTAAATCTGATTAAGGTTATAATTATATAATTAATTATTTAAGTATTGGTATTTTTATTGTTATTTTTGGTGGTTCTGCGCTCTGCAGCTCCTATGGTAGAACCGCCACTGTAAACAACCAATTGAACCAATTGAAACAAGAATTTTTTAATACTCTTCAAAAATACTACTACTTGTAGGATATAATATTATATATGTAAGTAGTAATTTTTGGCCATTCTAGTCAAATTATTATTAGAAACTGAAAATATGGGATAAATTTTGTGAAATAATTCTAAACATTTTTAGACGTACTTGTGATTTTTTTTAAATCCAACATGTGGCAACTCGAAGAAGGGTCGAGAAAATGTGTATAGCGATAAATAAATGTATCTGTCAATGACTGATTTGTACATAATCCATAAATAATAATTTTGTAGGTACATTTTTATCAATAAGTTTATTTAAAAAACCTGCATCTACTACATACTATAGTTAATTAACAATAATTATGCCAAATATTAACTATAGTATATCAAATAAAACATGTAAGGTAAGTGGCCGAAATTCAGACACCTTTAGGAATTCACGTTACATTTTAATTAATGTAATTAATAATTATTCAGTGACGTTGACCAGTTTTAATTTTCTTGAATTAATAATTATTTCTAAGGAGATCTAAGCAGTTATTTATCATAAAACTTTGATAAATTGAGTGCATTTTGTTCCAAAATCAGACATATCAGGGAACCTAATTCTGACAGAGACCCTAAATCAGACATTTGAGGAACATTATTTCGACAAAAAAATAAAATCATTTAAATATTTATCTATTTATCATTAAAAGTTTAATACAAAAAAAATAGTATGAATGATTTCTAACGTTATAATATAATATTGTTTTTCCACTACTAGTCATATAGGCTATCATTTTTACTTAGGTTAGTCGATCAAGAAGTGACACGTTTTCAACTAGTGGTGAATAAATTTTCCATTATTAACCTAGGTTAATAATGAACAAAATGACATTTTTTGATAGATTGGCGACTATTTTAAAGAAAAATGTTGTTATTAAATGATTTAGAATAACCAAGAAATGCTAATTAATTGTATTTAAACTATTTAAAACGCTTTTTTAATACATTAATTTAATTTTAAAAATTCATTATAATCGAATTAAATGTGACAGCAAGTGACGCGCCATCCATTGTTAATTTGACGAACCGCGATTTATTTTATTTAATAACCTAAATTTGTCAACAACTGTCAAATCGTCAAATCAACAAAACAAAACTGTCATTTGAAATAAATATTTTAAATTTGAAAATTTTTTTGTTAAAAAGAATTTTAAAAAATTGTAATAAATCTAGTAGTGGAAAAAATCGTATATAAACCACGGTTGTGAAGACCATTATTGCCTCCGCGCCTTATATTCCTCGGTGCAAAGCACCTCGGAATATAATCTTGGCGCTAGGGCAATAATGACGGCCTTCACAACTTTGATATATAATATACTATTTCTCACTCTTTAACAGCAAAAAAATCCTTTTATTTATTTCCACAGGAGGCTTGATCTTCTTGACGATTTCATGATTATCATACCAAATTTAATCTTTAATATTTGGCCATTTCCACCATGCACCAGTCTTAGCCATTGCATTAGCTAACACTTTTTCAGTGTTTTTATTTGTAATTTGTGCTGGATAATAATCTTCAAAATAGCTGACAATTACAAAATCACCAATTTTTATGTCTTTAACAAATAATGTGGATTCCACTTTTCCATTACCTGTTAAATAATTGTTGTATAGTAAAATTAAGTTAAATACTTTGTAACCCCTTAAGCTAGCTCAAAGTAGAGAATGACTAAAATAATTAAGGACCCCTTCCCAGGTAGGTCGAATTTCGTTCAAAGAAATAAGAAATACTTCAAATCTCAACATTTATTATTTGAATTTAAACAAAATTTAAAATGATACATACATAAATTAGCACAAACCTATAATCTATTCTCATACATTCACAGATTCACTCCAAATTACATTAAACATCACAGTAGGATGATTTGTAATAAAATAAATCAAATTCAATACATACAAATTAATTAGATACACAATACCTTAAAGAAATTATTTATGCGCTGCCTATGGTGAAGTATTTGCCAATGCAGCAATAAAACACCTGTTTGATGAGTACATTGAATGATTTCATCCAGGCACACATGTGTAGATGTATTTTCTTTATTTGAATAAAGATGCAGGTAGGGGATTCACCAAACTAAATACGTTGCTTATTTCAACGAAGATTGTTTTTATTTCGCGAAACAAATTGTATTAATGTTATAGTTCAACACTTTTTTGACTTAAATAAACACTAACATTATTATTGTTTTTGTAATATGAACTCATTGTTTTTATATAAGAGTTATACTCTTTTGCGATGTAAATTGTTTATGCTATGAATTAATCACGCACTTGGTCGACGATAGTTATTCCTTAACGTAAAGATGTTCAAATTATAAACGAAAGAATTATTAATTTATTTTAATATTCATTATTAATTATTAATGTTCAAAAATTGGTTAAACACTTGATGATTTAAAAATAAAGTTCACTAAGTTTAAATGTGACTTGACAACACATTCAATGATTTTTAGTGAAATACACAAAAATTCCATTAATTAGATATACAATAATTATAATGCAAATGGTCTTTAACCAAGAAAATAATCCAACTTGATTATTTTGTCACAAAATAAATACGTTTTCTTTGAAGGTATTAATTGCACTTGTATTTAAAATAAAATACACCAAATAGCAATTTAAGGTAAGTTTGAGATAATTGAAGATAATCGTTGTCGAACTAAAATCAGACTGTCCCCATCATGTTAGTACGTCCTTATATATTATAGTGTCATCACGCACCCCGTAAGCACAAAAAACTTACGCGTGGCGATGAAGTCATTGAAACCCGGTAATTCCCCGGACTTATGCAATGTTAATGTCTTTATACAAAGAAAAATATCTCACGCTTGTAGCAAGTATGAAGTCATCAGACACGGTGATTCCCCGGTAAAGTAAATGAGATCACGCGTGTTAGCTATTAAAAATACTTTGTACTATTACTTTCTTTTGTGTTCTATTATAAAATAACTTACACGTGCGACAGTCATGAAATCACCCGGACGCGGTTATTCCCCGGTAAATGATATCATTCCTGTTGAAAATAACAGATACTTTGTATTAATTCCTTGTATTAATATTGTATTAATTTTGAATTGTTACAACTTACAAGTAAAATTGTTTCTTACCTTCATCTTCAATTTGATTATTTTCTGTTTCATCATTATCCCGAATTGAGGGGACTTCTTCATTACCTGACCCATCTTCATCTGTGTTTTTTTTGTTTATTTTGCCGAATAATTTGTTTTCTAGGTTTTTTTACTTTTTCTTGGCGCAATTTCTGATTCTCTTCCCTTTTTCTCTTTCTATCCTCTTTTTCTTGCGATGCGCATAAGTTTTGTGCTATTCGTTCACTAATTTCAAGGTGCCTTTTAGTAAATAATTCATACCAGTGACGACCTGGTCTTCCATTTCTAAAATTGTTAGAACGCTTTAAATTTTTATCAGAAGACAAACACTGTCGAGCAATTGATCTTTGGTTACAGGAAAATCCATGCGCCCCATATTAATGATCCATTGAACTAATAGGTTTTCTTCATTTACAGTTATAGTACTGAAGGTGCTCCGCTACGACATTCTTCCGGGTAAATGCCCTGCATCTTCCCAATAAGCGTAGTCCTCGGGACGTTATATTGTTTCGCCGCAGCTAAACATGGTGTGCCATTTTTTATGGCATCCAAAGCCCATCTTAAATCATCTTTACTATATTTGCAATTTTTTTTGCCGACATACTGCAATGATAAATATCTATTACCTAAATGTAAAAATAACAGAGAATACCCGTTTACATAAATTGAACATAATTCAGACAGGTGAAGTCCCTAACTCTGACACCTGTGTCGGAATTTGGATACAAGCTCTAAAAGGAACTCTACTATTTAAAACGGTATAGACTTATGTTAATCTAAGCGAAAAGAAAGAAATATAACCATATCCACTCCATATCTCATGTACACATATTCGACACCAAGGGCGGATCTACGGGGGGGGGAGGGGGTAACTACCCCCCCCATGAATCTTTATTGCAATACAAATTTTAAAAATATACCATAAATTTCCCAAAATTTTATTACAAAACATGTATTTACCCCCTCCATAAACTTTGACCAGATCCGCTGTTGTTCGACACCCAGTGTCTGATTTACGAAACACACACATTTGTTTGTACCTAATTTCCGACAACATTAAAATTTATTAATTCTGTGATTACCCTGACATGAAACCCAGTGGAAATGAAAATTTAAAGCCTTTATATTCAACTACAACAAAAATTTATTCTAATTTTCTCAATAAGTGGTGTCTTATGTCTTATGGTACATAAAGTAATAGTTAAAATCTGCTTACCTTATTAGAAATTCTTTGTAGAGGAACACAAAACACAACTTTCAAACACCGTCCAACTATTAGGTTATATACTTATCGCTAGGGAGTCGGTAAGATATGAAACGAATTTTCGGGGGGTGAATCACTGAGTTTTAAAATGTACACTGTACTGCCATTTGGCAGTATTTAATAAAATACTGCCAATACTGCTTCATACTGCCACTTACTGCCAATACTGCCACTTACTGCCAATACTGCCACTTACTGCCAATACTGCCTCATACTGCCATTTACTGCTACTACTGCCCAATACTGCCGCTTACTGCCATTTACTGCCAATACTGCAATTTACTGCCAATACTGCCTCATACTGCCATTTACTGCCACTTACTGCCAATACTGCCGCTTACTGCTAATACTCCCGCTTACTGCCATTTACTGCCACTTACTGCCAATACTGCCTAATATTGCCACTTACTGTCTAATATTGCCATTTACTGCCCGTTATAAATTTAAAAACATCAAACCACAATAATTAAAATAAAATAATTTAGCGCATGCTTGGTTAATTTTTACAACAAAATTACAAAGTATTTTTTACATAGTAATGCCGGTTGTTCTTCATTGTAGGGCTGATTTTGTAATTTTATTATGGTTTTTTTGTAGCTTGGTGGCCAAAAAGTTTAGCTTAAACACTTGGTAATTTTTTTAAATGAAAAAACTTACATATTAATTATTAAAACAATGTTTGAAAAAATATAGTTGAAAAATGTAATTTTGGCAATTGCTATTATTTGCGCTGTCATTTGCTGGTCGGGTTTACGTGATTTTCAGATTTTTATCTTTACGCACTATCGACTATTTAGGCATTAAAAAAAGAAAACCATTTACAACTTTTTTTAATGCCAAAATAGTCGATAGTGCGTAAAGATAAAAATCTGAAAATCACGTAAACGCGACCAGCAAATGACAGCGCAAATAATAGCAATTGCCAAAATTACTTTTTTCAACTATATATTTTTTCAAACATTGTTTTAAAAATTAATATGTTAATTTTTACAACAAAATTACAAAGTATTTTTTACATAGTAAAGCCGGTTGTTCTTGATTGTAGGGCTGATTTTGTAATTTTATTATGGTTTTTCTGTAGCTTGGTGGCCAAAAAGTTTAGCTTAACTTGGTAATTTTTTTAAATGAAAAAACTTACATATTAATTTTAAAAAAATATTTGAAAAAATATAGTTGAAAAAGTAATTTTGGCAATTGCTATTATTTGCGCTGTCATTTGCTGGTCGGGTTTACGTGATTTTCAGATTTTTATCTTTACGCACTATCGACTATTTTGGTATTAAAAAAAGAAAACCATTTACAACTTTTTTTTAATGCCAAAATAGTCGATAGTGCGTAAAGATAAAAATCTGAAAATCACGTAAACGCGACCAGCAAATGAAAGCGCAAATAATAGCAATTGCCAAAATTACTTTTTTCAACTTTATATTTTTTCAAACATTGTTTTAAAAATTAATATGTATGTTAATTTTTACAACAAAATTACAATGACAATCTTGTCTTATTAGTGTTATTCGAGTCACCTCATAATTATTGACTCAACAAAAGCCTAGATGACCTAGATGCTATATATTATGTATTTTATCGGGGTTTTATGTTACGTTAGAATTATCGCGGAATTATTTATCGCTTCCTTCAAAGGAATGCGTTATCAGGTTATCACATTGCAATGAGAACATAGAGACATTCTTTCGACGTGTAGGCGCTGTATATGCCGTCAAAGGTTTATATCGTTGCCCAATGATGGACTTGTTAGGGCTGGAATGACAATTAGTTGCAATAAATTGATTTTAATTAATTAAAAAGTAAAGAATAGCAATTCCCAACTGTGGCTGGACTATTGATATAAAATAATTAAATCAGTATTATTTTAAGTCAATGAAAAAAACGGAAAAAAATTAAAATTTCATAAAAGTCTCCGTCGTAAGTGAAATAAGATTGCGTTCGTTAATCGGTGATTCCCCGAACAGTATGACATTGCTGTAATTTAAAACTTGAGTCTGCATTTTACTAGGGCGTGTCGTCAGCACTTTGCTGCGTGTCACCAGGCACAGATTTTCAAGTGCAATTACAAAAAACATTAGAGATGCTACCCGATATTTACTAAATCTTGTAGAATTTTTAATTTCTGATAACCTGGTTTCGCATAGCCCTAAACACCGCAAAATGCTTTTTTTAAAATAGAGTCGTCGAACATCGGTTGTAATTAGTAAAAAATTAGTAATTTTTTAAATGAAAAACTTGCATATAATTTTTAAAACAATGTTTGAAAAATTAAAGTTGAAAGAAGTAATTTTGGCAATTGCTATTATTTGCGCTGTCATTTGCTGGTCGGGTTTACGTGATTTTCAGATTTTTATCTTTACGCACTATATTGACTATTGGATTTAAAAGAGGACAGTTTAAAAACGTGTTTAAAAACTGCCGATACTACCATTTACTGCCTAATACTTCCACTTACTGCCACTTACTGCCGCTTACTGCCAATACTGCTTAATATTGCCAGTTACTGCCTAATACTGCCATTTACTGCCTAATACTGCCGCTTACTGCCGATACTGCCACTTACTGCCAATACTGCCTAATATTGCCAGTTACTGCCTAATACTGCCATTTACTGCTTAATACTGCCACTTACTGCCTAATACTGCCGCTTACTACCATATACTGCCACATACTGCCGATACTGCCACTTACTGCCTATACTGCCACTTACTGCTTATACTGCTTCACAAGTGTACACTATACTGCCACAGTGATTCACCCCCCGCGAATTTTTATTTAAAGAATCAATGTTAAATTGTACCAACAGATGTGTTAACATATATCTGGATATTGTAAATTTCTTATTTTAACTGAATAAACAGAAATATGTCTGAATTTAGGACACTCTGTCTGAATTTGGGTCACTTACCTTAAAAACATATAAATTCGGTCTCGATTGATAAATATCTAATAGGGAATAAACTCGCATTTGTAGTTTTTCAGGAATTAATTCTCAAAATTCATATTGTTTCACATACGATTACAGTAGGATTAACCGCTTCAGAGTTATTAAGTAAGAAATCATGTTTCAAAAATGTTATTGTTATAAATTGCTAATTGTTGATCATAAAAAATAATGCTAAAAACACATTAGGAACATCTACTTGAAGTACCTATACTGCCGTCATAAGTAGTAAGAAGGCAGTAAGTCAATTTTTTTCGAAATTGAGTTTTTTATATTTTTGAAATCAGCGTAAAAAACCGCATCTATATATTATGTATATATAAAACTCAATTTCGAAAAAAATTGACTTACTGCCTTCTTACTTATGACGGCAGTATACATACATAAATTATATGGATGTATTTGTTTACATTTAAAACGAATTGTTTAGGATCTGTGACTGATTTATTAGGAAACGTAAAAATAGAAGATCGTCAAATTTAAAAATTGGTTAAAATTACATTGTTTTTAATGAAGTGTATTTCTAATGCCTACTTTGATATACATAAATCAGTAATTATTTGGCAATAAATAACGCTAAAATTACATTAAACTAATTAGGGTTTCTGAGACCCCGGTGTATCGTTTCAAGTTTAAGTAAATTTAACTAAATTACTTATCAACTTGAACCGTGTGAACAACGGCCGATTAAACAAAACATATCGCTTTAAAATAATAACAATATATTAAATAAAAAAGTTACAAGATAGAGCAAAAATGTTGAAAATGCTCGCAAAACAAAGTTACCATGTTATTCATATCAAGTGTCGACTTAATGATGCAATATGGTATACTCATGGCGCCTATAGATTCTAAAAATGCTTACAAGTTGTTTGACTGTCACACACGTGCAAAAAACTGCTGTATAGCAATATTTTATATTATTTAATTGTACAATATGAAACAACCTTCCTCTTTTTCTTCGTCATCCATAATTAACCACAAATTGCTTGAAGCTAAAATTGAAACTAGGGAATACAGGTAATTTTTACAGTTACCAAAATTAAGCATTTACCATCGGACACAATTTCGGCCATTTGAGTTATGAGTTGGTTGTCGGCTATGCTTATTAGGTTATTAGTATTTAATATTAGTGTTTAAATTATTGTTAATTAAGATGATTCAATGATGTATGAAAATAAATTTCTTGAAAATACAATTTGCTGATACTACAATTACAAAAATATTTTTCAATGTAGAGTGCTTTTTATTTAAAATAAATTTTTCTATCATACTTGCACATGCAGCAGCTAATAATTATAATCAGTCTCATGCAATTAATCGGGTTGTCTTCACTCGGCTTGAGTAGGCGATTCTGTCACATACATTGCCGCACAAATTTGTTGACACAAACTAAACTTACTTTGTAATTATTGTATTACTATGTAAAAACTTTATTTTGTATTGAAATTTGTTTATCAAATTCAACAGAGATTTGTTAGTATCTACTTAAAATGTAGAAATGCGACATAATTACATTTTTTTTTAATGAAGTCGCAAGTCGTATTTCTAAAACTCCCTTTGATGTAAATTAGTAATTATTTGGCAATAAATAAAGATAGTAAGTATTACATTAAACAAATTTCATGTTGACTTTTAACTAGAGGTGTAAAAGTAACGAAAAAAAGCATACCCGTATGTATTCGTTACTATAACAATTAGTACCCGTTACTATCATATCGTTACGTTACTCGTTACTTTCGTAATTTGTAGAAACATACTTATACATTACATACAAAGCTGCGTAAGGTGCATTTTCTTACTTTTCCGTATTTTGAACCAGACTTGTGTTTAATAGACTCTTTATCATATTACGAGTGATTATGCATTTTATTATATCTCGCTGGATTTTTAATTATCTATTAATTTAAATAAATGAAAAAATTAAATTTTTAAATAAATCATTTTTATATAAATCTGACCGAATTTGTTTATATTAGAAACGGATATAATAATACGACTTTTTTCAAAAACCGTTTTCGGCATTTTTAACACAAAAAGTTTTTATTTTCGGGAGCCAACGTACATTTAAATGTACATTTAAATTTAGTACATTTAAATAAAACAACGAAAGTAAAATTATAATAAATAGAATCGACTTTATTATAAAACACTCGGTTTATCTTTATCTAATAAGATACCAGGAATGTGATATATCGCTTTTCAAAAAGTACCGACTGGCGATTTGCAATATTAATATGTACATATTGCTTCTTGTCCCGGGTTTTTTGAGTTTATTTACAACTTTCGTAATTATTAAAAAAAATTAATTTAATTATTAATTTTGTTTCTGTACAGAGTTAAAATAATAAAGGAATTTCTCTTGTAATTGTCTATCGTTTGACATCAATTTGAAGGCGTACAAAACTTTCTTGAATTTTCAAAATTTTGTATATTTTATGGCCTTTTTAATTTAATCGTTAAAATTTTACATGTAGTTTATAAGATTATAATTTACTACAGCTAACAGGCACTTTAGGATACATTTTTATTTTTGTTCATCCGATCGTTATTTTGATAGAAAAGCGAGAAAATTGAAGGTGTAGTTTTTCGTATTGGTTCATAGTTGCGTTTTCACTCCCTTAATAAACAGTAAAAAACTTGGACGACGAATTTCCAAATTATACTTAATAAACAAACATCCTTCTTTGTAACGTACGTTTTTAAATTCACCGAATAAGCGCGCGTATGCGAAAAATGCGAGTAACGAAATAAATTCGAGTGTAACGTTTCGTTACTCGGTACTAGATGGCGCACCCGTTACTCAGTAACGAATACATACGGTTCGCTACAGCTCTACTTTTAACAATATACTACGTAAACTGCACACTGGGGTCTGAAATACCCATATAAATTTATTTTCAATTGTTGTACTTCCCCTAATGACTAAAAGACACCAACGGATATTCACACTTACTAAAAGATAACTATGAACCTAATTTACAAGAATGGAATTAAAAAAAAAAGCATTACAGTACATGTGGCATTGACACTAATATGACGGTTGGGGTTTCTGAGACCCCAGTGTACCGTTCAGGGTTAATAAAATCTACACGAAAAATTGCGACGTCTGAAAAAACGTTTTCCACAATCTTACCCTCCCACCGCGAATACTGTTATTGTGGTGGGGAATGTACTACGGGATTCGCTTGCCAGGTTGTGCCAGGTAAATGGTGCTTATTAATGAGTGCATGCTGTTGTTCGGATATAAACTTTTTCTGTAGGTACTAATCGATTGTTTAAATATGAGTATAATTAGTGGTAAAACGGAATTTGATATATTCAAAAATTATGCTACTGCAGAGTGAGTAAAATTTTATTTACTTTCGATACTCAAATCGAATTACGCGCAGTTTTTCACGTTTTAATTATTTGAAAACTATTTTGTAAGTTACATTTCTACTCCGTTTGCAGAAAAAACGACCGATGTAGATTATTTGTAAATAATTTGCAATTACAATCCAAGGATGATGCCGTGTCAGAAAATCTTCGTGTATTAGCGAATGATGATTTTGCTGCAAAAAAATTTGATGATTGTTTGGCAAAATATACTCGAAGTTTGGCTTATGCCACATGGAAGGGACCAAAATACGCAATGGCACTTGGAAATCGTTCTGCCGCTCACTTTGCCATAAAGCAATACAAGGTCAGTTTGTTTTTTAGCACTATTAGTAAATTGGATGGTTTTCTTTCTTATGTGTTGCTTTGATGTATAGTTTGTTTCAGAATAATTGAAATTAAAAAAAGTCATAGAATCAAATTACGATGATATAAAAGCATACGAACTATGTGATAAGATATGCTGTCGACCAAGCATATGCATTGCTAAAGGCTGGCGCGAGATTAAAATAATTAACCTTATCTCTATATATTTTGTTTCGTTTACAGTTTGTACGTTTTTATATCAACGTAATTTGATGCTATGACTTTTTTTATTTCAATTATTCTGAAACAAACTATACTATGTTCATACTATAGTTATGTAGCCACAAGCTGCAATAATTCTTTAGGGATTTTCTACCTCCATCAAGTTAGCCCCCCTTTAATCGAATTTTTAACTTTTTCTTATGCCAAACGTTTGGTAATCGTTAGGTAAGATTTGGTAGTTCGATTAAAAGTTTTGGTAGTTCTTTGTTTTTTCGTAATTAACCAATCAAATTTTTTTGTCAAGTTAGCCCCCCTTCAATCGATTTTTTAACTTTTTTTTAGCTCATTTGATCGATTATAATACGCAGAGGTTTGGTACCCCAATAAAAAGTTTTGGTAGTTTCTAATTTGGTGGTAAATAATTAATTAAGTTGGAAGTTTACTTATACGCATGCGCTAAACTTAACGTGTATACAACAATAATTGTTTATTGCCAATTTGGCCTAATTTAAACCATTTTTTAACCTTTTTTAATGCCAAGCGATAGGTCATCATCATGAAAGGTTTATTAGTTCGATTAAAAATTTTGGTAGTTCTTTGTTTTTTCGTAATTAGTTAACTAATCAAATTTATTTGTCAAGTTAGCCCCCTTCAATCGATTTTTCAACTTTTGTTTAGCTCATTTGATAGATTATAATATTATGTAGAAGTATGGTAGCCCTATAAAAAGTTTTCGTAGTCACTAATTTGGTCAAATAATTAATTAATTTTGAAGTTTTACTTATGCGATATATATTAAATAATAAAAAAGTTACAGCAAAAAATATGTAGCAAAAATCTTTAAAATGCTCTCCTGTAAAATAAGCAAAATCGAGTTACAATGTTATTCATATCAAGTGTCGATTTATAAGTTCCTTCAAAGGTATGCGTGATCTCATTGCAGACGCGTTGGCGGTCATGTCAGCAAAGTTTACATAGCAACCTCTGTTATCATTTGTAATGCAACAATGGGGACCACTTTATGATAGTATTACCAATGGTATTACTTTGCTATGTTTAAATGCAACATGAAATATTCAAGGCCCATTATCTCGAAACTATCGTTTTTGAGTTATGTGGGATTCCCCTAAATGTGGATTTTAAATTAAATATACATTTGATTTTAAAACTTAAATTAAATTAATTAATTACGACCAAATTTGGCACTACCAAAACTCTTTATATGACTATACCAAACTTCTACACATTATAATCGATCAAATGAGCTAAAAAAAGTTGAAAATCGTTTGAAGAGGGGCTAACTTGACAAAAAAATTTATTAGTTAATTAGGCAAAAACGAAAAAATACCAAAACTTTTAATCGGACTACCAAACCTTACGTATCGATTACCAATCGTTTGGCATTAAAAAGAGTTACAAATGGTTTAAATTAGGCCAAATGGCAATAAATTATTATTGTTCTATTCGCGTGAAATTTAGCGCATGCGCATAAGTAAACTTCCCACTTAATTAATTATTTACGACAAAATTCGGGACTACCAAAACTTTTTATAGGACTACCAAACCTCTACACATTATAATCGATCAAATGAGCTAAAAAAAAGTTGAAAAATCGATTGAAGGGGGGCTAACTTGACAAAAAAATTTGATTAGTTAATTACGAAAAAACAAAAAACTACCAAAACTTTTAATCGGACTACCAAACCTTACCTAACGATTACCAAACGTTTGGCATAAGAAAAAGTTAAAAATTCGATTAAAGGGGGGCTAACTTGATGGAGGTGGATTTTCTTTAGTGGAGGACAATTTTATATTTTCAAAGGGGCCATTCTGAAAGTTTTCTGCAAATAGCTACCCACCAAATGCGGAGATAAATAATATTTTTTCTATACAGAGTGTAAAAAGTTTTCATCACTCAACATAATTTATTTTGATCAATATTTAAAAAAGTTTCAACTCGCTCGTTTAAAAAATAAAATAAGAAAATAACACATTTATGCACCCGTACAAAAGTTATTCGACATCTCGACTTAAAATTCAAAAACGAAATTTAAGAAGTTTGTAATATTTAGTGGAATTGCCTTTGGCCTTTTAAATAGCACTTAACAGTTTAGCTGTGGATT
Organism: Podabrus alpinus; assembly: GCA_932274525.1. Classification (NCBI taxonomy): domain Eukaryota; kingdom Metazoa; phylum Arthropoda; class Insecta; order Coleoptera; family Cantharidae; genus Podabrus; species Podabrus alpinus. The sequence goes on from OW026454.1 coordinate 69,921,506, forward strand.
CTACTAAATTTCGTGCCACTGAAGATTGAATTTCATCTTTTAAGAACAGTTTTTAAATAATTATTAATTCTAATTTGTTTTGTCCTAACGGTTTTTTAAGGTGTTCTTATAAATGTTCAATTGTATTAATGTATGGGCTTTGAGGAGGAATTTTCCAAATATTTTTGTGTTCTAAAGCAGGGATCCACGTCCAGCTATTCCAAGCTTTATGCTGGGGTTTATGGATACATGAAAATTCGCCACACCAGAGACCCTTGTATAAATTTTGACTCGTCAATAAGTATGTATCATTTGATTCCAAAGTTCTCTGTCGCATTTTTATATTGTTTTGCAAAATATATTCTTTATTTTATTGCTAAAATTAAAAAGATATTTTCGACAGTCAATTTTGTCATAAAATCGTAATTTTCACGTAAAAAAATATGTTCTCAATAGTTCGGGTGCCACTTGCACGAAAATAAATGAGAGTTTTCTTTTTTTTTGATTTTTATAATAACCTACCAGTGTGCGCGTACTTTCAGAACGGCAATTTGAAATTGATTGAAGTGATTTTTCGGTTCAATTTTCGGTCGCTCTTCTCCAAGCTTCAATTTCAGCTCTATGACATTGAAAATTTGAAATTGTCGAATCCATTGTTCTATTTTTTATCAGTAAGTATATTGATAAAACTAGAAAATTGTTTGATTCATAAGCGCATTGAAATTTCATTAATAGTAAAATTAACATTGATTTTGTATTCTATTTTGGCCCTTGTGCCATTAATAAATTCAAGATTTCTAACTCCTGCCACTGAAAAATAATCCCACAACATAGCCGGCGAATTCTTTCATGTTTACAGTTGGCAGTGAATATTTTTAAACACTTGCTTTGGTTTTTCTCCATCACATTTTTCTCCATTCTCCACATACTTTTTTGTCCATCGGAACCAAAAACGCAATAAAGCTCGCATCATTTGACCTTTTCGAAAGGTCAAAATTTTCGTTTTTATACTGTGTTTTAATAAATCGAATTGTTTTCTTTCATTTACCTCGAGTTTTTTCGAACTATTCCGGCCATTAAATCAACCTTTATGGATTGTGCGTCGAATAGTTGACACGCATACTACAGTACATCCTTATTTAATTCAGATTTAAGTTTGGGAAATAGTTTTGTTCTGTACGAATACGAGAATGTGATGTCAATTTTAACAATTATTTAGATAATGTTGCATAATTAAAACTACTAAAACTGTTTTTACACTCACTATAAAAATAATAAATAATGAATAAGTGTAATCTACCAATAAATGCTTTAGAAAATGGAGTGGCGTCTCCAGCCTCTCTCAAGAGCAAAAATTTTTATAAAAAAACTTACACCAAAACTATTCGTGATTTTTACAACCTGTAAATTGGAGCAAAACATTTTTTAGCGAGATCGTCTCTTTCAACCAGAACGCTTATATCTTTTTCTTTGTTTAATAGGTATCATTTAATATTTCAGAATTGTTTAATTGACATCAATCTAAGTCTTGAAGCCGATTATCCTAGCACTTTGAAACCAAAATTGCTAATCAGAAAGGCAAAGTGTTTCCTGCAAATGGGCAATTTAAAAAATTTTTTTGAAACGCTCAACGATTGTTCGAGTCAATTACAAAATTACTCAAATCTTCCAAAAATTAATAAAGGTGCGTAATCAATCAATTTCCGTTTGGAACTTTTGCCACTTTTATTATAGTTTTGATAAATTTTTGTGCATTCTAGACAAATATATGAATGAAATGAAATCGTTGATGGATATTAAGCAAATTGCGATCGCAGACCTACCATTGGAAGAGACTTCTTGGGCGCCTGAAGTTATATCAGAAGCAAATAAACTAAATCCAAATGTATCAGCGTCAATCAAAATGAAGTATGATAATTGTTTTAACACGTTGAGCACGGTGAGACGCCAACGCAGTGTCTCATTCTATAGGGTTTTTCCCACACCCGTGCTCAACATTTTATATTAAAGATTTCAGTTTTGGTCATTAATAACTTTTTTCATTTAAGATATAATAAAAATACAGGGACAGAATACACAGCTGCTCGTGACATCGGATGCGGAGAAGTACTATTTGTCGATCCAGCCTACTCGATAGGTTTTGTAATGGATTATGAAGAACAAGGATATAATAAAACATTTTTAGTTTGCGATTTTTGTTGGAAGGAAGCCGAAAACCGTATTCCGTAAGTGCAAAGGGACATACTATTTTATTATACTTTTTTCAAAACATTTCTGTTTCTTTTGAACGAATTTTAGTTGTAAAATCTGCATCAACTTTATGTATTGCTCTGAAGACTGTCTCAATAATTCCTGGACCGAATATCATCAATGGGAATGTGATATTTTTCGGTCAGGTCGAATAGGAGGAGAAATGTGTTTACCTTTACGCACTTTGATCAAAGCAGCTATCAGTGGGGCTATTTTCCAAATTAAAAGCAATACGAAACCTTGCAAATCTTCCAATGTTACTAATCCATATTTGTCTATTTACGGTTTGCATGTAGATTTTGCAAGTTTTCGTTCAAAATCCACAAATAATTTTATTCATTGCTGTGAGGTAAGAACGTAAAAAAAGTATTTTGTTTCTTCTAATCATGTTGTTAACATATGAAACCATTTTTAGTTGGCAGTGCTGGTGGTAGAATTCCTCCAAAGATCTAATTTCTTCACTCGTTTAATAGCGACTTCGTCCTGCCAGAAGGACCATCCTACATTAGTAAATTTCGTTGGAGGATTATTTATTAGACATAGCATCCAATTATTGCAAAGATCTTTAACCACAATTTGTGCATCATCGCCTGCGTCAATAAACGACGACCAAATGGAATTAGAATTATTACTCGCAAGAAACCAGGATTTTTACGCCTTTTGTCCTGTAGTATCGGGAGTAAAATTTTCTTGTGAATCCAACACCAGCATGTAGTGAGTACTTCAAGGTAATTCATGTCAGGTTAACATTGCTGTCTTATTTTTCAGTTTTAATGAAAGTACCTGCATTCTTAAAGCGTCGAAAGATATAAAAGCTGGTAATGAGATTTTTCGGTCCGGTTTCAATTACACACCTAATAAATCATTTTTTCTACGCAAGAAAGCACTACATTTACATCAAATACATTGCGACTGTACAGCCTGTCGAGACATTATAAACAACATCGTAAGTGTAATAAATTGTACAAAATTTAAAAAATATATCACCTCATTTTCAGGATATTGTCAACACTTGGCTGTGTATTAAATGTGGTCGATTTACAGTTTTAGATCCCGACCCGTCTTTGGATATTATGATCTGCAATAATTGTAAATGCGTTACATCTAGAATAGCTATTGAATTCATGCTTAATTCTGTAAACGGTCCTAATTTTTGGTCATATATCTTTTTACAAGAAAACGGTAAGCGTCTTCGAACCCTAAATTGTAGAATTGGATCTTTTTAAATTTAATTTTTTTCAGATTTTGAAGTTCCACTGAATATTTTGAAGGTTACCATGAAAAAAGTTTTACATCCTCATCATAGAGTACTGTTTAACATTTACAAAGACCTTTTGTTGCTGTATTCAGAAAGAGGTTAGTAACTTTTCGAATTTAACAAATTTTACAAATTGAAAAGTTTTGGTTTCAGGGAACATACAAAAATTTAACGAGGCCTTACAAAATTTTCAAACTTGCGCTAAAAACAGAAATGGTAGGTTTGATGTTTTCGAATATGTGATTAATCTTACTACTATTTGTAACGCATGTTTCGCCTTCTTACAACTCAATAAAGCAAAATTGCAGAAACAGGAAATCACGTAAGCTTTTGTAACATTTTTTTCATAAATTTTAATTTCTTGTTCTTGTTAGGGAAATGGTAAATTTATTCTCTGACGTGGTAAAAGAAGCAAGAGATATGGCCGAATTTACTTTTCCACCGCTAGTGCGCTTATTTCCTCCCATAGAGCTGTACATTCTAAAATTGCGCATGGTTCACGTATTTCATCAAGACATTTAATTTTTTTATATACATATATTTTTTTTGTAGTATTAGCTTTGTTTGATCGTTCAGTTTTAATTTTAATTTAAATGTAACTTTGTTTTGTATTTTTTTTTGATTTAATATAAATTGCTTTAAATTGTATGTTGTTTCTTATTTTTTGAGGTAGACATTTTTTGCCAAAATTGAGCTCCAGTAAGTTTTCATGAAGTTTTATAGTTATGAATTTATAAACAAAACTTTAGAGAGATTGACGATGGTGATTGCACAATCGAATATCGAATTGTAGAACTGCGCAAATAAATTTCAGTCTCGTAGTTAATCTTATAGGTCCAACCTATAGGCCACACTGTAACCTTTTCAGTTTGGGGCCGTTCATGTATTAAGTAAGACGTTTAGGGGGGGGGGGGTAGCTGACATCTTATTTTTTCTTACTCGGGGAAAGGGGGGTCAAGACAATTTCTTACGTAAGATTTTATTTTTTTAATTAAATTTAAAAATTATTTAATCTAATTTAGGTGCTGTTGGTATTAATGTTAATGTGAAACACAATACTATTAATTATTTACGTTAGAAATGAATAAAGTAACTAAAACGTTTGATTACAGATAAAATGGTCTTCCATTATTAAAAGCAATGTTTTAGTGTCGCAAGAATATCGCAAAAAAATATTATTTTGCACTTACTAGTATAGTATTACTCTCATAGTGCGATATACTCTATATATTACAAAAAATATTTAAAAAAAAATTTATTATAAAAAAAGTCAAGTCAAAATCGAGCGTTGTTTAAATTTTCTAAAATGTGCTCTATTTAACAGTGCTGGCGCTCAGCAACAAGCTATTAGACTAACTTAGAGAAAAATAACTTATTAGTAGATAGAAGTTGTAGTAAATTTCATTCTCTGTAAGATTTATACAAGTCATTTCGTCCTAAAGTCAACTGGTAAGGAAATATTGCGAGGAAACATTTTGTATTCGCCACTTTTTATTAATTGACGGCACTTCGAGGATGTTATTAAAATATTTTAAGTGTTTTTAATTTTTTTAATGAGTTATATGATGACAATATAGCTGAAATAGAAATTTGTTTAAAAATATTTTGCCAAAACCATAATTTTCACTCCTTTATAAAAAATTTCAACTGCAGACGAAGAATTCGGTAAGAAGCTCAGGGTTCCGAGAGGACGTTTTTTAGTAAGTTAAAGTGTAGTAAACCGGGGCTATCCGTGATATTGTTATTACCTGTTGCCGGCACTATTGTAATATTCCGCAGTTGGACTTTGGGAATTAGCTGCCACCAGATTATTTTTATTTAATATGAGAATAATCAAACTCATCGGTAGTCGTAGCTCGGTAAATTGAAGACGTAGGGATAAACTCCTTTGCCAAATTAAACACCGCGATAAATTTAATGGGGGTTTATTAATAATAAAAAAAAATAATAAAAAAGAGATACACAAAACAAAATAATAGTACGAAATATAATTAAATGGTGTAACTAAAGAACAAAAATGAGTCGATTCTCTTACCTTGTAGAAAATAATCCTGAATAATTTGTATGTCGGTGTCGCGACACTAATAATATTAAAGAATTCGATTTTTAATGATTTTATAACTTAGAACTTTTGTATTTGAAAATGAATACTTCAATAAAAACACTTAATTTAAATTCAAAAATCAAACCGGCGTGAAGTATTTAGCTAGTGAAAAATTAAGACGCGACTGACCATTTGACTAATTTTTGAGTCGTATTTATGAGAATTTCGTCCCTTAGGGCAAGAACTTATCAAATGATAAATTGGTCCTTAGGTTGAATACTGACCCCTGGGGTCGTATTTCTGTCAAGTTAATTTCCTTTTTAAGTAAGAGAATCGATTTGGGCTTAAATTTAATAATTTGTGTGTCAACGCTTCTACGCCTTGGCCATATTAGTATGGCACCCTTTAAAATAGTGGTAAATTCCTTTTCAGTGTAATATTTGACTGATCTATTTTTAGTAGGTAATCTAGAATGGTATTGTAATATAATACAAAGAAAATTTTGTCCCTTATTATTTTTATGAGGGTAATAAAAATTAAAATATCTGAAAATGTACAAAATTGTTTAATTTAAAGAAAGCGACCGTTCAGTTAGTTTCAATTTTCTTGGTGTACATTTGTGTTTAAAATATTTAAAATTATTTCTAAGGTATGTAAATAATTTAATACGCCAAAAAATAGCGATTTAAGCGAAAGTAAAAGGGCACAAATAATTCTCTTATATTCGCAAGGGTTAAATCAAACTCATATAAGTAAAAAAAATGAAATGTTCACGGCATTCGGTTCAAAATTCAATTAAAAGGTACGAAGAACTAAATTCGTTCAAATCAAGAACGAGAAGTGGTAGAAAACGATAACAACCCCATCTGAAGACCGGGTGTTGCGGCGCGTGCGTATTCGAAATCGCAAAATGACGTCGAAAGCGCTAGCTAACCAAATGCGTGAAGACGGTGGGCCTTCGATTTTGGCACGAACAGTTAGAAGACGGCTTACAGAACAGGCCTGAGGGGTTGTAAAGCCCGGCGTAAGCCGTGGCTTTCGGAAAAAAAGAAAAAAAAAGAGACTAGAGTGGGCTCGTGAACACCTAAATTGAACCGTTGCGGATTTGGAGAAAGTAGTTTCGTCAGATGAATCAAACTTTGAGGTACGTAAGTTAACAACCCCTATTTTATAAATTCGATGATAAAAATTTAATTTTAAACTGATTTTACAAAAATTGTGATCGTCATTTGTATTATTATTATTTTTTTTTGTTTGTATAGGTTTTTGGCACCCCTGGGGCTGTGTACGTACGTCGTAGAATAAGGGAAGAATATCGTCCAGATTGCATCGTACCTACGGTGTAACACCGTGGAGGGGGGTAATGATTTGAGCTTGCATGGCAGCAGCAGGGGTAGGGAACATCTTCGTGTGCGAGGGTTGTATGAACAATTCTACCTACACTGCAATGTTAGAGACCAATCTGATGGAATCTTACGCTAAAATATTTCATAACAAAGGCCCCAGGGTATAATATTTCAGCAGGACAATGCTCCTTGCCATAATACCTCGCGAGCGAGCAGGGTGGTTTGTGTCAAAGGGGGTGAATGGGCCTGCACAGTCACGTGACTTAAATCCAACTGATTATTTATGGTTTATTTTAAAGAAGAATGTAGGACAACACAACTGTAAGTTAAAATCGGAATTGAGGGAAAAATTGCAGGTGGAATGGTGTAAATTGTTGCCTTGTATCTGCAAATCATTAGTCCACGGTATGCCAAAAAGGGTTGCAGCTGTGATTTAAGCAATTGGAGGACCCACAAAACATTAAAATATAATTTATAATAAATATTATAATAAACTTTAATCATTTATTTCTTTTTATTTTCTTGCTTTATTAAAATATTACACTTTTATTAAGGTGCCCCACTATTATGGCCAAGGCTGTATGATAATATTTGTTTAAAAGATAAAAACAGTCTCTTTCAATTGATTTTGTCGTAATTGTAAATCTTAATTTGGTGAAAATAATGCAATTTCACCGGTTGTTAATTTCTAATTGTTGATTTATTACTTCTAAATATATTAATTGCATCTTTGCTAATATTTTTGATTACTCAGTGATCTTTTAAAGTTCATTAGGGCGAGAATCGCACGAATCCCATAAAGTTAAAAAATATTTTAAGAAACTTTTGTGACAGTTCGAATCAATTAAAAGAGATTGTGGTAGGTCGTAAAAATTAATGGGTTTTGTTTAACATATACAGGGTGGTTACTACAAAAGTACGAACAATTACCTAACGAAATCCGTCGAAAATTCACAGAAGACCAATTTTGGATTTTTTATTCGCAATTTTCTTACACTATAAAGTAAATTGTTTGAATAACTTTTTTTTTAATATAAAATAAACATAATATCTTCATTAATTTCACTTTTAATGTTTAATATCTGGCTTCTCATTGGGTTCTCATTCATCTTACGTAAGATTAGTGTGGGGGGGGGGGTTATACATTTTCTTATTTTTTCCTACTAGGGGGTGGGGGGAGTCTAAAAGTAGGAAAAAACGTCTTACGTAATACATGAACTTTACAAAATAATAATAATGAACACTTAAAAAACATATATTCGTGAATTATAGTACAGATTCGTAGCTCAAATTCTCCATATCGGAATTTTGTTTTGTGCAAATATGCCAATTTTTTTTATCGATAATAAAACCATCGATAATTTCTTTTGCAGAACAAACTTGGATGGGTCGACCTAGAAATTGGCAGCAAAAGGTTCAGTAATAGTATATTATTCTTCGAGGCTCGTTAGGGCTTTTTACCGTCAATGTTGAAATTGTCACGAGGCGCAACGTAATTTCATCCGAGACGGTAAAAAGCTCTAACGAGTCGAGGATAAATAAGATATTTTATCGCAATCTCGATCAGTAAGAACCAAAATACAATAAATAAACAAATTTGGAGGAAGTATAATTAAAAACAGACATATTTAAAATACATATTGCAACTATTTATAAAAATATGATGCAAAAATAACTTTCTGAATTGTTGGATAGAGGATTTTGTTTAGTACTTTCTCCGCGAATAAAACAAAGATGTACTTCTGCTACCGGTTTCGCAAATTTATTTGCATCTTCAGGCAGAAACTACAATGAAAATACAACCACTTAGCGCTAAAAAACATATAAAAATACAAAAGAAGCGTGGCTCACCAGTCAAAATCTCTACATTAACGCACACAAGGAGCTTTTCATTGTCATACATGAATCACACGTTGCACAAATAGTTATGTGACATAAAATAAAATATATTAATTAAACGAAATAAAAGAAAACGATTGCATTTGTCAAAAATATAAAATTTCTCTTTGAGATTAAAATAGACCTTGAGCCTATCAAAATGCTCGATAATCCATCGTACACGGTTTAAATAATCTCATACAGAGGCGAGCAAAATATTGGTTCTTGTATGTTTAGTAGAATATTATTGTTGTTACCTGTTGCCATCTTTATCTCATAGGCTTCCCACAGTTGTCTTTTTGTGGTGTTTCGCTCTTCGTGTAGTAAACTTACTCCCTCTTCGTCGATTTGGTGGTCTCTCATTCTTGAGTGTTTATATACTTGTGAGTTACTTGCGCCTCTCAGATGTTCAGAGAGGCGAGTTTTTAGTTTTCTTCCCGTTTCCCCGATATAAACAGCGTCACAGTTCTTACATGGTATTTTATATACACCGCTACGATTTAAGGTAGTTTCGGGTGGCTTTATGTTGGTCAATACGTTTTTTAAGTTGTTGTTAGTTCTTGTGGATGTTACTATGTTATGGTCCTTGAAGATGTTGGAGATCTTTTTGTCCAGATTACCATGATAACTTATTGACCGGTAATTTTTTTGTGTGCCCTCTGTTCGGGGAAAATAGGAATGCTCCATTTCGAATTTCTTTTTCTTGTCCAGTTTGTCTATGATTTTGTGTGGGAAACCGTTAGCTGCTGCTAGTTGGTGGATGATCTCTTTTTCGATTTTTCTGTTTTCGGGGGTAATGGGAATATTATACATTCTATTTATTAGGTTACGGAAAGCCGCCATTTTTTGTCCAAAAGCATGTCCGGAGTCATAGGGAATTAATGAATCACACAATGTCCGTTTTCGGTATATTATGTTGAATTCAAAATTGTTACCTGTGGTGGTTATAGTCAGGTCTAGAAAATTAATTGAGTTGGTGTTATTCATTTCCAAAGTGAATTCAATATTTTTGTGGATTTCGTTAATTTGTTTGTGAAATTGTGTCAATTCGTCTTCATCTCCCGTAAAAGCCGATGGGCGGAATCCCCTACAAGGACAAGACAGCAGATTATCTCATAGAATGTATAATTAAGCATTTAATTTACTGTTCTGATTGATAATATGTACATATTGGTTAAATAAAAAAAAAAAAAAAAATGAATTATCGGTAGCATATAATGACCCCGAAATGTTTGGACAATGTAGGACTCCATCAGAGATATTAGATTTTACTTTCAAAAATGATTTACACAGTTGTATGCCTGAATTTTATAAACTTTTATGTGTGGTCGTCACCATACCGGTAACATCGGCTTCAGTTGAAAGAAGTTTTTCCACACTAAAACGTATTAAAACTTACACTCGTAATACGATGAACCAAAATCGGTTAAGTAACGTCGCGGTAATGTCTATTGAAAAGGAATTCGTTACCTTATTGTCTCGAAATAATGAATTCTACGAGAATATCATCGATCACTTCGCGAATACTAAAAATCGCCGTATACCTCTTACGTTTAAAGCTTCATAAATTTCGAATGACTTAAAATAATATTAATCTTTATATTGTACAGCATTTTTTCCAAAAAACACTCTGCACTCATCGAACAATTTTTTCCATTGTACACAGTACTGAAGATAGCCAACGGGCTCGAAACACGTGTCTACCGCAGATTAAATAATATTTTATTAAATTTTTTTGTAAGTTTTATTTTATAAGGTAGTTAAGCTGTAAAATTAGCCTCCTCAAATGCAAAAGTCACGAGCCGCCGCTGAAGCAGATGCAGTAAAGGAAAGTTTAACAACGATAAATAATTTCTTTCATAAAAATTTGGGCTAGCCGTGGTTAAGTTATCATTGTGGAATAAGCATCCAGGTAAGGACGATTAAGGGCACGGGTATATAGCAGTATAATGTATAAGGCACTTGGGGAGAAATCACATCTTAAAATTAGTGTGAAGATCTCTACCGATATTTATAGTATTCTTCGAGTTACAGAATTTTAAAACGGCTAATGAATAAACATCAATAAAATACTTAAGCTCTGACGCGTTTATGGTAGATAGCATTTTAACTGTAAATAGAGTAATTCCACTCAGGGTCATATTATTTCAAACAATAGACAATAGACGCGGTCAAGAGAATCGTCGAGAGGGCAGCCAAGGCCAGAGATGGAACATGGAGGACTAAGAAGATAGTGGCGCTAATCACTTTCGATGTCCAAAACCCCTTTAACTCTGCAAACTGGAGACTTATAGTGCAAGTAATAGAAAAGAGAGGCGTAAACCCAGCCTTAGTTACTTTAATCAAGAGCTACCTCAGCGACCGAGAGCTCCTAGTTATGGAGGAAATGTACACCGACCATAGAAGCATGTCAAGCGGTGTTCCGAAGGGGTCAGTTCTCGGGCCACTACTGTGGAACATACTGTACGACGGGGTCCTACACATTCCCCTACCTGAGAGTGTAGAACTGGTCGGAGGAAGAATTGATCTCGTCAGTGAACGAAGCCATACGAAGACTGGTGCGGTGGACCAGGACCATGGGCTTAGAACTGGTGCCACACAAGACGGAGGCGGTCCTATTGACGGGAAGACGGAAGATCAAGACAGTTACTTTCAACATGGGCATGCATGTTATTGAGCCCAAGAAAGAGGTCAAGATTCTTGGCATCACAATAGACCACCGACTCTGCTTCTCGCCACATCTCACAGCAGTGGCGGATAGGGCTGACAGATGCTGCTCGGCCCTGTCGAGACTAATGCCAAACATGGGAGGCCCAAGCTCTATAAAAAGGAAAATTATAACTTCGGTGATGCACTCAATTATCTTATACGGGGCCCCGATATGGATACAGGCAATGCAGACCCAGTAATACAGAAGCAAAATAGCTCGCGTGCAAAGAAGAGCGGCTATTACAGTCTGTCGAGCCTATCGAACAATATCTGAGAGTGCAGTCCTGGTCCTTGCTGGATTGCCCCCTATAGATCTGATGGCGAAGGAAAAATCTGCCAATCAGATTGGCAAAACAGGTGGGCCGAGGCGGAGACGGGTTCATGGACGCGAAGACTCATCCCAGACATAATTCCGTGGGTTTCAAGGAAACATGGGGAGATGACTTTCCATCTCACCCAGGCGCTGTCCGGACATGGGTGTTTCTGCTCCTATCTTAATAGGATAGGCAAGATGGACAACAGCACATGCTTCTATTGTAAAGCTGAAGACGACGCTGCGCACACCTTATTCGACTGCCGCGAGTGGGAGGTCCAGAGAACTGAAACGGCCAGACTGGTCGGTAAACAACAGCTGCACCCTGAAAATTTGGTCCCCACAATGCTAGAATCGGAACTGAATTGGAAGAACATCTGCACAATGATAGCGAACATCATGAGCGCCAAGGAAGAGAGAAACCGACAAGCCCATTGAGGCCGCCAACATCCTTAGCGTGAAACCTGCGAGGCGATGAAGATATGCAATTGATATACCAGTCCAGCTGGAGTGGGGTTTTAGTGGGTCGGATCACACTACGTGGTGTCTTGTGACGGCCTAATAACCAGAGGAAGATTTCCCCACTCCCGACGCACACAAAAAAAAGGGTCATATTATGGTGGTTCCGACCAATCAGCGTGCGCTATTTTACATTGATAGCGCATGGACACGACGCATGCACAGTCGAATAATACCCGAAAATAAAAAATATTCCAAATACCCCAGCAGAATATCGGATATTTGTAGTGGGGCGTAAAAGAATTCATACGTAATAAAAATCTCGCAATATACCCTAGGTGCATGGTGAAAATCGGATATTTGTAGTGGGGTTATACCGGTTATATAGCATCAACGCATTAGTTCCCACCCGAGTTGACTTAAAGCAATGTACTTCTAACGAATTTTATATTAACGAATTGAAGGGCCTAGTGGAAAAAGTAGTTAAGTCACTTTTTTTTCAATTTTGTGATTTTTATACTAATTTGTAGAGAAGAAATGCCGCAATGTGAAAATGTGCTCAACTACAAATTGAAAAAAAAGTGACTTAACTACTTTTTCCACTAGGCCCTTCAATTTTATATTACAAATTTAGTGCGATTATGCTTCTATTTTTTTCTTTGCAATGTACTCGCTGAATCTTTGAGTATTGTCCTTCCCTTGTGCTGTAACATACAATAATAACCCAGTGTTTTGTTACATTTGGATATTTTTTAAAGTGTACGTTCTTCTTCGCATCTATGAAAATTTTAATTTTTTAATTATTATACTTGGTGCGGAATCATAAAAACTTATCGCAGGCACGATTTTGTTTTATAATGAAGTGATATTGGAATTATTGCTGCAATAACCTAAACATGGTTCGGTAATATTTTTTTAACGTAGACAAATAAGGGTACTTTTCGATAACATACTTTCAGGTCTTGTCTTTATGCAACAAATGAATATTTGGAATTTTAACTAGAAGTTGAAAGGTTGGCATTAAAACAACCTACCATAATTTTAAATAATGGACATTCTATACTGAAAACAATAATGTTTAAAACTATGTTTAAGCTTGGTTATTCTAAAATTAAGAACTCTTTAAATCATGGAAATAAAAATGTTTCGCATTTAAGTCCGCATTTCATTGAGGCTTCTAAAGCCGAGCTGATGAAGCCCGGCTGGTAAAACCAAGTTTGTAATGCATTGGCTTATATGAGACTGCACTCATTAGGGCTGCTTCAGGATGCTTCAGGATACCTCCATAACAGGTATCGAGTTTCACAAGCCTGGCTGGTAAAATACTAAAGCAATATAAATTCATCTTCTATGCGAGTCCACGTGGACCCGTGTAATTCTTATTGAATAATATTTATAATAAGCACTTATTATTGGATAATATTTTAAATAAGCAGATCTTTTATGCGAGTCCACGTGGACCCGTGTATTTATTACTGTAATAATAATTTTTGTATTATAATAATAATTGCGTTTTATTATGTGTTGTAGTATGAGAATGATTAAAAAAATAGTATAAATATCTAATTAATGATGACATTCAATAATGCAAGTAATGCTTGAAATTAAACAAAGAATGACTGGAGTACATGACATTTTAGAACAAGTTAAAATTATGACAGACATTGCCGCGAAATACCAACAGCCTTAAATTCAGCCAATTAAATCAACTAAAAATCATTACTTGGAATGCAGACGGACTACAACCCCGACACAATGAATTAACCTCCTTTGTAAACGAACGAAATCCCGACGTCATCCTTATCCAACAAACCAGATTAAACAAAAGATCCCCTCCCAAAATTCCTAATTATAATTCAGTTAATAATCCTAATGGCATTAATTACGGACTAGTGACTTATATAAAATCAAACATTGACCATTCCACTTCCAACGAATTAACTACAGACACAGCGGAATTACAAACAATTATGATAGGCGGGGTGACGGTAGCTAATTACTACCTCTCCCCGGCGCGTAATCATGACTTAGACGAACTTGTCGCAATTTTCAACTTGAGCAATAAAGTCATTCTTGCGGGTGACTTTAACTCAAGTCATCAACACTGGGATAATGCGGTCAGTGATCCTAACGGTAAGCGCCTATATACCTACATTACCAATAATCCCTTATTTTTGCATCATCCTGACGAACCCACTCATTATCCCCATTGCGATATACAACGCCCCTCCATAATAGACCTTGCAGTAACAAAAAATGTAATAGTTCATTCAATTTCATCCCTAAATTATTTAAGTTCAGATCATCTCCCAGTAGAAATAATAGTTGGCTCCTTAAAAGTCCCCCTCCACCCTCCTAAACCGTTAAAGATCACAAACTGGAAAAATCTCGGTGTAGATTTACAAAACATTCCGCTAGTTCATAACATTGTTACGAACGATGACATTGATGAAGCGGTATCCGGCTTCACCGACCGCATAAACAATATTTACAATTCCAACACCACTGACGTTCCTCCCCCTAAACGTAAACTAATCCTTCCTCAAGAAATCCTTGACAAAATTACAAGAAAAAACAAATTACGTAAAATCTTCCAACGCTACAGATACCCTGCCCTAAAATCCCAAATTAATAGCCTTACAAAAGAAATTAAAACTTCAAACTGGAACAAAACATTAAAAACAATTACGCCGCAATACCTTCGAAAAGCTTGGGCAATTTCGAAGGCGTTAAAAAACAAGACAGATGACGTTTCCTTCCCTACCCTCCAAACCCCTCAAGGTCGTGTCACCACCAAACAAGACAAAGCAAATGCCATTGCGACGGTATATTTGTCTCATCATAATCTCACCGCACACCTATCTGATCCCGTCACAATTTCTGATGTCCAACAATCCAAAGATTCCCTAAATAACACCATAATCCCCACCCCCGATGAAGACTTAACTTCCCCTAAGGAAGTTAAGCAAATTGTTAAAAAACTAAAAAATCGAGCTCCTGGCTATGACAACATTTCCGCTCTCCTAATTAAAAAATTTCCTAAAAAACTAATCCTACAAATTTATTTACATCCTAAACGCCTGCATTAAAAATCAATATTTCCCCTCCGCCTGGAAAAAAGCAGTCGTTATCCCCATCCCTAAGCCTAAAAAGCCAAAATCCGATCCTGCCAGTTACCGCCCCATTAGTCTACTTCCCACACTCTCAAAAATCCTCGAAAAAATCATCCTATTCCGCCTCCAACAATATGACGAAATCCATGACACAATAATTCCGGAGCAGTTTGGTTTTCGAGCAAATCACAGCACGGTCACTCAGCTAGCTTTGCTCGTTGACCAAATTACCCTCAATTATAACATGAAAACCACCACCACGACGGCCACCCTCGACATCGAGAAAGCATTTGATACCATTTGGCATGACGCCCTGCTTCACAAACTTTATATCCGAAATTACCCATGCATCTAATTAAAATAATCTCCAGCTTTCTCGAAAACCGCTCCTTCCAAGTCCGAGTAATGGATGCCCTCTCCATATCCTTACCTATCCCAGCTGGAGTACCGCAAGGCTCCATCCTAGCCCCAACCCTATTTAATTACTACATCTATGACATTCCAAAATTCACACGGACAAAATTATCCCTCTACGCTGACGACACCGCCATTACCTCCGAATCCCGTAAAAAGGATAAATCCATTGACTACCTCCAACGACACGTTCCCGATCTCGAAAATTTTTACGCCACTTGGCGATTAAAAATTAATGAACCCAAATCCACCCTCACCGCATTTTCCAGACAAAGAGACCAAATTACAAACAAACTCACGATTAACGGTACGGACATCACACACACCCCTACGGTTAAATACCTAGGGGTGACCCTTGACGAACGACTTACTTTCAGAACACACTTAAAACTCACTGCACGAAAAGCGCAAGGAGCAATGCATGCGCTTTTCCCATTACTTTCATACAAAAACGGACTTGACCCTAAAATCAGACTGACCATGTACAAACAATTAATCAGACCAATTCTATTATACGCTTCCCCAGTATGGAGCAGGACAGTCCCGACGAACATAAAACTCATTCAAACAATACAAAACAAGTGTCTCCGAGTCATTTCCGGAGCTCCACGCTACACACCTATACACGAATTACACACTTCACATCAAATTCAAACGCTAACACAAGTCATACATAACACAGCCATAAAATTTTTCACACACACGGTAAGGCAAAACCAACACACATCACACCTTGGTACACACACACAAGACACCTTGCCCTTCAGGATCAGACACAAACTTTTACACCATATCATTTTAAATAATAAATAATCAATAACTAGAAATCAAATAATCAGTAACTTAACTAAAAAAATTTTATTATCATTTTATTTTGTAAAGTATCAGTAACTTAATCCTTTTTTGGCTTTTTTTATCACGGCGCGGGGTTTTTGCTCTCTTTTTACCTCGAGATACCACATCAATTAACCTTCAGATTCAATTATATTCAATTTAATTCGATTAATGCTCTAGAAGATAGGTACGATTCAACAATTCCATGTTTAAATAAATATGTATTTTGTAATAGTTTTCTTACTTTAATTTGTTAATGTGTTTTTGTTATTATTGTAATCAGAATTGTTATATTAAATATGTATGTAAAGTTTTTAATGTCAATATAGAGTACTTTTTGGTTTTGGTTTTTTTTGGTTGGCACCGGCAGATGCAGCTCGTCTCTCGTACATGTAACATCGATTATTTTTTGTTTTTACGCGATTTTTTGGGGGTGAAACGTAATAGTTTACTGCCCCATACGGCAACTATACTTTTTAATGCTATTTCGAGGGTCTCTCACATCCCGGTTGCCTTAATCCCGGTTTTCTTGATCGGAGGCCCTTCTCGTATGTTTAGCCTAGTAACCAGAGTCAAAACCGCCCTGGAGGGGTGCAACCCGGAGCGGAGCATATCGAATGCACACCCCAAAATTCGAAGGTAAAAAAATTTTAATTTTTTCACTTTTTCGGCAATACACGGGTTATTTTCCATTTTTTTGATTATATTTATTACTAATATCCACTAATCACACCCCCATCTATCCGAATTTCAAAGAAAAATTCAAATCGGAGCGAAAAAATTTTACGCATTTTCGACGGAGCACGGGCGACTGATGCACATAGACCCCGGTCGGCCGCCTAATCGATGCTACTTTTCCGTACTTTTCAAAAGTCGGTATTTTGTGTTTTTTTCATCGGATTCTCAAAACTTTTTGTTTTAATAAACAAATATAAGCCTGTTCTTTAGTGTGTAGCTGAAGAAATTTTGTTTCGAGTGGTTAGATTAACTGCACAGTCGCCAGAATTCGATTACTGCATAAACGGGACTTGTCCAGGGATATACTATCTCTTTTCTGCAGTAAAGTGATAAGCTAGAGATGAGATTTACAGGTCGTATAAATGTTATACCAGAGAGCGTTAAAGGGTTAATTGATATACGGCCTCGTTCGAAAGTTATGCTAGATCTAGATCTAGCATAAATCTAGATAACTCAAGAAAAGGGAGCTATTTACCATGTTTTACCTGTAAAAATTAAAATGTTTATATGTATGTAAATCAAATAGTATGTAAAAACTAACATTTAATTCTTTTTCATACAGCATAACTTTCGAACGGGGCCGTGTATCAATTAACCCTTTAACGCTCTCTGGTATAACATTTATACGACCTAAAAATCTCATCTCTAGTGATAACAAACAGTGAGCATGTCGACAATATAATACGAGTGCTATACAGCGGCGGTTTGTCAATGGAGGCAAGGGAGGCATAGCCTCCTCTCAAATTGTTGGACGGACTTGCTATTTATATTTCGTTTTAAATTAGTATTTTTTTCAATTTTTAATTTTTTTTGAATTTGTTTAAAACAAAATTTAATTTAATAATGAAATTAGCTTAAGAACTTGGCTTACGCTTGAAATAAATTCGAAATAGTACCTACATATCCAGAGGCTAGCCTTTCTTTATATTATTACTTGATTAGCACAGAGTTAGGCAACCCAGAATACGGTATAAATCTTTACTCTTTCTTATAAATCTTTTACGTTCGAGATACCTACGTCATAGAGGCTACTGCTTAGTAAGATCTATGATTAAAATGAGCGACTAATAGATGAATTGTAAGTAATAAGCTTGTAACATAAGCGCATACTATTATGTGTTATTTTACTACATGCATGAATATAATTATTTTTCATGCTTTGGAGGCTGCCCTCATTATGCGTGGGTGTATTATCAAATGCACCTGCAAACCTTTGCATTATCATGCATATGTTCTAAATATAAATCACTTGTATGTGAACTTCTAAAAGTGTGCTACATTTTTCAAGTTTGTGACCAAAATACAGGTTTTTTTTTAAATTTTATTATTGAGACTATTTTTAAATTGGTTATTATTTTTAATTAGTTATTATTATGGATAGATTATGCGAAATCAAACAATGCGATGATATTGTACATTGGCTAGTACATAATAATTTTAGTTCATTAAGCTATGATAACAAAGTTTATATTGCAAATATTGTAATGAAACCCCGTCCAAATTCTATTACACTTAAATACACGGATAAAAGGCAAAATCGGGGTTTTAACACTGAATGGTACAATAAATGTGCTTGGTTAACAGGTTCTGTTAAACAAGGAAAGTTGTATTGTTGGCCGTGTTTACTTTTTTCAGCGGATAATTCAGTTTGGTCAAAAATCGGGTTTTCCGATATGAAAAATGTATCTCGTTGTATTGAACGTCATACAAAATCAAAAGAACATATTTCTTCGTCGTGTAAAATTAAATTATTTGGAAAAGAAAATATAGCAACTGCATTAAACAGCGAACGTCTAAATTCGATTTCATTATATAATGATCAGGTTAGGGAAAATCGAAATAATTTAAAAAGATTAATTGACTTGACAATATTTTTGGCATCCCAAGATTTGGCTTTCCGTGGTCATGATGAAACAGCAACATCGGTTAATCGGGGAAATTATAAAGAATTAATTGCGCTATTTAGTAAATATGATCAAAATTTTAATAAATTTGTAAGTGGTAATATTTTTTCCGGGACGTCAAAAACAATTCAAAATGACTTGATAGATTGCGTGTCATTTATTTTAAATGAACACATAGATGCAGAAATAAAAAATTCTCAATTTTTCTCGTGGCAAGTAGATGAAACGACGGACATTTCTTGCGTTTCGCAACTTTCAATTGTAGCTCGGTACGTTACAAACGGTCAAGTCGTAGAAAGATTTTTAGGTTTCTATGATGTTTCTTCAGGTCGGACCGCGGAAGATTTGTTTAATTTTTTAATCTCTCGTTGCGACAAATATGATTTTAAAAATAAATTAATAACTCAAACATATGATGGCGCAACAGTTATGGCAAGTCATTTCAACGGTTTACAAAAATTAAATCGATTGCACCTCAAGCACTTTTTACGCACTGCTATGCTCACGCGTTAAATTTAGTTTTGAGTAAGGCATGTAATTCGAATAAAGATTCCTGAATTTTTTTTTCAAATTTGAACGGATTTTCCACATTTTTTTCAAAATCGACCAAACGGACGAATGTTTTAAATGAAATTTGTGGCAGTAAATTACCGACAAACGTTGCTACACGTTGGAATTTTACCTCGCGAGCAGTATTTACAGTGCAATTAAGAAAACAACAATTAATTGACGTATTTAATTTTATAATCGACAGCGATGATTTTAAAAACGACTCTTAAACTATTAGAGAAGCGGTAGGTTTAAGACAATATTTAAATGAATCAAAATTTAGCTTATTATTAGAAACTTTTAAATTAATTTTTGAACAGACAGACGTAGTATTTTCAATTTTACAAAGTAAACTAACCGATATTAATTTCGCCAAATGTCGTTTAACAAAATTAATCGAAACTCTGCACAGATACCGTAGTGATGATTTGTATTTTGACAACATATTTAACAGTTTAGAATTAAATTGCGAGCCGGCTCAGAAAAAACGAAAAACGACATTTGATTTACCAGATATGCGTCAAAGTTATAAACAAATTTTTGCGGAAATTTTGGATACGGTTATCGTGCAAATTGAAGTTAGATTTGCAGACTTACATAAATTAAAATTTTTTGATCTATTAACATTTGCTAAATTTTCGGATTATAGGAAAAACTTTCCTCAAAATTTATTAGATAGTCTATTAGAGCAGTATCCATTTTTTGATCAAATCCAACTCAAAAATGAATTATCGGTAGCATATAATGACCCCGAAATGTTTGGACAATGTAGGACTCCATCAGAGATATTAGATTTTACTTTCAAAAATGATTTACACAGTTGTATGCCTGAATTTTATAAACTTTTATGTGTGGTCGTCACCATACCGGTAACATCGGCTTCGGTTGAAAGAAGTTTTTCCACACTAAAACGTATTAAAACTTACACTCGTAATACGATGAACCAAAATCGGTTAAGTAACGTCGCGGTAATGTCTATTGAAAAGGAATTCGTTACCTTATTGTCTCGAAATAATGAATTCTACGAGAATATCATCGATCACTTCGCAAATACTAAAAATCGCCGTATACCTCTTACGTTTAAAGCTTCATAAATTTCGAATGACTTAAAATAATATTAATCTTTATATTGTACAGCATTTTTTCCAAAAAACACTCTGCACTCATCGAACAATTTTTTCCATTGTACACAGTACTGAAGATAGCCAACGGGCTCGAAACACGTGTCTACCGCAGATTAAATAATATTTTATTAAATTTTTTTGTAAGTTTTATTTTATAAGGTAGTTAAGCTGTAAAATTAGCCTCCTCAAATGCAAAAGTCACGAGCCGCCGCTGGTGCTATATGATATAATAAACCATTATTACCAAAGTAAATTGGTTTCATTGGATGCAAAATTGATCTGCATGTTAAAATGAGTAGCACAATATGCACTTTCGGAATCCACAATTTAAAATCCAAACATATGACTTGTTAGGTATACTACGAAGGCAAAGCAGGCAAAGAGGAAAATGATGTGTGTTCTTTTCTGAAGCATTATATTGTTCAAGTAGTTGAAGAAAAAATTTTTAAAATAACTTATTTTCTGCGATAATTGTTGTGGACAAAACAAAAACAACACAATGATTCGATTTTTGATGAGCCTAGTGGAGTTTAATAAATTGGAAGAAATCCAATTATATTTTCCTATGAAAGGGCATTCATTTATGCCCTGCGACTGTGACTTTGGTCTTATCAAAATATCGCTTAACTAAATTGAAAAATTTTACACGGTCAAAGAATACTGCAAAATATTATCTAAACGTCAAAAAATTCTAATAAATTCACCATTGTGGAAGTTTATGAAGACTTAGTTTATGATTTTAAAAGCTGGTGGCCTGAATTTTATAATACTTGCCTGAGCAATGAATCTTATGTAAAAAATGTGCCAAGACGTGAAAAAAGTCATTTTTGATCTCTCGATCCATACCACCACCATAATCCTTTTTCGATCCATACCATAAGGCTATCAATAGCCTTATAACAGAAACATTTAGATTACGCAATACAAGACCAAATTTACAACTTCCCCACAGAGAGAGCTTTTTCTGCAAAGCGACCAAGAAATAAAAAGAGGATTGCAGATATAAAAAATACGATCAAATTCTTTCCAGATGCTTATGAATGATATTGGAAAGAAATTACAGCGTAGTCAACTAAGGACAATGAAGACGACGATGAATAACTGTTTTTTAATTATTTTTTATTAAAATACCTTAAAAATAATACTTTTTTGTCACATTTTCTATCGTGTATTTCTCATTTCTTGCAGAAAGGGGACATGTCCATATGTCTAATTTGGCAACTGATCTAATTGAGAACACAAATATCAAATATATTATATACTCATTCATTCCAGATGTTCTAAGGCATGTCCTGCCGAAAATTTGAGTAAAAAGGATGGACATTTAAGATATAAAACAGTTTTTTTTATTTCCTGAACATTTCTAGAAATGTGACATGTCCCCTTTCTGCAGTTAGCGATTCATATACAACACATATTATTATCTAATAAGTAGAAGTATCTAATTACCAGCCGGCTTCTGAAGCTTGAGTTGTAAAAATTTACAACTCGAACTTCAGAAGCCGGGCTGGTATATAAATTCATCTTTTATGAGGGGAAGCACACGGGTCCACGTAGACTAGCATAAAAGATCTACTTATTTAAAATATTATCCAATAATAAGTGCTTATTATAAATATTATCCAATAAGAAGTACACGGGTCCACGTGGACTCACATATAGAAGAAGAATTTATTTTGCTTTAGCATTTTACCAGCCAGGCTTGTGAAACTCGATACCTGTTATCAGCTTCCTGAAGCAGCCCTAGTGAGTGCAGTCTCATATAAGCCAATGCATTACAAACTTGGCTTTACCAGCCGGGCTGCACCAGCTCGGTTTCAGAAGCCTCAATGAAATGCGGGCTTTAAAGAAACATCCGAGCTAATAGATAACAATTCTGCGTATGCAACTTGATATTTACCATTCGTCAACAATTACTTTGTTGTTAAGAATGGACATGCTGAATTTTTTATTCAAATAAACATCGTCGGAAGATTGGGTCAATTTCCAGTACGTTTGTTCTTTATTTAATGTTTATTTTTCTAGCTGGTAAGAACGGATTTCTTTCAGTGTACGTAACGCCCCACAATATTTTAAATTCGAAAATTTATACACCTTTCCAAAAGCTTCAATATTGCTAGATAAAATGAATGACTTACCTTGTACTTTTTCATAGCAAAATAAGTAGCTGAACGATTAGCAAGGGCCATTGCATATTCGCGTCCATTACATGTGGCATAACATAAACATTCCGTATATTTTTTTAAACAATCCCGATAGTTCAGTAGCGCCACCGCACGGTTCTTCCAGTAAGAGAACATGGTATAAAAATAATTAAAAATAATTTCAATTATTTTTATACCATGTTCTCTTACTGGAAGAACCGTGCGGTGGCGCTACTGAGACATACAATTTGGCAAGTTTTGTCCGCTGTGTGTTGATAGTTACAAGCCAGTAATACGCACTCATGCAATTCTTTTTGTATATCGCACTGATGAGGGCTAATAAGTCCGAAACTCGAGTTTGCGTTTTCAAATTGGATTGCATGGTCTTTGATGTATTTTAAATACAAATTGGCTATAGCCGAGAACCTCATCTCAATCCCGATAGTTTTTTGCTTGAAAGTCCTCTTTTACTAATCCACGAAGACGCTCCGCTATAACATCATCCTTCGATTGCAGTACCAATGTATTCACAAAACATTTAATCTGTTTTTTCCTGCAAAAAGTAACAACATATTTAACCAAGCGGTGCCTTTTTTCCCTCTTTTTTTTTAATGATTTGTGCCCCCTCCCCCTGCCGACATTGGCATATGAGTATCTTTGTACACAAGAACTTAATAAAGTAATGGGAAATTAAAGCAGAAAATAAAGTAACAAAAAAATAAAATACAATAAATTATACATCATACTCGGCATTATAATAATTTTGGAAGATGTCGAATTCGTTTTCTCCACTAGGCATTGCATTCATTTTTACGTTGTAGTAGGGGAAAGGCTTGTAATTTGACCACCCTTAGCATTTTTGCTCATAACTCATCTTCAAATTGAATTTTTTTGGATTACTTTACACCATTGGAAAGAAGAGGTCTTTAGCTAAAATTTTGCTAAAGATACTTATTAGATTACTCAAAAAACAAAAGAGTTATAACCATTCTCCCGAAGAGTCGAAAATTGGAAATTTTAATTTTGAAACGCACACAAAAATCAATATTTTAATATTTCTCAATTTTGATTTACACAATGTCTATAGGAACTACTGCGTCACGTCTGGACGTTTCTAAACTACATAAAAATTGATGGCCATGTCAATGAGCACGTGGGCAGTTAAAATTGCGAAGTTGCCATTTGTAGTTTTTTCAAAAAGACTGGGTGGTCATTTTACATGCATGGTCAACTTACATGCCTCTCCCCTATATGTAAGTAATGTAAGTATTTCTGATCAGCCTAGAAAACATTCACGCACGACTACAATGAAATGTTTACACTGCAGCATATTTTATATTTTTCATTATCATTTTCACATCTAGAAGTGTAAGTATTAAAAACCTATCTGAAAAAATCCCCAGGTTTTGTTTTTATCATTTTAAGTAAACATACATTAGTAATAATAATAATAAATGGATAAGATAAACGTTAAGTATTACCAATTTTTAAATATCGTAAAAAAACAAAAGTAGTACTAGCGTCGATTTCTTCCTTCAATCAACGATAGTAGATAAGATCAGTTCCAGTGGCGTAAGTATTATAGCTCAGTATTAGTATAATTTAAGTATGACAAATAAATATGACACGAGACAGAAAGTCTCACGTAGTATAGTTTCAGCATTAATGGCATTAAAAGTTGCGGATTTTGAATTTAACGATAATAAATTAAAATCTGTTACTTGAATGCCTCCCGCGCCTCAAGTTTTTTTCTTCTTCCTCTTTATTATTTATAGGTCAATGACGGATTCTTGAACAAATTTATTCCATTAGTTCTATGAACATTTGGTTTTTATGTAATTTTTTTGTTTAACAAAAAATTATGATATGAATTTCGAGTGCTCCACAACATTTCCAATTTATGACATATTGGAACGATTTCAAAAATATTAAAGCGTATACAAGTAGTAATAGCTTGGGAGTGCTAATGAATAGGATTTAGACCTTAATTTTGTGATTAATTGCAAAATTTTGAATTATTTGATTCCTCTAAGTATGGGGGTTGGGACGATGAGTTAGCTACTCGTCACATGGAAAAAACAGCTAATTGCTAAAAATTACCATACCAGCCTAGAAACCCGGATGGAAACTAATTAAGAGGAAAGATGGCACACAATCGAGAGACACAGCAAATGAGATTAAGGAGGCAGCTACTAGCTGTATAATTATGTACACATTCTTCTTCTTCTTTGGGTACCTACCTATCCCCTTCCGGATTCTTTTTATGTTGATGACACCAAAACATTTGAATTTTAAAATCAAAATCAACATCCACTTTGTGTATCATTTTTTATTATATGAATTATAATATAATATCGTCCCCTTAGTACTACAACTAGGTAACTTGAAATTACTGATATTGAGTAAATGGAGTTTAAAGTTTACAATAGCAAAAAAAAGTATTAAACTTCAAAATTATTTTTGTTTTAACGTTTAAAACTTTAGCTACTTATGTAAGTTAAATGTATTTAATACCCTCACAGTCTAATGTTTTATATTTTAGGAAATTTTTAATTAGAAGTAAGATATCTACATAGTTAAAGCATTAATAAAAATTTGAAAAATCAGACTTATTTATAGTTCTTTTATTTTATTTTAACTTTGTATGTTTCAAACTAAGTTTTATTCATAACGACTGATAAATAGTAGATAATACATAATACAAAATAAGATCGAGAAAATACATAATTATTATAAAGAATAAAACTATAAAACTTCACAATATTGCAGAAATAGATATCTCAACTGTCTTGCGAAGGTCGCGGACGTACTATACGTTGCTATACGTAACGTTCGGAATTTGCACAACTAGGTATCTCAAGTTATCCACTTGTAGCATAACAGCATTGAAGGGATCTGGGACTTATCTACTTTTAGCAAGTGGATATTTGATATTTAGAAACATAATAGAACATTTTTAGTTATAGCACTAAATAAAGTGATTACAATTAGGTGGGCACATGTAGATAACACAAAATAGCCAAAATTCGAGTTACCTAGTTATAGTACTAAGGGGACGATATACTAATATAGTATATAATGTGTTATATTATACCACTATAGACTATAGGATGTACAAAGCCAGTGCTTCCCGACAAAGGAAAAAAAATTATTAATTTGTAGCAATAGTTATAATAATAAAAGATTGTGGAATTTTCCTATATTTTTTATTATTTGCGTTACAAATATTCACAGTCTACGCCTATGAGAAAACAGAAGACTACATTGGGTAAACCCCCTATTTTAGGTAGGTATTGCAGAAACACGTTGAAAAGTATTTATTAATCGGAGAAGATAATAATTAATGAGGTGCTAGGAAAGGTGGTGCAATATTAATTTATTAATAGCATTTAATATAATATAATAACAATTTATTTAAATCGTCACGCGTAGTCGTTACAGCGTTATTTTTAAAGAGCAAATTTACAATTTTGAAACCGTAGAAAGCATTTTCAATATTTTTCTTGTTCTACAAATCGTTGGACCATTCTGATGTGAAGACATTAAACAGTTTCATTAAAGGGACACTCGGACACAAGATGGTCGTCGAAATCCAATGCCATAAAACCATTGCATGGGTACCCAAATTAAAGAAGTTTACGGAGTACTTCAAGATATGATCGCCAATTCTATAAATCCTGACATTAGCTTATCCGCCCAAAAGTCCACTCAAAAATATTTATTTAAAATTTATTTTCTAGATGTCTGGAATCAGATATTAGGTCAAGTTGAACGTGCTACTATTAAAGCCTTACAAAGGAAAACTTTGACTGTGGATAAAGCTGCAATTCTGATTCAGGCAGTAAAGAATTCACTGCAAGAACTTTGTAGTGCAGAATTTGAAGAAAATTTTACACGCACTTCTATGGAGTGATAAACACAAGTAAAAGATCAAAAAAGAAGAAATGATTGGAATTGTACGAAGGAGAAGACGATGGGCCAAATATTTCAGCAATTCAAAAACTTCACATCGATATTAACAATGCAGTTGATGTTTTCATAACACAACTCAATTGGAGATATGATTAGTTAATGGAGGTTGCCAAAGATTTCGGATTCTTGCCTGGCGAATCTTTGCACAGCATGAGTAGGTACTACAGATTTAAGAAAAAAACAGCGATAGATTTAGCAATAAAATATGAAAGACGTAAATGGAGCAGTATTTACTGATGAGATTTCCGATTTCAAGCACGTAGTGCTGTCAAATATTCCTGACCGTATATCTGCAACAGTTCTTGAATTACTTCAGCTGAATCAAGATTATAATTTAAAAGAATCGTATCCTAACGTAGATATCGTATTTAGAATTTTTTTGACAATGCCTGTAACTGTAGCTACGCGTGAACGTAGCTTTAGCAAACTCAGACTCATAAAGAATTATTTGAGATCAACTATAGGCCAGGAAAGACTATCAAATTTGGCCATTTTATCTATAGAAAATGAAGTTGCTGGACAAGTTGATTTTGATGATGTGATTGATGAATTTGTGGCAATTAAATCGAGAAAAGTGCATTTGGGATTCTAAAAAACTTTGTATATTTTAGCACAATGCTCCTTCCTTTAAAACTATTTAATTTTTGAATTCTGGATGTCTGTAAATATAAATCTTAAAATAAATAAAAACTTGCCTATCTGAAAACCTAATAAATGCAAGTTTAAAATTTTCAAAATGATAAGAATCTTTTTGAAGGGGGGCGCATATATTCAAATTTTCCTCAGGAGTCAGAAGAGCTTGCTATGATAGCTCTGTAATTTCGCAATTGAACCTCAATAATGGGGGTTTGAAAGTTCTTCGCTTAGTTGGTGTGGTAAATATACGCCGCTGGCGAGTTTTCTTCGGCAACAATGTATTATTTTGATCATAAATTACGTATGAAGCATAAATCGCTACCATAATAACATAAGGTCGTACGGTGATCGACAATTGGGCGCGATCGATTGGGCGCAACGACAACTGGGCGCAGCGACAACTGGGCGCAAATACAATTGGGCGCAAATACAATTGGGCGCGAGGGAGATTTATCTAATACGTATTAATTATTATAACTGATTGTAAGAATTTTTTTATAAAAAACTAATAGGTATTTACGTATAAAAATGTTTTAAATCTAGAAATGTTTATTTAGACAAAAAAAATTATAATTAAAAATTTAAACTAAATGTTTTTAAAATGTTTAGTCCTAACAATTACAAATAATAAAAATGCCTATTAATAAAGTACCTAACTAATCATGGATTCATTTCGTAATTATGGGAAATTCCCCGCAAAAAGTCTATAATATTTCTATGGGGTCGTCCATAAATTACGTTACGCTCCTAGGGGGGGGGAGGGGGTTCCGACCCTTGTGACGATTTGTGACGATGGGGGGCGGGGGGTTTCAAAAATTGTGACGTCACAAAAATTATTATTGCTTTTATTTCTCTCTCTCTCTAAAAACGTAAAAGCTTCTTGAAATGTCGAGTTAGTAACAGGTTGCCAACTTGACAACTTAAGATAAAAGTATGTTTTACACATGCAATAATTGGTTTCTAACGTCCTGACATTGGTCAGGACCGGCCCTCGTATAATTTGGCCACTCATGTTCTCCTTCTTCTAACAAGTATTTCAAAAATACTATTTTTTGAACTTTCAAAATGATTTTTAAAATTTTTAAAAAACGTAAAAAGATTAAAAAACTTAATTTTAGTTGGTAATCTGTACGTGTATATTTATGTATAAATATTATACAGAGCCGTCATAAATCTATTATAATAAATTGATATAAAAATCAAAATGAAACCGATTGTAAAATTTACTAAGAAGTCAATAAAACTACATTGAATACAAGAATATGTGACGTAATATTTGAAGGGGGTCTAGGTTTGTGTGACGAAGTGTGGCGATGGGGGGGGAGGGGGTTAAAAATTGCTTAAAATTGCGTGACGTAATTTATGGACGACCCCTATGTGGCGTAATCCTCTACTAGATTTCTGATGCGCGCATCAGCCTTCGACTATTTTCTTTTCTTAATAGGTGGATTGTTGCCGGCAACTAATTTTTCATAAAACAGATCTCGCCCACGTTGATTAACTTTTAAACTAGAAATTAATTTCCAAATGTTTCCATACTTAGCTCCATACTTAGCTGAGATCCATACTTAGCTCTGTCTCTAATCGTCTATGTGCCGCTTCAGTATGATTGTTTGTTCCCGTGTCAGTTAAGACGCGATTATACACTGACCACAAATCTGGAGAAAACATTGCCGGCCGCCAGCAATGGAACAAACGCTAACGATTAACCTTTTATGATAAAGTTTGGTTTAATTTTCAAAAATAACCGTGCGCCAAACAGGCATACGCTGGCCCTGTATTTAAGCCGTTCTTAAATTTCAATAACCTTAATCTCCTGCTAACAACATAAGTAGTATAAGGGAGTATTCTAGTTTGAAAATTATTCAACGTGGGCGAGATGTATTTTATGAACACTTAGTTTCCGGCAACAATCCACCTACTAAGAGAAGGAAATACTTGGAGGCTGATTCGCGCATCAAGAATCTAGTAGAGGATTACGCGAATAGAAGTGTTATAGACTTTTTGCGAGGCATTTCCCATAATTATGAAATGAATTCCTGATCAGTTGGGTACTATATTAATAGGCATTGTTATTATTTGTAAAAGTTAGAAGGAATAAACATTTTAAAAACATTTACTTTAAATTTTTAATTATAATTTTTTTATTGTCTAAATAAACATTATTTCTAAATTTTAGTGGAAGTTAGAAGGAATAAACATTTTAAAAACATTTAGTTTAAATTTTTAATTATAATTTTTTTTATTGGCTAAATAAACATTTCTAGATTTAGTTACGTAAATAATAGTTTTTTAGAAAAAAAATTCTTACAATCAGTTATAATAAGTAATATGTAATGGATAAATCTTCCCTCGCGCCCAATTGTATTTGCGCCCAATTGTATTTGCGCCCAGTTGTCGCTGCGCCCAGTTGTCGCTGCGCCCAATCGATCGCGCCCAATTGTACTAGACCGTAAGGTCGTATGTAACAATTTTACGTAAAATGAGTTTTTATTATTTGTAGAATAAGAATTGTCTTCTGTTCATTCTAATAAAACGTCGTAAGCGAACAAAATTATATTAACATTTCTATTTGATTCTTGCACTTTGTCGTAAGTTCTACAAATGCATTAATTTTATAACAAAATATCGGATCTGCATAAAACACATAAAATACAAGTAAGTGATACCGGTGATACCAAACATCCTGTGATACAAGGTCCAGGTAGTATGTAACATAATTATACAATCTTCTGTTCGGTGTGTTTATGTATTATTGTTTTGAGTAAAAATTTAGATTTTAAGGGTGTTATTTTGATTTAAAGCAGGTAAGTCATGTTATTTTATATTTATTTATTCATCCCAGCTTTACATTTTTGAATCAGCGGCATTACTAACTTAGGTAATTTTTATAGACATGAACCGTCAACTTGGGAGAGGAAAATTGCTTTTTGAATTGGCTAGAAAAAATGCAACTTATTCACAGCCATTGCCAATCTCCGAAGCAAAAAAGAAAGATTTACTTAATTTGTGTTACCAAGGACTAATTCCTCAAATCTATCATGAATTTTATAAATCTTTACCATCATCCAAATAATAATTAATAGTTATTATTAAACTAATACAATAAGTTTTGAGTTTGCCTTAAAATAAAACTATAATGTTAATTAAATGTATTTGTTATAAACATGTTAAAATTAAATTCCGTTTTGCTCAGCTTATGTCTTAATTCACATACGACCTTATGTTATTATGGTAGCGAAATATAACAAGCGGTCGTCACAAAGTGAGACGTTTCAGTGTATCTGCTGACCATCTGTGGTCATGGTATCAACGCCACTTTTATACTTATCGTAATAATATGCGGTTCATCTTAGCGTGAACGTGTACAGCCATATATCAGAATGCATCGACGATAACAAAATACCTGCTTTATTTTTCTTCGGAATGTTACGAGCAGAGCGATATTTTTTCGTGAAATCAAACACAATGGTGTATTGTGTTCTTGACTTATCAGGAGCCATTGCCTGTGAATGTACGGTTTATTCTCCTTCAAAGTGCCGACTACAGTTAAATTCCATGATAGTAAATGTTTGGCAAGGGGTAACGCTATAAAGAAATTGTCCATGCAAATATTTCTGCCACTTCCTCGTTACGCGGCTGCAAGTCCCTTTACTACTCTCTCTCCTGGATTTTTCTCTGGAACGTTACTGGTTTTGCAGTATGTGTATGATGATGAAGAAGCGGCGTTTTATTCTATGCCGTTTTGTCT
This sequence comes from Podabrus alpinus, assembly GCA_932274525.1. NCBI lineage: Eukaryota > Metazoa > Arthropoda > Insecta > Coleoptera > Cantharidae > Podabrus > Podabrus alpinus. Next base: position 69,952,921 of record OW026454.1, read on the forward strand.
TTGGCCATTATATAACTATTTAAGGCTGCCGTCCTAAGCGTGGGCGATTGAAAAGATCATTAGACAAATGAGCAATAAATCGTAAGAAGTAATTCTGATTAGAATAGACAAACTATTTTAACCGAGATCCAACCAACTTCGTTAGAAATGCAACAGAACTCGCTCACCATTTCAAAAAATTATTATTATTTGCGGACGCGCAGTATCTTCTAGAAAAATGCATAATATAATTCTACCAAATTTTTTTTCAAATTAGGTCAAGCATTTGTCCTAGATGTGAAACACTTTTCAAGTTTGTAATTATAACTGTATATAATGATTATAAAAATTATTGCACGGTCACCTTTTTGCCCTGTGAATTAGGGCATCTTTACAGCAAAAATTTCAATATTTCTAATTTTCTGATTGGAATTAAAAATATATGAGATCCAAGTTTTAGCTTTACAATGATTTAAAAATGGTTGCCTAAAAGTGCATACTTTTTTACCTAATAGTGCGTCCGCAATCTCGACAGATTTCCCATATATTAAACACTGTCAGTATGGCAGCTTTAAGGTACTTTTTAGACTACATGAATTTTTGCTGGTAACGACAACGGTGATTGGTTACCATTTAAATATAAAATATTTAATTTTTCGTTCGGTGCCGAACATCTGCATACAAAGGTGCATAGATACCAAAGTTTTATTTATAAATTCATGACTGCCGACATTTTTTAAAACTGACTCGGGCTCAATTTTCACAAAAACAGTCGACCTCGAAATAATAATAAACGACATAAAGTTAAAAGCACTCTATTAAATCAAAATAGCAAAATACAGAACAAAGTAATATTTGAAGTATTATTAAAACTGAACAATCAAACAAAGCTAATAACACTATATACAAAAACAAAAAATATAAAAAAAATTATAGGCCTTGAAGAGATAGATAACCAACACGCAATCTTAATAAAGTTATGTACAGTTCTATCTCAGCTAATAAACGTATTAACGGCGGAAAAGTGTATTCCGCAATTTCTTTACTTTCATCGACCACATCAGAGAAGAAATGTAACAACTCCCTAAAAGAACGTAATGGAATTTTAAAGAAGTTTTCAGCCAATAAAATTGACGAAGAAAATGATACACAAACTTACGTGATTTCCTGTTTCTGCAATTTCGATTTATTGCGTTGCAAGAAGGCGAAACATGCGTTACAAATAGTAGTAAGATCAATCATATATTCGAAACCTACAAACCTGCCATTTCTGTTTTTGACGCAAGTTTTAAAATCTATTGAGGCTTCGTTAAATTTTTTTATATTCCCTGAAACAAAAAATTTAGAATTTGTAAAAATTGTTAAATTCGAAAAGTTACAAACCTCTTTTTGAATACATCAACAAAAGGTCTTTGTAAACGTGAAACAGTACTTCGTGATAAGGATGTAAAACTTTTTTCATGGCAACCTTCACAATATTCAGTCGATCTTCAAAATCTGAAATAAATTGAATTTAAAGATCCACTTCTACAATTTAGGGTTCGAAGATGCTTACAGTTTTCTGGTACAAACATAGATGACAAAAAATTGGGCAAGTTTACAGAATCCATCATGAATTCAATAGCTATTCTAGATGTAACGCATTTACAATTATTGCAGATCATAATATCCAAAGACGGGTCGGGATCTAAAACTGTAAATCTACCACATTTAATACACAGCCAAGTGTTGACAATATCCTGAAAATGAGGTGATATATTTTTTAAATTTTGTACAATTTATTACACTTACGATGTTGTTTATAATGTCTTGACAGGCTGTACAGTCGCAATGTATTTGATGAAAATGAAGTTCTTCTTTGCGTAGAAAAAATGGTTTATTAGGTGTGAAATCGAAACCGGACCGAAAAATCTCATTACCAGCTTTTATATCTTTTGACGCTTTAACAATGCAGGTACTTTCATTAAAACTGAAAAATAAGACACAACAATGTTACCCTGACATGATTATTACCTTGAAGTACTCACTACATGCTGGTGTTGGACTCGCACGAAAATTTTATTCCCGATACTGCAGGACAAAACGCGAAAAAATCCGGGTTTCTTGAGAGTAATAATTCTAATTCCATTTGGTCGTTGTTTATTGACACAGGTGATGATGCACAATTTGTGGTTAAAGATCTTTGCAATAATTGAATGCTATGCCTAATAAATAATCCACCAACGAAATTTACTAATGTTGGATAGAAGTGTTTCAGGCAAGACGAAGTCGCCATTAAGTGAGTGAAAAAATTAGATCTTTTGAGGAATTCCACCACAAACACGGCTGCCTGAAAATAGTTTCATATGTTAATAACAAAATTATAGGAACCAAAATAATTTTTTTACGTTCTAACCTTACAGCATTTATTAAAATTTTCTGTGGATTTTGAACGAAAACTAGCAAAATCCACATGCAAACCGTAAATAGACAAATATGGATCAATATCATTGGAAGATTTGCAAGGTTTCTTATTGCTTGTAATTTTGAAAATAACGCCACTGGTAGCTGCTTTGATCAAAGTGCGTAAAGGTAAACACATATCCCCTCCTAATAGACCTGACCGAAAAATATCACATTCCCATTGATGATATTCGGTCCAGGAATTATTGAGACAGTCTTTAGAACAATACATAAAGTTGATGCAGATTTTACAACTAAAATTCGTTAAAATGAAACAGTAATGTTTTGAAAAAAGAATAATAAAGTATTCCTCTGCACTTACGGAATACGATTTTTGGCTTCCTTCCAACAATAATCGCAAACTAAAAATGTTTTATTACAAACTTCATCTTCTTCTTCATAATCCATCATAAAACCTATCGAGTATGCTGGATCGACAAATAAGACCTCTCCGCATGTAATATCACGCGCAGCAATATATTGTGTTTCTGTATTTTTGTTAAATCTTAAATGAAAACAGCTATTAATAACCAAAAATAAAATCTTTAATTTAGAACAATTGTTATACTTCATTTTGATTGACGCCGATACATTTGGATTTCGTTTATTTGCTTCTGTTATAACTTCGTGCGCCCAAGAAGTCTCTTCCAACGGAAGTTCTTTGCTTGCAATTTGATCAATATCCAGCAAGGATATAATTTCTTCAATGTATTTGTTGTATTTGTCTAAAATGCACAAAAATTCACCAGAATGCTTAAAACTACAAACGAGGCAAAAGTTCCAACCAGAAATTGATTGATTACGCACCTTTATCGATTTTTGAAAGATTTTGTATTTCATTACAACAATCGCTAAGCGTTTCATTCATTTCTTTTAAATTGCCCATTTTCAGGAAACACTTTGCCTTTCTGATGAGCAATTTAGGTTTCAATATGTTGGGATAATCGGCTTCGAGACTTAAACTAATGTCAATTAAACAATTCTGAAACATTAAATGATAATATCTATTAAACAAATTATACAAAAAAAGTACATAGTACATAGGAAGACTAGTAAATTTTTTTATTACATATTTTTCTAGTTTGGGGTCTTGAAAATAATGTGTCCAAAAAAATATTAAAGTAAAATTCATCAAATTACCCGAATTATAACTGATTTTCTGTAAAGGAGTTCATTATTATAACTATTAAAACTAAAAATCATGATTACATTTTAAAACGGAATTACTTTTTGTACTTTGTACTTTATACAAAATATACAAAAATAAATTTAACAAATATAAGTTGTAGCTGTTTGTAATTCTAGGATCGGCGGACGTAAGCACATATAAGTCTAAAATGTTAACTTTACATACTAAGTCAAATTATGTGCTTTAGTACGAATATAGTGGAAACAATACTTTGGGTTGAAAGAGAACGCCTGCTTGTTTTGCTAGTCTACATACTGCTGTGTCCTAAGCTACCAGGTCGATGCAAATCACTGAATTTCTTACTAATATTTAAATTTCACATAGAATTTGACCTCATTAAAGTATTACAGATAAGAAAGATAAACAAATTTAGCAATTTCTCAATATTATGAACAAGCAAGGATCTTAAAGCATTGGTAAATGATATTAAAAGCTGTAAAATGATTTCACAAAGGTTTTTGTCACCTCAAAATTTGATAAGAAAGGATTGTTTAGGTCAAAAATGGTAAAATTACTGTGAATGTTATCACAAATGAACATAACCACAATTGTACTGTACAAAAATGGAATTTATTCCATGAATAACAATTATTGTGTGAAACCGATTATATAAAAATTTGTTAAACAATCTACTCTTTCTAATGGTCATAATTTGCAACTATAAATCTCCAAAAGTGTATATAAAGGTCATTTTCGCTTCAAATTGATAACGAGCTGCATGATAAGAAAAAGGTGTAGAACCCAGCTAAATCTTGCCTACAAAGTACTACTGTATTCACGAGACGTCGGGGAACCACTCAAACAATCAACTCATCATATATGGAAACGCTCCTGTAAATATAGAAACAATTGGTGACCATAAAATTCCAAAAGGTGATGAACTCTACTCACTGATAAGCAAATTTGGATGAATTTGAGGCACAGCGCAGGCAGAAAGTCAGTCTTCCACGAACTCTTCAAAACGACGGATGTGCGGCTCAAAATAATGAAAGTTTTCCAAAAATAATCGAAATGGATGGACAGGTGTCTCCATAAAAACAAACAGTCTATTTTTAGCTCTTGAACTTGCAAGACGTGTACCTCCAGGGTAGAAATTCAATCCAAGATTACCCAGATGTTCGAGCAATTTAATGTTTGTCTAAATTAGATAACAATTTTTACAACAATGGCTACCTTTTGTTGAACATCATCACGAACAACGAGTTAGAAGTATGACTCACCTTTCTAATAACTGGTAAACAAATATCAACAAAAATTCACTGGCACTCCACGAATACGATTCAAACAATCAACAAGTGTCAACTGGCAATTCAACGTCGTCAGAGATCACAAAGCGGGAGCTCGAAATTTATCAACAACATCAACAAGAAGCAAAGTGGTGAAACGCAGTGAAGTGACCGCGCAGTTAAATTGTGTTGGTGCGCAAGTCTTTTTCTTGTGAAGTCGGATATTTAAACACCAGGTATTTGAAAAACTTTATTATTTAAAATTTGTATTTTGCCTTAAGCATTTAATAATAGGACGTGACTGACTTATAGCACTATCCTCGTCAACGAACTTCAATAAACATTTTGCAATTATTTAATTTTTATAAAAAACATTTTATTTACGAACAATTTAAAAACTGCTACTGGAAAGCAGAAGGTTTTGAATTTATTCAGACCACCAAGAAGAAGGAAGGAAATTTGGATGTATTCATTTGATTTTTTTGGTATTTAATATTGTCATTATTTTTCAGCTAAAAATTTATCTGAAACCCTGTGTTCGCATGCGATTTAATTATTTTTGATAAATATAAAACTATTTTTCGATTCAAAACAATCTTTTATTCATCGATTCTAAATTAAATGACAGTAAGCATTTTAAAGTTTAAAGATCATCACCAACAAAGCAAATTAGTTTATCCTCCAATATCACAACATCGACAATTTTAATCTACAAAAATTTGAATTTCAATCAGCCTCCCTTAATTGAGTTCATGAACCTACCACACCTTGAGTTGAATCTCCATGACTGAGCTAAAAGAGGGACAAGGATCGTGAATTTCTTGAGAAATTGCACCCCTGGAAATTTCATTTTTTAATTTTTATAAATTTGCTTTTTATTTAAAAAGCTGGCGCTCAACACGAACCCGGGGTGTGCAAATTTGATAGAGATTAACACAGCAATACGAAATTGACTTATGTGCTTCAACCGACACATTTCTTACACAAAAAAATAATGTTAGGTACAAAATCCTTAAAATTGTTTGTTTTTTAAATCTATTTTGACTAATTTATTATGCTAATTTTTATTTTAAGTTTTCAAAATAAACTACTTTCAGTAAAACCTGACAAAATAATATGAGTTACAAAAATATGTTGATTCTTATAAAAAAAAGTTTTGATAGGAAAATTTCAGTGACTGTTGAGCTCCTAAAAAATACACGTCTTTTTGTAAATAAAGGCGGGATAAAAACCGAGGTATTTGTACATAAATATATTATGTAAAAATCGGCGAAAAGGCCAAAATTTACGCATAAAAGAGAGACGGCGAGCGCATCATACTCATGATCACCGAGCGTCTTACTATTCTAAAGAAGCGAGAACTGCCACAAAAGAAATAAGTGCCGAATTTCACTTCTTCGAAGCCGAAGAATGGATTCTGTATGGCCCTAGTAGCTAGTATACGCATTTAACACATTACGGTCCGGTAGCAATCTGTAATAACTTACCTGCGTAGCCGATTATAATGTAACTTACAGGTGTGTTGATGAGAATTTACGACTCCTTCATAAAAACGCTTATTAAATCTGAAGTACCAAATATTTTGTTTTTAAACTAGTATAATAAACAAATAATTTGTCTTTGTTATTTTAAAAACCATAAAATACTCGGATTTTTATTGCTTCTTACAATGTAACTGTGTTACAATGTAAACAAATATGATCTCATCTTTTACCATAAAAATATGTGACACATTTTGGTGAGCCAAGCGAATGTGTCACCATATAATATGTGTAAATAATATCGTATCACATTTTCTTTAAATAAATGCATTTAATAATGCAAAGAAATGCATATAAAAATAAACGATATAAAAACGCGTATACTAACATGTTATTTAGCATGTGATCGGCAGTTAACGCATAATTTCTAAAGACATATTGAGCATGTTGCCGGACCGTAATGTGTTAAGGGTAGGTTACGAATATCAACCACTATCCACCTCATTACAGCACGAAAAAGTTTAAAACGATTTATCTCAAAACTACATTTCTCAAGTCGGGCGCACATTTTCCAAACAAACTACTTGGCGGATTAACTCCATTTTTTTAAAGCATTTAGAATATATTTCAGGCTACAGTCAGAACCTAAAATACCAAAATATATTTAAAATTACCATTTTGTAGGCCGTGAAAAGTAAATATTATGTTGTAAAAATCGAAGTTTTTTTTTAAATCCTCGCCATTTTGTCATTTTTTGTTTAAATTAAATTTTCGAGGTTCCAAGTGGAGCCTAAATAAAATTCATTTATTTTAGATAACTGGATCGGCCGGAAACGTTGCGCCATATTGGACAGTCATTTCGAAACGTTACGCGTCGATCTGTACGAATAACAGTTTTCTCAAATTTAATTCCTAAAAATCAGCTTGAAAACGACTGTTCACAGTAGGTAACCCCCTTAAGAAACGAACATAAATTGCATATTTTTCTGGTAATTTTGCAATAATAAAAAAAAAATTTTCACATGTCAAACATTAAATAGGCATTATCGGGGGGTGAATCACTGAGTTTTAAAATGTACACTGTACTGCCATTTGGCAGTATTTAATAAAGTACTGCCAATACTGCTTCATACTGCCAATACTGCCACTTACTGCCAATACTGCCTCATACTGCCATTTACTGCTACTACTGCCCAATACTGCCTTTTACTGCCAATACTGCCACTTACTGCCAATACTGTCACTTACTGCCAATACTGCCATTTACTGCCACTACTGCCATTTACTGCCACTTACTGCCATTTACTGCCAATACTGCCACTTACTGCTAATACTCCCGCTTACTGCCAATACTGCCTAATATTGCCACTTACTGTCTAATATTGCCATTTACTGCCCGTTACAAATTTAAAAACATCAAACCACAATAATTAAAATAAAATAATTTAGCGCATGCTTGGTTAATTTTTACAACAAAATTACAAAGTATTTTTTACATAGTAATGCCGGTTGTTCTTGATTGTAGGGCTGATTTTGTAATTTTATTATGGTTTTTCTGTAGCTTGGTGGCCAAAAAGTTTAGCTTAAACACTTGGTAATTTTTTTAAATGAAAAAACTTACATATTAATTTTTAAAACAATGTTTGAAAAAATATAGTTGAAAAAAGTAATTTTGGCAATTGCTATTATTTGCGCTGTCATTTGCTGGTCGGGTTTACGTGATTTTCAGATTTTTATCTTTACGCACTATCGACTATTTTGGCATTAAAAAAAGAAAACCATTTACAACTTTTTTTAATGCCAAAATAGTCGATAGTGCGTAAAGATAAAAATCTGAAAATCACGTAAACCCGACCAGCAAATGACAGCGCAAATAATAGCAATTGGTAAAATTACTTTTTTCAACTATATTTTTTCAAACATTGTTTTAAAAATTAATATGTTAATTTTTACAACAAAAATACAATGACAATCTTGTCTTATTAGTGTTATTCGAGTCACCTCATAATTATTGACTCAACAAAAGCCTAGATGGCCTAGATGCTATATATTATGTATTTTATCGGGATTTTATGTTACGTTAGAATTATCGCGGAATTATTTATCTCTTCCTTCAAAGGAATGCGTTATCAAGTTATCACATTGCAATGAGAACATAGAGACATTCTTTCGACGTGTAGGCGCTGTATATGCCGTCAAAGGTTTATATCGTTGCCCAATGATGGACTTGTTAGGGCTGGAATGACAATTAGTTGCAATAAATTGATTTTAATTAATTAAAAAGTAAAGAATAGCAATTCCCAACTGTGGCTGGACTATTGATATAAAATAATTAAATCAGTATTATTTTAAGTCAATGAAAAAAACGGAAAAAAATTAAAATTTCATAAAAGTCTCCGTCGTAAGAGTAAGTGAAATAAGATTGCGTTCGTTAATCGGTGATTCCCCGAACAGTATGACATTACTGTAATTTAAAACTTGAGTCTGCATTTTACTAGGGCGTGCCGTCAGCACTTTGTTGCGTGTCACCAGGCACAGATTTTCAAGTGCAATTACAAAAAACATTAGAGATGCTACCCGATATTTACTAAATCTTGTAGAATTTTTAATTTCTGATAACCTGGTTTCGCATAGCCCTGAACACTGCAAAATGCTTTTTTAAAAATAGAGTCGTCGAACATCGGTTGTAATTAGTAAAAAATTAGTAATTTTTTAAATGAAAAACTTGCATATAATTTTTAAAACAATGTTTGAAAACTTAAAGTTGAAAAAAGTAATTTTGGCAATTGCTATTATTTGCGCTGTCATTTGCTGGTCGGGTTTACGTGATTTTCAGATTTTTATCTTTACGCACTATATTGACTATTGGATTTAAAAGAGGACAGTTCAAAAACGTGTTTAAAAACTGCCGATACTGCCATTTACTGCCTAATACTTCCAGTTACTGCCACTTACTGCCGCTTACTGCCACATACTGCCTATACTGCCACTTACTGCCAATACTGCTTAATATTGCCAGTTACTGCCTAATACTGCCATTTACTGCCTAATACTTCCACTTACTGCCGCTTACTGCCACATACTGCTGATACTGCCACTTACTGCCAATACTGCCTAATATTGCCAGTTACACTGCAAAAAATGAGGTGAATTTTACTGGTGAAAAATGACAAATTTACACCAGAATTGGGTGAAATTTACACCATTTTTGGGGTAAATTAAAATTTACCTTCATTATAGTGTACTTCTACCTCCAAAACAGAGATTTTTATCTTAAGTAAAAAAAAGTCAACCGTTGATGGGTATATTTACCTATCACAGTATGGTAAATATATGTTACAATAGAGGAATTTTACATTTTCAAGGGAAATTCGCACTCATGCGGGGAAAACAGGGAAAAACATAAGATTATAGGTAAACTAAATCATCAGTCAGTATAGGTAATATAAAAGTGTTACTAATTATTATACAGACTTTTCTTTCCTGACAAAAAATAATCCAAAAATTTTTGTAGTAGTAAATACTATGTAGTAAATACTATGTAGTATTATTGTAATTTTTTATTAGATTTCAAGAATTTGGGAACAAGTTGTTGTAATTATGGATGCAACATTGTATTAAAATAAAGTTTGGTGATCGTATTTTAACCAATCTAAACTTTTTTGTTAGTACCTTACATGATGATTTTAAAAAATATCAAAACATTACATCATTGCAATATGTTGAGTGATGCAATAAGTTGTTGAATCAGCAGGCTCCAGTAATATGTAACTGAAAACGAAGGGACTTCACAGCACAGAATGAGATCATTTTATTTTCTGACCTCGTGTGCAGGGTGTGCAGTCAGTTATTAATGTTGTTAGACCACGGATGCAGTGTAATCGTAGTTTGTTTTTTGACTAGTTTTGTGGCCGTTTAAACTAAAGGTAGGTGTTTTGTAATAATATTATAATGTTGAGATTAATCTATGGGAATCCCTAGAGTATTGGGATTGGAAACTGGTGATTTCTGAATATCGATAATTGAAAGTGCCCGGTTCACAGGAGTCGCATAAAAACCACTATTTTATTTTTGTTGTAACTAACCACTAACCAGTGCAATGTCAAGTTCATTAAATTGTTTCATGTGTAGTAATACGTTTACGACAATTCGTTTGTATAACTGTCATCAGTATTACCATCGTAATATTTTGCAAGCAAGATTTGTGTGCAAGTTTGATAATTGTAAATTAGAATATGTAAGATATAAGAATTTTAAAATGCATTTGTATAGATTTCATGTGCAAAAACAAAAAAAAAATACGTTGGTTTTTCTGTGCAATGTTTATAGATGTAATTTTCAAGGTTCTTCAAGAATTACAATTTCATCTCACATGTATGATCATATAAGAAGTGGGGTTGACGTTAAATGCCCTTTTAGTAATTGTTCAAAACCGTCTCATACATTCAAAACAACGGCAAGTCTGAAATCTCACATTTACCGATTTCAATAATAAATATGTATTTGCTGTTTTCAGGGTGAAGAACAAATAGAGACCTGCCCTAACAATGCTCCTTACATCCTACAATTTCAATCAGGTAATAATGATTGTATCTAATAAGAATTATTATAATTGAAGGGCTTGGTGCAATAACCGACTAAACGCCAATTTTACTCAATATGAGTTGAATAACTTTTCACGTACCAAAAATAGGCTGCACCGTTTGGTCCAGGACCCGTTCACGAATCTTCATAATTAGTAAATTAATTAAAAAATTTATTTAAACGGTTTTATTTTTTACCTTTTATAAATAATTAATTTTCAATAAAACACCATTATTTTGCTTGTTGGTATAGCAAAATTCGGCTATGTGAAATTTAAATAATTAAATAATATTTACACGACTATCAGAAGAATTTAATAATATTATTAAAAAAGGATCCAGATAGTTTTTTCTTTCTCAAAACTATATGTTTTATGCGGTACATAGCTCGTTCTTGCACTGAGCCCTTCAATTTGATTTTGTGAGTTTCGGTATATTTTGTGAATCACCCTGTATTATATAATATATTCTCAAAATATTATAATCTTATGTGTTATGTGCTTTGCAGATTCTTACTGGGTTGTAGCAGAGCGACAACAAATTGTGAACGTTTCCTCATTTAAAGAGGGATTAGAGATGGTGTTCGCACTTTATTACATGCTTAATTTGGAATACCCAAAATTAGCTGCTAATTCATTTGAAAGTATGCAGAGATACTTTCTTAAAATACACCCGGACCAAGGTACCAAAAATAAAAAAGGTTCCCTGAGTAAGACCAAAATTATTGGATTACTAACAAAACTGAGAGACTTTTAATGATGGTGAGTCTTAGTAATATATCTAACCTAAATCAAATTAAATAACCTATCAACGTTTTGTAGATATTTACAATCACTTGAAGATATGATGGAGACAGTTTTTAATTTTCTAGAAGTGCCTGGATTTTTGTTTTCATTAGTTTTAGTGTGTAGTATTTTAGTTTACCTAGTAGTAGCTTTTAGTGTGTTTTTTTTCATTTTATAAAAGTGCTTAGATTTTTGTTTTCATTAGTTTTAGGCCCAGTTGTTCAGTTTCGGGTTATCTTTTAACCTGGGTAATTTTCCATAGAAATGATTGTTTCAACAATTGTATCCATGGAAAATAATTCAGGTTAAAAGATAACCTAATACTGAACAACTGGGCCTTAGTGTGTTAGTATTTTAGTTTAGTAGTAGCTTTAGTGTGTTTTTTTTCATTTTATATATTTTCTATATTTCATAATAAAATATTAGCTCTATATTTGTTTCATGATTTTTTTATATGCAATTATTGTAGTTCGTTTTGGTAATGGGCAGTATTATACCTAACGTACGATACGAATATTTATATCTATTAATTAAATTTGAGGTAAAGTCACAATTCTGTTCATATTAACCTGACAATATGACACAAACAAAACACATGACACCTGGATGTGTGGCTTCGACATTTTTTTTATCTGGGGCTATAGCCGTGTCATCTGCTTGTTGCAAAACGAATTTACAGCTACTTCTGCAAAACTACAAATTGTTATTTTGCTTGAACGTGTAACTTAAACAATTGAATAATTTCTTGTACTACTAATTAAAACGTTAAAATTAATAACATTAAGAGTCTGGACCAGACAAATTTCTAAAGGAATTGAAATAAAAGAAAATTGGAAACAGAACATCCAAAAACGTGAAAGGTGATAAATTTTAAGTATTTGTTGTTTATTTTAGTGGTGCCTAACAAATATATATTTTTCCTGCAAATAATTTTACTGACTAAAATTATTGCTTTTAAAAGTTTCAGGGGAATTTTTATACAAAAAATAGGTGGCCTTATGTTACCCTAGTTTGAGTGTAAATTTACACCATTAGTATAACACTTGCGTGTAATTGTGTGTACGGTACAATTACACATATGAAGATAATTTTTCCCAGGAAAAATACCTCGCATATGTAATTTCGCTCGGTAACGGTGTAATTTTACTAGGTAAAATCACCCTGGGGAGAGTAATATTAAACATATAATGTAATTTTACTCGGTACAGTGTACTTCTACCTAGTAAAATTCCATCGCCTGTGTAAAATTACAGTGTAATTTTACTATGTAGAAGTACACCATACCGAGTGAAATTAACACATGTGAGGTACTTTTACTCGGTAGAATTGCCATCATACGTGTACTTGTACCTTACGCGGTAAGTATTACACCAATGGTGTAAATTTACACTTAAAATAGGAGGTAACATAGTGGCCACCTATTTTTGGTGTAAAATTCCCCGGAAATTTTTTAGAGTGTACTGCCTAATACTGCCATTTACTGCCTAATACTGCCACTTACTGCCTAATACTGCCGCTTACTACCATATACTGCCACATACTGCCGATACTGCCACTTACTGCTTATACTGCTTCACAAGTGTACACTATACTGCCACAGTGATTCACCCCCCGGGCATTATGTAAGGTATATATTTATTGGGAATTTACATCACCGATGAGGGCGCTAACGTCGCGTCATAATGGCTGTTCTAATTAGTATAGCACAATATTGCACATAAGTTATTAATGCGTATTGTAGAGTAGATGCGAAAGGTCAAAAGTTATACTGTCATCGGCGCATTAACGAAAACACGTCCAAACACTAAAAAGCCCAACTAGAAAACATTCGTTGCATTATTTTTAATAAGCAAAGTTCAAAATAAAATAAATAACAATAACTTTTTTATTAAATTACATGCCTAGTGATATTTTTTTCATATTAATTTTCAAGAACGAGTAATTACGTCTTTTTTTATTCACATTTTTTAAATTTTCGCGCCAAGCTAATGTTTTCACGTAACATTTATATGTATGTATTTCGCCCTTCGCGCATTGTATAAATTTTGAGCTTTTGCACGCAGTCTACTAATATAGCTAGTCGACTGCGTTGTAATAGTGGTAAAATTCAAATTCTAACACACAATTAATTAACAAATACACGTATAAAATTTTGGGTATACTAAACGGAGTAGTTAATATTATGGACGCGTAGTGGCGCATGATTAATGTAAATTCCCAATACTATAATTAGAAATACCAGAAAAGTATAAAATGGTAATTTTATATGCACGATATCAAATACTGCCGTGTGCAGTATTTACAATGTGGTCGGCATTTGAGATGAGCAAGAATGCAATTTTGTAACCGACGCCGACGTGTAATTAACATTTTATAAAAATGGGTGCAAAGAAAAAAAAATGTGGAACATCAATTGATGAGCGAAAATTAATATTAAAATTAGTTTGGCGAGGAAAATCCAATCGTGAAACTGTTCGAGTAGGTATGTAGGCCATATTTTACAGTGCAATTTGTAATTATTGAAAATTTAAAAAAAGACGGTAATCTTCAAAATAAACCTGGACGAGGAAGTAAAGCTATCCTCATACCGAGACAAAAATTTAAAACGGCTGATCCTAAAACAAGTGTTCAAAATCTTACTGCTGAAGTGTCGAGACGTATTAATAAATCTATTTCAACTGAAACAATTACAGGAGTTCTATGAAAATGAAACAACTGACCTTGTATTGCTTTATGGCAAAGTAAGTTGCTGAACGATTTGCAAGTGCCTTTGCGTATTGTTGTCCATTCCATTTTGCGTAAGCCAAACTTTGTGTATATTTTGCCAAACAATCATCAAATTTTTTTGCAGCGAAATGAGCATTTGCTAATACACGAAGGTTTTCTGCCATAGCATCATCCTTGGATGTTGAAAGTAAATGATTTTCAATCCAGATTTTCTGTTGTTCTCGTCTCCTGCAAAAAAGAGCACAAATCGTTCTTGGAAAAAATTCTTTATTAGATCAAATTTTACTTACTCTGTAGTAGCATAATTTCGGAAGATTTTAAATTCAGGTATACCGGTAATGGTATTCATTTTCACAATAAAATATATTGGATTTCCAATTAGTAGCTTGAGAAAATTCTAAATTCACGCACTTGCATACACGACTGCACACAAACGTTGTTAATCACCAACTACCACTTTCGTCCCGCCATGATATTTCCCGCAATATCCTAGCAGATTACAGTAGAGTGGGGGCAGGAAAGAGTTGTTGGGAAGGGTTTATCATAAACCTTGCAATATCTCTTACACTTACAGATTACAGAATAATTGATTTAATTTCACTAATTTTAGATTGATCCATATGCCACCCGGAGTATGGATGATTTTACGTTAAAAGATTATTGTCATTGATTGATTGAAAATGTCATTGATTGAATAGCTAAAAATCGATCCCGAAAATCCTCCGACCACAATCGCGAGGACGAAGGACGCCAAGAAACTAAAAAATGTAAAAAAGAAACTCGATTCATACAAATAGGTTGGATGGTAAATCGGCTGGTGATAAATTGAAACAAGTTCGAACCAATCAAGGTGGGAGGCACAAGAAAAGTGCGAGTTACAAAAACTTGTACTGTTGGCGACGCCGACGTTCAAATAATGGCAACCGATTTATTTTTTCTCTTTGTACATTTTATGATAAATGTACACAGAGCCGTAGCAAGTTCTTCTGGCGCCTGAAGCAAATTTGAATATATGCGCCCCCCCCTCCAAAAGATTCTTATCATTTTGAAAATTTTAAACTTGTAAGATTACAATTTTGAAATTAATATAATTTCAAATTTGCCGCTGGTTTAAGTTAGAATATTTTACATCGCCATGTATATTTGTAGTTTCAAAAGTTTAGTTCGGTAACGATAGGTAACGCAACGATTTTTTAACGAGTAGCGGGGAAGAGGACTTCACTTGTTCGTTGGCTTTTGAACACGCGAGTTTGTTTGTTGAATTGAGATAAATTCTATTTTGGTTAAATTACAGTGTGGTTTTAATAATCAGGTATAAAACTTTATTTAAATGATTATTTGATCTATATTTTGGCAATGAGATTGATTTGATTTTGATATTATTTTAAGGGTTTTTCAAATATTACAACAAAACTTTGTTGCAGGTAATTTTATGTTTTTACTTTAAGATCAATTTAAAGAATACAAATCATCTTTATTAAATATTAGTTATAAAGGTAAATCATTTCATTTCATTTATAAAAGCTATTTACAAATCCTAATAATATGGGTAATGAAATTTTGAAACATTTCCTTTGTTCAAATCTATGTACTTAGGTGGGTGGAATTCAAGGTTATTGCATCAGCAAAATCTTTTCTTAGAAATAAAACTTACATTGAATTTTATCAATGCAAGCTGTTATTCATACAAAGAAGTGTAATTTATATTTTATACCGGAAGAGTGTAAATTTCAACTAAGATTAATTTAATAATAAAAGATTTCATTTTATGTTGCTAAATTAATTTATGTCTCATATACAGGGTGTTGCTTCAATTTAATTAATCATTATTTACAATTATAAAGAATTTAGGAATTCCTTGCCCTCACAAGGTGTAGGAAATAATGTACAGGTGGTTCATAAAATTTATATACATGGTAGATTTTGACTTAGGTAATACGATGGTTTGGTTTCGGTTTATAAAGTACAATTTAGCTTTCCGGTGACTCTTGTATGAATGGCCCAAACACCCTGGCGGGCTGGAAATAAACTACTCAGTACTGCAAAGCCACGAAAGGCTAACAAAAAAAAAAAGCAAGTTTACATTAAACCGTTCCCAAAAATTGTATTCATTTAAGTTGTGGTAATAGTGACGCGCATGAATGGATTGTCGAGATTCCTTAAAGGAAGGCAAGCTACTCGTAGATCTGGGTTTTTAATATTGGTAAATTAGGTAGTAAATTGTATTTAAAGGGTGGTGGTGTAAAGGTAGATTTAAAAGGTATTTTTCCATTAACAGCTAGTGTTAAAACAAAACACATAATAGCTTCCCACAAACTTCTAAAATGTACCAAGTACATGAAGAATAGATTAAAACAATCCAAAGGATTGAATCCCAACAAGTAATTTTAAAACATAATTAAAATCATTAAAGCGATTTAACACAAATCGACTTTCAGGGTAATTAAATCTACAGATTTATTAGGTCATGAGTTAGGTAAATCATTGCTTCAGGTTAAATTCCTCAAACAAGAATATTAAAGATAATAAAAGATATTGACATTGCCCCAAAATATGGTTGTTTTATTTGTGTTGGAAGTTTAATGTTCGTCTCTCTTTCGGAGCGATCATTTGTTTTTGTTACAGTTGTTTTTGACACTATGTTTTGTACACCGGAAGAAAGAGTTTGGTTACGAGATGACGATCGTAGGTATTTTCACAACGTGGTGGTCCAGGTTATTTTCCGTGTCGTCGAAGAAGTGTGATTTTAGGTTTGAACTTTGTTGGTTCATGAGAGATGGCGGATTTCTGGAGAGGACGTTGGCGCGAAGTTCAAATTCAAAAGTTGCATCTTACAAACTATTATTTATTAGCTTTTCTGAAAGGCAAGTTTTTATTTATTTTAAGATTTATATTTACAGACATCCAAAATTAAATAGTTTAAATGAAAGAGCATCGTGCAAAACATATACAAAGTTGAGGTCCATTTCGCCAGCCCCCCCCCCCCCATCGCGAATTTGGGGTCGAATTTGGTGTCAATCGTTTGTGCTTGTTTGTGCTTCTATTATTTTAGTTTGTGCCAACACCGTTTGCGAAATATCTTAAAAATAAGTTTGGGGGGCTGGCGAAATGCTAGCCCCCCCCTTCGCGAATTTGGGGTCGAATTTGGTGTCAATCGTTTGTGCTTCGTTTGTGCTCGTTTGTGCTTCTATTATTTTCGTTTGTGCCAACACCGTTCGCGAAATATCTTAAAAATAAGTTTGGGGGGCTGGCGAAATGCTAGCCCCCCCATCGCGAATTTGGGGTCGAATTTGGTGTCAATCGTTTGTGCTTCGTTTGTGCTCGTTTGTGCTTCTATTATTTTCGTTTGTGCCAACACCGTTCGCGAAATATAGACTTTTAAAATTTTATAAACCTCCGAGCAACAATCGTTACAACAAACATTAACTTAGGAAGAAATAAAGTACATTGTAACAGTTTTCGTAAAATATTTGGTGAGAGTACCCTAACTCTGACTACTCGAAACAAAATTTCTTCTGCTACACACTAAAGAACACAGTTAATATAACAAATTCTCAAAATATGAAGGGTGAATTTATTATCAAAATTTTGAAATAATCGAATTTGAAAAGTACGGAAAAGTAGCATAAATCATGCAGTAGACCCCGGTGATGCCACATTCATCGGCCGGCCGGCGCATTTTGTTGACGGTACGTGCACTGGGATATACTCTTACACTTAGAAAATTTCGCACCGGCAGATGCAGCTCGACGCTCCTACATGTAACATCGCTTATTTTTTGTTTTTACGCGATTTTTTGGGGGTGAAACGTAATAGTATACTGCCCCATACCGCAACTATACTTTTTAATGCTATTTCGAGGGTCTCTCACATCCCGGTTGCATAGATCCCGGTTGCATAGATCCCGGTTTTCTTGATCGGTGGCGCTTCTCGTATGTTTAGCCTAGTAACCAGAGTCAAATCCGCCCTGGAGGGGTGCAGAGCGGAGCGGAGCGGCGCTCCGTAAGGGTAGGATTTGACGATGGATTACCCTCCTTTTCGAATGCACAGCCCTAAAATTGGAAGGCAAAACAAATTTAATTTTTTCACTTTTTAGGCAATACAGGAGTTATTTTCCATTTTTTTGATTATATTTATTACTAATATCTACTAATCACACCCCCATCTATCCGAATTTCAAAGAAAAATTCAAATCGGACCGAAAAAATTTCACTCCATTTCAAGGGACTGTAACCGGATATATTTATCAAGTGTATCATGTCACTTCCAAAGTAGATACATTTGCAACGGAGTCACTTCATATAATATATCGTCGTGACTTCCGATTTTGGAAGTCACTACGAATCTCCATGTTTTTAGTGTTTAACGGGTAGTGTATGGGATCATCAGGCGTTAAAATCCGAAATTTTTACTGGAAGTGACTCCGGTGCACCCGTACTTGCAAAAAAATGTTTTAGTTCCACTGTATATGGCTGGCGCTAGCGTCGCATATATGATAATATATATGAAAAAGTAACAACGGGACCGTGCAACTTCCGTTAATACGACTGCACGTTCTCACTTCTTTTTATCGGCAACATTGCATTAGACATTTCTTGGAAATCAGTTTCTATATTTAATTTTGATTAGAATTATTAATTTAATACTCTTTAGATTGATTAATGGTATACCATTAAAAATCTGTGCAAATTTCTGTTGATTATACATTATAATAATTAAAAATAATTAAAATCAATTCTGTTTAAAATTTTTTGAACTATTATAATTACGGCTTTTTCTCTAGTAGAATGCGCCGAGACGCGCGCGGCGTACAGTAATTGAAAGTAGGCATCTGAGTGAAAAAAAACTTTAAATTTATTCAAAATATTTATAGGTCATTGAAACTAGCTAGGGGACACAGCATATCATATCGGCAATCAAGTTCCCATTTTATTTGATGACGTATCCCATGACGTGCCAATTTCTGTTTTAGATAACTACCTACTTTTAAAAATGATGACATTTATTTTTTTTTCTCTTATATAGCGTTTTAACAACAAGGTGATTACGCTTTTTGTTGGTATGGGTTTATTATTTTTTAAACAAAGGAGAAGGAAACCAATTATTTCCATTTTACATGGTACATTTTTGTAGAGCTCTGAACAACATACGAATATAACAAACTTAAATTGTTTTCTTAAACTTGTTATTGTGAAATACCTTTTCTCAACAAAAATGGTGAAAAAATAGTAATTTCTTTTAAAAGTGTGATAAAAATTTACTTATTTAAAAAATGAGGCTAAATAAACGCCCATCATTATCACGTTACAGTCTTATTTTTTAAAAGAAAGAGTAGGAAATCAATTTCCACTTTACTTTCGTTACATTTTTGTAGAGCTCTGAATAACATACGAAATATACCAATCATAGTCCGGTCAAATTAGACCAAAAAATAGGAGTGAGGTTGCAATAATTCGCACCCAGCTGAAAATTGGTAGGATTGTGCAAAACACCATCATAAATAAAATCTAAAAAGTCCTCATCGATCCGACACCTGGAAAAAAATTTATTCGGGGTCAAAGGTCACTAAAACGGGTTTTTCGCGATTTTCAGCAAAACGGTAAGTTTTATCATAAAATTATCCCCTTCAAAAATTGTAGATCAGATAATTATCTATAAAAAATGTCTAAATACTTTTTTCCTAAGAGTCACCGTTTTTGAGATATAACGATTCGAAAAGTTGAAAGAGTTGTAATCGTCATTTAGGTGCAAATAAATAAAATGAATTTGTGGAAAAACTATAATGGTGCCAGCTTTCATATTTGGGTGCTAGCTGGTGCTAGCTCTAAGTATCCCAGTGCTAGGTTTATGGGTAAAAATATTAACCGGGGGGCTAGCGTTACTTTGCCCCCCCCCCCCCGGTTTCAAAGTCGATTTGTGAAAATACTGTAATGGTGCTAGCTTTCATATTTGGGTGCTAGCTGGTGCTAGCTCTAAGGATCCCAGTGCTAGGATTTTGGGTAAAAATATTAACCGGGAGGGGCTAGCGTTACTTTGCCCCCCCCCCCGGTTTCAAAGTCGATTTGTGAAAATACTGTAATGGTGCTAGCTTTCATATTTGGGTGCTAGCTGGTGCTAGCTCTAAGGATCCCAGTGCTAGGATTTTGGGTAAAAATATTAACCGGGAGGGGCTAGCGTTACTTTGCCCCCCCCCGGTTTCAAAGTCGATTTTTGAAAAAACTGTAATGGTGCTAGCTTTCATATTTGGGTGCTAGCTGGTGCTAGCTCTAAGGATCTCAGTGCTTGCTTTTGGTGTAAAAATATTAACCGGGGGGGGGGGGGCAAAGTAACGGACCCTCTAAATACTATTTTTCCTAATAGTCACCGTTTTTGAGATATAACGATTCGAAAAGTTGAAAGAGTTGTAATCGTCATTTAGGTGCAAATAAATAAAATGAATTTGTGAAAAACTATAATGGTGCCAGCTTTCATATTTGGGTGCTAGCTGGTGCTAGCTCTAAGTATCCCAGTACTAGGTTTATGGGTAAAAATATTAACCGGGGGGCTAGCGTTACTTTGCCCCCCCCCCGGTTTCAAAGTCGATTTGTGAAAATACTGTAATGGTGCTAGCTTTCATATTTGGGTGCTAGCTGGTGCTAGCTCTAAGGATCTCAGTGCTTGTTTTTGGTGTAAAAATATTAACCGGGGGGGGGGGGGGGGGCAAAGTAACGGACCCTCTAAATACTATTTTTCCTAATAGTCACCGTTTTTGAGATATAACGATTCGAAAAGTTGAAAGAGTTGTAATCGTCATTTAGGTGCAAATAAATAAAATGAATTTGTGGAAAAACTATAATGGTGCCAGCTTTCATATTTGGGTGCTAGCTGGTGCTAGCTCTAAGTATCCCAGTACTAGGTTTATGGGTAAAAATATTAACCGGGGGGCTAGCGTTACTTTGCCCCCCCCCCCGGTTTCAAAGTCGATTTGTGAAAATACTGTAATGGTGCTAGCTTTCATATTTGGGTGCTAGCTCTAGGGATCCCAGTGCTAGGTTTTTGGGTAAAAATATTAACCGGGGGGCTAGCGTTACTTTGCCCCCCCCCCGGTTTCAAAGTCGATTTGTGAAAAAACTGTAATGGTGCTAGCTTTCATATTTGGGTGCTAGCTGGTGCTAGCTCTAAGGATCTCAGTGCTTGCTTTTGGTGTAAAAATATTAACCGGGGGGGGGGGGCAAAGTAACGGACCCGCTAAATACTTTTTTTCCTAAGAGTCACCGTTTTTGAGATATAACGATTCGAAAAGTTGAAAGAGTTGTAATCGTCATTTAGGTGCAAATAAATAAAATGAATTTGTGGAAAAACTATAATGGTGCCAGCTTTCATATTTGGGTGCTAGCTGGTGCTAGCTCTAAGTATCCCAGTGCTAGGTTTATGGGTAAAAATAGTAACCGGGGGGGGGGCCTGGCGTTACTTTGGCTCCCCCGGTTTCAAAGTCGATTTGTGAAAATACTGTAATGGTACTAGCTTTCATATTTGGGTGCTAGCTCTAGGGATCCCAGTGCTAGGTTTTTGGGTAAAAAATATTAACCGGGGGGGGGGGCTAGCGTTACTTTGCCCCCCCCCGGTTTCAAAGTCGATTTGTGAAAAAACTGTAATGGTGCTAGCTTTCATATTTGGGTGCTAGCTAGTGCTAGCTCTAAGGATCTCAGAGCTTGCTTTTGGTGTAAAAATATTAACCGGGGGGGGGGGGCAAAGTAACGGACCCGTATTTAGACATTTTTTATAGATAATTATCTGATCTACAATTTTTGAATGGGATAATTTTATGATAAAACTTACCGTTTTGCTGAAAATCGCGAAAAAACCCGTTTTAGTGACCTTTGACCCCGAATAAATTTTTTTCCAGGTGTCGGATCGATGAGGACTTTTTAGATTTTATTTATGATCGTGTTTTGAACAATCCTACCAATTTTCAGCTGGGTGCGAATTATTGCAACCTCACTCCTATTTTTTGGTCTAATTTGACCGGACTATAAAGAGTTATTTTTAAACTTAAGTTAGTAAAAAATTATCAATCACTAATAAGTATCATAAAATAAGCTATGCAAATTTAATATTCGTTTGTGTCTTTGTAAATTGCATAAATGTTGAAGAATTTGTTATGGAAATATCGTACACTAGGCTTAATAGGATCTGTGTTTACTATGGTACTTGTTCGGAGTTAACACGTCAAAACATTGAAAAAATTTCGTTGTTAACTATGGGGGAATCCTATAATCCTAACGAAATCAATTTGTTTAGACGAGATTTCAAAACTTGATCAATCACAAAGGATGCTTTATAAATATTAGACCCATCTCTACCCATTTATTGTAAGATTTTAGCAACCCCTTCACTTTTTCATAGGTAAGAATTTTTTTTTAAGTTTTCAACTTTACCTTCTAAGGGCTTTTTTTGATTTGTTTTATTAATTTTTATTATGAAAAAGTAAAAAATTTCATTAAAAAGTATTAATTATTAAATAATAATGTAAGCAAAGGATAAAAAATTGCGTTCAGTACATTATTAAAACGAAGCATATTTCCGGGAATTCCCCGCATCTAGTAATGCGAGCGGTCAACGTCCTTGGTCCTTTTAAGTCAAAGTTTGATCATAATTTACTTTTTTAATAAAATCAACTCTGAAGTTGTCTTACTTTAAATTCTTAATTATGCACTTATACCGTTTTTGCACCTGGCCTTTAATTATTATAAATAAATTTCAAAATTTTTCATTCCAATGAAGAAAAATATTCGATTTGTTGTGTTGTTACGTTATTGAAGGTCACCGTCGAAATAATGCTGTATTTAATTAAAAGATTTTAATTCAATTTTTATTGTTACCTATAGCATATTATTATTATACCCCTTTAATGTTATTAATTTAATTTTGTAACATTTATAAACATCTAAAATGAATAATTAATTTTTTAAATTTGCACTTGAACATTTTAATCAGAAGTGTAAGTACTCGTATCATGATGTATGTAAGTATGATTGGAATGTCGCGACGTGGCAGCGCTGCTGGAAGTTTGTACGCGTTCTGTTTATCTGCAAATTCAGAGATTGACTGCATATATGCTCGGAAGTGCCTTCGTCACTTTTATACTCTTGAAAAATAATTTAAAAAATGTCTTCCCCTCTGTTGGAAACCTCGTTAAGAAAGTTCCCCTCATGCATAAGTAGGAATCTATATATCAATTAAATGCTTGGTAGGGATGGAAGTCAGGTCGCCATTTCTATGCATCGGAAGTCACTCCTTAACAGAGATACATAATATATGTATGTGCAGACCCCGGGTTCGACCGGCTACATGAATTTACTTTTCCCTTCTTTTCAAAAGTCGATATTTTCGTTATTTTGACCATATTCACCCTTTTTTTCCTTTAATTAGACAAATATAAGCCTGTTCTTTGGTGTGTAGCTGAAGAAATTTTTTTCAGCTAGTCAGAGTTACGGAACTCTCGCCAAATATTTTTATTTAAAATTATGATTTTCATCTACAAACAAATTTAAAAATTACTATAATGTACTTTACATTTGTATTAGACCGTATGTTGGATTTGCGATTCATTTTTAACAGGTCGTCGTATTTATCCAAAATACATAGATGGGATCGCCAGCAATAAGCTATATAATGTCCTAAAGCCCGCATTTCATTTAGGCTTGTAGAAGCCAGCTTCTAGAAGCCCAAAATTTGTAATGCATGGCGTTATATGTAAGCAAACTCACTTGGGCTGCTACAAGCCGGTATCGAATTTCACCAGCCAAGTATCGAATTTCACCAGCCCGGCTTGTAAACTTGTCCACGTGGAGTACTGTAATTGGTTAATATTTAGAATAAGGACTTATTATTGCATAATATAAAATGCTCGACATGGAGTAGTGTAGTTGTAATTGGTTAATATTTAGAATGAGGACTTCTAATTGGATAATATTTGTATTACGAAAATTCTCTTAGCAGGTCGACGTCAGGTCCACGTGGACCCTGATGACAGATGCATTTGTATACCAGGCGGGCTTCTAACGCGAGAGTTGTAAATATTTACAAGTCAAACTGCAGAAGCCGGCGGTAATTAGATACTTCTAAATATTAGATAATAATATGTGTTGTAAAGTTATTACTAATAATAATTTATTTATATAATTGATAAGCAATATGAAAAAAATTGAATATTGATTACTAATAATTTTCTTACCTTTCCAATAATAACATCCAGTAGCTTCCTTCGACGCGTACTATTTATTTTATAGATTCTTGTTGTAGGTGTCAATCATCGTAACAGAATTTTGGTTATTCGATGTCATCGTTAATTTGTTACGTTATCACATTTTAATATTCTTTTTCGAACAACAGAATTTTGTGTTTCCAAATGTTATATTCAATTATATCCCACAGTAATAATTTTAATTTTATTTGAACATTCACAGAAACTACCCGTATTATAATTTATTTTGCTCAGATTTTGACAACAAGTAAACAATTTTAAAATTAAAAAGTGTTCCGAGAACACATGTTAGATACAAAATAATATTAGTGAATAGAAGTAATACAACAAATCAATTAATTGATTAAAACTAATTGATTTTTTGTATATCGTTAATTAGATATTTATACTAATTTTTTAATAATTCCCATAATAAAAAGCAATAAAAGAAGGTGATTATTTTTGGATGTTTTTTTTTTAAATAAACTTGTCCACGAAAAAAACCGACCTCCTGTATTGTTGTGCTAAATTAAAAAGCGCAAAAAATTTTCAAACGCAATTTATGATTAGTTAGGGGCCGTTCATGTATTACGTAAGAGGTTTTTTCCTACTTTTAGAATCCCCCCCTAGTAAGAAAAAATAAGAAAATGTATACCCCCCCCCCCCCACTAATCTTACGTAAGGTAAATTATTACCCAATGAGAAGCCAGATATTAATTATAAAGAAATATAAAAACAGTATTGTGTTTCACATTAACATTAGTACCAACAGCACCTAAATTAGATTAAATAATTTTTAAATTTTGAAATTTAATTAAAAAAATAAAATATTATGTAAGAAATTGTCTTGACACCCCTACCCCCGAGTAAGAAAAAATAAGATGTCAGCTACCCCCCCTCCCCCTAAACGTCTTACGTAATACATGAACGGCCCCTAACTAATCATAAATTGCGTTTGAAAATTTTTTGCGCTTTTTAATTTAGCACAACAATACAGGAGGTCGGTTTTTTTCGTGGACAAGTTTATTTAAAAAAAAACATCCAAAAATAATCACCTTCTTTTATTGCTTTTTATTATGGGAATTATTAAAAAATTAGTATAAATATCTAATTAACGATATACAAAAAATCAATTAGTTTTAATCAATTAATTGATTTGTTGTATTACTTCTATTCACTAATATTATTTTGTATCTAACATGTGTTCTCGGAACACTTTTTAATTTTAAAATTGTTTACTTGTTGTCAAAATCTGAGCAAAATAAATTATAATACGGGTAGTTTCTGTGAATGTTCAAATAAAATTAAAATTATTACTGTGGGATATAATTGAATATAACATTTGGAAACACAAAATTCTGTTGTTCGAAAAAGAATATTAAAATGTGATAACGTAACAAATTAACGATGACATCGAATAACCAAAATTCTGTTACGATGATTGACACCTACAACAAGAATGTATAAAATAAATAGTACGCGTCGAAGGAAGCTACTGGATGTTATTATTGGAAAGGTAAGAAAATTATTAGTAATCAATATTCAATTTTTTTCATATTGCTTATCAATTACATAAATAAATTATTATTAGTAATAACTTTACAACACATATTATTATCTAATATTTAGAAGTATCTAATTACCGCCGGCTTCTGCAGCTTGACTTGTAAATATTTACAACTCTCGCGTTAGAAGCCCGCCTGGTATACAAATGCATCTGTCATCAGGGTCCACGTGGACCTGACGTCGACCTGCTAAGAGAATTTTCGTAATACAAATATTATCCAATAATAAGTGTCTCATTCTAAATATTAACCAATTACAACTACACTACTCCATGTCGAGCATTTTATATTATCCAATAATAAGTCCTTATTCTAAATATTAACCAATTACGTACAGTACTCCATGTGGACAAGTTTACAAGCCGGGCTGGTGAAATTCGATACTTGGCTGGTGAAATTCGATACCGGCTTGTAGCAGCCCAAGTGAGTTTGCTTACATATAACGCCATGCATTACAAATTTTGGGCTTCTAGAAGCTGGCTTCTACAAGCCTAAATGAAATGCGGGCTTAAGGATGACAAATTTCTTCTTTAAGGTGGGAGAAAACTAATAATTCCTTTCAACTGAAATTGTTTTTCTAGAATATTTAAAATTCCGGGAACATTTGAAAGAGCTGTTGAAAATTGGGATTCATGCGGTAAAGAACTGGTTACAGTTTCTATAAAAAAAATGAGAACCTATTGTGAAACTTCGCGCTATAGACGAATTACCGCAGAACCACATTTTTCTGGATCTTCGAAAAACCTTAACATGACTTGTTGTAAAAGTTGAAGATTATCCATAGGTAGATTAGCCACTATTGTTTCCCCGGGTCGACTGTTTTCGAAATCGCAAGAAGAGCATTTTCTAATTTCTGTGAAAGAAGGATATTTTCTAAATAATTGAGTTAGTAAATAATTTGCCCGGGCTGGGGAAATGCTTGCCCCCCCATCGCGAATTTGGGGTCGAATTTGGTGTCAATCGTTTGTGCTTCGTTTGTGGTCGTTTGTGCTTCTATTATATGTGGCGCCTTCTCGTATGTTTAGCCTAGTAACCAGAGTCAAAACCGCCCTGGAGGGGTGCAGAGCGGAGCGGAGAGGAGGCGCCCCGAAAGGGTAGGTTTTGACGATGGATAAACCTCCCTATCGAATGCACACCCCAAAAATCGAAGAACAAGTCGCTAAATTTACGTACTTTCAAATTGATTTTTCTCGAAATTTTATGTAGTACTATACTTTCGCAAGTGAAATTTTTTACAGTATACTCTATAAACCTTCCTCTTTGCTATAGGAAATTTTCAATTTTTTTGGGGTGACCACCCTTAGGTTACCGTCCCCGTATTATGTTTATACATAAATATAAATAAAAATTTAATTTTACTTACATTTACATATTCTTTTAATTCCTCAATCAGCGCTTTTCAAACTTCTGGAAAAATTACAGAGATCAATTGTTTAGAAATTTTAAATAAATACTGCAAACTTGTACATGAATCTCCAGTCGCTAAAAAAACGCCGAGTCAACGCTAATCGTTCTTGCACAGAAAAACATTTTCTAAATTTGGTATCTTTCTTGCTAATTTTAGAACCGATGGCGTTGATTACATATTCGAAATCTTCAGATGACATCCGAACGAGATTGTGAAAATGCCCACTGCTTTCTTGTAGTCTAATTTCAGTCAATAAATTGAAAACATTGTGTGACTGTCGACTTTCATGCAATTTTGTAATCCACCATCGTGGATTTTTCTTCTTTTGTACACCGTGCATTACAACGAACGCTGCACTCGCAATAATAACGTTTCGTCTTCTTTCTGCCATTTCTTAATGTGCACTGGACCACAACTTTGCACCCACCTGTAGTATTTGTGTTTTAAGACTCGTTGTCATATATTTTAGTTAGGGGGTGTTTTGGCGTTAAAACGCCACGCCGGGAAGAGTGACTATTATCCAACATCGAATTTCAATTTTAGCTATCGATTTTCGGATAGTTTAATGTTTTTAAAAGTCAATGGTAACACTCCTATAGCAGGATAAACCAACTTTTGATAGAGAAAATCCACTTTGAAGTTTGCAAAATTTCACGATTCAGTGACGCGCGGGGCGGGGTTTAGGTTTATTCTTTTTTACCTCGAGATACCACATCAATTAACCTTCAGATTCAATTATATTCAATTTAATTCGATTAATCCTCTAGGGGATAGGTACGATTCAACAATTCCATGTTTAAATAAATATGTATTTTGTAATAGTTTTGTTACTTTAATTTGTTAACGTGTTTTGTTATTATTGTAATCAGAATTGTTATGTTAAATATGTATGTAAAGTTTTTAATGTCAATAGAGTACTTTTTGGGGTTTTTTTTTGTGCACACCGGCCACTTGCAACACGTCTCCCGTGCTTGCAACTTCGATGAAATTTTACTATTTTTCCATTATTTTTTGTTTTACGCGCTTTTTTGGGGGTTAAACGTAATAGATAACTGCCGCATACCGCGACTATACTTTTTAATGCTTTTTCAAGGGTCACTAACATCCCGGTTTTTTATATCCCGGTTTTCTTGATCGCAGGCCCTTCTAGTATGTTTAGTCTAGTAACCAGAGTCAAAACCGCTCTGTAGGGGTGCAACGCGGAGCGGAGCGGGTTGAGGCGTCCCACCATTTGGGACCAGTCCCTATTAAATTCGGACGAACCTGTTGTGAGATAAAGAAAAACAACCCCTTGGCAACAAAAGAATCATTAATATCCTGTTGGTCAGTTCTTATGAAAACTTAAAATGGAGTTCACTTATGACGTTTTCACAAATTATAGATGCATGTGAACTCAAACGAACTATGGCAGAAACTGAAGTCTGCTGCGTGTACCTACTGAAATTTCTTAACGAAGTTCGCTAGGTGTAAAAGCGTAGGTATAGATGGGGGAACATTCATAATGTAACGCATTTGATCGCTTATCAGAAATTCGAAAATGAAAATTTAAACAATATACAAGGCAAGTCAAAAGTGACCGTTAAAAAATAACAATTATTATAACTGCAATAAAAAAATTACTCATTGCCATAAGATTTATTAGATTATACTTACGTAGTCAGCTGAATTGCATACGTGCATTATAAATTAACGCAATTTGGCACTCTTTTTGACATGTCAGGAAACACGATTTCCATTGTCAAAATCGTGCAAAATTGTTATCGCTAATTTCTAATGCGTTTATGCGATTGCTAATGAAAATATTTTTTGGTAAAATTTTATTGTCAAAATTCTGGCATGTATAATTTGTTCAGGGTTATTTGAGAGAGCGATATTTGAGAAATAGGACTATTTTAGGGCACCTTCCATTTTAATAGGAATTCCATGAATTATTTATAAAACTGCGATTGCCTATTTTGGATTGAAAACTACCTCTAATAAATAGAATTTTCGCCATCTACCGTTAAAATGTGCCTAATAAAATGCGATGAGCGCTGATAACTTTAAAATTAAAATTTTTTTAATTTTTCTCGGCACCTGGGTCTGGAATACTGATGAACCTATGTCCACAGAATGTCAGCTCTTCAGGTGGTCCAGAATCGTGAGTGAGTGAGCCAGCTACCTTTAACATTTAAGATCATACAGTGTACCGAATAGAGCCGTCAAGAATAAGAAAACCAGTAATGCTCCGAGGCTCAGACGGAGTACCAGCCCTTATGCTGAAAGAGATCTATGACATCCGCCCCGAAATTCTCCTCAAAAACCTCGTACAGACCAATTTGCCTAATTGACCATGTAGGAAAACTGTTTGAAGAAATAATTGAGTTGGGCGATTTGGCAGAGAACTAGAGTTCGACTTCCGAAAGGGTAGATAAACGCTTGACAAAAAAAGAATGGGTAGAACTTCATTATCTAAATAAATTAATATGTATTGAAGTTGATAACAGTGGCAATGGAACAGGCATTCTTTTCATTTGAAGGAGAATATTTTGAAGGTACCTGACTGCCATGGGATCCCGAAATTGTCTTATCAGATATTTTTATATGGATGAATACGAATGCCAACTGGTGATTGAACCCAACAAATTTCAAGATGAGGTCAAACTTTTGAAAAGATCCGTAGATTATGTGATGTACTACATATGGAAAGTGAATTTTTAACGTTCCTAAATAATAAGAGAAACGAAAACATTCAGTTTACGAGCAAATATGAAAACTACGAAAGGGATTGACATCATGTAATGTATTGTCAAAAATAACGACTATAACTTAGGGGTTATTAAGAAAATGACAAAAAGCTGGAAGGAAAGAAATGTCAAGAACAAAAGGATGGATGCAAATATGAGAGACGGAAATAATTAGATCTCATATCTTCAAATTAAATTACACGAATACTTATTGGAAAGTACAAAATTCGAACATCATTAAGCAAAATTATCTTGTTAACCCAAACAATCGCACACACAGCGTTTGTTATTTATCATCAAGAATTCATTATTTTGTTTATTCGCTTGGTATCAAAATTATATACACCGCTTAAATATTTCTTATTTAAAAATTTTATCTTCTTCAAATGTAGCCGACATCGGTAGCTGCATTCCAAAATAAATAATTTTTATTTTGTTTATGAAAAAATTACAATAACTGCCGATATGATAAGCTAGTCTGAATTTTAACAAAAGATATTTTTTGGTGTCTGTAATGTATGGGATTAACATTCTTAAGTAGTACCAACTAGAGAATATTAATACTATATAAGTGATAGGCTTTATAAGTTTATTGAAGAAGTGTTAGTTGTGTTGTTAAATAAATAAATGTCTACAATGAATATCGATTCATAACATTGGCGACGAGAAACGGAGCGTACCCAAAGAAAAACTAAGAAATGGCAAAAATCCAAGAATTCAATGAAGATATTGAAGATTTCGAATCGTGGGAAGAGAGATTAAGATTCCATTTCGTAGCAAATGATGTCAAGGCAGAAAAACACGTAGCGTGCCTAATGGCATGTATGGGCGCTAAAAGTTATAAAATATTAAAGAATGCGTTATATCCGGATAAACCTGAGGGAAAAACATATGTCGAAATAGTAAGGGCTTTAAACGAAAAATACAAGTCAACGACAAGTATATTTGTAAAACGTTTTAATTTCTACAATCGTAAACAAGATGGAAATGAGAAGATGGAAACGTTTATTTCAGCGTTGAAAGACTTGGCCCGAGATTGCAAATTCGAAACATTTTTAGACCAAGCACTACGAGATCGGTTGGTATGTGGGCTCTCTAACGCGGATACGCAAAAGAAACTATTTGGCGAAGCAGATAGCTTAACGTTTAACAGGGCATGTGAAATCGCGATCAATGACGAAGCAACGGAAAATCAAAGGCAAATGATTCATGGTGAAATACAAGTCAATCAAATGTCCAGAAGAAAAGTCCATAGAAACAATCAGAGTAGCGTCAAGTCACAAGCAGATCCATCAAATTACATCTGCTTTCGTTGTGGAAGGAAACACGATTCGACCAATTGTCCCGCGATAAATTGGAAATGTCATATATGCAATAAGAAAGGTCACACGAAATATGTTTGCAAGAAATCGAAGAATGTAGCTAAAGTTGAAGAAGAGCAGGAGGAATTCTTGTCATACCTAAAACACTTGGGAAAGGCACGTAACGTAGGTTCCGTAATGGTAAAAGCGTGTATAGAAAATTTTGATTTCGAATTTGAAGTTGACACAGGGGCATGTAGAACGGTATTGCATATAGAAGATTTTAAGCAGTTACGGGAATTAGGTGAAATTTACCCAGTCCAATTTAAACTCCGAGTAGTCACTGGCGAAACAGTTAAAATTATAGGAGAAACACTAGTAAATGTATGTATAAATGAAAAATGGTACGAAAGGTTGCCGTTAGTTTTAATCGATAGTAAGAACAAATTTTCGCCGTTATTAGGAAGAAATTGGTTGTCGATAATAAAACCGGGTTGGCAAAAGTGGTTAGGTGAACAGATTGCGAAAGTGGAAGAAATTAACCGAAATGAAATAGTCATAAATGGTGGTAATGAAAGGTTAAGCGTGGAGTTAGAAAAAACATTTGCAAGTGTATTCGATGAAAATATGTCGCGGCCAATCAAGGGGTTTACAGCCAGTATTAGACTCAAAGAAAACGTAAGACCGGTGTTTCATAGGGCGTACGAGATGCCTTACGCATTAAAATCGAAAGTAGAAGAAGAACTAAAGCGGTTGATCCAGTCTAGAGTTTTGGTAAAAGTGGAACACAGTAATTGGGCAAGTCCCATAGTGGTAGTGCCAAAAAAAGATAATAAAGAGGTTAGGCTATGCGTTGATTTCAAACGAACGTTGAACCCAAATTTGGAAACCAGTTATTGTTCGTTACCGATACCAGCGGATATTTATGCCTCATTGAGTGGAAGTAAGGTTTTCACAGTATTGGATTTAAAGGGTGCATATCAACAGTTAGAAGTCGATGACGTATCGAAGGAATTACTCACGATAAATGCCCATTTGGGATTATTTCGTTTTTTAAGATTAACGTATGGGGTCAGTTCGGCACCAGGTATTTTTCAGGCGTTTATGGAGTCGGTACTAGCGGGGTTACGGAACACCAAATGTTATCTTGACGATATTTTAATTTCAGGGAATTCGTTACAAGATTGTCACCAGAACGTTATCAAAGTGTTACAACGATTGCAAAAACACAACATTAAAGTAAACAAAAAGAAATGTGAATTTTTCAAATCGGAGATACAATTTCTGGGACATATGATACACGAGTCGGGCATAAGTCCGTGTAAAGACAAGTTGGAAACTATTAAAAACACTCCCAACCCAAGCAATGTAACCCAAGTGAAGTCATATTTGGGACTTTTAAATTATTATGGGCAGTTTATACCTATGTTGTCGTCGAAATTGAAACCATTATACGATCTTTGTAAAAAGGAGGTACCGTTCTTATGGTCGAATGAGTGTGAAGCAAGTTTCAAAGAAAGTAAAGAATTATTATTAACGGATAAAATATTGGTACATTATGATCCCGAATTACCCCTAATTGTAACGTGTGATGCCAGCTCGTATGGAGTAGGGGCAGTGTTAAGTCATCGAGTTGGTGGTCAAGATAAACCGATAATGTTTGCCTCGTCGACGCTATCAAGTGCAGAAAAGGGATATTCTCAAATCGAACGAGAGGCATTAGCGATAATGTTTGCTGTCAAGAAATTTCACAAGTTTGTGTTTGGACGACAGTTTACGTTAGTAACAGATCATCAACCGTTACAGTATATATTTGGCAGCAATTCAAGAATCCCAGTAACGTCAGCGAATCGTCTCCAAAGATGGGCAATAATTCTATCAGGGTATAGATATACGATAGAATATAGGAAAGGAAAAAACATTGGTAATGCGGATGCCTTATCGAGATTGCCAACTAAAGAAACTACTAACGTTCCAGAAGCACTATATTCGTTTAGTGCGGTCGAAAGTGTACCACTCAGTCATTTAGATGTAGCAGCGGCAACCAGATCTGACGAAGTTATAACGAAAGTATTGGAATTCACGTGGAAGGGTTGGCCGGAATCAGTCAAAGATGGAAGATTCAAACCCTATTTCGCAAAACGGCAAGAACTATCAGTGGAGTCGAATTGTCTTATTTGGTGCAATAAGGTGGTCATACCGGAAGGATTACGTCGGTCTGTGCTCGAACTATTTCACGATCAACACATTGGCGTCGTAAGAACGAAAATGTTGATGCGTTCCTATTGTTGGTGGTCAGGAATGAACGAAGATATAGAAACGTTTATCGCATTGTGTGAGAGATGTCAGGAAACGCAGAATAATAGAACGGATGCGCCATTACGACCATGGCCAAGCGCAAACAATAATTTCCAAAGAGTACATATCGATTTATTTCACAAATTCAATTACAATTTTCTGATATTCGTTGATAGTAGATCAAAATGGATCGATGTAAAGTTTTTAAATCGGGGAACAACAGCAAAAGAAGTAATCATAGCGTTGAAGGAAATTATATCGGTCGTGGGATTACCAATGGAACTAGTCTCAGACAATGGGCCTCCCTTCAGCGGTCAAGAATTCGTTAAATTTTGCCAATCGAATGGCATAAAGCCAGTTAAATCACCCCGGTATCACCCACAATCGAATGGTTTAGCAGAAAGAGGGGTACAAACTGTTAAAAAAGCATTGGAGAAAGCCATGCCGAGAACTGTACAGCGATTAACAGAAGGTGAAGTAAGAGAACGGTTGGCACACTTCTTGTTCGCGTATCGAAATACCCCTAGCACCGTAACGGGGATTTGTCCGTCTGAAAGTGTACTACGTATGAAACCGCGTGTTAAATTCGATCTAATCAAGCCTGCGTTTAATGGACAAGGTAGTGTCGATATTAAAAGAAGTGGAAAAGCAATAGCGGTAAGAAATACAAAGCTGTATGCTAATGGAGAAGCAGTGTTCGTTAAAAATAAAAATGATCGTAATAGTGTGAAATGGGAAAAAGGTAAAATTGTAAGAGTTATAAGTTTCAATACGTATTTGGTTTTGTTGAACGGCATTATAAAACATGTGCACAAGGACATGTTACGTAGTGCACCAGAAGGAGTTACAAATACAGCAAATAGCGAACGAGAATTACAGCCTAGCGTTCAGGCACCAAGAGATCAGCAGGAAACCGAATCACCGAAAACGGAAGAAATGAGAATCGATAATAATCAACCAAGGTTAGTAGTACCAGAAAAGGAAATACCAACAACCACTTTGGAAATGGTTAGAATTCAAGAACCCGCTACTGAAGTACGTCGAAACAGTTCAGCGCAAGAAATGTTAACCATGCCAACAGAAGTGGACGAAGCGGAACAGAGGAAACCAGACACGCCTTCAGTGGTCAAAATCAGAAGGTCAAGTCGGATATCACGTCCCCCGGAACGGTTCAACAATTAAAGGGGAGAAATGTAATGTATGGGATTAACATTCTTAAGTAGTACCAACTAGAGAATATTAATACTATATAAGTGATAGGCTTTATAAGTTTATTGAAGAAGTGTTAGTTGTGTTGTTAAATAAATAAATGTCTACAATGAATATTGATACATAACAGTGTCATTGGTCAATTATTTTCAATTTTCAATTATTTGCACAACCAGGGTTCGAATCCAAGTTGAGAAACATATTTTTCAGCATACCATCTTCCTAAAAGTTTCTCAAGAAAAGCTTCGATTATTTAAGAAAAGGTAATTTTTCAGTTTAACTTACTCTGGCGTATAAAAATCCTTGAAAATCTCGAATTCATCAGTTGTATTCATTTTCACAATTACCGAACAAACTAAGAAAATTCAAAGAAGTCCAACAAAAATATAAGCCCACTGATAATCACCAATTACAAGTTACTGCGTAACGGAAAATGGATGATAGCTACCTGGTAGTACCTGATTCACAGCCCGATTACACTTACACCCATGCGTATAATCGTGTATAATGGTAAAATTTCCCACCATGGTGTATCCCACGCAATCCTATCGGAGTAAAAATCAGTAGAAGGGGAGATCAACTTTTTAATAAGATTTAAAATCGGCTTTTCCAAACAATATTATGGTAATTTAAAAATTATTAACCCTCATACAAAAACAGGTGGGGTTTTATAGACCCCACCATTCTTTTTATGATATTTATAAGTAAACAACCAATTGAACCAATCGAAACAAGAATTTTTTAATACTCTTCAAAAATACTACCACTACTTGTAGGATATACCTACGTAATATTATATAAGTAGTAATTTTTGGCCATTCTAGTCAAATTATTATTAGAAACTGAAAATATGGGATAAATTTTGTAAAATAATTCTAAACATTTTAATATAAAAAAATTAAATAACAACCCAAAGCTTTTCGTTACATTTGGATATCTTTTAAAGTTTATAATTTAATC
The DNA here is from genome assembly GCA_932274525.1 of Podabrus alpinus. Taxonomy (NCBI): domain Eukaryota; kingdom Metazoa; phylum Arthropoda; class Insecta; order Coleoptera; family Cantharidae; genus Podabrus; species Podabrus alpinus. Next base: position 69,989,025 of record OW026454.1, read on the forward strand.
AGAAATATAATTTATTGAAATTAACGTCGCGAAACTTTATGGATCGGGCGGGCCAAGAATTTTGCACCGTTCTACGCCTTCCGCAGTAATAAATAAATAAGGGACAATAAAACTTTAATTTATTTATTTAAAAGATTTTAGACGTACTTGTGATTTTTTTTAAATCCAACATGCGGCAACTCGAAGAAGGGTCGAGAAAATGTGTATAGCGATAAATAAATGTATCTGTCAATGACTGATTTGTACATAATCCATAAATAATAATTTTGTAGGTACATTTTTACCAATAAGTTTATTTAAAAAACCTAGTACATCTACTACATACTATAGTTAATTAACAATAATTATGCCAAATATTAACTATTATAGTATATCAAATAAAACATGTAAAAACATATAAATTCGGTCTCGATTGATAAATATCGAATAAGGGAATAAACTCGCATTTGTAGTTTTTCAGGAATTAATTCTCAAAATTCATATTGTTTCACATACGATTACAGTAGGATAACCCCTTCCGAGTTATTAAGTAAGAAATCATGTTTCAAAAATGTTATTGTTATAAATTGCTAATAATTGTTGATCATAAATAATGCTAAAATCACATTAGGAACATAATATACTTGAAGTACCTAACATTGTATTTGTTCACATTTAAAACCAATTGTTTAGGATCTGTGACTGATTTATTAGGAAACGTAAAAATAGAAGATCGTCAAATTTAAAAATTGGTTAAAATTACATTGTTTTTAATGAAGTGTATTTCTAATGCCTACTTTGATATAGTACATAAATCAGTAATTATTTGGCAATAAATAACGCTAAAATTACATTAAACTAATTAGGGTTTCTGAGACCCCGGTGTACCGTTTCAAGGTTAAGTAAATTTAACTAAATTACTTATCAACTTGAACCGTGTGAACAACAGCCGATTAAACAAAACATATCGCTTTAAAATAATAACAATATATTAAAAATAAAAAAGTTACAAGATGGAGCAAAAATGTTGAAAATGCTCGCAAAACAAAGTTACAATGTTATTCATATCAAGTGTCGACTTAATGATGCAATATGGTATACTCATGGCTCATGGCGCCTATAGCTTCTAAAAATGCTTACAAGTTGTTTGACTGTCACACACGTGCAAAAACTGCTGTATAGCAATATTTTATATTATTTAATTATACAATATGAAACAACCTTTCTCGTTTTCTTCGTCATCCATAATTAACCACAAATTGCTTGAAGCTAAAATTGAAACTAGGGAATACAGGTAATTTTTACAGTTACCAAAATTAAGCATTTACCATCGGACCACAGCATCGGACACAATTTCGGCCATTTGAGTTATGAGTTGGTTGTCGGCTATGCTTATTAGGTTATTAGTATTTAATATTAGTGTTTAAATTATTGTTAATTAAGATGATTCAATGATGTATAAAAATAAATTTCTTGAAAATACAATTTGCTGATACTACAATTACAAATATTTTTCAATGTAGAGTGCTTTTTATTTAAAATAAATTTTTCAAGATCATACTTGCACATGCAGCAGCTAATTATAATCAGTCACATGCAATTAATCGGGTTGTCTTCACTCGGCTTGAGTAGGCGATTCTATCACATTACATTACCGCACAAATTCTATGTCACAACTAAACTTACTTTGTATTACCTACTCTGTAAAAACTTTTTGTGTTGAAATTTGTTTATCAAATTCAACATAGAGATTTGTTACTATGTACCCACTATGTATAGTTTGTTTCACTTTAATCTGAATTAAAAAAAGTCATAGTATTGTGGCGACCATAGTTTTGGTACCACCTAGAGATGGCGCTGACGGCAATTAGCGCGACACCTCTCCTACGCAAGTATAGAGGGCGCTACACATTTCCTGCAGGGGTGCCAATGGTCAAGATTACCATTGGGGAAACCAAGAGGAAAAATTATTAGTTAACTACGCAACGAGCAAGCGACACGCAAGTGAGCACGCAAGCAACCGGCAACAACAAGGCATTATCACGTGTGAATAAAGTAGTTATCAACCAACTGTTTCGTTTTATTAAATTAAATAGCAATAAACATAATTGCTAAAATGGTGACCCCAAGTACAAATATGAATATCGAAGACAGTGCAACACGTGGTGCAAATGAACAAAACGTGCGTGGTGACAACGTGTACAATCCAGCAATATCCGTCGTTACGTTACCACCGTTCATGCCGGGCAGAACAGAACGATGGCTAAAAACCATCGAATGTAAATTCGCATTACATCACCCAGCAATCACATCGGAGCTGACAAAGTACCAACACCTGGTAACCGCGATTCCACCTGAAGTTTCCGATCTCGTGGAGTACGAATTCCTTAACCCGGACCCAGTGGAACCGTACACCAAACTTAAAGAAGCCCTCTTAAAAGAAACTACCATGTCCGGCGCGCAAAGGGTAAGGAAATTACTCCAAAAAGAAACTCTCGGTGATCAGAAGCCGAGCCAACTACTCCGTAAGCTCAAACACTTAGCTTCCGGAGTAGCAACGGGAACAACCGACGAGACGATGTTGAAGGAATTATTCCTCCAACAAATGCCATCTCACCTTAAGCCGATTTTGGTGGGACTGTCCACATTAAACCTAACCCAACTCGCCAGCACAGCCGATCAGATGATCGAACTAACACCAACGGCACCAACGATCTCTAGTACCGTAAAGGGTGAATACGAACCTCCGAGGAGACAAAACGAGCAACCACCCATCACGATCCGAGAACTAGTAGAACAAATTGCCGAGATTAAGTCAATGCTGCGAGAACGAAGCCAAAGTAGAACCAGAAGCAATTCCAGGAGTAGTAGCCGACCCAGGACATCGGATACCTGTTGGTACCATTCCCGATTTGGATCAAGAGCAAGGAAGTGCACACCACCTTGCAGTTTCAACACAAAAAACGTAAGCGAACAGTAGAGGCGACGGCTCCTGTTCACCACAAAACACGTCGCTTGTTCATAAAGGACAAGGCCACCTCCATTGAGTTCTTGATCGATACTGGTTCCGACCTCAGTCTTTTACCACCGCAACTCAAACAAGAACCTAGTACCTTCGCACTCCAAGCAGCCAACGGATCGCAAATCAAAGTGTTCGGCAACAAGGTGATCACGATCGATTTGGGTCTCCGCAGGAGTTTTAACTGGACATTTGTGGTAGCTGACGTGACATGTGCGATAATCGGTGCCGACTTCTTACACCACTTCGGATTAACAGTCGACCTACGAACAAGAAAACTAACGGATACTTTGACTTCGCAAGCAACAATCGGGCAATGTCGTGTTGTGAACTCTTCGGAAGTACGTGCGATCTGGGGTAGCAGTAACTTGCACTGTTTAACCAGAAAGTACCCGAACATCATTCGGCCATCACCAGACTTCGAAGCTCCAAAACACGATGTTATGCATTTCATTAACACTTCAGGTTCACCAACATATTCAAGACCTCGAAGGTTAGCACCCGACAAGTTAAAAATCGCTCGACTGGAGATCCAAAGATTGCTCGAAGCCGGTATCATCCAGCCATCTTCTTCACCGTGGGCCAGCCCGTTACACATGGTGCCCAAGAAGAACCTGGAATGGCGTCCGTGTGGAGATTATAGGAACTTGAATGCAGCAACCGTTGCAGATAGATACCCTATTCCACACATACAAGATTTCAGCCACAACCTACACGGTAAAACCATATTTTCAACAATCGACTTAGTCAAAGCATACTACCAGATACCAGTTAACCCGGAAGATCGACCCAAAACGGCCATTACAACGCCTTTTGGGTTATACGAATTCAAAAGAACACCGTTCGGTCTTCGGAATGCAGGGCAGACGTTTCAAAGATTCATTGATGAGGTCTTAAGAGGTCTAGACTTCGTGTTTGCTTACATCGACGACGTCTTGATCGCATCGACATCCGAAGAAGAACATCTGCAGCACGTCGAGACGGTTTTCCAGAGGTTAAGCAAGTACGGTATCGTAATCAATCCAGGCAAAAGTGTTTTCGGGGCGGACAAGGTAACATTCCTTGGTTTTGAAATCTCGAAATCAGGCATTCAACCACTTCCAAACAAGGTGCAAGACATCTCCAATTTCCCACAACCTAAAACGAAAAAACAATTACAACGTTTCCTAGGAATGGCAAACTATTATCGAAGATGGTTGGCAAACGCTTCACACGTCCAAGCCCCGATGTATCTCCTAATGGACAATATACCCAAGAAAGACGGACCAATAACATGGACGGAAGAGGCCATCGCAGCATTTGAGAAGACAAAAGCTGACTTAGTAGAAGCCACTTTTCTCACGTTTCCCAACAGCAGTTCTAAACTGTACTTGGCAGTAGACGCATCCGATACAGCGATTGGAGGCGTACTACAACAACAAGAAGAGCAATCCTTCAGACCAATTTCTTTCTTCTCGAAGAAACTCTCCACGACGGAAAGAAATTATAGTACGTATGACCGAGAATTATTAGCAATATACAGTGGCATCAAGCAATTTCGACACTTCTTGGAAGGTCGAGATTTTGTCGTTTATACAGATCATAAACCACTGACATACGCATTCACCCAAAAATCAGAAAAGACTAATCCTCGCCAGATTCGGCAACTCGATTTCATCTCTCAATTCACTACAGATATTCGGCACATTCAAGGTGTTGACAATACACCAGCCGATACGCTATCACGAATTGAAGCAGTCAGTCAAGACAACCTGGACAACGAACAACTTGGAAAAGCGCAAGAGAATGACGAGGATCTGAAAGGTCTACTGAATGAAGGGAAATACAAATTCTCCAGACTCCCAACATATGAATCTGAAATAGATCTATATTATGAAGTTACCAACAACAAACACCGCATGTACGTACCAAGCAAGTTTCGTAGAAGGATATTCGAAAACATACACAACTGCTCACATCCAAGCAAAAGGTCAACTCTCAAACTTGTAACAAATAAATACTTTTGGCCAAGCATGAAGAAGGACGTAACCCAATGGACCAAAACCTGCATTCCATGCCAACGCAGCAAGATCGGTAGGCATACAAAAGCACCCATCGGAACATTTGCAACGCCTGATGCACGATTTGCACATGTCCACATCGACATTGTAGGGCCACTGCCACCGTCAGAAGGTAAGCAATATCTGTTCACCATGATCGATCGTTTTACCAGATGGCCAGAAGCAATACCAATCTCCGATATCACTGCCGAGACATGTGCAAGGACATTTTACGACTGCTGGATTGCACGTTTTGGAGCCCCTGTAAAAATAACAACAGATCGAGGCACACAGTTCGAATCGACATTATTCAAAAACTTAGCTGTACTTACTGGTAGCTACAAAACCAGAACAACATCATATCATCCGCAATGCAACGGTTTGGTTGAACGTTTTCATAGGCAACTCAAAGCATCGTTAATGTGCCACAATACTACATGGACATTATCGTTACCAATCGTACTGCTAGGCATCCGTACTACTATAAAAGAAGAGTTGGAATGTTCACCAGCAGAACTAGTATACGGAACCAACCTGCGACTTCCTAGCGACTTAATTGATCAGCCAGCAGAACCACAACTAACTCCGCCACAAGACTTCGTTGAGGATATTAAAAGAAGGATGAACGACCTGCAATACAGCAAAACATCATGCCACAGAAACTACATAAGTTACATACCAAAGACACTCGATGAAGTGAAATATGTGTTTGTGCGCGTTGACCGTGTTCGTAAACCTTTGCAAGCTCCGTATGACGGACCATTCCAAGTGATAACTAAAACAGACAAATATTTTGAAGTGTTAGTGCGCGACAAACCCCAAAACATTTCGGTAGATCGTTTAAAACCCGCTTTCGTTGAATGTAAACAAAGTGAAAGTGAATTTCAAACACCAGCTACAAACAATTTACCTGTGACAAATGAACTACAGACACCAGCTACAAACAATCTACCCGTGTCAGATGAACTACAATCATCCAGCGACGTACCGCTACAAACGCGAAGTGGGCGCACAGTGAAATTTCCACAGAAATTTAAAGACATGGTTCGCGTCCTAAATTAGTGCACAGACAATTATTAAGCCGCTTTTGTATATATTATTATTATTGTTATCTATTGTAAATATTTCTATTATTTTTTTTTAATCACATGTATATAATACCATGTAACAATGTAACCTTGATGTAACGCCATCCTGATCTAGCTATAGTATTCTTCAACGTTCAGCAGTCATCGACCACCTCACTGGGGGGGGACAGTGTGGCGACCATAGTTTTGGTACCACCTAGAGATGGCGCTGACGGCAATTAGCGCGACACCTCTCCTACGCAAGTATAGAGGGCGCTACACATTTCCTGCAGGGGTGCCAATGGTCAAGATTACCATTGGGGAAACCAAGAGGAAAAATTATTAGTTAACTACGCAACGAGCAAGCGACACGCAAGTGAGCACGCAAGCAACCGGCAACAACAAGGCATTATCACGTGTGAATAAAGTAGTTATCAACCAACTGTTTCGTTTTATTAAATTAAATAGCAATAAACATAATTGCTAAAGTATCAAATTATGTTGATATAAAAATGTACGAACTATGTGAAGAGACATAATAAATATAGAGATAAGATTATCGCGTCAACCAAAACAGCATATTATGCATTGCTAAAGGCTTGCGCCAGATTAAAATAATTAACCTTATCTCTATATATTATGTTTTGTTTATAGTTCGTACATTTTTATATCAACATAATTTGATACTATGACTTTTTTTCATTCAAATTAAAGTGAAACAAACTATACCTACTTAAGATGTAGAAATGCTGACATATTACATTTTTTTTAATGAAGTCGTATTTCTAAAACTCCCTTTGATGTAAATCAGTAATTATTTGGCAATAAATAAAGATAGTAAGTACTATTACATTAAACAAATTTAATGTTGACTTTTAAAAATATAGAGGGTTGCTGTTTAACTTTCTGGCCTAGGGAACACTGCGTTGCTAGGTGCAATTTGACATTTGCATTGTAAAGTTTGACATGTTGTAGCATAAACGTACTCAGAACGTTTTGACGTACGGCCATCATTTCTGTTGTTTATACGCTAGTTGCGTAGCTCCCAAAAGCGTACGAAGCGCCGTCTCGTGGATAAATTTTGTCAAAACTGGGATGGCCGAATGTTCATGTTTATATGGTAATATTAGCAAAAATATTAATTATTTTTATTAATTTAAAATATTTTATTATGTAATAATTATTATAAACTGTACTAGTCGATCCTTTAATATATGTAAGTTTATGTTGGTACATAACCAAGATGAATTTTACTATATAAAATAAAATAAACAATGTTTTGTTATCTAAATTTACAAGTTGCAACTAGCGTATAAACCCAAGTGTTTAGTTGAAATAATTCGCTTTTCACATTATGAATTTAGTGTCAGTTACTATTCAATGTGGTTATCAAAATATAAACATTATTGACATTTTTCGTGGTGGTAAATCGTTATCAAAAGGCAAGTAAATATAATTACAATACAATTTAATCTGGTAAGGTCTTCCAGGAAAGCGATAAAATGTTAAATCAGGATTCTTATTCTCTGATTTATTGCATCCAACTACACAACAATACCTTTTTGCACTCATTTTTAAATCAACTTTTCTATGTGAATCTACTACTTATGTCAATTTTTAAATCACATAAAACCGTCAGCACTACCAACTATAATGCTATTAAGTTATATAGGGCATATAGAATATTATTTAAATTCAAATTTACTTCTTAATTCTAATTCTTAATGTTTAATTCGTAATTAAACTATTACTTGTATTTAAAACCGTTTGCGCTCACCATCCCAATTACGCTAAATTTGGCCACCAGGGCAGCGCCACTTGAGCTACGCAACTAGCGTATAGTGACTTGAAAAAATCAATTTGGCAAAAAAATGGAATTAACTCGTGAACATTTTCGTGCAATCATTTTTCACAACTTTCGACGTGGATTATCACGACAAGAGTGCATCGATGAACTTAAATCTTTGTATGGCGATGAAGCACCATCCTATAGCACTGTGAAAAACTGGTTTAATGAATTCAATCGTGGCCGACGCTCGCTCGAAGATGAAGGTCGTGAAGGTCACAGCTGACGAATCATGGATCTATGCTTATGAGCCCGAAACAAAACAGCAATCGACCGTGTGGGTCTTCGAAGACGAGCCAAATCCAACGAAAGTTGTTCGTGCAAGAAGCACTTCGAAGCAAATGGTAGCCTGTTTCTTTGGTAAAACTGGTCATGTGGCGACTGTTCCGCTTGAGCAACGTAAGACGGTCAATTCTGAGTGGTACACCACAATTTGTTTGCCTGAAGTCTTCGGAGAAATTCGAAAAACGAACAAGAGAAGACGGATCATTGTGCACCATGACAATGCGAGCTCTCACACATCAGCTCAAACCAGCGCCTTTTTGACCGCCTAAAACGTCGAATTGATGGGTCATCCGCCGTACAGCCCTGACTTGGCACCCAATGACTTCTTTTTATTCCCGAACATCAAGAGAAAAATGCGTGGTCAACGATTTTCGTCGCCAGAAGATGCTGTTGAAGCGTTCAAAAACCATGTTTTGGAGGTGTCTCAATCGGAGTGGAAAAAGCGCTTCGACAATTGGTTTGAGCGCATGCAAAAGTGTATAAATCTTGCTGGAGAATACTTTGAAAAACAATAAAATCATTTTTGATGATAAATATTCGCATTTTCATTATTAGGCCAGAAAGTTAAACAGCAACCCGTACTACGTAAACTGCACACTGGGGTCTGAAATACCCATATAAATTTATTTTCAATTGTTGTACTTCCCCCAATGACTAAAAGATACCAACGGATAATCACAGAATCACACTTACTAAAAGATAACTATGAACCTAATTTACAAGAATGGAATTTAAAAAAAAAGCATTACAGCACATGTGGCATTAACTAATATGACGGTTGGGGATTCTGAGACCCCAGTGTACCGTTCAGGGTTAATAAAATCCACACGAAAAATGGCGACGTCTGAAAAAACGTTATCCACAATCTTACCCTCCCGCCCAATACTGTTATTGTGGTGGGGAATGTACTACGGGATTCGCTTGCCAGTGGTAAATGGTGCTTATTAATGAGTGCATGCTGTTGTGCGGATGTAAACTTTTTCTGTACTAATCGATTGTTTAAATATGAGTATAATTAGTGGTAAAACGGAATTTGATATATTCAAAAATTATGCTACTGCAGAGTGAGTAAAATTTTATTTACTTTCGATACTCAAATCGAATTACGCGCAGTTTTTCATGTTTCAATTGATAATTATTTTCTAAGTTACGTTTGTGCTTTGTTTGCAGGAAAAAAGACCAATGTAGATTATTGGTAAATAATTTGCAATTACAATCCAAGGATGATGCCGTGTCAGAAAATCTTCGTGTATTAGCGAATGATGATTTTGCTGCAAAAAAATTTGATGATTGTTTGGCAAAATATACACAAAGTTTGGCTTATGCCACATGGAAGGGAGCGAAATACGCAATGGCACTTGGAAATCGTTCTGCCGCTCACTTTGCCATAAAGCAATACAAGGTCAGTTTGTTTTTTAGCACTATTAGTAAATTGGATGGTTTTCTTTCTTATGTGTTGCTTTATGTACCTACTTATGTTCATACTATAGTTATGTAGCCACAAGCTGCAATAATTCTTTAGGGATTTTCTTTAGTGGAGGACAATTTTATATTTTCAAAGGGGCCATTCTGAAAGTTTTCTGCAAATAGCTACCCACCAAATGCGGACATAAATAATATTTTTTCTATACAGAGTGTAAAATGTTTTCATCACTCAACATAATTTATTTGATCAATATTTAAAAAAGTTTCAACTCGCTCGTTTAAAAAATAAAATAAGAAAATAACACATTTATGCACCCGTACAAAAGTTATTCGACATCTCGACTTACAAAATTCAAAAACGAAATTTAAGAAGTTTGTAATATTTAGTGGAATTGCCTTATGGCCTTTTAAATAGCACTTAACAGTTTAGCCGTAGATTCTACTAAATTTCCTGCCACTGAAGATGAAATTTCATCTTTTAAGAACAGTTTTTAAATAATTATAAATTCTAATTTGTTTTGTCCTAACGGTTTTTCAAGGTGTTCTTATAAATGTTCAATTGTATAAATGTATGGGCTTTGATGAGGAATTTTCCAAATATTTTTGTGTTCTAAAGCAGGGATCCACGTCGAGGTATTCCAAACTTTATGCTGGGGTTTATTGATATACATGAAAATTTGCCACACCAGAGACCCTTGTATAAATTTTGACTCGTCAATATGTAGTTATGTATCATTTGATTCCAAAGTTCTCTGTCGCATTTTTATATTGTTTTGCAAAATATATTCTTTATTTTATTGCTAAAATTAAAAAGATATTTTCGACAGTCAATTTTGTCATAAAATCGTAATTTTCACGTATAAAACAAGATGTTCTCAATAGTTCGGGTGCCAATTTCACGAAAATACAAGAGAGTTTTCTTTTTTTTTGATTTTTATAATAACCTAGCAGTGTGCGCGTACTTTCAGAACGGCAATTTGAAATTGATTGAAGTGATTTTTCGGTTATTTTCGGTTCAATTTTCGGTCGCTCTTCTCCAAGCTTCAATTTCAGCTCTATGACATTGGAAATTTGAAATTGTCGAATCCATATTGTTCTATTTTTTATCAGTATATTGATTAAACTACAAAATTGTTTGATTCATAAACGCATTCAAATTTCATTAATAGTAAAATTTAAAATGATTTTAACAAAAAAAAACCTTTCTAATTCTTCGTTTTTGATTTTATATAATTTTTTACAATTTTGTATTTTATTTTAGCCCTTGTCCCATTAATAAATTCAAGATGTCTAACTCCTGTCACTGAAAAATAATCCCGCAACATAGCCGGCGAATTCTTTCATGTTTACAGTTAGCAAGTGAATATTTTTAAACACTTGCTTTGGTTTTTCTCCACCACATTTTTCTCCATTCTCCACATAATTTTTTGTCCATCGGAACCAAAAACGCAATAAAGCTGGCATCATTTGACCTTTTCAAAAGGTCAAAACCCAGGTAACACAACTGGTGTAAATGACGTCATTTACACCAGTTGTGTTACCTGGGAATGTTCGTTTTTTATACTGTGTTTTAATAAATCCAATTGTTTTCTTTCATTTACCTCGAGTTTTTTCGGACTATTCGGCCATTAAATCCACCTTTATGGATTGTGCGTCGAATAGTTGACACGCATACTACAGTACATCCTTATTTAATTCAGATTTAAGTTTGGGAAATAGTTTTGTTCTGTACGAATACGAATGTGATGTCAATTTTAACAATTATTTAGATAATGTTGCATATTTAAAACTACTAAAACTGATTTTACACTCACTATAAAAATAATAAATAATGAATAAGTGTAATCTACAAATAAATGCTTCAGAAAATGGAGTGGCGTCTCCAGCCTCTCTCAAGAGCAAAAATTTTATAAAAAAACTTACACCAAAACTATTCGTGATTTTTACAACCTGTAAAGACTAAGTAATTGGAGCAAAACATTTTTTAGCGAGATGGTCTCTTTCAACCAGAACGCTTATATCCTTTTCTTTGTTTAATAGGTATCATTTAATATTTCAGAATTGTTTAATTGACATCAATCTAAGTCTTGAAGCCGATTATCCTAGCACTTTGAAACCAAAATTGCTAATCAGAAAGGCAAAGTGTTTCCTGCAAATGGGCAATTTAAAAAATTTTTTTGAAACGCTCAACGATTGTTCGAGTCAATTACAAAATTACTCAAATCTTCCAAAAATTAATAAAGGTGCGTAATCAATCAATTTCCGTTTGGAACTTTTGCCACTTTTATTATCTATAGTTTTGATAAATTTTTGTGCATTCTAGACAAATATATGAATGAAATGAAATCGTTGATGGATATTAAGCAAATTGCGATCGCAGACCTACCATTGGAAGAGACTTCTTGGGCGCCTGAAGTTATACCAGAAGCAAATAAACTAAATCCAAATGTATCAGCGTCAATCAAAATGAAGTATGATAATTGCTTTAACATGTTGAGCACGGTGAGACAGCAACGCAGGGTCTCATTCTACAGGGTTTATCCCACACCCGTGCTCAACATGATAAATTTAAGATTTCAGTTTTGGTCATTAATAACTCTTTTCATTTAAGATATAATAAAAATACAGGGACAGAATACACAGCTGCTCGTGATATTACATGCGGAGAAGTACTATTTGTCGATCCAGCTTACTCGATATGTTTTTTAATGGATTATGAAGAAGAAAAAGTTTGCAATAAAACATTTTTAGTTTGCGATTATTGTTGGAAGGAAGCCAAAAACCGTATTCCGTAAGTGCAAAGGAACATACTATTTTATTATTCTTTTTTCAAAACATTACTGTTTCATTTTAACGAATTTTAGTTGTAAAATCTGCATCAACTTTATGTATTGTTCTGAAGAATGTCTCAATACTTCCTGGACCGAATATCATCAATGGGAATGTGATATTTTTCGGTCAGGTCGATTAGGAGGGGAAATGTGTTTACCTTTCCGCACTTTGATCAAAGCAGCTATCAGTGGCGTTATTTTCAAAATTACAAGCAATAAGAAACCTTGCAAATCTTCCAACAATATTGATCCATATTTGTCTATTTACGGTTTGCATGTGGATTTTGCTAGTTTTCGTTCAAAATCCACAGAAAATTTTAATAAATGCTGTAAGGTAAGAACGTAAAAAAATTATTTTGGTTGCTCTAATTTTGTTATTAACATATGAAACTATTTTTAGGCAGCCGTGTTTGTGGTGGAATTCCTTCAAAGATCTCATTTCTTCACTCGTTTATTGGCGACTTCGTCCTGCCAGAAGGACCATCCTACATTAGTAAATTTCATTGGAGGATTATTTATTAGACATTGCATTCAATTTTTGCAAAGATCTTTAACCACAAATTTTGCATCATCGCCTGCGTCAATAAACGACTACCAAATGGAATTAGAATTATTACTCGCAAGAAACCAGAATTTTTACGCCTTCTGTCCTGTAGTATCGGGAGTAAAATTTTCTTGTGAATCCAACACCAGCACGTAGTGAGTACTTCAAGGTAATCATCATGTCGGGTTAACATTGTTGTGTCTTATTTTTCAGTTTTAATGAACGTACCTGCATTGTTAAAGCATCGAAAGCTATAAAAGCTGGTAATGAGATTTTTCGGTCCGGTTTCGATTTCACACCTAATAAACCATTTCTTCTACGCAAGGAAGCACTGCATTTACATCAAATACATTGCGACTGTACAGCCTGTCAAGACATCATAAACAACATCGTAAGTGTAATAAATTGTACAAAATTTAAAAAATATATCACCTCATTTTCAGGATATTGTCAACACTTGCCTGTGTATTAAATGTGGTAGATTTACAGTTTTAGATCCCGACCCGTCTTTGGATATTATGATCTGCAATAATTGTAAATCCGTTACATCTAGAACAGCTATTGAATTCATGGTTGATTCTGTAAACTTGCCTAATTTTTTGTCATATATGTTTGCACAAGAAAACTGTAAGCGTCTTCGAACCCTAAATTGTAGAATTGGATCTTTTTAAATTTTATTTTTTCCAGATTTTGAAGTTCCACTGAATAATTTGAAGGTTACCATGAAAACAGTTTTACATCCTCATCACAGCGGACTGTTTAACATTTACCAAGACCTTTTGTTGATGTATTCAAAAAAAGGTTTGTAACTTTTCGAATTTAACAAATTTTACAAATTGAAAAGTTTTGGTTTCAGAGAACATACATAAATTTAACGAGGCCTTACAAAATTTTAAAACTTGCGCTAAAAACAGAAATGGTAGGTTTGATGTTTTCGAATATGTGATTGATCTTACTACTATTTGTAACGCATGTTTCGCCTTCTTACAACTCAATAAAGCAAAATTGCAGAAACAGGAAATCATGTAAGTTCTTGTAACACTTTCTTCATAAATTTTAATTTCTTGTTCTTATCAGGGAAATGGTAAATTTATTCTCTGACGTGGTAAATGAAGCAAGAGATATGGCCGAATTCATTTTTCCACCGCTAGTGCGCTTATTTCCTCGCATAGAGCTGTACATTCTAAAATTGCGCATGGTTCACGTATTTCATCAAGACATTTAATTTTTTATACACATATATTTTTTTTGTAGTATTACCTTTGTTTGATAGTTCAGTTTTAATTTAAATGTAACTTTGTTTTGTATTTTGTTGTTTTGATTTATTATAGATTGCTTTTGATTGTATGCTGTTAATTATTTTTTGAGGTAGACATTTTTTGCCAAAATTGAGCTCCAGTAAGTTTTCATGAAGTTTTATAGTTATGAATTTATAAACAAAACTTGAGAGATTGACGATGGTGATTGTACAATAGCATTGTAGAACTGCGCAAATAAATTTCAGTCTCATAGTTAATCTTATAGGTCCAACCTATAGGCCACACTGTAACCTTTTCAGTTTACAAAATAATAATGAACACTTAGAAAAACATATATTCGTGAATTATAGTACAGATTCGTAGCTCAAATTCTCCATATCGAAATTTTGCTTTGTGCAAATATGCCAATTTTTTTTATCGATAATAAAACCATCGCTAATTTCTTCTGCAGAACGAACTTGGATGGGTCGACCTAGAAATTCGCAGCAAAAGGTTCAGTAAAAATATTTAAGTTCGCTGCATGGCTTTTGGTTTGGGAGATTTTGAAGAGAGAGACATACAAACTTTGTGCTTTATATTGTGGTGTTTTTTTTGTGAAAAATAAAATCATGCAAAAATTATAAAGCAAATTTAATATGGAAAATTTTATAGGGAAGCTGGATTATTCCTTCTTTTAAATGAATTGCCACAACTATGCTCAGTCTTAACTTGCGATCCTAAATAAAATACCTACACGCGCTTCAAAAAAATAAATTCCTACAATTCAAATTTGCTATTGAATAGCGTTACAAAATTGAACGTAGGGGAGCATGGGTCGGAGTGAAACCCGAAAAATAAAGAAATAGGCTAGAGTTCCATAACCTTGCCCACCCACATCAAAATTTCCTATTGACTATTGAATAGTATACTGCCGTCCAACGCTAAAACGCAGTATCTCCAAAATCGTTGTTTCGAGAAAACGCTCATTTACGTATTTATGGTTGGGCCACCAAGAAATAATTTATTAATTTTGATATTAGCTATCATAGCTAATTTCAAAATTAATAAATTATTTCTTGGTGGCCCAACCATAAATACGTAAATGAGCGTTTTCTAGAAACAACGATTTTGGAGATACTGCGTTTTAGCGTTGGACGGCAGTATAAGGGTATAAGGTTTATATAGTAAACTGAAAAAAAAATTTAGGGTGAAAGCGGGCCAAACTATGAATAAATCGAATTTGAACTTAGCTAATTTTACACAATTCAGTGACGCGCATCAGGGCAATTTGTGGAATCTCCCCATTCTCTTGACGGTACGTGCAAAAAGATATACCCTAACACTTAGAAATTTTCGCTCCGGTAGATGGACGACAGCACTCTTAAGCGTAACATCTATTAAAGGTTATTAAATTTGTTTGGTTAAGGACCCCTAATAATGAGCCCTCCGAAATTGACTTTTTCCTATTAACTTTGGTGAATTTTAAGGTTCATAGAGTAAAATTAAACAATAAAATTCTTGGGGAATTTTAATATGAAAAAAATTACTTTGAAAATCGTAAATTTTACACATTCACCGACGCGCATGAATAAAATTTGTGGAATCTCGCCAATTCTATCGTCGGTCCGTGTGAGTTGATATACTCTAAAACTTAGCGACTTAGCTTCCGCCCTAACGAACGACAGCAATCCGTCAATTCAAAGTTACTTTTATTTTTGAACGCTAAGAAATCCAATCAAGTCGAAAAACGGAATGTTGCTTGCACAGTGCATCCAATTCTTCGACGTGATTCGGTTTGCCATCAGCTATTCGCGATTAAAATTAACAATAGGTGGCTCTGTTAAATTTTCAAAATGGCCGTCATATGCTAGTAGTATTGTTTTTACCGTGTTACCGTTTACCTTGCAAAGTTGTTTGTTTGTTCGAGTTATCAAAGAAAAATTTAAAAATAAGTAAACAAATTGCTGTAAAATCTTCATTAGAGTATACTAATAGCTAATAGCAACGCAACGTCGAGAAATTTTTGTGAAGGTGAAGAAGTGCTAAATGCCAAGCATGTTATTCTTTGTGGCGTAATACCCTGTGTCAAGTTTGTTTATGCGATTTATGCCCTCATACTACAGACTTCCGCATTATTATCGGCTCCTCATTTAATAACGGGATCTATTTGTAAAAATACTTTGGCAATAAGTGATTTTAAATGCACATGTCCAGCTGGTGCATCCGAATGCTGTAAACACATTGTAGCTGTATTATTGTATTGCAATAGGCGAGTTATTATTCATGAGTTACGTAAGAATATAGTAGCTAGGGGTGCGCATATAATCGATTAATCGATCACCGTAATTCGAATAATCGATTATTTCATTATCGATTATGATAATTTATAATAATCGATTAATCGATTATAGAAATAATCGATTGTGAAAATAATCGATTGTGGAAATAATCGAATATGAAAATAATCGATTTTGAAAATAATCGATTGTGGAAAATAATCCATTATTGAATACTTTATTTTTTATTGGTAACAGGTTTATTCTATATAAGCATAACTAGCTGGTAGCCCGTCCGAGGACGGGTAGCTAGAAGGAAGGGCAGGCAGCCAAGGTCATATGGCTTTTGGATTGCACTGAGAGCTTTCCTTAATCTTCATTCAACTTAAGTTACCGTCCGAGGACGGGTAGCTAGAAGGACGGGCAGGCAGCCAAGGTCATATGGCTTTTGGATTGCACTGAGAGCTTTCCTTAATCTTCATTCAACTTAAGTTACCTTGGCTGCCTGCCCGTCCTTCTAGCTACCCGTCCTCGGACGGGCTACCAGCTAGTATATAACAATAGATTCCCATGTTGATCGAGCGGTTGCGGAATCTTCACTTTTCCTTTATGACAGCAGTTGTTAAATTGTTTATCAACTGGACGCTCCTTGGCGAAATTCTTGGAGCCGAAGAACTGACAGATGGAATTCATTTCTCCACAATCGTGTCGAGTAACGTGAGATTCATCAAATCTCAATGCTCTTATTTGGAGTTGAATTGCTTGACTTTGGTATCGATGATGTATCGCATGGGATCGAGCGTTAGCAGCTTGCCGCGCTTGAGTTTCTTCTAATGTTTCACGTTGTTGACGTGTCGCATAGGATAGAGCGTTAGCAGCTTGCCGCGCTTGAGCTTCTTCTAATGTTTGTTGGTTAAAAACCAACGTTTTGTTATGTGTTTTGCTAGATACTGAAACCTTTATACTGAAAATACTGAAGATACTGAAAACAGGCTGGTTCCCTATTGCAGAAGGGGGTCCAAATATAAGTTATATTTTATTTACATAATTTTTCACCTATATAGGAAATTTAAATACGTTGATCCCTTGATACGTTGATCCGATGCTACGTTGATCCGATGATACGTTGATACGATGATACGTTGATACGATGATACGTTCATCCGATTGGTTATGAAATTATCCGTTATGCGTTCGGTTCGGTTCGGTTTGCTTCGGGTATTTCCGTGGGACAGACAGAAGGAAGGAAGGAAGGAAGGACTTGGCCTTTTTATAATAAGAGACTAGCTGATAGCCCGTCCGAGGACGGGTAGCTAGAAGGACGGCCAGGCAGCCAAGGTAACTTAAGTTGAATGAAGATTAAGGAAAGCTCTCAGTGCAATCCAAAAGCCATATGACCTTGGCTGCCTGCCCGTCCTTCTAGCTACCCGTCCTCGGACGGGCTATCAGCTAGTTTTGAATATGATCGGATAGACCTTGATAAAATTCAGTACGCAATTTACTTTGTTGATATCGTATGTAGTTCAAATTATTGGCTTCCACTTGCAAATATGAGTCGACAATCCACTGTTGCGTAAGTTTTCCCGCACTCATGATCGGATTGAAATCGTTTCTAATTGCTGTTTGCGCAACTTTAAATTGTAACATGCTGATTTTATTACGGGATTGCCGATATCCTTCGCAACTCCAATTGGGTTGCCACCCCGGTTCGCCAAACGGATAAAGAATGCCATAAGTCATAGGGTCAAGATTTGGACTGAGTCTTTTCAGGTAGACAACCTCTATTCTCAGGCAGATTTACTCGTTCATTGACCGCTTCTGTCGTGTCCATTACATACAGTTGTGCAAACTTTCTTGTTTGTCCTTCAGGTGCATACAGGTTTGTGGTTCTGTGGTACGTCTGTCCATGAATTTTGAAAACGTATGGTCCGTTACCCGGCATTGAAACAATCTCTGCTCCCATTGAAGCGAAAGAAACCGAGGAATCGTAAGAGCGGATGTGCTGACGAAAGTTCTTGTAGTAAGGATTATCTGAATCTGAAAGCATAGAGCGAAGAAATTCGGGATATAACAATAGATTCCCATGTTGATCGAGCGGTTGCGGAATCTTCACTTTTCCTTTATGACAGCAGTTGTTAAATTGTTTATCAACTGGACGCTCCTTGGCGAAATTCTTGGAGCCGCAGAACTGACAGATGGAATTCATTTCTCCACAATCGTGTCGAGTAACGTGCGATTCATCAAATCTCAATGCTCTTATTTGGAGTTGAATTGCTTGACTTTGGTATCGATTTTCTTTCTGTCGATGTATCGCATGGGACCGAGCGTCAGCAGCTTGCCGCGCTTGAGTTTCTTCTAAAGTTTCACGTTGTTGACGTATCGCATGGGACCGAGCGTCAGCAGCTTGCCGCGCTTGAGTTTGTTCCAAAGTTTCACGTTGTCGACGTATCGCATGAGACCGAGCGTCAGCTTGTCGCTGTGATCGAAGCTGTTCTTCTGTGTTATTAGCTCTTGTACGTGCTTTTCTCTCACGATTCAATCGCCGTCGCTTTGCAGCAGGATTTTCAAAATTTTCATTATCCATTATGGAAGTTCACATAATGCTTTTTTGGAAATAGCTGTCCTATATAGACAAAATGATACGTTGATCCGATGATACGTTGATACGATGATACGTTGATCCGATGATACGTTGATCCGATGATACGTTGTGCGTTCGGTTCGGTTTGCTTCGGGTATTTCCGTGGGACAGACAGAAAGAAAGACTTGGCCTTTTATAATAAGAGATATCTTGTTTTAATAAATACAACTTTTATGACTATGACTGATTTTTGGGTGTGAGGGAATGCAATCAAACAAATGTTATCGTTAAGCCAACGTTTCGATCAGTTTATTTGATCATCATCAGGGCTGGAAAACAATACAAAGGTGCTCAATAATTACATAATACATAAAGGTACGGTTACTACATACCAAACAATAAAAGATGGACAAAGTTTGATCATTGAGATAATTGAAATATGCGGACATAGGTGAAAGACCAGGGCGAAGCGCTCAACATCTGAACACGATCTTCGTCAAACGGCACAATGGCAAACAATATTGTAACAAAAACACAAAACAATATACCGTGTATTACAGTGTGTAAAACAGTTTAAAATATCTTTAGTTTTACACACTGTTATACACGGTATATTGTTTTGTGTTTTTGTTACAATATTGTTTGCCATTGTGCCGTTTGACGAAGATCGTGTTCAGATGTTGAGCGCTTCGCCCTGGTCTTTCACCTATGTCCGCATATTTCAATTATCTCAATGATCAAACTTTGTCCATCTTTTATTGTTTGGTATGTAGTAACCGTACCTTTATGTATTATGTAATTATTGAGCACCTTTGTATTGTTTTCCAGCACTGATGATGATCAAATAAACTGATCGAAACGTTGGCTTAACGATAACATTTGTTTGATTGCATTCCCTCACACCCAAAAATCAGTCATAGTCATCACTTAGCTGAGGAAGAAATTTATTTTTAACGTGAAATACAACTTTTTAAACTTAAACGTAATCCCAACCCCAACAGCAATTCGAACGACCGAATTAATCGATTATTCGTATTACAGTGATCGATTATATGCGCATGCGCACCCTACTCATAATCGATTATTTCAATAATCGATTAATCGAAAAAAATCGATTATTTTTTATGATCGACAATCGATTATGAAATTTCATAATCGCGCACCCCTAATAGTAGCTAGATTTGAAAGAGTTTTATGTTACAGAAATGATATCGATAAGTTTGAGAATATAAGTTCAACTGACAAAAAATGCCAATGGGCTAGTTTAAAAGCAAGTGCTACTAGCGATTATAGCAAAGCTCAAAATATTAGAACATTCTGTTGCTTCAAACCTCCAGAATTTAGGACGATCAGTCGAGAATCTGATGCAGATGAAAGGGCACAAAGGATTATGGCTATATTGCCAAATTGTAGTGCTGCATTACATTTCAATGCGAAAAAAACAACAAAGAACGAAGACAACAAAAACGATTTTAAAGAGGAGCCAGTAGATGAGGTATTAAAACGAATCTCCCAGCATCCCGAAGGACGTATTATGGAGGCCCTTAGTAATTGTGTTGTCCCAACGCCCTTGGATTGTTGTCGGAACTTCTATTTCAAACAGGTTGTAGTCATCAACAAATTGGAGATCCTCGAAAAAACAAATAGAAGGGAATGGTTGGAGGCCAGGAAATATAGAATTACCGGTAAAGCATAATTAATCACTTTGTATTTAAATGAAAAGTAATACACTTACTTTTATTGATCAACAGGAACAACATGCTACTGTCTCCACACTTACGGGAAAGCCGATTGGAAGAAAAAGGCTCAAACTTTGTTTATGCCCAAACGATTTTCAAACAAATACGTTGAGTATGGTTTACAGTTCGAGCCAGAAGCCCGGAAGTTATATGCAGAGTTATGCGATGTTGTTGTTGTACAATGCGGCTTAGTTGTCAGTGAATTAAACCCCTGGTTGGGCTTTTCACCTGATGGCATTATAATGGATAACCATAAGCCTATAAAACTGATCGAGATTAAATCTCCCTACGACGGGAAACATTTAAGTATAGATGAGCTTTTACCAACCCTTAATTATCTAAAGTGTGATGAATTGAAGGGTTATGTGCTTAAAAAAAACATCCATATTATGGACAAATTAACCTGGGGATGGCCATTCTAAATGTCAGTGTATGTTATATTATCATATGCTGCAGTAAAGATGGTACAATGTACGTAAATACCATACAATTAGACGAAGCTTCTGTTAGTGATATGTTGGCGAGCATTAAACAAAAATATTTTTGTAATCTCTTGCACGAAATTTGTAGTTAATAAGTTTGTTGAAAAAATCAGGACTGCTGATTTTGAGTTGAAATATTGTTGGCCATTGGCAAGACTCGGCCAATATTTAATTTTGTTGAAAGTCTTTTAAACCAACAATATTTATAGGTAGAGTAAGTAACAATAGTCGAGACTTGTTAAAAACTGTTTTATTAAATAAAAATTAGCCCTTTTATATACAAAATTTACATTTCTGTCATGATTATTGAAATTTAGTGTTAACTTTGTAATAATTATAATAGATTTAAAATAATATACAGGATGATTAAAAATAATGATAAAAAAATGCTGTCTCATATATTCTTTGACCCTACATTTATAGTCACAAATTTCGCAAGTCAATTGTTTCTCACCGCTGTGAACCGCCTCCATATGCCGTAACAAATATCGATTTAAACCGAATTTATAATTACAAATTTCACAAGTAAACTGTGGTTCGCCGGGGTGGGTCGACAAAATATGCGATTCAAAATCTTTTTTGACACTTTTATAGTTACACATTTCACATGCAAACACTTTCTCACCGATATGAGTTTTCATATGCTTTTGCAAATCAGATTTCGCTTTCGCACTATACGCACAAACTGAACAGATCGACGAGTTCTTGTCGGTATGAATTAGCATAATGTTGTTCGGAACGGGTTTTAACTGCCGATTTATAATTGCATATTTCGCACACAAACTGTCGTTTGGGAATCTGCATTTTTGAATGGGTAGCCAAATGTTCGGTCAGCTCCAATTGGTTAGAACACTTTAGTTTGCAAATATCACAATCAAATTGTTGACATGTTTGTGCTTCAAGTTTGTCGTCCAATTGAGATTCTTGAGAAGTGCCCTCTTCTTTGATGTCAATCGAATGATGCAAGTATTTCAAGCTAAACTCTGTATCTTCCAGTTCTTGTTTAATTCCACAATTGTCATAGTCATTGCTCGGGATTTGTAAAATATCTGCACTTAATTGCAACTCTTCTTTAATCAATACTTTTTGCTCCATGTTAGTAAAATTCGAGGTTATGTTATTCAATCGCATAGTTGCGACTTTCGTTGATGGACTTTTTATCAATCCCCGTTTTACAATTGTAGGTAAATTTAAGGAAGGTATCACATCATTCTTCAACCTTCTTCGTTTTGAATCAATTGAATAACCTAAAAAAAACCCAAATTAATGTTAATGGTAATTGCATTTTAAGTAGGAAGATAAAACTGTGCTTCTTGTATTCAAAGGTAATTTAAATTAATTAATGTGTTTGTAGGTAAAATGTAAAAACCATGTAAAACTTACAACTTACCATGTAAAAAAAATCCTCTGGCTTGAAATGTTTACTGCATACCTTCATGTACATCGATACCTTTTTAGTTTCAGAATCCAAGACTTTCCTAAATCGATTACTTCCTCATTTTCAAAAACGTTACTCCAATTAACATTCCTAACTCCTTTTTGTGGAAACCGGTGAAAGCTTACATTTGGATCTCGCCATCGTGTTGAATTGCATCCATACACGCAACAAAACTCTTTATTACGTTTCTCAACAACGGTTGACATTTCAAAAATTTATTTAAACGCTTTAATTATTTAAATAATTGCAACACGTTAACATGCAACTAAAGCAAAGAAACTTATAAACAATGTGCCTAGTTTACCGTTTAGTACTCGCATAGAGTTGTTCTCAATTCTGCCACCAGGGGTCGCATTCTTATTTAGCAGAAATTTAAAAAGATTGAACAGTTAGGGGTTTGGGAAGGGGAGGAGGTAAAAAAAAGGACGCGGGAACCATCTTGAAATCAGGGACAGAAAGGTTTTTTGGTTGCGAGGCGTGTAACACAGGTGCTTTGTGATAAAGGAGTTTATTCTAATTTTCATTTTTGTAACATCCTAATAAAAAAGGCGAAAAGAAAAAAATGCTTGTAGTACTTATTATTCAGGACGATGAAAGAACACACTATTAATACAACTTTTTATCATGAATATCATATTACGAGTTGAATATGCATTTATTACATCTTGCTGTATTTTTAATTTTAAACTTACCAAATTACTGTACGTTTTTCTTTTCTTATCTACATTCTTTAAAAAACAATGCTTTGTTGAAAACCATTTAATTTTTGGTACGTAAATTTCAGCTGCTGATTTTTTTATTTTGGCTGCCTCCTGTGCGTACGTTGATCTTATGATTTTTATTTTATTTTTTACGTCTGCGGCACTTTTATCTTGTACACCCAATTCGGTAATAATTCTTTTAAGCGCCGCTTCACGGGCTTGTTTATTTTTATAAATTACTAGCTTCGCACATTTTAAATTTAATGTAACTTTACTTTGGAAGTGGGGGTAGTAGCCACTTGCACAAGTAAATAGGATTGCTTTCTATTCACTGTACTGTCCTGCAACACTGGAAGACAGTACTAAAATACATTATTACACGAGGACAGTGCTAAGATCCAGTACTGGCTTTTAGTAACTTGTACAAGTTACTGTCCTCGTGTAATCATGTAATATCCATGTAATCATCGATATTACTGTCTTCCAGTACTGCCTTTTAGCTCTTACTATATCTTTGCTTTTATTAACTTGTGCAAGCTACTGTCCTCGTGTAAAGGCCGCTTAACAAACCACTGGGTTAGTATTCTATTGACAGTTAAAATGTTATCATAAACGTCAGAGCTTGAGTATTTTATTGATGTTTATTCATTAGTCGTTTTAAAATGCTGTAACTCCAAGAATACCACTATAAATATCGGTATGAGATCTTCACACTAATTCTTGAAAAACGATTTCTTTAAAAAGTCCCATGAAAACAGCAAACTAATTTTTTGAGATTCATAACTTACACATTTGATTCTTGATAAGCTGGTGTAATTTTTCCTATTTTCGCATAGAAACACCCGAAATTGAAAAATATCATTTAGTCATTTTTATAAATAAAATTAATTTCCAAAAAGTATCACCATTACCCATGACTAAAATAAAATCCACTGCTAAACCCAATAAACACATAAGGTGAATTGAAAATGAAACTGCTTTGCAATAAAAACTCTCACAAATCATGTTGAACTGAATTTTGCAGATTTCGAAGATATATTGAACCTTAAATGAGTTATAAGTAATCAAACATGAATGTAGATTAAAAAATGAATTGCTGATTACCGTTCGTTAAGTAAAAACTTCTATTGTTTAATATAAAATCGCCATTATAGCAGACATGCTTATTTGCAAAACATTCTTGAATTAATGAATTTACGTTTACAATAAGAATGGCATTTTTAATTAAATTCCTACTTGTGCTAAAATTAAGAAAAGTGGTCATTAATTTAAAAATTTTATGAGCTTTTTAATTTAATGCACGGATTCAATCAAATCGTTGGGCAGGTGACGGAACTTGCAGTGTTGTCCAAGCATTTATTTTCAAATGTACACGTTACACATTCAAAAGTGCAGCATTACCGTAGGACGGGTCTTTGCTTTGCTTACTGATAAGAATCGAAATACATATAATAAATTATTATTTACTAAAAATAAAGAACTGGCGGAAGACGCGCAAACTGAAAATCTAATGATGGATTTTGAAGAAGCAGCCATAAATGTATTTGTCGAAAATTTTACGTGTGGTTTATTTCATTTGCCTAAAACTATATACAAAAAACTTGTAGAATTAGGTTTCAGAGAAACCGTTTGTATATTTAATGATCACAATATGTGGCTACAAAATAATTTCATGTTTATTAAAGATCATGATATGAAGCATAACGCTTATATAAAGGGACGTGGATCCTTTATATCACACTAAAATATTTGGAAATTTCTCCGCAAAGCCTGGTCCTTAAACATGCTGACAAAAAAATTAGGACAAAACAAATTAGAATTAAAAATAATTGAAACATTGTTATTAAGAAGAATAGGATAAAATCCTGTCTTAAGTGATACGAAATTTAGTAAAATCTATCCCAAAATATATAAAGGCAATTATAACGGTTAAAGACAATCCCACTAAATATTAAAAACTTCTTTAACTGCGTTTTTGAATTTTTTAAGTTGGGATGTCGAATACTTTAGTTATATCGTTTATAATTGAAAATAAGTTAGGTGACGAATACTTGTGACACTCACTGTATTTTAATTCCAGTGTGTTATTAAATTTTATTTGAACGCCTACATGCAAACACTATCAGTTCCTAGTATAAGATAAGCTCCGCGATTAAGCATTTGATTCATGCTGATGTGAATCACAATACAAAACAATATAATGTTTTCATTTAAATCTTACTACATCACTAAAATTAACAATTATTTTGTTATTTTACTTCCATGCTTTTAGTAATGATTTTCTGTTTTTATTACGATTAAGACTTTTTTCTAGTGAAAACAGCAGAAACTCGGCTCTCTGTCTCGGCCTTCGCTGCGCAACAATCACGCTCATTCCGGAAATCTTATGTTTCAGATGCTTATACGTAAATAACTCCTATCGTATTTCTCTATTCCAAACTCCTATAAGGTTACGCATCATGACTCATGACACACTAAATCGGTTGCTAGAAAGTGCATTATAATAATTTTCATTTTCATAATAACGATGCAGTCAAGGCAGAACAACATAAGCACCAAAAAGCCAATATAATTAAATAATTATGCTGGTCAAAAAAATATTACCGAAGGGAATGAATTATTGTAATAATTCACCCCCCTTTCCAGTCGTTTAAATTCGGGACGGCCATACCTATACAGACATTATACGAACGTCAGTTACCAGTAGTTTTCAGTAGTTAGCAGTGGTTTTATTACATGTCCTTGCAGTTAGAAATTTCTTAAATCCGTAAAAAAAATTTGACTGCTGTAAAGATGGGTTCGATTAGAGGAAAAACTGAATTCGACATTTTCAAAAACTATTACACCGTACAGTAAGTAAAATTTTATCTTTTCCTTTCGATACTAAAATTAAATTGCGCGCAATTTTTACGTTATAATTTCACATTAAAAAGCTGCGTAATTATTTATTACTCATTTCAAAGTTATTGTGGAGAAATAGCAGCGATTAGTTAAATTTGGTATTCTTTTTCCAGAAAAAGTGAAATATGGCAGTATTTTACTGACAATTTGCCACTGCAACCGAAAGATAATGTTGTAGCGGCACGTGTTCGTGAATTAGTCACACAAGACTTCCAAGCAAAGAAATATTACGCATGTTTGGAAAAATCTACGAAATGTTTGCGATACGCCACATGGAAGGGATGCGAATATACCATGGCACTTTCCAATCGTTCGGCAACTTATTTTGCCATGAACTATTACAAGGTAAATCATCGACATATAATAGTATAAATGTATCTCTATATACCAGGGGTGGCCAACCTGCGGCTCGCGAGCCATATGCGGCTCTTTGAAGGATTATTTGTGGCTCTCGATAAGTGTACCCGAGTTCGCTTTTCATTTTTGTGCTATTATATTTAAAAAAATTATTATCGTTCCGTATGTATTTCAAAATGTCTAAAACTGCGCGAACGAACATAAACAGTGGCGTAATCGTCCGTAATCGACCGACTCCAGACCGTTTTATCAAGAGAAGCAAAATAAATGTTGTGTTCAATTTTTAATATTTAAATTCAATATACACATATTTTCAATAAATATAATTTCTGTAAAAAATTTTTTGAATACCTTTTTTTCATACCTTTTAAATACGTATTTAATTGCGGCTCGCGAAAAATTTCAAATTTTGAAAAATGGCTCGACTATCAAGGAGCTTGGCCACCCCTGCTATATACTGCTGTGTCTCAAGCTACCAGGCCAGTGCAAATTATTGAATTTCTAACTCATATTAAAATTTCACACAAAATTTGACCTCATTAAAACTTTACAGATAAGAAAGATAAACCAATTTCGCAATTTCTCTATATTATGAGCATACAAAGATCTTTAAGCATTGATAAATGATAAATAAAGCTGTAAAATAAATTCATGAAGGTTATTGCCACTTCAAAATTTGGTAAAAAAGATTATTTAAGTCAAAAATGGTAAATTTGCTGTGAAGTGTTATCACAGAGAACATAACCAAAAATTGTACGTTACAAAAATGGAATTTATTCCATGAATAACAAATACTGTGTCAAACCAATTATATAGAAATTTGTTAAATGATCTACTCTCTCTAATGGTTATAATTTGCTACTATAAATCTACAAAAAGGTAAATAGAGTTCATTTTCGCTTCAAAATTGATAACGAGCTTCATGATAAGAAAAAGGTCAAAACCACATCTAAATCTTGCCTACAAACTGCTTCTGTATTCACGAGACGTCTGGGAACCACTCAATTAATCAAGTCATCATATATGGAAGTTCTCCTGAAAATATCAAAACATTTGGTTATTATAAAATTCAAAAAGGTAACAAATTTGACTTACTGATAAGAAAATTTGACCGATTTTCATGAACAGCGCATCAAAATCGGACAGTCTACTTTGAACGCTTGAAATAACAAGACGTGTGGCTCCATAAAAATTACAGTCTATTTTTAACGCTTGAAATGATCGGATGTGCAGCTCCGTAGAAGAAAAGTCTTACTCGAACGCTTGGAAGTACAAGACGTGTGTGGTTCCAGTATGAACAATCAAAATTAAAATGATCCAAACGTCCAATGATGCAATCTTATAACAATGGCTACCGAGTCAATGAAGACGCCTACAAACAAAATGTATTTAAATTTGAGTCACAATAAATATCATGGAAGTAAATAATAACAAAACAACTTACCAGCATTCCAATAGATCAACTCAACGTGATCAACAATTTGATTTCATGTATTAACGCCGTATATTCAAGAAACCAGGAGCAACCTTCACAACAACAATCATCAGCTGATCTGTGTAGTTCTTCGAATGTGCATTAGTGAAATGTTTAGTGCGCATGTCTTTTGATAAGACAGGATTATTCAAATTTTAAAAAGGTAATTCAAACTTTTAATTATATTTTATGTATTATCATTGTAACTTTTTCTACGCCACAAGAAGAAATTTTGGACCTACATTTTTGATTTATTTGGTATTTAATATTGTCATTTTCTCAGATAAAAATTTATCTGTAGTTTGTGTTCGCATGTGATTTAATTATTTTAGTAAATATAAAGCTATTTTCGATTTAATACAATCTTTTATTCATCGATTCAACTCAAAGACAGTAAGCATTTCAATTTATAAAGATCATCACAACAAAGGCGAATTAGTTTATCTTCGAATATTATTACATCACCAATTTTCAATTTACAAATATGTATTCAACTTCAATCAGCATCCCTTAATTGAGTTTAACATGAACCTACCACACCTTGAATGAATCTCCACGACTGAGCTATAAGAGGGACAAGGATCGTGAATTTCTTGAGAAATTGCACCCCTGGAAATTCCATTTTTTAATTTTTATAAATTTGCTTTTATTCAAAAAAGCTGGCGCTCAACACAAACCCGGGGTGTGAAAATTTCGATAGAGATTACACAGCAATACGTATGTCTGTCTGTTACGTTAAATTGAACCGATGACCTTTTGCCTATCTATTTCTTCACAACCCATCATCATTGGTTTATTTTTGTTTATTGTCAACGATGACAATCCTGCACGAGTAAAAATGTAATGAATGAGAAAATAATTCATATCAAAATAATTTAAAAACGATATTAAAAATTATGAATATTGTGTTCTATATTGATGTGGATATTTTAAATGTAGGCTCTCAAGAATCACAACAAAGTGATTACTTTGGTTGTGTGGCCTATAGGCCGCACTGGAGGTGAGATTGTCGGATCACTTTAGCGTTAAAGACATAAAAATACTTAGATAAATTAATAAAAGGGTTACTGCTTTGTAAAAGTTTTACATAATGTATGTATATTCGGTTATGAACGTCTTGCGACGTTTTCCCGATACCTCCCTGTCTTTGCTCGTTGCGTGTTGAAAATGTGTGACGAGCACAGAGGACCTACAGCTTAACGTGGATTCCGAACCACGGGAATAGACGATTTTTACACCGCCTACTCCGATCAGGGAAGTTTTTTAACCATAAATAAATGTTTTACATAATACAAGTTATATTTTTATAAATTTTTGACTTACATAAATTAAGGCTATTATTTATGGACGAATTTTAACATGGAACATGTTTTTACGGTCGTTACCTCGCAAAAATCGACACCAAAAACCGACACCAAAAATCGACACCAAAATTTGACACGAAAAATCGGCACCACATGTATAATTCAAATTTATAGTTTATATTTTCATTTTATTTTCTACCGTTTGAATCTAGTTTTTTTTATTATGTTTTACGCTGCCATATTAAAAAATATTTTATGTGTGTAAACTACTTCCCGGTTCATATTATAATAAAAATAATTATGTAGTAAATTAAAGCAGAGGAAATCTTCTGTAATTTATGTTTATATTATATTTTTTATAAAATGTTCAATTTTGACATTCTAGCGCGGAAATTTTTGAAATTTTTTTGGTATTTTGTGAATACCAAAAAAGAAAAATCTCGCAATAATTAATTACAAAGAATTAACCTCAATTAATGCCAAAACCTGAAATTTTAAATTTTATTAGATTTATTAATTATAAAGATTCCTATATATCAGCGGCGGCTCGTGACTTTTGCATTTGAGGAGGCTAATTTTACAGCTTAACCACCTTATAAAATAAAACTTACAAAAAAATTTAATGAAATATTATTTAATCTGCGGTAGACACGTGTTTCGAGCCCGTTGGCTATCTTCAGTACTGTGTACAATGGAAAAAATTGTTCGATGAGTGCAGAGTGTTTTTTGGAAAAAATGCTGTACAATATAAAGATTAATATTATTTTAAGTCATTCGAAATTTATGAAGCTTTAAACGTAAGAGGTATACGGCGATTTTTAGTATTCGCGAAGTGATCGATGATATTCTCGTAGAATTCATTATTTCGAGACAATAAGGTAACGAATTCCTTTTCAATAGACATTACCGGACGTTACTTAACCGATTTTGGTTCATCGTATTACGAGTGTAAGTTTTAATACGTTTTAGTGTGGAAAACCTTCTTTCAACCGAAGCCGATGTTACCGGTATGGTGACGACCACACATAAAAGTTTATAAAATTCAGGCATACAACTGTGTAAATCATTTTTGAAAGTAAAATCTAATATCTCTGATGGAGTCCTACATTGTCCAAACATTTCGGGGTCATTATATGCTACCGATAATTCATTTTTGAGTTGGATTTGATCAAAAAATGGATACTGCTCTAATAGACCATCTAATAAATTTTGAGGAAAGTTTTTCCTATAATCCGAAAATTTAGCAAATGTTAATAGATCAAAAAATTTTAATTTATGTAAGTCTGCAAATCTAACTTCAATTTGCACGATAACCGTATCCAAAATTTCCGCAAAAATTTGTTCATAACTTTGACGCATATCTGGTAAATCAAATGTCGTTTTTCGTTTTTTCTGAGCCGGCTCGCAATTTAATTCTAAACTGTTAAATATGTTGTCAAAATACAAATCATCACTACGGTATCTGTGCAGAGTTTCGATTAATTTTGTTAAACGACGTTTGGCGAAATTAATATCGGTTAGTTTACTTTGTAAAATTGAAAATACTACGTCTGTCTGTTCAAAAATTAATTTAAAAGTTTCTAATAATAAGCAAAATTTTGATTCATTTAAATATTGTCTTAAACCTACCGCTTCTCTAATAGTTTAAGAGTCGTTTTTAAAATCATCGCTGTCGATTATAAAATTAAATACGTCAATTAATTGTTGTTTTCTTAATTGCACTGTAAATACTGCTCGCGAGGTAAAATTCCAACGTGTAGCAACGTTTGTCGGTAATTTACTGCCACAAATTTC
Source organism: Podabrus alpinus (assembly GCA_932274525.1). NCBI lineage: Eukaryota > Metazoa > Arthropoda > Insecta > Coleoptera > Cantharidae > Podabrus > Podabrus alpinus. The sequence goes on from OW026454.1 coordinate 70,020,345, forward strand.
ATTTAAAACATTCGTCCGTTTGGTCGATTTTGAAAAAAATGTGGAAAATCCGTTCAAATTTGAAAAAAAAATTCGGGAATCTTTATTCGAATTACATGCCTTACTCAAAACTAAATTTAACGCGTGAGCATAGCAGTGCGTAAAAAGTGCTTGAGGTGCAATCGATTTAATTTTGCTTTGTAAACCGTTTAAATGACTTGCCATAACTGCTGCGCCATCATATGTTTGAGCTATTAATTTATTTTTAAAATCATATTTGTCGCAACGAGAGATTAAAAAATTAAACAAATCTTCCGCGGTCCGACCTGAAGAAACATCATAGAAACCTAAAAATCTTTCTACGACTTGACCGTTTGTAACGTACCGAGCTACAATTGAAAGTTGCGAAACGCAAGAAATGTCCGTCGTTTCATCTACTTGCCACGAGAAAAATTGAGAATTTTTTATTTCTGCATCTATGTGTTCATTTAAAATAAATGACACGCAATCTATCAAGTCATTTTGAATTGTTTTTGACGTCCCGGAAAAAATATTACCACTTACAAATTTATTAAAATTTTGATCATATTTACTAAATAGCGCAATTAATTCTTTATAATTTCCCCGATTAACCGATGTTGCTGTTTCATCATGACCACGGAAAGCCAAATCTTGGGATGCCAAAAATATTGTCAAGTCAATTAATCTTTTTAAATTATTTCGATTTTCCCTAACCTGATCATTATATAATGAAATCGAATTTAGACGTTCGCTGTTTAATGCAGTTGCTATATTTTCTTTTCCAAATAATTTAATTTTACACGACGAAGAAATATGTTCTTTTGATTTTGTATGACGTTCAATACAACGAGATAAATTTTTCATATCGGAAAACCCGATTTTTGACCAAACTGAATTATCCGCTGAAAAAAGTAAACACGGCCAACAATACAACTTTTCTTGTTTAACAGAACCTGTTAACCAAGCACATTTATTGTACCATTCAGTGTTAAAACCCCGATTTTGCCTTTTATCCGTGTATTTAAGTGTAATAGAATTTGGACGGGGTTTCATTACAATATTTTCAATATAAACTTTGTTATCATAGCTTAATGAACTAAAATTATTATGTACTAGCCAATGTACAATATCATCGCATTGTTTGATTTCGCATAATCTATCCATAATAATAACTAATTAAAAATAATAACCAATTTAAAAATAGTCTCAATAATAAAATTTAAAAAAAAACCTGTATTTTGGTCACAAACTTGAAAAATGTAGCACACTTTTAGAAGTTCACATACAAGTGATTTATATTTAGAACATATGCATGATAATGCAAAGATTTGCAGGTGCATTTGATAATACACCCACGCATAATGAGGGCAGCCTCCAAAGCATGAAAAATAATTATATTCATGCATGTAGTAAAATAACACATAATAGTATGCGCTTATGTTACAAGCTTATTACTTACAATTCATCTATTAGTCGCTCATTTTAATCATAGATCTTACTAAGCAGTAGCCTCTATGACGTAGGTATCTCGAATGTAAAAGATTTATAAGAAAGAGTAAAGATTTATACCGTATTCTGGGTTGCCTAACTCTGTGCTAATAAAGTAATAATATAAAGAAAGGCTAGCCTCTGGATATGTAGGTACTATTTCGAATTTATTTCAAGCGTAAGCCAAGTTCTTAAACTAATTTCATTATTAAATTAAATTTTGTTTTAAACAAATTCAAAAAAAATTAAAAATTGGAAAAAATACTAATTTAAAACGAAATATAAATAGCAAGTCCGTCCAACAATTTGAGAGGAGGCTAAGCCTCCCTTGTCTCCATTGACAAACCGCCGCTGCTATATATAAATATAAATTATAAATGTGAGCGAATGAAATGCTAGCGTGTTCGCTTTCAAGCCAAGATTCACGGGTTCAAATCCTGTGAGGTGCTATCTATAGAAGAAATTTTCGCTCACCAAATGTCTATCTGCTGGCCCCAGATAACATTATATATGGCTAAAAAACTTCCCTGATGGAGTAGGCGGTGTAAAAATCGTCTATTCCCGTTTTTCGGAATCCACGTTAAGCTGTAGGTCCTCTGTGCTCGTCACACATTTTCAATACGCAACGAGCAGAGACAGGGAGGTATCGGGAAAATATCGCAAGACGTTCATAACCGAATATACATAATTTTAAAGAATTTATTGGTCTGAAAAAATAGTTGTCATTATGACAACTGGTTGTTTAACCCCCCCCCCCTTTCTCATCATTTAAAATTTCATATTCACGCTGGATTTTATCAATAATTTTTTGGATTTTATTCACTTTGGCTAAAAGACTAATAGTTAAAATTCAATTATTTTAACATTTGTAAATATTTGTTTTTTTAAATGTTTCTATTTAGGGGTATAATGTAAACTGCCCTCCAAATTAACCTTTTTATATTTTCATCAATTTTGGTTTTTAAGTCGGCATGTAAACTGCCCTCGGACTGTATAATCTCTTTATACGTAAGTAGGAGATTATAATAATTAAAATTTAAGAACGGCTTATTAAATAGACAGGGCCGGTTTAGACGGAGGATTGTAGGGGGAAGTGACCGAGTGAAAATCGCTAATTTATCCTCAGAACTTCATCGTTCACTTTACTTGTGATGCATTAGAGGGATATTAGTTTTTAAATTAAACTACCCTAAACTATCTGCTGCACAAAAAGGTAAATCGGCCGCGTCGAATCCTGAGTTGTCAACGGTGATTACAAATTCTTGGTTTGATCCTCCATGTAAACAGGTGCATGTCAGTGCCCCCCCCCCACAGTTTGTAATTTTTAAGTAAAAATGGTGTCGAACGTTAGAGCATCGTTTGAGCCTGAATGAGCTTCCATTATTTTCGTTTCAGCTTCAAATGTCGCGAAGTTATTCGTAAAAAATGTTTGGGGGGCCGTATAGTACATGATGGCCCTCCCTAGTATGGAATTTTTAAGTGAATTTGGGGTCAAACTTTGGAGCACCGTTTGAGCTTGAATGAACTTCCATTATTTTCGTTTAAATCTGAAAGGTCGCGGAGTTATTTACGAAAAACTACTTGGGGGTTGGAGAGGTAAATTGGCCGTTCAGAGGTGTATCGGCCGGGTCGAGCTTAGGTTAGTGTTTCTATTTTCGCAAGATGAACGTTAAAAGTTAGAAGCACCAGAAATGTCAAGAATCTGGATGGCTCAACAAAAATACCGTCCGCAAGGAAATCCTGCGTACGGTCCTGAGTGGGGATAATTACCTATCACCTGTCACCCGAAATCGCCCCAAAATATTTTTTTTAGCAAAAGGAACCTTATTAGAGTGTCCTGTAAAAATTTCGCCCGAGAAAGTATAGTCAAAATTTTGAGAAAAATCGATTTGAAAAGTAGGGAAAATTTTTTTTGCCTTCTAATTTTTGGCTTGGCCAGAGCTGTGAGCATCAAAAAACCTACCCTCCGATGCTCCGCATCTCCGGGCGGTTTTTCGTGCTCAGAGCCGCTACGCGGCGGAGCTAAACATACGAGAAGGCGCCACCAATCAAGCAAACCGGGATGAAGGCAAAAATACTCTGTCTTAAATGAGTGATGCGCGGGAATCTCGTTAATTGTACATGTAAATTAGCAAACTTCAAAATCGATTTACTCAAAATTTTGATAATACATTCTCAGAATTTTTGCAGGAGGGGCCTATATAAACCTTCCTCTTTGCGATTGCAAAGTTTCAACTCATTCGGAGTGACAGGTGTTAAGACATCCTCACCCCTTATTTACATGGAAATTTACCTGGAGGATGAGGGCAGTTTACATAATATACCCCTTTACCTATAGATTTATTTTATTTATTTAATCCGTGTTTGTAACTTTTCAGCGAATCGATAAAAATAGAATTAGTCATAAAAAATCGACACAATAAGCTATTTATGTTTTTATGACTAATGAATCATTTTATCTTTAGCAATCTGCTACGCGAATTCTTGAACAGTTTTAGCTAATTTTCGATTCTAAAGTCTAATGAGTGGCGGGGGGGGGGCTTCGTTGTCGATATCAAACAATATGCTGTTCACTGGTCACTTTCCACAATTTAAGGATCCATTGGTCAAGGTGGACTGGCAATGGGAACTGAAACTAACATGGTTCGTAATTGCGTGGATAGAAAATTCATTTTGTTGCCAATTTTCTTAATTTGGCTGTATAACACTGACAGGGAGATATTGCCGAAAAATTAGTTTTCGCAGTTATTGATGCTTCAATATCGTGGGCGCAACTGACAAAATATCGAGGTGCCAAAGTTAATTAAAATTTAATTATTTTATCATTAGTCGTTTTGAAAATATTTTATAATAATTATTGTTCGTAGTTATTGTTCAGGCTCAACAACGCCAGTAAATGCACGAATTCCTCGAACAACGTCATAATCAAATAAACATCCGCCATAATATTATGAAGTTAAATTATCGAGTAAGCTCTTTTTTCATATCAGTTTATCAGCACATTATTCCTAAACATAGCCACGAAGACACTAATAATTAAAATATATTTTGACCGTTTTTAGTGCAATTTTATCGCATTTTATTATTATTTATCAATGCTTTTGATATTAGTTTTTAATTGTATGATTTATTATTTCAGCATTGTTTAAATGACATAAACTTATGTCTTGAAGCCGATTGCCCCATGAAATTGAAACCCGAAATTCTTCTTCGGAAGGCCAAGTGCTTCGTCAAACTGGGCAATGTCGTCGAAATGGCCACAACAATTGACGATTGCTGTAAGCAAATACAAGGCTGTTTAAGCCTTTCAGAAACTGATACGGGTGCGTAATTGATCGTTGTTTTTCTCTTCTAAATTTTGTCGTTCTGGTGGATAATTTTAATCATGTCGTTAACTTTTCGTGCCTTGCAGATCTTTATATGAAAGAAATAAAATCTTTGATGGAAACTGAGCAAATTGATTTTCAAGAATTACCGTTTGAGGGGAATTCTTTGACTCCCGAAGTGATACTAGAAAAAAATCAACTAAACCCAAACGTGTCAGCTTCCATCGAAATGAAGTAGGTCGGATTTTTCAATTATCTGTTCGAGATTGTACATTTTTAAATATTCCATCCTTGGTCATTAATAACGATATTTCAGATATGATGAACATACAGGGATCGATTATATAGCTGCACGTGACATTCCACGCGGAGAAGTTCTCTTGGTTGACCAAGCATACGCCACAGGTTTTGCTCGAGATGTTGATATTGAAGAAACTTCTATTGGAATTTTCTTTTGCGATTATTGTTTGCACGAAGCTAAAAATTCTATTCCGTAAGTTAACTGTTTTTCATTTTCCAAGACTACCCATTTTTCATCTTTACAAACTTGCATAGGTGTAACATCTGCGTGAACGTTTTATATTGTTCTGAAAACTGTCGCAAAAATTCCTGGACTGATTATCATCAATGGGAATGCGATTTGTTACGATCACACCGTATAGATACAGAACTGCGTTTAGCAATTCGTACTGTAATCAAAGCAGCTTGCAGTGGCGTTATGTTCCAAATTGCAAACAATACAAAGCCTTTTAAACCATCCAAGGAATTGGATCCATATTTGTATATTTATAGTTTGCATTTCAATATTTCGAATGTTCATTCACAATACACCGAAATATTTATGAAAATGTGTGCGGTAAGTCAAAATTTCTCATTTTTGTGTTATCCACTCTTCAAACTATATTTCAGAAAACCGTATTTGCGGTCGAATTCCTGAAGAAAACGGACTTTTTTACTCATATAATGTCAAGTTCTTCCTGTCCAACAGATTTTCCTGCATTAGTAGACTTATTTGGAGATTTGCTTTTGAGACATGTCATTGAAATGCATTCAAGAATGATAACCGCGAATTGTGCGTCATCAAGTGTATCGGTAAACGAAAACCAAACCCAGTTGCAATTGTTCTTCGTCAGGAATGGGAAGTTTTACGCGTTTTGTCCATCAGTATCAGGATTGAAATATTCGTGCAACTCCAACACGAGCTTGTAGTGAGTAGGTATACTTTAATTTTATAAATTAAAATTTTCCTATTTCAAATATTTCAGTTTTGATGGAACAACCTGCATAGTGAAAGCATGTCAAAATATAAAGGTAGGTAATAGCATTTCTCGATCTGCTTTCAATATAACCCCTGCGCTACCGCGTTCGAAACGGAAAATGCTTCCGAACGTAGAAAATTTGCATTTGCACTGCAACTGTACAGCTTGCTAAGACATGGAAAACAACATGGTAAGCATTGCTATTTTTTATTATACACAATTTCAAAAATTATACGGAATATATTATGTATAGCAAGTTTTGGACACTTTTCTATGTGTTGAATGTGGCAGATTTGCACTTTTGCTTGTCTTGCCCTTTGATAATTTCGTCTGTAATAATTTGCCACTGTGTTCCATCCGAGCAAGCTGTTGCATCGATTTTACGCCCAATAGTTTCGACTGATACCGATAAACAATACAGTAAGTTTAGTTTCATGAGTTGCAGAATTGCACGGTTGAAGATTAATTAATCTGTTGCAGTTCTTTTAAGCGAAGATTTGGAGATCACGCATGTAGTAGCTATAGCAACGTTAAAAGAAGTAGTGGGTCCATTTCACAGACTACTATATACAGCTTATAAAAAACTTGTTTGAAAATTTGGCATTCGTTTTCTTACACAATTATTCATTTTGTTGATTTCAGAGAACCTCCAAGAATTTAAGGTAGCTTTACACAATTTCCGATTTTGTGCCAAAAACAGAAATGGCAGGTTTGATGTTTACCAATATGTGATGGATCTTATATTTATCTGTCGGGAGGTTTTCACTTACCTAATACAAGAGACTAAATCCAAATTGGAGAAGCGAGAAATCACGTAAGTTCTTTTACATTACAGTTTGAAACATATTTAAATTTTTTTATACTACCTATTTTAAAAATTGAATTGGGAAAATTTTCCTTATTTTATCGAGTTTGGATTAGGGGCCGTTCATGTATTACGTAAGACGTTTAGGGGGTGGGGGGGTAGCTGATATCTTATTTTACATTTATTAACATTAACATTTACTTATACATTTTCTTACTAGGGGGTGGGGGGGAGTCTAAAAGTAGGAAAAAACGTCTTACGTAATACATGAACGGCCCCTTACCAATTTACACTAGTTTTTATTTCTGATTTTCATTATTATTTGATTCATGTGCATTATATAGTGGACTTTACTTGAAAGTAAGAAGTATTAAATCCATTGCTTTACTCCCATGTAAAGTAATATACCATTGTGATCTTATTCGTTTGTTTACACACTTACACAATTTTTTTTCAGAGGTATGTTGAATTATTTCTCGAGCGTGGTCGAGGAAGCGAAAGAAATTGCAGTATACAACCTTTCCACCATTATTGCGTTTATTTCCTCCGGTGGAATTGTACCTACATATTAAAACTCCGCATTTATTTCATGTGTCTCAAAGAATAATATTTTTATTATAATTTTTATTTGTTATATTGTTAGCTTAGTAAGTTCAGTTTCCATTTGAATGTCTTATGTCTTTGCGTTTTTGTATTTAAATTGAACAATAAAGTGTTTTCAATTGTGTTTTTTTTATTTTGAAGAAAAGTGCGGTTCTGAAATATCAACATTTTTAGATTTTATGAGAAATTCAAAGTCTGCTGACGTGGTCGTTTTGAAGGGTATCATTGCCTGTTCGCATCAAGATTGCCCCACCTATTTTAAAAAATTAAGAAATGGCCACTGTGAACTACGTTTGCCAAAAAAAAATTAACTAGGCGTAACATTTGAAGGTGCTACGTTACAAGATCAAAGTTTTGAGTACGTTAATGTCAAAGTATTTTTCATTTATTTTTTTCAATTTAGGTGTATCAAAGTAATGTTGTGTTTGTTTCGGCGTACGAGTCTTTGTAGAGTCTTTTTTATTCCATTTCTAAATCGCACTGTTTCATTCAGTTCATCTTTGTTTCTTTTAATCAGTCGGAATTTGTCAGGTAAATCTGTAATTTTTCTGAAATGAGGAACCATAATAATCACTTGATATTTCTGGCAGTCATCGAGATGAATTCCCGGTACTTATTGGACACATACACAGTGCCATATGTTTTCGTCAGTGCCACCCTAACCACAGGGCTAAATGGGCCAAGCCTTTTGGGATACCGGTCACCCCCGCTCCCGTTAGCCATCCCGTGTATTTTTTTTACGAAGAGGGGCGCATTATTTTTAGTAGCCCACGGGTCCCGAATATCTTAGGATAGCCCTGGTTTTCGTAGTACCTTCTATATTCCATGGGCAAAGTTCAAAAGTTAGGTGTTTGGGTAAGTGGTAGCGTAGTGGAGTATCAGCTTTTAACAAATTTAACGTAGATTAATTTTTTAAGAATTATGTTGTAATGTGGAAGTTCAGACAAAATAGTATAATTTTCCTCTCAATCGCATTACCGACGAATCTGCTAGGTTAAAAATGTATGGAAAATTACAATGATTTTTGCTGAAATAGTGCTGTTTGTGTAAAATTAAAATATTTTTATAATTTTAATAGCACGATGTAAATTTACAAGTTTGGAGAATGTAAAATTCATCGCTGTTCATAAATTTCACAACTTTTAGTAAAAGTAGTATTGGTAGTATACAATGATTTATGTAAAATTCCTCATTTATTAAGATGAATACAGACAAAGACTGTGAGGACATTAAAAAGTTTTGTGCGTAATTTTTATTACACGTAGTACATACATATTTGCTTGCACAGATTTCGTGCCGCACAACAAACTTTTTCTGGCGCACAAATTAATATGCTGTAATGTATTCGTGGCTTTATGTTCCTTAGAAATTGACGAAGGTCATGGCCTGATAGTTAGCGCGATCAACTGCTAACGTAGGGGTCCCCGGTTCGATTTCGGGTACAGTCTAAAATTTCTTAACCGTCTCCGTGCTTTCGGAGGGCACGTAAAGCCGTCGGTCCCCTGTGTTAATGATTTGCCATCATAACAATAAAAAAAACAATGTGCAGGCACATCGAAAGGCAAGCCTAGCAAGCTACCTGAGACGTAAAATTCAAAAATGCTCACAGAACTAATTACAAAAATTAGTAAAAAAACAGGTCCTGGACCTATATTAAGAGGGAGACTTCTTAATAAAAGTGGATGAAGAAGAAGAGAGAAATTATTACACGTGTATTGTATAAACATGTCTTGCAATTCAGCATAAAAATCCAGCAATTGCTGATTCTTCTCCCACGTCTTCATGGCACCACGACGTGGCGTTGAGTCAGTTATGCGACATTGTTACACGATGGTACAATAAAAATCGGCCAAGGAGAACCTAATTTTATTTTACAATTTTCCATTCCCACAATTTTGAATACTCTCAACTATTGAACATCTGGAGTTGGGGGTGAGGAAGATTCAACAAATATAAAAGCTGAATTATATTCCAGAGGAATATTAGAGTTAACAGGTCAACTAAAAAAATAATGCTAAAAAAATTGTCAAAAACTTAACTTCTTTGCAAACCGGGGGGTCTGGAGGGTATCGAATTATGGGCTTCAAGAAAAGTAATGAAAGACATTAAGAATATAAATTAATTTTATAAGGGGCTTTTAAAAATATTTTTTTCATATTTGAAATCAGCTTATCAACATTTGGAAACTGTAATCTAATTTCCTCGCATACTCGATGCAATGCGTGAGCTACACAAGTAATGTGTTCCATTTTGGGATTAAATATTTTAAGATATTTATCAGCTTTTACCATATATTATGTATGGCGCTGCATCCGATAAAAATAACAAAATATTTTCACGCTTAATTCCTTCGGACATAAAATTAATAGCGACTTATCAAATAATCGACTTATTGTAGCGTAGTTAGCTTTATCTAACACTTCCGAGTTTAAAAGAAATATTTTACCTGGGCTATCGATTTCTAAGGTTCCTATTATTACGTTTGCCACATAACAACCAGCTACATCGGTCGTCTCGTCAATAGATACCCATATTTTCTTTTCTGATACTATGCTCTTATATTATTTATTGTTTCTTCGTAGCATTCTTTAACATATTTCTTACGCAATGTTGATTGATCTGGTAGGATGTTATTTGTATACTTCTCCAGAAATGATCGAAAAGACGGTTGAGATAATTTAAAAAGTACCCATAATATGTTTATCACGTGCAATATGTTGATTAACAGTAAATTTTTTCTCGGCTGAAACTTTTATATCGCAGATTTTGCAATAAAGTACTGTGCCGTCAGTGTTAAAAATGTTTTCGCCAAATTCACTTACATATTATGCGCGTAAACGACAAGCCAACGAGATCTTATGTTTAGGCATTTTCAACTTGGAAAATGTTTATTAAATAAATCCAACACAACACGCGATTATAATACAATTTGTTTAATAACTACTCGTCAACGTAACGTATTAGCGACTACTGAGTAATTAATTAGTCGACGGCTACTAACAAAGACGACACCTAAGCATATTTGCCTATAAATTCTTAAGAATCAATTTTTAGAAATATTTACCGATAAGGCGAGAAGCGATAACATTTCACTAAATTTGATAAATAATAATTGATAAATACGTACGTAAATGTTCTAAAAATGTCGAATAATGCATATAATTAACAAAAACTAAATATAAAAGCTAAAAAACTGCCACAAAAGTACCAAAAATGCATTTATTCAAGAATAACATAAGAAAATGCAAAAATATGCACAAAAAAATTGCATATTTGAACTCTGTGATGTATGAATCGAACTTTGTTTTTGATGAGCTATGTCCTGAAGTACTATGAAATAAAATGCAAATGCTTCAAATTCCTAGCCCTAATTATAACGAACAATTTGGTGCCTTATTATTAGGGGGGGGGGTGAATCAATTTAATTTCGCGAATCTACTACTTTGAGGACTAAAGAGGATTTTCTATCTGTTACCTCAGGTTTTGTCGACTCCTGTTTTAATTCCATTTCAAAACTAAAATCAATTTAATTTGTACGACATAATTGTTTATAGAGGTAATGAACTGGAAAATAAACAAATGTCCTAATACGTGTAGCATGAATAAGCGTGATAAGGAAATAAAATAACAAAAATACAAATATTGTTTATAAATTCTACTATTGATAAAGTATTATTACAAAAAAATTTATTTATTATGAGGGCAATATATACGGCGTGATCCGCTGAATTTAAGAAAAATCATGAGACGCCTTAAAGAGTTAGGGAAGCAACTCGAAATTTCAATATGTAAAACTCTAGCGGAGCAAAAATCGCCATCATTGGTCGATTATTTATTTTAACAATTTCTTTCGCTTCGTTGACAACATCTGAGAAATCATTTAACATCTCGCTAAAAATTTAATTGTTAATTTTCATTAAAGTTCCAAATAATCAAGATGAAACAGAAGAATAAAATTTGCAAAAGAACTAACTTGATTTCACGTTTCAGCAACTTGGATTTATTGAATTGTAAGAAATCGAAATATGCCTTGCAGATCAAACTAAGATCACTTATATATTCCAATGCACTAAGTTTGCCATTTCTGTTTTCAGCGCAACTCTTAAAACTTTGCAAGACATTCTTAAATTCCTTGATGTTATCTGAAAACAATTAAGAAAAATTGTAAATTTTAAAACTAACAATAATAATTAATATTAACCACCTTGTTTAGAATAAATATTCAAAAGATATTCTGTATAAAGGTTATACAAAATTATGTCATTTGGATTTAAAACTTTTTGTAACTTATTCATACTTGCACTTAAATCATTTGAAACTAGGGAAAAAAGAAAATTATTTTAGGCGCCAAGTATTTTGAAGTAGAAAAAATTGTAACCGGATTTTTTGTTTATATTTATGATGGTTCCTTAGGATGTCGTTAAGTAATGCTTAAATTTACCCTCCTCTAACCAGATCGGCGTTAGTTTCTACAGAGTGAGGTAGGGGGCAAATATTTTTTTCGCTGATTTTTCGCCTTTCTTTCAACTTAACGACAAAAATTGTTGGAATAGTTTCATGCACTATTCTGTACACATCAGCAAGGTACGGTTTAATGTCAAAAAAGTTGGAGAGTATTCTACCGAATTATTTATAATAAGTAAATGGTTGAACAAGCAGTTCGAAATTAACCTAAATAGAAAGTAAGCTAAAGTCTTAATCAATTTTGTTGGCGGTAGGTAAGCGTTAAAGCGCCTAATTAGCCTTACTGATTATGGTTTGACAATTGCAATTCACAATACACAAATTTTAAAGATAGTTAAATTCTCTACACAAAATGTCTATATTTATTTTTCATCAGATTCTTAAGGGTCATTCACATCCACGTAACGTACTGCTGTGTGTTAAAATGAATAAGAAAGGCTCCCGATGCTAAAATGAATCATATATTCGAAACAAGCACAAAATTCTAAGTCGAAAGACACTTTAAAAATTTGCTCTACGAGAAATTTTTTATTTTTCAAAATTTCAATTTTCTAAATTTATTTGAGTCTCTCAGGATGAATGAAACATGACAAAGATTGCTAAATCTAAATAAACTGATGATTGTCACATCAGAAATGAAACAAAAAACTTAATTAGCTCAAAATTTGTAAAAATGTATTAATCATGATAACCTAGAAAATTTAAGAACTTGTAAACCAATTTACTCTGCAAATAACATTCTCTGTAAAAATGTAAGCATATCAAAAATTATGTAATTGTTTCATGCATTTAATGTGTATAATTTCAAAGGATAAATTAACAAATTAGTTAATAAGGGTCAAATTTGTGTAACGCCTTGTAAACAACCAAGATGGACGAGAATGAGTCAATAAAGAATCCAAAATTTGATGAAAATGTAATGTACCAATCAAACTGCTCGGGAAGATGTTCCAAAGGAAATCGAGGTTGATGCAGAAGAAAAATCTAGAATAAAAATAATTTATTAGAGAGAAATAAATTCAAAAATACATGGATTTGACTCACAAAATTCAAACAAGAATACCAATTGTATCGATTTTCGATCAAAAATCAGTTCACCTCTGGTAACTCAGCTGCGTGCATGCATTTTTCGATGCTCTCCGAAAAATATCATTTACCAGAATTTGGAGGTTAACAAAATTCATTTGACTTCGGAGAGGTTAGAAGTCGTTTGTCCAACGTCGATTCTAAAAATAGATGTCAAGGACATAAACAAATGCAATGGAAATGTTGTAATTTACAAAAATCTATTCATATAAAAATTTTCTGGATAACAAGAAAATCATTGCAAATTAATGGAACAACTTACCTCAATATTTTTGGAGATTCTCAATAGGAAGGATGCAAATACGAGCACCAATTTCAGCACTAGTAAAAAGTAAAGTACCACTTCAGATGACACCAAGCAAAGTGATGACCGGTGGAATAAAGTTGAATCTTTGCAAGTAAAGATTAAAGCAGGGCGCACACAAACAGCGAATAAATGATATCCTTTTAAAAAAAATAACAACTGCGATATGTTCAGGAGGCAGGTACAGTGAATTTATGATTTCTATAATTTGTTAAAATTTTGCCTTCAGCGTGTTAATAATAGGATTTGAGGAAAAGACTTCTAACAGAGTGTATTCTTTGATACCCTGAGTGATAAGTTAAATATAATCAAAAGTTTTACAATTTTCGTCAAAAAATATTTTAAGCTTTAAAAATAAGCAACAAATTTAAATTTATAAACATTTAAGCCCGCTAATGTAAAGCGAGAGTCTTGATTGGCTTAATAATCAAGCAACTTGGGACGAAGAGAGGAAACCTCTTTGTTTCGAACAATTATTTGTATTAATTTTAAAATTTTCAAAGGTTTATTCACCTTGGATTTGTAATCCAAGATTTATTTAGTATTAATGTTCTTTCATGAAAGACAGTTTGATAATTTTTCTTTTCTTTATTATAATAAAATTTGTATGGGAGTTGATGAAAGTTTTTTATTTCTTTTTTACTCAAAAAAGGAAAGCAATTAAATATCCTGAGAGAGCCAATGAGCATAGCAACGTCGCCTCTAATTAATTTCGAACCACAAGGGACCCACTCCCTGAACGACTCAACCCGCGAGCTTAGTAAGAAGGGGCAATAATGTGTGTACCTTCCTGTACCTAACATTTTATTAGGAGGAGGACATAGCAGTACGTTCCGGACATATAATACGTAACGTAAGGAAAGTTGAAATGCATTGTTTCAAATGGCACCATTCACATTCGAAAAAACATGGCAGACGTAACGTAACGTAACAAAAAGTTCGTTCAATTTCAACTTGTACGTTATGTTTTCCATGTTTGACCAATGGAGATGCTTTCATTTTATTAGGCAACACCCCTTTTACTGTATTTTCAATTTTAAGGTTAAGTCACAAAAATGAATGCTGTCAAACTGTCAACCGATTGCCAATGCAAATACAGGTGCCCGTGCTTTTCGCTTCTATGTAAACATAGTAAACTAAGTGGATGTGAATGGCAAATAAAAAACTACGTTACATGGTACTCCGGTACGTACGTTACGTGGATGTGAATGACGCTTAATACTTCATCCAGTAACGATTGAACTAAAAAGTTGAACTAAGTTGCACTAAAGCCAATCTTTATTTAAAGGGGGTGGGTATTGATTTTTAATTAAATGTTTAGATTTTTAGCAATAATATTTATTATCTGAATACAAATTAACAACGTCGTTTTTTTTGCATTACACGACAACTTATGAAAGTTTCTGAAGAAGAGAGTTGGGAATGCCATGTGTGATGGTAATCGGTAGAATCTACAAGATTGGGGTTGGCGAACTTCTATTCGTGCAGTTGTAGAAAGGCTGGACTTCATTGCCCAGCAATTTATGGAAGCTATCGAAAGCAGACATGCACGAATGTCATCATCATTGACGAAGCAAGCTCGATTACAACGGAAAATAATAAAAGTTGAACTTCAACATTAATTTATCCACATAAAATGACGGCGGTAACACTGTGGACACCGAAATAACCGAGATTGACAATATAAACACTACTAAACATGCACGAATGACATTCCCAACTCCGTCAGAATATTTCATAGAACATCGTGTAATGCCAAAAGATCGACGAAATTGCTAATTTGTAATCATATCATAAGCAATGGAGAATGTCGACCAGACTTGACCCACTTGATGGGGGAAAATAAATTATGCAATGTTTTGGCAACTTGCAATGTAAGGGGAATTTATGTAACAGGGCTTTGAAATAGTCAATAAAGACATTGAAAAAGTTTGGCATTGCAAGAGACAAAACAGGAAGAAACCGATGTATTGGATATAAAGAGATATACGCTTATCAAGAGATGTGGAAGAGGTAGAACGATGGGAACAGGTTTTATGGTGAGCAAAAGGAACAAGAGTATGGTAATAGATTTTAAACCAGTAACTGATAGAATCTGAATATTGAAAATATGAAGAGATAATAGAAAGATAAGTATATTCAACATGAACGTCCCTCATGGAAGACGTTGGTTTAGAAGATTGGAAAGAAGACACTCGAGATAGGAAAAATGGAATATGGTGACAAAAAAAGTCATAAGCCTGCTAAGCCTGTAGCCCTAAAATATATAATATACTGTTGTGTCCATCAATATTTGGCTGTTGCGATATTAAATTGTTTGTCGTGCAGTCAGAGAAAATATGGCATGAGAAAAGTTTGTCAAAAACAATTTAAAAAAAGATGTATTATTGTAATTATAAAATGTTAGTAGGCAAATTTAGAAATGATAAAAAAAAAGTAACCATAGAAATAGGAGGATAATAAAAAAACGAGAGTTCCTTCCAAATTGGTGAAAGCGGGTAGCTGGGCGAAATTTGCTCCCGACTTTAAACGGTTAAAAAAGAGAATAAACAACAGTGATAAAAGTCGAGATAAAAAACGGCGAACCGATCAGACGCCTAAAGATATAAGTGCGTTATTGGAGATAAAAAACGGCGAACTGATCAGACGCGTCGAAATAAAGTGCGTGATTGAAGATAAAAAGTCGGTATAAAAACGGCAAACCGATCAGACGCCTAAAGATAAAAGTGCGTTATTGGAGATTAAGAGTATATTGGCCTGTAGTGAATTGAAGCCAAGTGGAGTGGAGATTAGAATAGAAGAGAAAAATAAGCGCTGTTTATTGATAAACAGAAAGAAGGTGAAAGGCGAGGGTGACTATAACCCTGCAGCAAGACCCAGTTTTGAAGATTAAAATTGTGGTGCGACCGCAAATACAGTGCGCGCGTACAAGAAGAAAAAGGTAACTTTAAAATTCTGATTATTGTTTATGTTAATATTATGTTAATTGGTTCTGTTAATTGTTTATGTTAATTTTATTATAATTGGTTCTGTTGATTGTTTATGTTAATTTTGTGTTATATGTTCATTAAATTGTTTATAAAAATTAGATTTGCCGATTTTCTTTGACTGTGTGATTAAACTAATTCCACCGTAAAAGTCCAAAGAACCTTGCCGCATCCTGAGATTAAGAGTAAGTCGTGTCAACCGAAATCTGTGTTAAGTTTGCACAGATCGAGAAGTTCGGGTGGACATAGCAAGTTGGCGACCAACGAGAGGGCGAGTTACGTGTGGAATACGGTTAAATAAAAAAAATTTTAAACCAAACGGTGAAGCCTAAAATAAATCGCACAGTTAAAAGAAAGTTACACAGTTTGCACATAAGATAAACAATTTAAAATGAATACAAGAAGTAAGAGAGTGAATGTAGAACGGGATGAAAGAGATAGTGTGCATGACGAAGGAGAGACTGAGGTAACGACACCAGGAGAGGTAGAGGAAGTACAAACGGTGGTTGAACCGATGGTGGAACCGATTCCAGAAGATCCGATGACCATACTGATGAGAATGATGACGGCACAGAACGAAAGTTTAAATGTCATAAATGTCAGATTCGATGAACAAAATGCAAAATTTGATAAGCAGAATGAAAGTTTAAATGTCAGATTCGATGATCAGAATGCTAAGTTAAATGGGATATATGAAAAATTTGATAAACAAAATGAAAGATTTAATGAAATGTGTGTGGATAATAAAGCGAATTTTGCCACAGTAAATAATAATTTTGTCGCGATTGGCGAAAAATTCACAAAAATAGGTGAAAATTTTGCATGTCTGAATGCAGAAATTGAATGCATGAATATAAAAATAGATACGAAGATTGTCGACATAATCAATACGGTAAATTTACGTTTAAATAAGCACGAAGGGGAAAATGAAAAACAACGTAAGGGATTTGAAAATGGGGTAAATATTAAATTTGAAAGGCTAGGTGTCAAAATGACAGAAGTCGAAAATTTGGTGAACGGTAAACCCATTAATTTGGCGAACAAAGTTGATACCAGTAAAATGGTAGAAAACCAAGGCACAGTAAAGTCGAACGAAGAAATAATATCAAAAGAAGGTTCGACACCATCAACGTTTAAAGAAGAGAGGTACTACAAGACATCGAGTAGGAAAGAAGTCCGAAGAAGAAAAATAAAAATTAAAAACTTACGGAACAAATTAAAATTAAAATCACGGGTTATGCAAATGAACGACAAAATCAATTTACGGCAACGAAACAAATTTTATTTCAAAACCGGTTTATCAAAGGACAGTACAATGTGTGGGGACTTAAAACTAGACAATTTATTAGATAAAAACTTAAAATCGGATAACTTTTCAGTAAAATGCATGAACAATTTATTTAATAAGAATGACAGCGACAAAAGTCAAAATAAATTAATTAAAAAAGACATTGACATTTTAAATAATTTTATAAATCAAAATGACGTTCAACGTTACAAAGTGCCACGACTCAATGAAGGCAACATGAATTATATTAAAATGATGGAATTATACAAACGGGTACGTTTTAAAGTAAAACGAATACGTTTGAAATTGCAAGAATAAAATTCGGATAATTGGACTGGAAATTTTGACGACGACAATGTAAATTTGATAAACGCTATGGTAAAAGGAGATGATGAGGACGATGGAAGAATTATGAAGACGATGAAGAAATGACCAAGAGGTTGATAATTGAGATTAATAATTGATTCAAACAGTAAAAAGAAAGTTTTAGGAAAGATTTCATTAACATTTAATAAAAACAAAAATTTAATAAAATGAAATGAGCTAGGTTTACCAAATAAGAGTGCACGATACAATAAATTAAATAATTTAAATGGGCTGATAAAAAGACAATGGGTATAATAATTAGGAATCAAAAAGTATTCCAAAAATGTTGAAAGTTGACTGAAAAGGAAGTTATTAATGAATATTAAATAGAGGGGTAAATAGTGTGAAATATTCTATGAAATATTATGAAGAAGTAGAGGGATAGGTAGATACCCGGTAAAGTTATTGCACTGCGGGTGTCCGAGAAGATATTTTTGAAGAATTATGATCGAGAGATGGTCAAAATGTGGAGAATTAGGGGGGTAAATAAATAGAAAGATAAAGGTCAACAGTAAATAATTTAAAGGCTATGGAAAGCCATGATGAAGAATATTTAAGCGAATTGTTACAATCAGCATATGAAGAATAAGAATTAATAAATGGAAGCACTCAAGAAGGGGTAAACAGTCAAAAGTTAGGGGAATTGATGATGAGAGAAGTAGATGAATGAAAGATGTTTGAAGATATTGATGAAGTAAGAGACAGAATAAAGTGCATGAAGAATGAGTAATGCAAAGGTAAACAAAATTTTGAGGCAACCTTTTGGTTTAATAAAAATTTATTTTACTTTGCAGAGGGGTAAATGTTGTGTCCATCAATATTTGGCTGTTGCGATATTAAATTGTTTGTCGTGCAGTCAGAGAAAATATGGCATGAGAAAAGTTTGTCAAAAACAATTTAAAAAAAGATGTATTATTGTAATTATAAAATGTTAGTAGGCAAATTTAGAAATGATAAAAAAAAAGTAACCATAGAAATAGGAGGATAATAAAAAAACGAGAGTTCCTTCCAAATTGGTGAAAGCGGGTAGCTGGGCGAAATTTGCTCCCGACTTTAAACGGTTAAAAAAGAGAATAAACAACAGTGATAAAAGTCGAGATAAAAAACGGCGAACCGATCAGACGCCTAAAGATATAAGTGCGTTATTGGAGATAAAAAACGGCGAACTGATCAGACGCGTCGAAATAAAGTGCGTGATTGAAGATAAAAAGTCGGTATAAAAACGGCAAACCGATCAGACGCCTAAAGATAAAAGTGCGTTATTGGAGATTAAGAGTATATTGGCCTGTAGTGAATTGAAGCCAAGTGGAGTGGAGATTAGAATAGAAGAGAAAAATAAGCGCTGTTTATTGATAAACAGAAAGAAGGTGAAAGGCGAGGGTGACTATAACCCTGCAGCAAGACCCAGTTTTGAAGATTAAAATTGTGGTGCGACCGCAAATACAGTGCGCGCGTACAAGAAGAAAAAGGTAACTTTAAAATTCTGATTATTGTTTATGTTAATATTATGTTAATTGGTTCTGTTAATTGTTTATGTTAATTTTATTATAATTGGTTCTGTTGATTGTTTATGTTAATTTTGTGTTATATGTTCATTAAATTGTTTATAAAAATTAGATTTGCCGATTTTCTTTGACTGTGTGATTAAACTAATTCCACCGTAAAAGTCCAAAGAACCTTGCCGCATCCTGAGATTAAGAGTAAGTCGTGTCAACCGAAATCTGTGTTAAGTTTGCACAGATCGAGAAGTTCGGGTGGACATAGCAATACATATCTTATATATAAAAATGGATGTATGTATGTATGTATGTATGTATGTATGTATGTATGACAGATGAAAGATGACAGAAAATATAAAATAATAAAAAAGTACAGAAAACCAATACAACTTTATAATTTATATTTGGATAAACAATTCTTTGAGTGCCAATGTCATTATTTTAAGGTTAATATTCTTATGTCAAAGTCAGTTAATTCCAGGCAGGACATCGTAGGAAATAAAACACCAATAACAAAGGCTAAGAAGGTAAGTAAAAGAAGAGCTGCCGAAAGTGAGGAAGTACGCGAAATTCGGCTTGAAGCATTACGCGACAGAGCTTCGACGTCAAGAGCTGGCGAAACTGAGTAAGTCCGCGAAATACGGCTTGAAGAATTACGCGATAGAGCTTCGACGTCAAGAGCTGGCGAAACTGAGGAAGTATGTGAAATCCGGCTTGAAGAATTACGCGACAGAGCTTCGACGTCAAGAGCTGGCGAAACTGAGGAAGTACGCGAAATTCGGCTTGAAGGTAAACGCGCCATAGCTTCGACGTCAAGAGCTGGCGAAACTGAAAAAGTACGCGAAATCCGGCTTGAAGATAAACGCGCCAGAGCTTCGACGTCAAGAGCTGGCGAAACTGAGGAAGTACGTTTAGAACGACTTAATGTCAATCGCTTACGATTAGTTCGATCAAGACAAAAATTGAATTTAACATTGGAAGCATTTAATTACGACAAAGACTACGATTACATGAATCACGAGGATGTAGTAATAGGACTTATGAACAAACTTTGCTTGCATTGTCGTGTTTCGAAGTTCGCTAAGGAATCACCAGGAATGTGTTGTTCGAACGGCAAAGTTGTTTTGCCACCGCTGATTGATCCACCTGAGCCGCTTCTAAGTTACCTTACTGGCACCACTGCAATTTCAAAACACTTCCTGCTAAACATTCGCAAGTACAACTCATGCTTTCAAATGACTTCATTCGGAGCAACAAACATTTTCTCCAACGTCGGTTACATGCCCACAGTAATTTTAAAGTTGAAATAATAAAAAAATTGTTCATAATGTGTTGGTTCTGTTTACTATACGTATGTCTAGCGCCGCAGGCGCTAGTATACTATAATAAACAATAATTTTTGTCTTGAATTTGAAAGAAAGGCGAGAAATCGGCGAAAAACTAATTTTATCTCCTTTCCCACCCTGTAGAACGTGACGCCGATCTCGTTAAGCGGGGTGGGGGGGGACTTAAGAATTACTTAATGACACTCTAAAGGAATATGTAAACAAATCCAGTTAGAACTTTTTCCACATGACGTACCTACAAATAATTTCGGCTTGGCACCTGGTCTATATATGCAATTCTGCAACTCCAAGGTAGTAACTCACATTTTGCTATCTCACACGAAATAGATAAAATTTTGTTCAATAATGGTTGTGGATCTGTCTACAGATCACAAATAGTTGTGGCGTAGGTCCATGAGGAGTAAATCTACCGCATCTAATACACAGGTAGATGTCCAAAAGATTCTAAAAATTGTCGACATTATTTTTAAATGTTGTACTATATAAAGCATCCGACTTAGCTTGACAAAAACGTCAGATAAAAAATCTGTTGTAAGCTCGAACCTTCAGACGTTTACTTTATCTACGACTTATTAGTACAGAATTGAATATTATAACCAAGGGAGGTAAAGTTGATTTACACTCGAGAAATCGTGTCTCGAGTTGCAATTCATTCGAGAGTAATAATAATAAAACCACTAGAGTTTTACCTACGGTTTAAGTATGGTTTAGAATGTAAACAATTGAATTACAAGCGATAATTTTACGTGGAAACAGAACTTGACCCCATTTTTAAAGGATAGCAGATAAGCAAGTTGACCGATTTAGTTTGTTAAGCCAAGTCGGTCGACTTGGTCGAGTATACAGACTTAATACTTACTCTGCTGTTATCGATATCTTTACAGCCTGTGGAATCACAATTTAAAAAATAAAAACTATCAAGTATCCGTTGGTGAAAAGGATATTGTGCCCTTGGTAAGAAACCCACAACAGATCGAAAAATGCCATTACCTGCTTGTATATTTTTGCAAGCTTTCACAATACAGGTGCCTCCATTAAAACTGAAAAATTTAAACAGAAAGTGTGATTTCGACGTGGTTATCCATTGCAAGCACTTACTACATGCTGGTGTTGAATTCACAAGAATATTTTTATCCCGATACTGCAGGACAAACTGCTTCAAGCTTCATGTGATTGTGTAAAATTAATTCCAATTTTTCTTGATTTTCGTTTAACAATAAAATTGGTCAGATGGCATTTTTGCACAATAATAAATTGATCTTTTATTGATATTTTACTATTTATTGAACGATATTGAACTTTAATACTGAAAAACATTACTTTTGCACTTATCAGTTTTCTCCCAAACACCACGGATTATTTAATCATTAATTACAAATCACAAATAAATTTTAAGTTCGAAATAATATCAGGCGCAGCTGGTGTCGGGCCGACGAGATTGGATCGTGTAGAGACAAGCTCCAACGCGGTCGGATCGTGTGGAGGCAATCTCCAATCTGGTCGGGTCGCAAGTTGGACCTAGAAATCGGATCGTGTGTAGGGGCTATCAGCGTCATCGTGTACAGCCATATCAGAATGCTTAATCGATAACAACAAAATGCCTGCTGTTTTTCTCCGGAATGTTCGAGCAGAGCGATATATTTTCGTGAAATCAAACACAATGATGTATTGTGTTCTTGACTTATCGGGAGCCATTGCATATGGAATGTACGGTTTGTTCTTCTTCAAAGTGCCGACTACAGTTAAATTCCATGGTAGTAAATGTTTGGCAAGGGATGACGAAGCGGCGTTTTATTCTATGCCGTTTTGTCTTAGGCCTTTATGTAACTATTTAAGGTACTTTTTAGACTACATGAATTTTACTTATGCCCGTACTAATAGTCGAGAATTGATCTCGATTCCGGAATTAATTCTAGTTTCTACCAATCAGATCACTGAAATTTATGCCGTATCATAGCAACAGCAGAATTAATTCCGGAATCGAGATCAATTCTCGACTATTAGTACGAGCATTAAAGGTGCATAGATACCAAAGTTTTGTTTATAATAAATTCATGACTGCAGAAATTATTGAAAACTGGCTCGGGCCCAATTTTCACAAAAACAGTCGACCACGAAATAATAATAAAAGACAAAATTAAAAGCACTCTATTAAATCAAAATAGCAAAATACAAAACAAAGATAATCAAAGGAATTATCAAAACTGAACAATCAAACAAAGCTAACACTACAAAAACAAAAAATATAAAAAAAATTATAGGCCTTGAAGAGATAGATAACCAACACGCAATCTTAATAAAGTTATGTACAGTTCTATCTCAGCTAATAAACGTATTAACGGCGGAAAAGTGTATTCCGCAATTTCTTTACTTTCATCGACCACATCGGAGAAGAAATGTAACAACTCCCTAAAAGAAAATAATGGAATTTCAAAGAAGTTTTCAGCCAATAAAATTGACGAAGAAAATGATACAGAAACTTACGTGATTTCCTGTTTCTGCAATTTCGATTTATTGCGTTGCAAGAAGGCGAAACATGCGTTACAAATAGTAGTAAGATCAATCATATATTCGAAAGCTTCAAACCTGCCATTTCTGTTTTTGGCGCAAGTTTTAAAATCTTTTAAGGCTTCGTTAAATTTTTTTATATTCCCTGAAACAAAAAATTTAGAATTTGTAAAAATTGTTAAATTCGAAAAGTTACAAACCTCTTTTTGAATACATCAACAAAAGGTCTTTGTAAATTATAAATAGTACTCTGTTATAAGGATGTAAAACTTTTTTCATGGTAACCTTCAAAATATTCAGTGGAACTTCAAAATCTGAAAAAAATTAAATTTAAAAAGATCCAATTCTACAATTTATTAGGGTTCGAAGACGCTTACCGTTTTCTTGTAAAAAGTTATATGACCAAAAATTAGGCAAGTTTACAGAATCAAGCATGAATTTAATAGCTATTCTAGATGTAACGCATTTACAGTTATAGCAGATCATAATATCCAAAGACGGGTCGGGATCTAAAACTGTAAATCTACCACATTTAATACACAGCAAAGTGTTGACAATATCCTGAAAATGAGGTGATATATTTTTTAAATTTTGTACAATTTATTACACTTACGATGTTGTTTATAATGTCTTGACAGGCTGTACAGTCGCAATGTATTTGATGAAAATGAAGTTCTTCTTTGCGTAGAAAAAATGGTTTATTAGGTGTGAAATCGAAACCGGACCGAAAAATCTCATTACCAGCTTTTATATCTTTTGACGCTTTAACAAAGCAGGTACTTTCATTAAAACTGAAAAATAAGACACAACAATGTTACCCTGACGTGATTATTATCTTGAAGTACTCACTACATGCTGGTGTTGGACTCGCACGAAAATTTTATTCCCGATACTACAGGACAAAACGCGAAAAAATCCGGGTTTCTTGAGAGTAATAAATCTAATTCCATTTGGTCGTTGTTTATTGACACAGGTGATGATGCACAATTTGTGGTTAAAGATCTTTGCAATAATTGAAAGCTATGCCTAATAAATAATCCACCAACGAAATATTCTAATGTTGGATAGAAGTGTTTCAGGCAAGACGAAGTCGCCATTAAGTGAGTGAAAAAATTAGATCTTTTGAGGAATTCCACCACAAACACGGCTGCCTAAAAATAGTTTCATTAGTTAATAACAAAATTAGAGGTACCAAAAAAATTTTTTTACGTTCTTACCTCACAGCATGTATTAAAATACTCTGTGGATTTTGAACGAAAACTAGCAAAATCCACATGCAAACCGTAAATAGACAAATATGGATCAATATCATTGGAAGATTTGCAAGGTTTCTTATTACTTGTAATTTTGAAAATAACGCCACTGGTAGCTGCTTTGATCAAAGTGCGTAAAGGTAAACACATTTTTCCTCCTAATCGACCTGACCGAAAAATATCACATTCCCATTGATGATATTCGGTCCAGGAATTATTGAGACAGTCTTCAGAACAATACATAAAGTCGATGCAGATTTTACAACTAAAATTCGTTAAAATGAAACAGTAATGTTTTGAAAAAAGAATAATAAAATAGTATGTTCCTTTGCACTTACGGAATACGGTTTTTGGCTTCCTTCCAACAATAATTGCAAACTAAAAATGTTTTATTACAAACTTCATCTTCATAATCCATCATAAAACCTATTGAGTATGCTGGATCGACAAATAAGACCTCTCCGCATGTAATATCACGTGCAGCAATATATTGTGTTTCTGTATTTTTGTTAAATCTTAAATGAAAACAGTTATATTGACCAAAAATGAAATCTTTAATTTAGAACAATTGCTATACTTCATTTTGATTGACGCCGATACATTTGGATTTCGTTTATTTGCTTCTGTTATAACTTCCTGCGCCCAAGAAGTCTCTTCCAACGGAAGTTCTTTGCTTGCAATTTGATCAATATCCAGCAAGGATATAATTTCTTCAATGTATTTGTTGTATTTGTCTAAAATACACAAAAATTCACCCGAATGCTTAAAACTACAAACGAGGCAAAAGTTCCAACCAGAAATTGATTGATTACGCACCTTTATCGATTTTTGAAAGATTTTGTATTTCGTTACAACAATCGCTAAGCGTTTCATTCATTTCTTTTAAATTGCCCATTTTCAGGAAACACTTTGCCTTTCTGATGAACAATTTAGGTTTCAATATGTTGGGATAATCGGCTTCGAGACTTAAACTGATGTCAATTAAACAATTCTGAAACATTAAATGATAATATCTATTACACAAATTATACAAAAAAAGTGCATAGTACATGGGAAGACCAATAATTATTTGGTAACACAAAGGAACTAATTACCAATGGAGTATAGCAGAGCCGTAGCAAGGGTGAGGCGACTGAGGCTTTTGCCTCAAGCGCCATCGTAATGGGGGCGCTAAACCTTGACAAAATCCAATAAATAATAGTTTAAAATTTTCAAAAAGATAAGAATTTAACTGAATTCAAAAATTTGACCACTATTTTATTTGCAACATCACCTAAAATTCCCTGTCGACCTTTTCCGCAAGTGGGGATTTTAATCTTCTACAGTAGTTTTTCGTCTAATAACTTGCTTACTTTCATTTTTAGTGAAAATTATCTTCAAATCAAAATTGAAGAATACAAAATTGTTTATAAAACAGATTGCAAAAACCAATAGGTAAGTATTTATGAAATAAAGAGAAAATCCAGAAAAAAAACAAAAAGAGGTTTTGAATAAGTCTTATTCTGAATAAAAATTTCGTACATTTAGGCGGTTATTCTGTAACTCGTGCTTTATTAAAGGATCCTTTCAAATTCGGTCAAGTTCGGTTTCCACTTAAAATATCATTTGTAATTCAATTGTTTACATCGTAAACCGTACTTTAACTATTTTTAAAGGATCTATTAATGAAGGACGAGTTACAGAATAACAGCCTTAAACGCCTTAAACTTCACCATAGATTGTGAACAAAACAAAACAATTTACTTCATATCTGAAGTAAATCCTGAAACCTAGTCTTGTAGGGAAATTTCTCCTCTTCAATTTTGGTCCAATGATAAAACAAGGGATTTTAGGAAAGTTGATTTCCCTGTAACTGACTGGGCAATCGGTAAAAATAACACGTTATCATCGCGACAGTTATTCAAATATGTATATTGAAATTGAAAAGAAAAATTCCATTTTTTTCAATGGCGTTACATTACCATGGAAACGGTGATTCTGACATACTATGCGTATTTTATAAAAGATCTTCAGAAGGTCCCAACTAGGGGTGCGCGATTATGAAATTTCATAATCGATTATCGATTATAAAAAATAATCGATTTTTTTCGATTAATCGATTATTGAAAATAATCGATTGTTCATAATCGATTATGAGTTCATAATCGATTATGTACTCATAATCGATTATGAACTCGTAATCGATTATGAAGAGACGGTCGTCAGCTAAAGCAGTTAAGTGCGTTGCTGCTAAAGCTGAATGCCTGGTTCGACTCCTGGCTCAGTAAAACTTTATTCCGACCGTCTCCCCTCGGAAGGCAATGGCAAACCACCGAGGTGTAATCTGCCTGGAACAGCCTCTCTGGAGATGAAGTGTATACACTTCCCGCGGTTCGGAGCCCGCGTTAAGCAGTAGGTCCCCTATGTGTGTGATAATACTTCAAACGCATAACACATACATAGGCGAGAGGTCGCCAACGTCCGGGAGACCGGATATGGCACTTGAAGAAGAAGAAGAATCGATTATGAACTCATAATCGATTATGAACCCATAATCGATTATGAATTCATAATCGATTATGAACTCATAGTCGATTATGAACTCATAGTCGATTATGAACTGATAACTATAATAGGTAAGGCTATTAAGGGTTACTAAATTACTATATAATTTATTATTTTGCTAATTGTGTTACGGTGGTGCTGATAAGAAGTGTTGCTAAGCACC
This sequence comes from Podabrus alpinus, assembly GCA_932274525.1. Lineage (NCBI taxonomy): Eukaryota > Metazoa > Arthropoda > Insecta > Coleoptera > Cantharidae > Podabrus > Podabrus alpinus. The sequence continues at coordinate 70,047,634 of OW026454.1, forward strand.
AGTTGATAACATAATTGTCTTTTATTTTAATTTTTCATTTATTTAGGATATACCTAACCGAGTATTTAGAAATACATGCATTTTGTCTAGATTACGAACACTTTTCATTTTTAAACCTGTGGAACGTAACTAATAAGTTTTATAATGTAAATAATAATGGCTATGTTTACACCGTAAACTGCTTGGTTCGGTCCGATCGGACTAAGCGGGAGGGGATAGTTCGATGCGACAAAATATAATTCGCAAGTGGTTCGCAAGTGTTTACACCGTACACTAGAACCGAGGACCAAAATGTGTCATATAACCTAAAAAAAGTAGTTGTTTGACACTTTACATAATTTTTAAATAATTTAATTTAAACTATAAATTAAATATGTCAAATTTTATAACCTATAAAAATTAAAAATGTGTGTCATTCGGAATTAAAAATACTCGAGTGATGTCGAAAGTAGTCGAACACGTCGAACCATTGGTCGTTTTTAGTTCAGTACTCATATTTTAGAGGACTGAACTAAAGCAGGACCAACTTAGTTCGATGTGTTTACACCACGCGGACTAAAAATATACTTCGGAAATATAGTTCGGTACGGCTTTAGTTCGCGTACCAAGTGTACGGTGTAAACCAGGCCAATGAATTTACTACGCCACGAAGAAAGACGGACAACCAGACATGACTTTGTAATATTATGTAGTACCAAAGATAAACATGTCGTGCAATCTCAAAAGTGCAAACCCACAGTAATTGTACCCACTAATTAACGAACTCGATCAAATTATGAATTGGAATTAAATTTTTATTTAAAAAACATTTAAAAATTATTTTGATCTGGAATTGAAAATATTTAAATAAACTTACATTAATTAGTTAATCTACATACATTAATTTAATTTCGAAAATTTTGTAGATCATTTTATTGAGTTTGAATTCTGGAGATTCGTATTATACCGTGGGTTCAAATTATTCAGATTGCACCACATAACCTCCAACCAAGTACCTGGAAGCATATTTTTTATAATGTTGCGATACAAAAATTTGTAATTGCAGGTTTATTTTCATAATCGATTATTTCCACAATCGATTATTTTCACAATCGATTATTTTCACAATCGATTATTTTCACAATCGATTATTATCACAATCGATTATTTTCACAATCGATTATTTCTATAATCGATTAATCGATTATTATAAATTATCATAATCGATTATGAAATAATCGATATTGCATGACCGGGGGGTCTGGAATACCCCCAGGTACACTTGCCATTATTCAGAACCATCAAAATTCATTATTTTTCGTTGAATCTAAGAATTTTTTGGGAGGGGGGCATATATTCAAATTTGCCTCAGGCGCCAGAAGAGCTTGCTACGGCGCTGGAATATAGTAAGCAAATACCGTCAATATTGCGTACATATAATCTTATTTTGTATTCAACATTCGACACTATTGGGTGTATGGTTAGTAAAATTTAATATTGCAACTTCTGAATAAGTTATATAAATAATTTGTTTATCGTCTGCTTACTGGTAAAACCAGGTAACTGACATAACCCTAGTTTTGAGATAATAGCGTTTGAAAGTTTAACGTTTAATAACTAAGCAGTATTACCTAATATGTATTGTGTTGTAATTTATTTCTAAGAAGGATTATAGTTTTAGCAATGTCATAATACTTTAAATTAACGTGTAAGCCCCCTTGCGGGGATCAAGGGGGCGGAACCCCTTTGCGAGGCGCGGATTTTTTCATACGGCATAACTTTCGAACGGGGGGAGGTATCAATTAACTTGTTTTACCAGTAGAAAGAGCGCAAAAAACTTAACATGCCGATATATTTAACTCAGTTTCGAAAATTTTGCAGTTACTTGGTTTTACCAGTAAGCAGACGTTATTATGTTTTTTACTAATCATATTTGAGCAATCGACGCCCCGAGCTTTCCAGTTAGCCTTAAGGGGGTTACCTACTGTGACCGATAAATTTTTTCGATTTTTTTTATTACCTATTTTTCTAGTTTGGGGTCTTGATAATAATGTGTCCAAAAAAATATTAAAGTAAAATTCATCAAATTACCCGAATTATAACTGATTTTCTGTAAAGGAGTTCATTATTATAACTATTAAAACTAAAAATCATGATTACATTTTAAAACGGAATTACTTTTTGTACTTTGTACTTTATACAAAATATACAAAAATAAATTTAACAAATATAAGTTGTAGCTGTTTGTAATTCTAGGATCGGCGGACGTAAGCACATATAAGTCAAAAATGTTAACTTTACATACTAAGAAGTCAAATTATGTGCTTTAGTACGAATATAGTGGAAACAATACTTTGGGTTGAAAGAGACGCCTGCTTGTTTTGCTAGTCTACATACGAAATTGACTTATGTGCTTAAGTCTGATTGTGAGTTATAGAAATAAGCGCAGTTTGCGAACATAACAAAAAAAAGTGAATTTTTGTCTTATGTGCTTACGTCCGCCGACCCTAGAATTGTCTTTAGGAGTCCAAAAAAACCAAAACATTTTTAAAAAATTGTTAAAAAAGAAAATTATTAAAAATCGACGTTTTAGTCAACCCTTAAAATCGAATTGATTGTGAAAAAGGAGCTTAAAAATTTTGCTTACAAATTGAAACCCCCAGGAACATCTGGGGTTGTTAACTAATTTACTGCAATGTTTTTTATGGGTACAGTTACTATACAAGGTTTTCAACCGACACATTTCTTACACAAAAAAATAATGTTAAGTACAAAATCCTTAAAATTGTTTGTTTTATTAAATCAATTTTGACTAATTTATTATGCTAATTTTTATTTTAAAAGTTTTCAAAATAAACTACTTTTCTCAAATTTAATTCCTAAAAATCAGCTTGAAAACGACTGTTCACAGTTAGTAGGTAACCCCCTTGAAACGAACATAAATTGCATATTTTTCTGGTAATTTTGCAATAATCAAAAAAAAATTTTCACATGTCAAACATTAAATAGGCATTATTTAAGGTATATATTTATACTATAATTAGAAATATTTTACAGTGCAATTTGTAATTATTGAAAATTTTAAAAAAGACGGTAATCTTCAAAATAAACCTGGACGAGGAAGTAAAGCTATCCTCATACCGAGACAAAAATTTAAAACGGCTGATCCTAAAACAAGTGCTCAAAATCTTACTGCTGAAGTGTCGAGACGTATTAATAAATCTATTTCAACTGAAACAATTACAGGAGTTCTATGAAAATGAAACAACTGACCTTGTATTGCTTTATGGTAAAGTAAGTTGCTGAACGATTTGCAAGTGCCTTTGCGTATTGTTGTCCATTCCATTTTGCGTAAGCCAAACTTTGTGTATATTTTGCCAAACAATCATCAAATTTTTTTGCGGCAAAAAGAGCATTTGCTAATACACGAAGATTTTCTGACATCGCATCATCCTTGGATGTTGAAAGTAAATGATTTTCAATCCAGATTTTCTCTTGTTCTCGTCTCCTGCAAAAAGAGTACAAATCGTTCTTGGAAAAAATTCTTTATTAGATCAAATTTTACTTACTCTGTAGTAGCATAATTTCGGAAGATTTTAAATTCAGGTTTACCATTAATGGTATTCATTTTCACAATAAAATATATTGGATTTCCAATTAGTAGCTTGTGAAAATTCAAAATTCACGCACTTGCATACACGACTGCACACAAACGTTGTTAATCACCAACTACCACTTTCTTGCTAGCATGATAACTTGCTGGTATTTCCCGCCATGATATTTCCCGCAATATCTTAGCAGATTACAGTAGAGTGGGGGCAGGAAAGAGATGTTGGGAAGGGTTTATTTATCATAACCTTGCAATATCTCTTACACTTACAGATTACAGAATAATTTATTTAATTTCACTAATTTTAGATTGATCCATATGCCACCCGGAGTATGGATGATTTTACGTTAAAAGATTATTGTCATTGATTGATTGAAAATGTCATTGATTGAATAGCTAAAAATCGATCCCGAAAATCCTCCGACCACAATCGCGAGGACGAAGGACGCCAAGAAACTAAAAAATGTAAAAAAGAAACTCGATTCATACAAATAGGTTGGATGGTAAATCGGCTGGTGATAAATTGAAACAAGTTCGAACCAATCAAGGTGTGAGGCACAAGAAAAGTGCGAGTTACAAAAACTTGTACTGTTGGCGACGCCGACGTCAAATAATGGCAACCGATTTATTTTTTCCCTTTGTACATTTTATGATAAATGTACACAGAGCCGTAGCAAGTTCTTTTGGCGCCTGAAGAAAATTTGAATATATGCGCCCCCCCTCCAAAAGATTCTTATCATTTTGAAAATTTTAAACTATTGTTTATTAGCTTTTCAGAAAGGCAAGTTTTTATTTATTTTAAGATTTATATTTACAGACATCCAAAATTAAATAGTTTAAATGAAAGAGCATCGTGCAAAACATATACAAAGTTGCTTAGAATCATAAATATACTTTTCTCCATTTAATTGCTGCAAATCATCAATAACATCATCAAAATCAACTTCTCCAGCAACTTCATTTTCTATAGATAAAATAACCAAATTTGATAGTCTTTCCTAGCCTTCATTTCAAATAATTCTTTATGAGTCTTGAGTTTGCTAAAGCAAACTCATATCCCGACATATTGGCTCCATTGTTGTAACCTTGACGTCTTGCATCTTAAATATCGAGCTGATCATCTTTTAATTTCTTCATTATATCAGATGCCAACCACTCGCCAATCTTTCCTTCAATAAAAATGAAGTCAATAAAACTTTCTCCTATCTTCACGGCGACTCTACCACTAACTCAGCCACTCGAAAAAATTTTCCAGTGCTACACACTAAAGAACATGCTTATATCTGTCTATTAAAACAATAAAAAGTGTGAACATGATCAAAACAACCCCAATATCGACGTTTGAAAAGTACGGGAAAGTCGCATCGAAGTATGCAGTGGCGTAGCGAGGGGGGGGGGCAAGAGGGGGCATCATGCCCCGGGCGCTACTCACAAAGGGGCGCCAAATGGTCCGCAAAACAAAAAATTGCTGAATAATTTTTTATTTTTATTATAATTGATTTCTGGAAAATATATTTTAAATTTAGTGCCTGTGTAATTTAGTGCTTTTATAATCTCGTATGGAGAAGATGTTTTTCCAAACCTGAGAGTGGCACTTCAAATATTCCTGACTATCTCAGTATCAATTGCTAGCTGCGAACGTTCATTCAGCAAATTAAAATTAATTTTGACATATCTACGATCAACGATGGGACAAGATCGCCTAAGTGACCTAGCATTTTTAAGTGTGGAAAGAGAAAAATTTGAAATGATCAACTTTGATGATATTATTGATAAATTTGCTTCATCAAAAGCAAGGAAAATTTATACATAGTAATTAGTTTTATTAATGTATTATAATCATATTATTAAATATATTACAGTGAGCCAGTAGCGGATACAGAAAAAACTCAAGGGGGGGGCGCTAAAGATATCTTGAGCTACCTTTACTTTTATCGTAATAAAAAAATAATCAAGTCACATGCAAAGTTTAAGAAAGTTTTATTTAAACTGATTATACACATTATACGTGATTATACACGTCAGAGTCGACTGACGAAAGAAACGAACGAATAGCGTGCGGGCTGGCGGCCCCGCAAGGGGGGGGCGCGCGCCCCCCGCGCCCCCCATATGTATCCGCCACTGCAGTGAGCTTTAGACTTCTAATACAGCCACACGTTGGGCTAGCCAAAATATGCTCTGAGCTGTAACCTTTAATAGAGCTTCTCGTTGTGGTGAAATTTTGCAATGTACGGGTGAACGTAAATGTACCCCGTCAATAGAAAAGTTAACGATTTTAAAATAAATCACTGTAAAACCTCGGCTAGATCTTTTATTGAGCATGGACTTACCTTTTCTCAGGTTGAGTTCGTTCCGGCGCCAATATCTACCTAAACTGAAATCAAATTTTGGATCCCGGAACAAGGTTACAAAAATATGCTCCGTTTTAATTTTAAATTGTATTTTATTATCAATTGTTCAAATATTGTTGAATTCAATAAATTCCTTATAATTATTAACAGTTTTATTATTCTAATTAACTATAAACGAATTACCGCACGCGTATGTAAATCTCAAAAATTTTCACTAATTTTTATTAAAATAAAGTTTAATGTAGATTTACCTTAAGAATCTAGGGTATTTCTTGTTGATGGTTCCAAGTACCATATAACTGCGTATTTTTACTTGAGTTATGACCTTCTTTACTGATAATAATTTCAGATTAAGTTTCTTGTGTGAAATTTTACCTCGTGGTGCTTGTGATCAATTTTACCAAAAATATTTGCAATCACTGGATATAACAACCAAATTTACTTTTGGAATCCGTACGTACACTACCTTTACTGATTTTTACACTTTTTCGTTGTAATTCATTAAATTTTTCACTCTTTTTATTAAATTTTTAGGAGGACGCATCAAATTCACCACCATTAAAATCAATCACGTACTAATCTCTCTAAAGGTGCCAATCCACAATGAGAATATCTCATGAAATTTTTGTCTCATGAAATAAAAATGTCATGAAAAATGTAATTTCATTGTGGAAACAGACCTGAGATACGTGATATACTAGAGATACTCTCGTGAAACAATGAATCTCAGAATCTCAGGTCAGTTTCCACAATGAAATTACATTTTTCATGACATTTTTATTTCATGAGACAAAAATTTCATGAGATATTCTCATTGTGGATTGGCACCTTAATTGTTTTTCCAACGCAACCCTTGCAAATCCAAAGCAATTTCGATTATTTTTATTGGTCGAAATAAAAATCAATAATCCAGGTGCGTATCCGGTAAATTTTCAAATTGTAAACTTTTTAATAAATTTTTCTTTATTTCAGATTAAGTTAATTTTCACCATCACCCTTCGTGGTTATTTTGTAAAAGCAATGAAAATGTCTTTTCCATTTATGGTACACTAATTTCGGAACACTGCAGCGTCGTTGTGTAATGTTTTTTACTTATTTTAAATTTAACGTTAACACATTTTTTTATATTATTTAAGCAATTAACAATATTTTGATTTTAAATTACATTTCTTATAACTAAACAATTTGATTTATAATACTAACAAACATTTTATATTAACGGAATTATTAAATTGTTACATTATTAATTATTTTTGTTGACTTGTTCCGTGACTTGTGTTTCACATTAACTGTATGACATTGAACTAAATTTTGGTATCGGACGAAACTTGTCCGTTCGATTTCAATAAGTCTCATGCTAACCTTTTATTAATAAACAAATTTTGAATTGTGACGTGATCATTTCTATTGACGTGGTGGTCAGTGTCAGACACCGCAATATGTATCGCCTTAGAGATAATAAATATTTACTTTTTTATTGTTTTAAAACTGCGTGTTTTTAAAATATTTCTTTATAAATATGTAAAATAAATAATAGGTATCTTTTGAACTAATTCTAGATGATCATATACATTTCAAAATCTAGTCTTGTTTTCTCAACTACATTTTTTGTCTCAAATTTAAAACCTAGCTTGAGCCTGACTTTATTTATTTTACTTTATTTATTTATTAATTTGCGAGTATATTTTACATATAATATTATATGGTTTTCGTATGGGGGGGGGGGGGGGGCGCTAAAAAGGTATTGTGCCCCGGGCACGAGTTAAGCTCGCTACGCCACTGGAAGTATGCGGCAGACCACGGTCGATGTGCATCAGTCGCTCGTGGTCCCTTGAAAATGCGTAAAATTTTTTCGCTCCGATTTGAATTTTTCTTTGAAATTCGGATAGATGGGGGTGTGATTAGTGGATATTAGTAATAAATAAAATCAAAAAATGGAAAATAACCCGTGTATTGCCGAAAAAGTGAAAAAATTAAAATTTTTTTGCCTTCGAATTTTGGGGTGTGCATTCGATAAGGAGGGTAATCCATCGTCAAAACCTACCCTTACGGGGCGCCGCTGCGCTCCGCTCCGCGTTGCACCCCTCCAGGGCGGTTTTGACTCTGGTTACTAGGCTAAACATACGAGAAGCGCCACCCATCAAGAAAACCGGGAGATATGAAACCGGGATGCGAGAGACCCTCGAAATAGCATTAAAAAGTATAGTTGCGGTATGGGGCAGTAAACTATTACACTTCACCCCCAAAAAATCGCCTAAAAACAAACCATAATCGATGTTACATGTACGACAGTCGAGCTGCATCTGCCGGTGCGAAATATTCTAAGTGTTAGGGTCATTCATAGCGCACGGACCGACCACAGAATGAGCGACGCGCTCGGAATCTCGTTAATTTTACCAAATTTTACATGAAAATTAGCTAAGTTCAAATTTGATTTTTTAAAAAGTTTGGACCATATTCACATTTTTTATTATTACAATTTTCTAAAATAAGTGTATTCTTCAGTGTGTAGCAGAAGAAATTTAGTTTCGAGTGGCTGAGTTAGTGGTAGAGTACCCGGATTACCTATTGTTGGTCACTCCAAATAAATTGAAAATTTCCTATTGCAAAGAGGAAGGTTTATATAGTATACTGACATAATTTTCACAAGCGAAGATATAATCAAAATTTTGAGTAAATCGATTTTGAAGTTAGCTAATTTTCATGTAATTCAGTGGTAAAATTAACGAGATTCCCGCGCGTCGCTCATTCTGTGGTCGGTCCGTGCGTAATGAATGACCCTAACACTTAGAGTATTTTGCACCGGCAGATACAGCTCGTCTCTCCTACATGTAACATCGATTATTTTTTGTTTTTACGCGATTTTTTGGGGGTGTAAGATCCCGGTTGCCTTCATCCCGGTGTTCTTGATGGATGGCGCCTTCTCGTATGTTTAGCTCTGCCGCGTAGCGGCGTACGCGATTGAAAAATCACCCGGGGGCCCGGAGGGCCGTATGGTAGGTTTTTTGATGCGCCCAATTGTGGCCGTGCCAGATCCACCCAAAAACGTAATTTGCACCATCAAAACCGGCCGCGGGGCTTTAGCCCCGCAAGGCCTAGGTTTTCCCCATAGTTTTTTATGTTTATTTAGAGACCTTATTCTTAAAATATTTGTGTTCTGAAAAGAACCGTTTTTTTATTCAGTTTTTTTATTCCGTGCTAGCGATGTTATAAGCACGGCAGTAGACTGGTAAATGCGGGACGGGTGACAATGTTCCATCATCGAATTTTAATATTTTTTGGTGACTTTCGGGTAGTTTAATGTTAATAAATGACAGCGGCAACCCTCCTATAGCAGGATAAACCAACTTTTGATAGAGAAAATCGACTTTGAAAGTACATAATTTTACATGTAAACGGGTGGAATCTCACTCATTTTGTTGACGGTACGTGCAAGTTGAACTAGTCTTAGACTTAGCCGTTTGCGGAGAGGCAGTTGCAGCCCGACTCGACTGCATGTAACATCGATTATTTTTTGTTTTTGCGCGCTTTTTTGGGGGTTAAACGTAATAGATAACTGCCGCATACCGCGACTATACTTTTTAATGCATTTTCAAGGGTCCCTAACATCCCGGTTGCATAGATCCCGGTTTTCTTGATCGGTGGCGCCTTCTCGTATGTTTAGCCTAGTAACCAGAGTCAAATCCGCTCTGGAGGGGTGCAGAGCGGAGCGGAGCGGAGCGGCGCCCCGGAAGAGTAGGATTTGACGATGGCTGACCCTCCCTTTCGAATGCACACCCCTAATATTGGAAGGCAAAAAAAATTTAATTTTTTCACTTTTTCGGCAATACACGGGTTATTTTCCATTTTTTTGCGAATATTTATTACTAATATCTACTAATCACACCCCCACCTTCCCGAATTTCCAAAAATATTTCAAATCGGAGCCAAAAAATTTCACCCCATTTCAAGCGACCGGCCGACGATGTGACACATCGACCCGGTGGTACATCAGCGACCCATACTATTTCAACTCGCAGCATCTTTCTTATTTTCACACTTTTTTCGAATTTTTTTTTATGATCACCTCCGCGCCGACAAAAGTTATACATTCGCATCAAAACATTGCCAAAAAGGCCGTGATAAACACAAAATTTTTCGAAATTAAAAGTTGGGGGCGTGTCAATAATTCTTCAAGCCACGCGAAAATTATGCCGGCAGCCTATCCCGGCCATGGGTTATGGTTTTTACTCAATTTTCGGTATTAATTCTTAAAAATCCTCAATTATCCAGCTCTTATTGTGTACCTTAACCCTTTTTTGACCTATATATCAAGGGATAATTTTTTTCGGATATTCCTTGTCACTTGGGCCGTTCACTCTCTCACCCAATAATTCTTCAAGCCACGCGAAAATTATGCCGGCAGCCTATCCCGGCCATGGGTTATGGTTTTTACTCAATTTTCGGTATTAATTCTTAAAAATCCTCAATTATCCACCCCTTATTGTGTACCTTAACCCTTTTTTGACCTATATATCAAGGGATAATTTTTTTCGGAAATTCCTTGTCACCTGGGCCGTTCACTCTCTCACCCGAATGTATAACTTTTGTCGGCGCGGAGGTGATCATAAAAAAAAATTCGAAAAAAGTGTGAAAATAAGAAAGATGCTGCGAGTTGAAATAGTACGGGTCGCTGATGATGTACCACCGGGTCGATGTGTCACAACGTCGGCCGGTCGCTTGAAATGGGGTGAAATTTTTTTGCTCAGATTTTAATTTTTCTTTGAAATTCGGGTAGGGGGGGGGTGTGCTTAGTAGATATTAGTATAAATATTCGCGAAAAAATGGAAAATAAGGCGGTTGTTGCCGAAAAAGTGAAAAAATTAAAAAAATTTTTGCCTTCGGATTTTAGGGGTGTGCATTCGAAAAGGAGGGTAATCCATCGTCAAATCCTACTCCTCCGGGGAGCCGCTCCGCTCCGCTCCGCTCCGCTCCGCTCCGCTCCGCTCCGCTCCGCTCCGCTCTGCACCCCTACGGAGCGGATTTGACTCTGGTTACTAGGCTAAACATACGAGAAGGCGCCACCGATCAAGAACACCGGGATCTATGCAACCGGGATGTGAGAGACCCTTGAAAATGCATTAAAAAGTATAGTCGCGGTATGCGGCAGTTATCTATTACGTTTAACCCCCAAAAAAGCGCGCAAAAACAAAAAATAATCGATGTTACATGCAGTCGAGTCGGGCTGCAACTGCCTCTCCGCAAACGGCTAAGTCTAAGACTAGTTCAACTTGCACGTACCGTCAACAAAATGAGTGAGATTCCACCCGTTTACATGTAAAATTATGTACTTTCAAAGTCGATTTTCTCTATCAAAAGTTGGTTTATCCTGCTATAGGAGGGTTGCCGCTGTCATTTATTAACATTAAACTACCCGAAAGTCACCAAAAAATATTAAAATTCGATGATGGAACATTGTCACCCGTCCCATAAGTACTATATAAACCTTCCTCTTTGCAATAGGAAATTTTCAATTTATTTGGAGTGACCAACAATAGGTAATCCGACCCCTCGGTTTCAACTTTTCTTTTTTTTTATTCTTGACTTTGACGCACATAATATCCTACATTGTATTCTGATAAAAACGTGTTGTAATGAGGTTGCATTTTTGTACAGTATTTTATTTTTACAGATAGTACAGTATTTTTATTTCATGATACGGTTGCGTATCGATATATTGCATACAGGGCGGATTTTAAAGTGCCGCCCGAAAATAAGGTAGACCAATATTTTTAGTATAAAAAATTTGTAAAAGTTTAAAGCCCCCATTGCGATGGCGAGGATGCCATTATTGATTTTGATAAGGTCGATATTGATGACATTATTGAGTTTGTTGATGGTTTTGGTTCAAATTGGCTTTTATTAGGTTTAGATTTATTAAATGGAAGTCGTGCTTGTTTTCCAAATTACAAAATTCACATAATTCATATATATGTTTAATTTTAATTACTTATATGATTTATATCATCTGCTATTTGACAATTTTTTAAATTAATAAATTTTGATTCAATATATAATGTGACCTAAACGTTCATGCCAAATTTTATAATTATTTGCAGTACTCACATTTATTCGACTTCTCAAGTTAACCAAACCAGCAAGTAATTTTTTTAAAAATATACTAAATAAACCATTTGAAGACTTACCGGGTACGGTAACCTATCTGTGGCCACTCCAAATAAATTGCAAATTTCCTATTGCAAAGAGGAAGGTTTATATAGTTTACTGATATTATTTAAACATGCGAAGTTATTATCTAAATTTTGAGTAAATCGAATTTGAACTTTGCAAATTTACATGTAAAATTTAACGAGATTCCGCGCGTGGCTCATTCTGTTGACAGTCCGTGCAGTTTGAATGACTCTAACACTTAGAGTATTTCGCACCGGCATTCGGCTGCAAGACGCCGAGCAGTGTAGACGTGCCACAGTGTCATAGTTAGGGGTGCGCGATTATGGAATTTCATAATCGATTATCGATTATAAAAAATAATCGATTTTTTTCGATTAATCGATTATTAAAAATAATCGATTATTCATAATCGACTACGAGTTCATAATCGATTATGAACTCGTAATCGATTATGAACTTGTAATCGATTATGAACTCATAATCGATTATGGACTCATAATCGATTATGAACCCATAATCGATTATGAATTCATAATCGATTATGGACTCATAATCGATTATGAACCCATAATCGATTATGAATTCATAATCGATTATGAATTCATAATCGATTATGGACTCATAATCGATTATGAACTCATAGTCGATTATGAACGAATAGTCGATTATGAACTTATAACTATAATAGGTAGGGCTATTAAGGGTTACTAAATTACTATATAATTTATTATTTTGCTAATTGTGTTACGGTGGTGCTAATAAGAAGTGTTGTTAAGCACCAGTTGATAACACATTAGGGTCCGGTATCAATCTGTAATAACTTACCTGCGTAGCCGATTATAATGTTACTTACAGGTGTGTTGATGAGAATTTACGACTCCTTCATAAAAACGCTGATTAAATCTGAAGTACCAAATATTTTGTTTTTAAATTTTAACTGAATGTTACTATTGTATTATGCATTATGTAATTAATTTATTGTTAACAATAATCCATCTAAAAGGCTTCTAATTAAAATTCATTTTGTAAAAGTATACACTTTCACTCAAAATATCGGACAAAAAAATTTAAATCCATATTGATGAAAAAGGGTTGCAATCTTTAATTGAAAAGCAAAAAAATATTTTTTAAAAACTATCAAATTTATAAACAAAAATACCTAAAAGTTGAATGGCAAATCCATATTTGGATTCAAAATGGCAAATCCATATTTGGATTCAAAATATGGATTTGCCATTCAACTTTTAGGTATTTTTGTTTATAAATTTGATAGTTTTTAAAAAATATTTTTTTGCTTTTCAATTAAAGATTGAAACCCTTTTTCATCAATATGGATTTAAATTATTTGTCCGATATTTTGAGTGAAAGTGTATACTTTTACAAAATGAATTTTAATTAGAAGCCTTTTAGATGGATTATTGTTAACAATAAATTAATTACATAATGCATAATACAATAGTAACATTCAGTTAAAATTTAAAAACAAAATATTTGGTACTTCAGATTTAATCAGCGTTTTTATGAAGGAGTCGTAAATTCTCATCAACACACCTGTAAGTAACATTATAATCGGCTACGCAGGTAAGTTATTACAGATTGATACCGGACCCTAATGTGTTATCAACTGGTGCTTAACAACACTTCTTATTAGCACCACCGTAACACAATTAGCAAAATAATAAATTATATAGTAATTTAGTAACCCTTAATAGCCCTACCTATTATAGTTATAAGTTCATAATCGACTATGAGTTCATAATCGACTATGAGTTCATAATCGACTATGAGTTCATAATCGATTATGAGTCCATAATCGATTATGAATTCATAATAGCCCTACCTATTATAGTTATAAGTTCATAATCGACTATGAGTTCATAATCGACTATGAGTTCATAATCGACTATGAGTTCATAATCGATTATGAGTCCATAATCGATTATGAATTCATAATCGATTATGAATTCATAATCGATTATGGGTTCATAATCGATTATGAGTCCATAATCGATTATGAATTCATAATCGATTATGGGTTCATAATCGATTACGAGTTCATAATCGATTATGAACTCATAGTCGATTATGAATAACCGATTATTTCAATAATCGATTAATCGATTATTATAAAATATCATAATCGATTATGAAATAATCGATTATTCGAATTACGTAATCGATTAATCGATTATATGCGCACCCCTAGTCATAGTGCTTAAAATTTGTTATTTGCCTTATCCTGTTATTTCTAAAAGTAAGTGTTAAAACTCATTATTAAATATAGTGGTGATACAAAAACAAACGGTTTTTATTAAAACCAATACAAACTATTGCCGCACTGGCTAGTAGTGCATTCAATATCACCCCCGATTTTAATTAACGAAAATTCAGCATTTTACCGCAGAGCAAAATCAATTGCTGAAAAATCACGACTCCGCCATCGCGAGCGATCGGTTAAATATACCAAACTTAGGAAAATCGACCCCGATAGCTCTGAAAACAAACAAAACGAATCTGAAAATATCACCCCGGTAGGTACGATCACACCAACCATGGAGGACCCACCTATCATAACTAATACACCCCCTTCAACCCAACCGACCCTCATAGATCCAGGAATGGACATGGGGGACGATCCACCAATAAACTTACAAGATACAACGCCGCTTGCCGTATATAATCGGTTCGGCATTTTAGCTGATTTACCTGTACAGCATGATCGCACTAATAATCAGGAGTGGACCACCGTTCGCTGCGCACCACGCTCTCGAGTGTCTAATAAACCTTCACCAATCATTCTTACTAAATCAATTGGCGACATACAAAAATTCGTCACAGAAGCCAAACTCACTATAAAAGGGGACATAAGAATTCAACATGTTCGCGGACACTCCTGGATTTATTTAGATACCAATGAAGATCAACAAGCGTTAAAACAAGAATTATTTTCTGGAGGAGTTAAAGGTTACTCCTTTACCCCCTCATATCAAAAAGCTATTAAATTAGTAATGAAGAGCTCACCATATCTTAATGCAGATTATGTAAAGGAACAATTAAAGGAAGTTTACAAGGTTGAAACGCAGAACATCACTCAGATGAAAAATAAACACGGAGATATTACAGGTTCATTCCTAATTTTATTTGCCCCAGGTGTTACCCAACAACAAATAAAAACCATTCGACATGTAGGAGCAGCCATGGCCAGGTTCGAGGAATACAACCGCCAAAACGTCCGACCCCAATGTCACAGGTGCCAGAATTACGGCCATGGCTCTTCAAATTGTAATATTCGGCCGAGATGTGTGAAATGCCTCGGAGACCAC
This sequence comes from Podabrus alpinus, assembly GCA_932274525.1. Classification (NCBI taxonomy): domain Eukaryota; kingdom Metazoa; phylum Arthropoda; class Insecta; order Coleoptera; family Cantharidae; genus Podabrus; species Podabrus alpinus. The sequence goes on from OW026454.1 coordinate 70,063,068, forward strand.
CAAACCTTCAACTGCCAAAGGAAGGATAAGGACGACCAGGTGCGATGCTGCAATTGTAATGGTCAACACGCAGCACAGTGCCCAAGTTATTTAAATTACGTCGCAAAGGTAAGTGCAAACACCCAGCGCCGTGCAAATATCAATAATGCAAATTCAACAAATTTTTCAAATAATATTACAAATTCACCCGCACTTACACGTACAAATTTTCCCCCGTTACCTACTAGACAAACGTACCCTCAATTCAAATCAATAAATTTAGAACAACAAACTTATGCACAAAATTTATCTAATACGAACAATGACGCTCCTCAAGCCACCTGTGTAAACAACCCGACCGGAGACATAAACAATCTTATGAAACTTGCACTCGAAATCCGGCAAATTGTTAACATTCCTCGCCTTATCCAAGTAATGCTTGAAATTAAACAAAGAATGACTGGAGTACATGACATTTTAGAACAAGTTAAAATTATGACAGAAATATGGCGAAATACGAACAGCCTTAAATTCAGCCAATTAAATCAACTAAAAATCATTACTTGGAATGCAGACGGACTACAACCCCGACACAATGAATTAATCTCCTTTGTAAACGAACGAAATCCCGACGTCATCCTTATCCAACAAACCAGATTAAACAAAAGATCCCCTCCCAAAATTCCTAATTATAATTCAGTTAATAATCCTAATGGCATTAATTACGGACTAGTGACTTATATAAAATCAAACATTGACCATTCCACTTCCAACGAATTAACTACAGACACAGCGGAATTACAAACAATTATGATTGGCGGGGTGACGGTAGCTAATTACTACCTCTCCCCGGCGCGTAATCATGACTTAGACGAACTTGACGCAATTTTCAACTTGAGCAATAAAGTTATTCTTGCGGGTGACTTTAACTCAAGGCATCAACACTGGGATAATCCGGTCGGTGATCCTAACGGTAAGCGCCTGTATACCTACATTACCAATAATCCCTTATTTTTGCATCATCCTGACGAACCCACTCATTATCCCCATTGCGATATACAACGCCCCTCCATAATAGACTTTGCAGTAACAAAAAATGTAATAATTCATTCAATTTCATCCCTAAATTATTTAAGTTCAGATCATCTCCCAGTAGAAATAATAGTTGGCTCCTTAAAAGTCCCCCTCCACCCTCCTAAACCGTTAAAGATCACAAACTGGAAAAATCTCGGTGTAGATTTACCAAACATTCCGCTAGTTCATAACATTGTTACGAACGATGACATTGATGAAGCGGTATCCGGCTTCACCGACCGCATAAGGGGCCGTTCATGTATTACGTAAGACGTTTTTTCCTACTTTTAGACTCCCCCCTACCCCCTAGTAAGAAAAAATAAGAAAATTTATACCCCCTCCTCCCTCACTAATCTTACGTAAGTTAAATTATTACCCAATGAGAAGTCAGATAATATATTAAACATTAAAAGTGAAATTAACGAAGATATTATGTTTATTTTATATTAAAAAAAAATGTTATTCACACAAATTACTTTATAGTGTAAGAAAATTGCAAAAAAAATCCAAAATCGGTCTTCTGCGATTTTTCGACGAATTTCGTTAGGTAATTGTATAATAAAAATCGTCCTCTAGGAACCCTGAGCTTCTTACCGAATTCTTCGTTTGCAGTTGAAATTTTTTTATGAAGGAGTGAAAATTATGTTTTTCGGTAAAATATTTTTAAACAAATTTCTATTTCAGCTATATTGTTATATCATATAACTCATTAAAAAAATTAAAAACACTTAAGGCTGCCGTCCTGGCAGTGTTTAATATAATATGGGAAATTTGTCGAGATTGCGGACGCACTAGGTAAAAAAGTATGCACTTTTAGGCAACCATTTTATGATCATCGTAAAGCTAAAACTTGGCCCTTGGATCTGATAAATTTTTAATTCCAATTAGAAATATTGAAATTTTTGCTGTAAAGATGCTCTATTTCACAGGGCAAAAATGTGACCGTGCAATAATTTTTATAATCATTAGATCATTACAGTTATAATTACAAACTTGAAAAGTGTTTCACATCCAGGACAAATGCTTGACCTAATTTGAAAAAAAAATTGGTAGAATTATATGCATTTTTCTAGAAGATACTGCGTCCGAAAATAATAATAATTTTTTCTTGTTTTGAACGATTTTTTGAAATGGTGAGCAGAGTTCTGTTGCATTTCTAACGAAGTTAGTTGGATCTCGGTTAACATAGTTTGTCTATTCTATATCAGAATTACTTCTTACGGTTTATTGTTCATTTGTCTAATGGTATTTTCAATCGCCCACGCTTAGGACGGCAGCCTTAAAATATTTTAACAACATCCTCGAAATCATGAAAAGAAGAGCTTCCTAAAAATGGTCAGGGAGTTCTAATTTTTGGATATTTAAGGTTTGTGGTCCTAATAAAAACTCTGGGTTGGTGACTTCGGAGAGCGCCCGGAAGTGCCGCCATTTAAAAAAAAATGGCGAAAACAAAATGTTTCCTCGCAATATTTCCTTACCAGTTGACTTTAGGACGAAAATGACTTCTATAAATCTTACAGAGAATAAAATTTTCTACAACGTCTATCTAAGTAAGTTATTTTTCTCTAACTAATAAGTCTAATAGTTTGTTGCTGAGCGCCAGCATTGTTAAATAGAGCACATTTTTGAAAATTTCAATGACGTTCGATTTTGACCTGACTTTTTTATAATAAAAATTTTTTTTACATATTTTTTATAATATATAGAGTATATATTCATAGACTTTATCATATAATAGACTCTTAGAGAGAGTAACCAAAAATTATTAAATATGTCTTTTTCAATTCTACTATAAAAACGTTCAGCTTTCCGAATCTCTATAGGAAATTTGTCGATTTCAGGTGAATAAATTCGTGCTACTCCCGAAAATGTGATTTTATTCATTTCTAACGTAAATAATTAATAGTATTGTGTTTCACATTAACATTAATACCAACAGCATCTAAATTAAATTAAATAATTTTCAAATTTTGAAATTTAATTAAAAAAATAAAATCTTACGTAAGAAATTGTCTTGACCCCCCTTCCCCCGAGTAAGAAAAAATAAGATGTCAGCTACCCCCCCCCCCTAAACGTCTTACGTAATACATGAATGGCCCCTAAACAATATTTACAATTCCAACACCACTGACGTTCCTCCCCCTAAACGTAAACTAATCCTTCCTCAAGAAATCCTTGACAAAATTACAAGAAAAAACAAATTACGTAAAATCTTCCAACGCTACAGATACCCTGCCCTAAAATCCCAAATTAATAGCCTTACAAAAGACATCAATCACGCCATCAGCGAAATTAAAACTTCAAACTGAACAAAACATTAAAAACAATTACGCCGCAAAACCTTCGAAAAGCTTGGGCAATTTCGAAGGCGTTAAAAAACAAGACAGATGACGTTTCCTTCCCTACCCTCCAAACCCCTCAAGGTCCTGTCACCACCAAACAAGACAAAGCAAATGCCATTGCGACGGTATATTTGTCTCATCATAATCTCACCGCACACCTGTCTGATCCCGTCACAATTTCTTATGTCCAACAATCCAAAGATTCCCTAAATAACACCATAATCCCCACCCCCGATAAAGACTTAACTTCCCCTAAGGAAGTTAAGCAAATTGTTAAAAAACTAAAAAATCGAGCTCCTGGCTATGACAACATTTCCGCTCTCCTAATTAAAAAATTTCCTAAAAAATTAATCCTACAAATTTATTACATCCTAAACGCCTGCATTAAAAATCAATATTTCCCCTCCGCCTGGAAAAAAGCAGTCGTTATCCCCATCCCTAAGCCTAAAAAGCCAAAATCCGATCCTGCCAGTTACCGCCCCATTAGTCTACTCCCCACACTCTCAAAAATCCTCGAAAAAATCATCCTATTCCGCCTCCAACAATATGACGAAATCCATGACACAATAATTCCGGAGCAGTTTGGTTTTCGAGCAAATCACAGCACGGTCACTCAGCTAGCTTTGCTCGTTGACCAAATTACCCTCAATTATATCATGAAAACCACCACCACGACGGCCACCCTCGACATCGAGAAAGCATTTGATACCATTTGGCATGACGCCCTGCTTCACAAACTTTATATCCGAAATTACCCCATGCATCTAATTAAAATAATCTCCAGCTTTCTCGAAAACCGCTCCTTCCAAGTCCGAGTAATGGATGCCCTCTCCATATCCTTACATATCCCAGCTGGAGTACCGCAAGGCTCCATCCTAGCCCCAACCTTATTTAATTACTACATCAATGACATTCCAAAATTCACACGGACAAAATTATCCCTCTACGCTGACGACACCGCCATTACCTCCGAATCCCGTAAAAAGGATAAATCCATTGACTACCTCCAACGACACGTTCCCGATCTCGAAAATTTTTACGCCACTTGGCGATTAAAAATTAATGAACCCAAATCCACCCTCACCGCATTTTCCAGACAAAGAGACCAAATTACAAACAAACTCACGATTAACGGTACGGACATCACACACACCCCTACGGTTAAATACCTAGGGGTGACCCTTGACGAACGACTTACTTTCAGAACACACTTAAAACTCACTGCACGAAAAGCGCAAGGAGCAATGCATGCGCTTTTCCCATTACTTTCATACAAAAACGGACTTGACCCTAAAATCAGACTGACCATGTACAAACAATTAATCAGACCAATTCTATTATACGCTTCCCCAGTATGGAGCAGGACAGCCCCGACGAACATAAAACTCATTCAAACAATACAAAACAAGTGTCTCCGAGTCATTTCCGGAGCTCCACGCTACACACCTATACACGAATTACACACTTCACATCAAATTCAAACGCTAACACAAGTCATACATAACACAGCCATAAAATTTTTCACACACACGGTAAGGCAAAACCAACACACATCACACCTTGGTACACACACACAAGACACCTTGCCCTTCAGGATCAGACACAAACTTTTACACCATATAATTTTAAATAATAAATAATCAATAACTAGAAATCAAATAATCAGTAATTTAACTAAAAAATTTTTATTATAATTTTATTTTGTAAAGTATCAGTAACTTAATCCTTTTTTGGCTTTTTTTTATCACGGCGCGGGGTTTTTGCACTCTTTTTTACCTCGAGATACCACATCAATTAACCTTCAGATTCAATTATATTCAATTTAATTCGATTAATCCTCTAGGGCAGGGGTGGCCAACAGGTCGATCGCGATCGACCGGTCGATCGCGACTGTTAGTCCAATCGATCGTGGCAAGGCAAAAAATATAAATACGTAGACCAGACTGCGCAACGTAATCACCAACTGCTGCACGCATCATAATATTTATTTATCCTCTATTCTACGCAGTATAGTCTTTTGTTTTCGGTTCGCGATGACCAATAAGAAGGAAGCGTGTGGGACGCGGGGGAGGGGCGGGTGTCAATCCGTCCCGTGTGACGTCTCAGTCAGTCCGTTGACAGTTGACGACAGAGACTACCGGAGTGTCGACAATTACCGATGTAAATCACGATTAGACTCTGTCTAATCGTCACAGAAAAATTGAGAAGATGGTTCAATTCATCAGTTATCCGTTTAATGATTCCATTGATCATAGTGATATCTATGAATTGGCTACAAAATTTGCAGATACATTTCAAATGGAGCAGATGATGTTACAAAACGAAATTATTACTCTGCGCTGCGACATATTTCTAAAAGCAAGGTCATCCTCAGGTCAAGATTTCTGGGCATTGGTTTCCAACGAAAAATATCCAAATTTCAAGAAATGTGTTGAACAACTTCATTCGTGTTTTGGTTCAACATATTTATGTGAGTCAGCATTTTCCTACTTAAAACAAATAAAAAATAAATACCGGTCTCGCTTGACAGACGCTCATACATTGGATTCTTTAAGGTTGGCAATTTCCAACTACAATCCTGATTATGCTAAACTAGTGGAAGATGCTCAGACGCAATGCTCACACTAATATATAGTCAAATAAGTAGTTACTAAGAATAATTTTCACATTTATGTTTTTTCTCTTAACAAAATAAAAAAAACTATATGATTTTGTACTGAACTATGCTGTTTCATTTAAGATTTCAATAAGTATGTAATTGGTAGATCGCACAGGGTTTCGTTAGTAAACAGGAGATCTTGGGTCTAATCAAGTTGGCCACCCCTGCTCTAGGGGATAGGTACGATTCAACAATTCCATGTTTAAATAAATACGTATTTTGTAATAGTTTTGTTACTTTAATTTGTTAATGTGTTTTTGTTATTATTGTAATCAGAATTGTTATGTCAAATATGTATGTAAAGTTTTTAATGTCAATAGAGTACTTTTTGGTTTTTTTTTTGGTTCGCACCGGCAGATGCAGCTCGTCTCTCGTACATGTAAATCGATTATTTTTTGTTTTTACGCGATTTTTTGGGGGTGAAACGTAATAGTTTACTGCCCCATACCGCAACTATACTTTTTAATGCTATTTCGAGGTTCTCTCACATCCCGGTTTCATTTATCCCGGTTTTCTTGATGGGTGGCGCCTTCTCGTATGTTTAGCCTAGTAACCAGAGTCAAAACCGCCCTGGTGGGGTGCAGAGCGGAGCGGAGAGGAGCGGAGCGGCGCGGCGTCCCGAAAGGGTAGGTTTTGAAGATGGATAAACCTCCCTATCGAATGCACACCCCAAAAAGCGAAGAAAAAGTCGCTAAATTTACGTACTTTCAAAGTGATTTTTCTCGAAATTTTATGTATACTTTCGCAAGTGAAATTTTTACAGTATACTCTATAAACCTTCCTCTTTGCTATAGGAAATTTTCAATTTTTTTGGGGTGACCACCCTTAGGTTACCGTCCCCGTATTATGTTTATCCATAAATATAAATAAAAATTTAATTTTACTTACATTTACATATTCTTTTAATTCCTCAATCAGCGCTTTGCAAACTTCTGGAAAAATAACAGAGATCAATTGTTTAGAAATTTTAAATAAATACTGCAAACTTGTACATGAATTTCCAGTCGCTAAAAAACGCCGAGTCAACGCTAATCGTTCTTGGACAGAAAAACATTTTCTAAATTTGGAATCTTTCTTGCTAATTTTAGAACCGATGGCGTTGATTACATATTCGAAATCTTCAGATGACATTCGAACGAGATTGTGAAAATGCCCACTGCTTTCTTGTAGTCTAAATTCAGTCAATAAATTGAAAACATTGTGTGACTGTCGACTTTCATACAATTTTGTAATCCACCATCGTAGATTTTTCTTCTTTTGTACACCGTGCATTACAACGAACGCTGCACTCGCAATAATAACGTTTCGTCTTCTTTCTGCCATTTCTTAATGTGCACTAGACCACAACTTTGCACCCACCTGTAGTATTTGTGTTTTAAGACTCGTTGTCATATATTTTAGTTAGGGGGTGTTTTGGCGTTAAAACGCCACGCCTGCCGAACTTGTGGTGAGTTTATCTATATATCAGCCGCCCACTTTGGACGCACAACTTGCGACAGCGCTGATCGATGCCTCAGTTGATCCGCTAGTGCTTATTTGGCAAGCCCTATGCACACGGGTTCTGTATATCTACAGGATCTTTCCGTATCAGCTATTGAGACGCGCCGTGTCGGGGTTGAGGCGTCCCATCATTTAGGACCAGTCCCTATTAAATTCGGACGAACCTGTTGTGAGATAAAGAAAAACAACTCCTTGGCAACAAAAGAATCATTAATTTCCTGTTGGTCAGTTCTTATGAAAACTTAAAATGGAGTTCACTTATGACGTTTTCACAAATTATAGATGCATGCGAACTCAAACGAACTATGGCAGAAACTGAAGTCTGCTGCGTGTACCTACTGAAATTTCTTAACGAAGTTCGCTAGGTGTAAAAGCGTAGGTATAGATGGGGGAACATTCATAATGTAACGCATTTGATCGCTTATCAGAAATTCGAAAATGAAAATTTAAACAACATACAAGGCAAGTCAAAAGTGACCGTTAAAAAATAGCAATAATTATTATAACTGCAATAAAAAAATTACTCATTGCCTTAAGATTTATTAGATTATACTTACGTAGTCAGCTGAATTGCATACGTGCATTATAAATTAACGCAATTTGGCACTCTTTTTGACATGTCAGGAAACACGATTTCCATTGTCAAAATCGTGCAAAATTGTTATCGCTAATTTCTAATGCGTTTATGCGATTGCTAATGAAAATATTTTTTGGTAAAATTTTATTGTCAAAATTCTGGCATGTATAATTTGTTCATGGTTATTTGAGAGAGCGATATTTGAGAAATAGGACTATTTTAGGGCACCTTCCATTTTAATAGGAATTCCATGAATTATTTATAAAACTGCGATTGCCTATTTTGGATTGAAAACTGCCTCTAATAAATAGAATTTTCGCCATCTACCGTTAAAATGTGCCTAATAAAATGCGATGAGCGCTGATAACTTTAAAATTAAAAAATTTTTAATTTTTCTCGGCACCTGGGTCTGGAATACTGATGAACCTATGTCCACAGAATGTCAGCTCTTCAGGTGGTCCACAATCGTGAGTGAGTGAGCCAGCTACCTTTAACATTTAAGATCATACAGTGTACCGAATAGAGCCGTCAAGAATAAGAAAACTAGTAATGCTCCGAGGCTCAGACGGAGTACCAGCCCTTATGCTGAAAGAGATCTATGACACCCGCCCCGAAATTCTCCTCAAAAACCTCGTACAGACCAATTTGCCTAATTGACCATATAGGAAAACTGTTTGAAGAAATAATTGAGTTGGGCGATTTGGCAGAGAACTAGTTCGACTTCCGAAAGGGTAGATAAACGCTTGACAAAAAAAGAATGGGTAGAACTTCATTATCTAAATAAATTAAGATGTATTGAAGTTGATAACAGTGGCAGTGGAACAGGCATTCTTTTCATTTGAAGGAGAATATTTAGAAGGTACCTGACTGCCATGGGATCCCGAAATTGTCTTATCAGATATTTTTATATGGATGAATACGAATGCCAACTGGTGATTGAACCCAACAAATTTAAAGATGAGGTCAAACTTTTGAAAAGATCCGTAGATTATGTGATGTACATATGGAAAGTGAATTTTTAACGTTCCTAAATAATAAGAGAAACGAAAACATTCAGTTTACGAGCAAATATGAAAACTACGAAAGGGATTAACATCATGTAATGTATTGTCAAAAATAACGACTGTAACGTAGGGGTTATTAAGAAAATGACTAAAAGCTGGAAGGAAAGCAATGTCAAGAACAAAAGGATGGATGCAAATATGAGAGACGGAAATAATTAGATCTCATATCTTCAAATTAAATTACACGAATACTTATTGGAAAGTACAAAATTCGAACATCATTAAGCAAAATTATCTTGTTAACCCAAACAATCGCACACACAGCGTTTGTTATTTATCATCAAGAATTTATTATTTTGTTTATTCGCTTGGTATCAAAATGATATACACCGCTTAGATATTTCTTATTTAAAAATTTTATCTTCTTCAAATGTAGCCGACATCGGTAGCTGCATTCGTAAATAAATAATTTTTATTTTGTTTATGAAAATATTACAATAACAACTGCCGATATGATAAGCTAGTCTGAATTTTAACAAAAGATATTTTTTGGTGTCATTGGTCAATTATTTCAATTTTCAATTATTTGCACAGCCAGGGTTCGAATCCAAGTTGAGAAACATATTTTTCAGCATACCATCTTCCTAAAAAGCTATTAAAATATTTTCTGAAAGATTAATATGAAAATAATTAAATTTTAAAAATCAATATAAATGCATACATTCTTGAAACAAAACCAAAAATTTTAATAAAATTCAGAATAATGAAATATTATGAATTAAAAAAGGAGGAAAACAATCAAATAACAAAACCAAATAATATTATGTATGATACTAAGCGTAATGACCCTAGCAGTTATAAACGCAACTCTCAAATAAAAAAAAAATAAAAAAAAGGGGGGGAAAATGTAACTTAAATGAAAAGTTAGAAAAAGCGATAGCATACGAAATCGATGTTTCGGAATTATTATTCCATCATCAGGCATGCATAATAATCAAGAAATATACAAATTAAAAATAAAAAGTAGAAATAAGCAGGGAATAGAAAAAAATCGCATAAACTTGTTAGAAATGTGTGGTGCTTTTGTCAAAAAATTCATTTTTTACGAATACTCGCCAGTCAATTCCGGAAGCTGTTTTTAATGAATTATCTTATCCTCTTTGGGATCTACAATGAACCCCGAGAGACTTATTATGATTTTAATATTTAAGAAATATTTACGAGGAAAGAGGTTTGCTGACGATGATCTCATGCAGATGAAGCCCATTTTGACGAATGTTTTTAATGGCATAATGAAATCAATTTCAAGAAGTATAAATTGCACTGATGTTCTTGTTTATGTCATTGTTCTTGTCGCCCCAACCAAATCGGTTGGTGTGTAAGCACTATCACTTCGGTTTTTGAAGGATTCGTCGAAGAAATGTTTTTTATTTATGTAAACAAAATGATGGAAATTATATTTGCAAAACATATTATATTAATTCGGATTTTCATCGTTCTTTTACGTATACATATTCAAATGTGGGTACTATTACTATAAGCTCCTATTTTTACTTACCCATTTTTAGTTGTTGAAGTTTCGTGGAGTGTTTGGTCGAGTGTTTAATCATTTCGCAGTTTGGTATCGCAACACGGATTGTTATATGAGACTTCTTAAAGCCGTTCTTCAAGGTTACTTCAAAATGAACTCCAATAGTGATTTTTCAAACATTTTGGAAAAAGAACAAACCGAGTACCAAGTTTTCCGGAGATTTTATGACTGGTAAATAATTTTTTTTTGTTTTCAAATTTTTTAAAATTCCAAAAAATACATTTTAAAACAATGCATTTTGACGGAAAATTTTCTATCTATTAAACGGTTTAAGTTCCAAAAAAATGTGAAAATCGTGGTCATGGGAAAGCTTTTCATAGAAAATTCTCACATATAGGCAGGTGCCATGGTGGAAGATACATATTAGCAATAGATCAAGGGGTTACCCGACTAGGAAATTAATGACAATTCAATTCAATTCTTCAATTCCAATCTAATTCAAAATTCAAGTAATTATTCATTAAATTACATTCACTGCAAATAATTCGGTTTAATTCAATAAAATTCCATTCAAATTCAGTAAAATTTTATTACTTCATTCAATTCGGTAAAATTTTATTATTTCAATTCGTATCAATTCATTTCTATCCAATTCAATTTAATACTAATCCAGTTGATCAATTTTTAAATTTCGAATGAAATCTTTGGTGACGATCGGTGCTTACTCTACTCAAATGATTTCCCCTATTTCCTAGTATTATGGTTACAAAATTTGATTTCATGTTATCAACTTTATTGCTGTTGTAAGTTTTTACTGAAAATGGACCATTAAATAATTGACCGAATTTTTTTAAGTCATCCACATCCACGTTATTTACATTGGTTAATTCTTCAAACTCTTCCTCTAGTATGTTATCAGATATCCCATCTAACTCATTTTCATTAAACACTCAGGAAGAAATCATTCCTTTCTAAATAAATCGACTAAAACGTATACAATTTTCTAAAACTTACTTAAAAGTATAGAATTTTGGGACACTGTAAATTTTAATCATAAAAGTAAGTACAATTTATTTGTTTCGGATGGTAAACAAATTTTGTGTGTCGAAAAAAGAATTTTCAACGAAATAAAGAAAACATGAATGTGTGGAACAATGAAACACGATGGCACTTCAGATTTAGCTTGGCCGCACATCTCGCGGATTTTTTTTATCTACGAGTATGATCCATTTAACTAGTTATAAATTATAAAATACTAAACTATATGTTAGAATTTCATTCATATAACATATGAATTTTTGAAAAACAGAATAAACGAAGAACACAAAAATAGGAATTCCAATCATCGATGCTTTTTTTTGATATTTCAATTTTTTTGAAATTTCGCGTAACTATGGCCTTCTTAATGAAGGAAAACTATTTTATGTCAGTTACATTAATTTAGTTTTACCATATTTAACCAATTTTGATATTAAAACTTTATTTAAAAAAATTATTATTATTTTTTTTTTAAATAACTTTTTAAAAACCAGAATAAAAATACACAAATAGCTTTAACGATCATGAACTAATGAGAGGATTTAAGAAATACATCGATATCCATAAAATAATATCCAAATATGAAAAAAATATTGTTTATGATGTCTACGACTAATTTATGACTCGAGTGTTGTTGTGAGTTAAATCATGCTCAAATTTTTCTTTACGATAAAATTTCTTGTCAAAACTGTCGCCATATCCTAAAATTGCCCCTATTAAAAAAAATTTACTGTAAAAAGCCCTGCAATACCATAAATAATTAAAAAAGAAAATAATTCTTATTTTAAACACGCTTTTATAAAAATTGGCACTGAAAAAATTCGCCGGTCGTGGTGGGCGCAATTCTTACCATTAGCCCATAGTCAAAAATATTTTTGAGCCTAATAAAATATTGTTTAGTTTATGCATAAATTTCGAAAGAGGCTCTTTGTGATAAAAAGCAACAACCTATTCAAAAATGTTCCTGAAACTTTTGAAGCAGAAGCTTATTTTTTAATTGGCATGAAATTAATTTCAAGAAGCAAAAAATGAAATTTTGTAAACAAATAAAAATTAAATTTTGAAAGAAAAAGGATGTTTAGCTCTTGGTTAGGCCAAATACACAAAGAACTCCTCTGGTACGTGGGTATACTGCAAAATAAGCAGTTGTATCACGCGAATCTAATTTTTCTGGAAGAGACCATAATCGTTCTATTTATTAAAAAAAATTATTAGGAGCATAAATAATTAGGAACATATTATTTCGGATATCGATCGTTCTTTTCCGTTTATCCAAATGGGGATTACTTCACCAATTTTTACCATTGTTAGTTTCGCGGAGTTGTCAGTGTGCAATAAGAGTTATCTCGAAGTTTGATAACTTAACACTGATTGTTATCAAAAACTAAAAGTGTGCCTTCAAGGTTACTTCGAAATGAACCCCAATAATAATTATGCAAAGTGTTTTTTAAATGAACAAAGCGAAAACGAGGTTTTCCGCAGATTTTATGACTGGTAAATAAAATTTTTTATTTTTCAAAATATTTGTAGTAGATAAAATCTTTTGAAATTCTATAAAATACTTTTGAAAACAATGTCTTTTAGCGTAAAATTTTGTATTTGGTTGTTTAATGGGTTTAAATTTCGAAAAAATGTGATGGTGAAAATCATGGTCATAAGGAAAGCTTTTCATAGAAAATTCTCAGATACAGATAGTTGCCATGTTAACCCTGAAACAGCAACTTAATTTTTGTAACGTGTCCTGCACACTGGGGTTTTAGAGACCCCACCATTCTTTCAATTTCCAAAATTTCGGCAATTTTTTGGCGAAGCGATGTACGTCAAGTTGTTTTCTTTTTGTATTTGTCTTTATTTTATCAGGTTCTGCCTAACAATTCCTATATTATGGCAAAAATTTTGTACCCCTTCGTAACAACTAACTTGAAGTTTATTGTTTTTAACTCCATCAACATCGTTTCAAATTTAACTTCTTCAAAGAAATCGTGTTTCAAAAATTTTATTGTTATAAATCACTAATTTATTATTGACCATAAATAAAGCTAAAACAATTAACTTGGAGTTTATTTGTTTTATTCTACATATTTACGACGAATTGTTTAGGATTGGTGACTGATTTATTAGGAAACGTGAAAATACAGCATTTGAGTATCGGCAAATTTAAAAATTTATCAAAATTACTTTTTTTTTAATGAAGTCTTTCTAAAACTCCCTTTGATATAAATCAGAAATTATTTGGCAATAAACAAAGATAATATTACATTAAACTAATTTAATGTTGACTTTTAAAAATATACGTAAACTGCACACTGGAGTCGGAGATCCCCATATAAATTTATTTTCTTTTGTTGTACTTCGCTCAATGACTAAAAGGCACCAACGGATATGCACACTTACTAAGATAACTATGAACTTAATTTACAAGAATGGCATTTCCAAAAAAAGCATTACAGCGCATGTGGCATTAATTAATATGAGGTTGGGGTTTCTGAGACCCCAGTGTACCGTTTCAGGGTTAATTAATCTGACCTTGTTTATTTAAAGCTTGATCTTCATCCTTATTATTAAATTTTCTTGTGTTAACCTTTTTTTTGAAAAGTGATGTAATTATAAACCTTTTAAAGTGATTAAATCCTATTCATTTTCTCGCGTGTCATTAATTGATCGCCTGTGGTTTTTATTTTGTTAAAATTTCCTTTTTTTAATTTTAATCCAGTGAAATCTCTTTACAATTTGAAAGGATGCATATAATTAATTAATAGATTACAACAATAACAAATAAACCCCACACAAATAAAAATAACAATAATCAATACGAACTAAGTAATTACAAAAATTAGTGAAGAACAGGTCCTGGACCTGCATTAAGAGGGAGACTTAATAAAATTAAAAAAATATTTAATGGTAGATAATCCTATCATTACCTCAAGCAGAAATATTTTCACACACATTTTTGTCATTGACAATAATTACAAGAAATCACCTTAAATTGTTGATAAGCAAAATTATCTTGTTTTCCCAAACAATCACACACTCATACGTTTATTGCCGGTTTATTGTTTATCATCAAGAATTTATTATTTTGCTTATTCGCTTGGTATCAAAATGATATACACGGCCTAGATATTTGTTATTTAAAAATTTTATCTTTTTCAAACATAGCCGTCATCGGTAGCTGCATTTCAAATTAATAATTTTTATTTTGTTTATGATACCTCACGAAAAAATTACAATAGCAGCTCCTGATAAGCTGGTATGAATATTATCAAAAGATATTAATTTTATGGTGTCATTCGTCAACTATTTTGTAAGACGGTTTGGTAGCAGTCTTAGAATTAGTCACGGAATAACAAAGTTTCGCGGTACATAAACTAACACGTCAGCACTCGGTTGCAGAAGCGCGCGTCACACCTAAAATACGCCAGGGTTCGAATCCAAGTTGAGGAACATATTTTTTAGCATATCATCTACCTAAAATGCTATTAAAATATTTTCTGAAAGACTAATATTAAAATAATTAAATTTTAAATATCAATACAAATGCATACTACATTCTTGAACCAAACCAAAAATTTTAATAAAATTCAGAATGATTGAAATATTATGAATTTACAAAGGGGGGAGGATAACTTGAATGAAAAGTTAGAAAATGCAATTGCATACGACATCGATGTTCCGGAATAAATTTTTATTCCATCATCAAAAAATTTGAATTTTTGAAGACCTATCGGTTAGTCAGTATATAATCATCTTTTTATGCAAACAAAATGATAGAAATTATTTGCAAA
This sequence comes from Podabrus alpinus, assembly GCA_932274525.1. NCBI lineage: Eukaryota > Metazoa > Arthropoda > Insecta > Coleoptera > Cantharidae > Podabrus > Podabrus alpinus. The sequence goes on from OW026454.1 coordinate 70,078,557, forward strand.
ACATATTATATTAATTCGGTTCTATATCGTTCCTTTCCGTATATTCAAATGTGGGAACTACTGTTGCACCTACATACGCATTTTTACAATTTTTAGTTGCTGAAGTTTTGTAGAGTGGTCGGTTCGCAATAGTGTAATAATCTCATAGTTTGATATCACAACGCGGATTGTTGCCAAAAACCCAAAGTGTGCTTTCAAGGATACTTCAAAATGAACCCCAATAATAATTACTCGAAGTCTTTTTTAAATGAACAAAGCGAGTACCAGATTTTCCGGAGATTTTATGACAGGTAAATAAAAGTTTTTTATTTTTTAAAATGTTGATAGATAAATTTTTTTTGAAATTCCATAAAATGCTTTTGAAAACGATGTCTTTTAACGGAAAATTTTGTATTGAATTGTGTAAAGGGTTTAAATTTCGAAAAAATTTGAGGGTGAAAATCATGGTCATAGGAGAGCTTTTCACAGAAAATTCCTACGCGTGTCCAGTCAAAATACTAGACTCGGAAATAATAAAACTTTCAGTATTAGCTTATTTGATTTTGTATTAGTAACAACTTCTGAAAACCCATGCACCGTTCCCGGAGGGGGTGCTTCACCCTTAAAACCACCCCTAAAGGTACCAGTGTTCAGTTTTTCGCTTATAACTTATTAGTCAAAATGATTTCATATAAAATACTAATAAATCATATAGTATACTAGTATATTTCACTTTAAATGGAATTAAAAAAAGTCATAGCATCAAATTACGTTGATATAAAAACGTACAAACTATGCGACGAAATATAATATAGAGATAAGATAACGTATATAACAAGATAACGAATGCATTGCTAAAGGCACGTATTCAGGAAATTGTAAAACTTTTAAATTGAAAGAATAAAATACAAGAACTCAAAATAAAATAGTATAGCACAAAGTGTACCTAACTCCTACACTGTATAGCAATTACTGTGCACCTGTCTTATCGCAATAATTTGCATAGTTTTACAATGGTTGTACGTTCTTATATGAAAGTGATATGATTCTATATGACTTTTTTTAATTCCAATTAAAGTGAAATATACTATACATAATATAAAATTAATTACAACAAAAATTAAAAATACCAAAAATACAAAAACACATTTCTTAACAAATCTGTATTTTAAAATTAAATTAGTAATGAATATTATTTCCTTTGTTTTTCAGCATTTCAATATGTACAAAATACATAATATCCAACAAATTCGATTTTTTTAATAAAAACAAATTGCAGCCCAAATCATCGCTGTTCCACCACCAAAGTTTCTACTTATATTTCATTTTTCTTTTTCTTTAGGATAAAATTTAAAACCATTGGATCCATCGAGATTAAACCTTTTTTCGTCGAAAAATATTACATTTCTCCACTTTTCTTCCATGATGATACCTGATCTTCAGCAAATTTTATTTAATCGTTTTTATGACGAGTGCTTAAGGGAGGTTTTAAAAAAATTCCATTTAGAACGATTTGTATCCTGCAAAATTTGTTGAATTCGTCGATTGGTGATATTAAGGTTTAATTCACTTTTAATTATTGATGCAGATCCTTCACGCTCCTTCCTGTTCATCTTAGAATTTTTTTTGTCGGTACCCCATTAGAAGATTATGTAACACGTCTTCATTATTGGCTTGTCTGGAATTCGTTCTGCTATGATAAGTCCTCGCACGTTTAAAAAATTTCGCTGTAGTAGTTCAATACTGTAACAAGTCAAAAAAGTGAATTTTTCTAATTATTGTTGTTTTTGATTCCTTATATCCTTATATCTACTTTTAGCAGTGCAATACTGCGACATAACAAAATAAAATAACTTAATAAACTAATTTTACGCTTTTAACTGATTAAATTTCCTTTAAATAATTTATATCGCTATTATTCTAAACTTTAAAAATGTGTATTTTTACTTTTCTACTTGTTACAGTATTGAACTACTACAGCGATTTGTTGTTGCTTCCAAAGATTCTTCAGAAAACAATCCAATAAATTCTGAAATTTCTTCTATAATACCCGTTCCATGAAAAAGTAGGCACTACACTTGAAGGCATAGGAAACGAGGGATAAAATCTTACATTTCGCTATGTCAAGAGCATAAATTCCAAATTGTTTAATGTTGATTTGTTGTCCGAAAGTTATAACCTGTAATATTACAGCAAATCTTTTTATATTATGGTTTTCACTAATTCCGGTAATTTTGGAAACTATAAAAATTTTCGGAAAACTTTCTTCCTGTGTTGCCATTATTAGTATTACAATGGTAGTACCATATCCACAGCAATTTGTTTCTTTAGTTTCAGGGTTAAAAATATTCTTAATAAATTTTATAAATAAACTTTTGCTTCTACGACACTTTTGCCACTTATTTCTATAAGGTCCAATAAGTAATTTGGAAATTTATTTTTAACAACAAATAATAAATTGTTTATTGGAATAATTTTTCCATTTTCTTAAGAAAATAATTACAAAATAAAGGCGCACTTATGTCTTATATGGCTACACTATCACTAGGTCCGTTTAAAACCAATCTTACAATGACATTTATTACAACGTAGAATTACGAATTTATGGTATTGTTGACAAATTTGGTCTGCACATTTCTTATTTTCTTACAATAATTATTGTACTGAAAACCTTACTTTTTTGACCCGACAAAAGCTTCTAGTAATAATCTTAGAATTTACATCTAAAATGGGATTTATTATTTTACTACCCTACTTCCGTTTAGAGTAGTCTATAATAAATAACATTAAGGGGGTATTACGTTTTTTCGCGTATAAATCTAGGCAATTTTCAGGATTTTTTTTAGAAAAATGAAACAACATAGAAATTTTTCTGTTATGGTGGGATATTTATTATATTTATATTGAATACACAATTGTGAATTTTTCATATAAAAATAATAAAAATTTGTGCTGCTACAGCCTCCTGAACGTAAGTCTATTAAAAAGGTGGTGGGCATTCTCAGGTCCTTTGTATTTGTTCCGTATTTGTCCATAATTAAAAAACAAAAGAATTTCGTATTCAGCAGAGTTGTCGCTATCGTCCGAACTACGACCATAAAGAAAAATTACAGAGGAAATGGCAGCGTTTAAAAAAAAAATTGAAATTTTCAACTTTTTTTTTCAAGTTGAAACCACAAAAGAGGACCTAAATTTTGTAGGAATGCATTTCTTTTAGTTCAGATGATAGAGAATTTTATATAAAATCGAATGCCGCAAGATTCAATTGAATCGGATTATTATTTTTTGAGATAGAATGCCCACCATCTAAAGAAATGTCATTCGGAGAAAAACGCATTTAAAATTATGCGATAAGGTTCTTGTAGTTCAGGTTTCCCATATACGAATTTGCAACTGCGTTATTATAAACCCTCATAACTTACTCATCATTTAAGTTTTCCACGAAATTCTTTCACTAACATGTGCTAGAAAGATTTCAGATTAATAATCCATAAAAAAAAAATAAAACGTATTTTTTGAAGTGAAAAAACCGTAATACCCCCTTAACGTCATATACAAATGGTTATACAAAAATATGCCCTAAAAATACGTAAATACAGTCGAGTCGCGAAATAGTAAATTAAATATGGCAAAGACCTTTCACTTTTTCGGGGTTGTTCACTATTTCGGTACTTACAAAATTTACACTAAAATTACATTTTGAAAATGAAAGCTTTATTTTAAAGAATACTTATACAAACATAATTACAATACAGGTAGGAAAAATGATGCTATTTTTGATTGTACTTGTCTTTTATTTAATTTCTTCTTCTTCTACTAGTTTTATTAAGAAGTCTCCCTCTTAGTATAGGTCCAGGACCTATTCTTTACTAATTTTTGTAATTAGTTCTGTGAGAATTTTTGATTTTTACATCTCAGCTAGCTTGCGAGGCTTGCCTTTCAATGTGCCTGCACCCTGTTTTTTATTGTTATGTCGGAGTCGAACCGGGCAGCCCTACGTTAACAGTTGATCGCGCTAACTATCAGGCCATGACCGTCGTCTTATTTAATTTAAATCTTAATATTTTTTGCCTTAAATTATGTAAATTAAGCAAAGTTGATATTTCAACTTCTATGTACTGCATTTTCTTCACTCCACTGAATAACATGATACATAATCTTTCCTTACTACTCTAATGAGAAGCAGTTTGGAAAAGATAATGTCCACGCAGAAGGATAACCTCCTACTTTAAATTTGCGTGGGGCCCTGGTGGTCGATATAAACTAGCTCGTTTATTGCGGCGGCGAGAGTCGTGGATCGTGTGAAAGAAACGCCCCGGAGAAATCAAGGAAACAACTTTGCTAACACAACACAATTAAAATGGACAATTGGATGTTAATTGTCAGAAGGCAAAAAAAAAGATATAAACGATATCGGATGTAAATAGGTGTTAGCCAACCAGAATAAGTACAGTGGCAACGACACTGCCACCGAGAATCACCCCCAAAAACAAACCAAAGGCACGTTCGAATGGTTAAATAAAAATCCCACAAGAAGGTGGGACCATATCGAACTCCCTACGATAAAACAAATGGTAGCAACCTCGATGAAATGCCGCACCCTGTATATGGGTCGGACATCGCAGCCTTTCATAAAAAATAAACATAAAGCAAAATAAACACACAAAAAAATGTTTAACATAGAATTTCAAATATGAGATTTGAACCCATGTCAAACGCTTAGGAATTTCAAAGTCATTGCATTTGACCAACGCCGGTTGATGTTACCTATTGAAATTTAAATGCACAAATAAAACTCAATTAATAATACCTACATAATTAAATAATATAATTAATTAAAATAATCATCAAAAGTAAAGTGCAAACACTTGGTACTCCATCCCACAAATGCGAAAGTGCGAGATTAGATATTATATCTCACCGTGCAGAAAACGAAAAATACGGCGTATCAACTATCTCGGCCAACATTCGAATAAAAAAATATGCAAGACAATGAAAACCTCTGTAATAAAAATATCACATAAAAAATAAGACAGCCAAGGGTTAATTAAAACGCAATCGAACTCCTGATGTTCGGAGGAAAAAATTGGCCAAGTCGAGTAATGCATTTCCCTGTGAAGCAATCAGTTCAAATTATAAAAACTTACCGAACTGAGAAAAAAAATATCCCTCCAGAAAAATATGGACAGGGTGGTCCGACAAAAAGATAACGACCTGGAATACATCCACAATTCTGCAAACACGAATGTGAAAAATCCCCATAGTAATGGGTTGGAGCGCAAGCCATCCAAAACAATTCATGATGCTGAAAGGGACCCCTCACAAAATCGCCACCATATTTTGTCAAAATTAGAACCAAAATTGTTATCACTTCACATAGAAAACACAAAACGTCGACCGCTCGGTACGAGCGCTAACCCAAGAAGACCTTATCATTGCATGCGCGAGTCCAATATCCGTCAAACACGCTCGCTATACAGGGTGCTACGAAATATGTTGCTAGTTGGAAAAAAGTTGAATTTTAAATAAATTCAACGCTGTTACGAAAGTGCAAAAATTTCGTGACAAACATCATTTAAAGATGTCAATGCATGATTTGAGGGGGTTAAAGCCATAATAGTGGTGTAAGTCACAATTTTGTAAAAATTTTGTAAAATTGCCATTCAATAAATTGACTTTTAAAGATATATGCCTACAATATATAACTCAAATTTTGCAAAAATATGACTTACACCACTATGGCTTTAACCCCCTCATTTATTGAAATAAGTTTATCATTAAAAGTAAAAGAAACCATCTCATCCTCGTCTTCCTTTTCTGATTCAGAATCGATCTGAATTTCGTTCTCTGTATAATATTCGTAAATTCTCAATCTTTGGAGGAAGTCCCTATAAATTTTGTCATTCAAACTGCACGATTTAGTACGCAGTTCGCTGTATCGGGGTTACCGTTGTTCATTATATTGGAGTCCCATATACACTCAATGTTAAAATTTTTGTGTTCACTATTTCCGGTAGTTCACTATATACGGTATTCACTATTTCGCGACTCGACTGTATGTTCAAAATTTCAAAACTTATATTGTATATTTCTTGCTCGTGAGAGCGCATAGGTGTAACAAGGGGAAGCCCAATAAAGGATATTGGCGATCAAGATCCCAATTTTTTTGGTGATTCTAAAAGCCAAAAAAATTATGCCGGTGTTTGGATTTGTTCCAATGTTACCTACTTGGTTTTTGAATTATGAATTTTTGAAAATAGGATAATTCCATCTCAATTGGGATCTTGGTACACACCATCGTAGTAAGAAATAAAAAATACAAATTTAAGGATTTGTCCAAAAGGGCATTTATTTCCTTGTTTTAGCCCTTCAAAAAGTAAAAAGTTAGTGTGTAGACTTGTAGGAAAACGACTGTAACTTCATCCACAGTAGTCTAAATTTAAAAATAAAAAATGTTCTGGAAAGGTAAATGAACATTCTATTCAAATATTCAACTACATTTTAAGTTTTATTAATTTTCTAATATTAACCCTATTTCAACCCCAATTTATGAAAGAGTCGTTTTTTTATTCATTTTTTTTTGCTGTTTTTGTGCAATTGTGCTGAACATGCGTACCAAATTTGATCATGGGATGAGCATGGGTTTGCTTACTAAAAATAAATTACGTATAGAAAGAGACGGTCAAAAACAAGGAAACTAATACCCTTTTGGACAAATCCTTAAATTTGTATTTTTTATTTCTTACTAAGATGGTGTGTACGAAGTTTTGGAATAGCCCTATTTTAAAAAATTCTTGAAGATTAGCACTTATAAATACGTTATAAAATTTAGTTTCATACCGTACACAGGTTTAAAAATGACAACTGGTCATAAATTTTATTTCTAATCACAATTTGCCTATTCTGATGCACTGTGCGGAATAAAATCCGAAGATCTAGGTCGCCATTCTCTTGTTCCCCTCCGAGCAATTCATTGGTTGGTAAATACTTGATTTAATTCACAAACGATCGCTGCCAAGTAGGGTGGAGCTTCGTCTTGCTATGCTGGTATCATATCGTATTGGACAGATTTGGATCTTCATCATTTGGGTTTAGCATTTAGCACCGCAAATATAGGAACTAATTCGCATCTTAAAAAGTCAGGATATATTTCACCTGTTAATGTACTCTCAAAGAAAAATGGGCCCAATAAACGGTTACCTACAATAGCAGCCCAAACGTTAAGTTTTTGTGGAAACTGGCTTTGAGTTTCCATTTTTCAGTGGGGTCGACAGGAGACCAAAATGTCTACAGTTTTGCTTATTAACTGTGCGTTTCCCTTGTTATCGGCATTTTTGAGATTTCTTACGATTCCGGATTTAGAGTCCGGTCTTATATGCGTTAGAACACATCAATACGAGTTATAAGTTTTTTTTATAAGCTGTTAAAATTAGTCAATATATGCGGTAATATTACTGCAAAATTTAAATTTTTAATATTGTTTACTACATATTACATATTTATGTAGAAATACAGTATATAAAATTATTAATTTATGATTCCGCAGGAATATAATTTATTGAAATTAATGTCTGCAAACTTTATAGATCGGGCCAAGATTAGTCCAATAAATAAGGGACAATAAAAATTTTAATTTATTGATTTAAAATATTTTAGACGTGCTTATGATTTTCTTGAAATTCAACATGTGGCAACTTAACGAACGGGTCCACAAAATGTGTAGTCATAAATAAATGTATCTGACACGGACGGATTTTGTACATAATTAATTTTTTACCATTAAGTTTATTTAAAAAAATTTTATATGCGGTAAAAATCTAAAATACTAAATCATATTATGCGCAATAAAAGTTCACATTTTGCTTTGTTTCAATTAGAAAACCAACGATTAATTTAAACCTTAACTATAATAAAAAAATAACATGTAAAATATACAAAGTGGCTATCATAAGTTAAAAAAGGTAATTAAAATTAACAATGCGCCGAATGTGCCTTAAGACACTCAGACGTTTAAAAAAATTTAGAATATTAAAAAGGGTAATTTATGGGTAAAATTTCAATTAAGAAACTTAAAATAGTTACTTTCAGTGGTGTGCCCAGGGAGCGCACCCCCCGTCCTCTCTATCCAATACCGCTCTAGCCCCCAAATAAGCAATGTTTTAATGTCCTTTTACACCCCCCAAGGATTCTTGTCTGATATCTGAAAAGTAGCTAATTTTCTTCCCCTCTGAGCTCTTCAATTGAAGTCCCAAGCATAAATTAATTAACTCTATTTTGTATTAAAGCTTGGGGGTTTCCGATGAGTTATTGATAATACTCAACTCTTGCCGTATGAAAAAAGATAAACAAAAATCCAATGAATATCTCCAAGAAGGAATTTCACATTGCGAAGCTAAACAATGGGAAGATGGCCTTTACAAGTTTACCAAAAGTTTGAGATACGCTGTTTACAAAAACGAACCATACGCATTGGCGCTTATACACCGCTCCGAAGTGTATTTTACTTTGAAAGATTACAACGTAAGTTAAAAAATTTTCTATACAAATTCTTTTTTAAAACACAATTTCTAGAGTTGTATCCAAGATTATGTTTGCAAGCCAAGTGTTCGGTTGAATTAGCAATAAAATCTTATTTACTTAAAGCGAAATGCTTCTTTCAATTAGGACAGCATATTGAATTACAACATACCATCGACGCTGGTTTTCGAGCTCTGGCGAACTTCTCCAATTTGCCTTCAGGCATTTCTTTTGAATCAGGTAAATTAGCAATGTTATACTTTCTAGGAGAAAATTTTCTTGCTTCAGTCAAGTTGATCCCAACGTCCAAGGTGGAAATAAATTGAAAAATCTCAAGTCATCATAGATCACGGAAGTTAAAATTTTTTTCTCAGTTTTAGATAAATACAAGAAGAAAGTCGATATATTTATGGATGAAATTACTTTCGAATTTGTAGAACCATGCAGTTTTGTTAAAAACGGTTATAAAAGACCTCCTCGAAATTTTAACAACCCAGATTGCCTCAAATACATGTAATTAGTTTTTATTTCAGTAAACTGTTTTTTGTTAAGATTTTTTAAACTCTTAGATATTCTCGTTCAAAACTTGTGGTTCGTGCGAATAGAAATATTCAACGTGGAGAAACCATTTTTTAAGAGAAAGCGTATGCTGTTGCTTTAAATGCGAATCTGGTGAAAAAAGATGCCTATTTTATTTCAAATCACTGCAGTTACTGTTTGCAAAAATCGAATAATTGCATTCCGTGAGTGTATACCATTTTTTAAATATTCGTCTTATTTTAAAAATCCAAAATAAAACGCGAAAAATGGTAACCAAAAACAATAATTTTTTAGATGCAAACATTGCGTTAATGTTTTGTACTGCACAGAAAGATGTCGTAATATCGCTTGGATCGATTACCATCAATGGGAATGTAATTTAATGGATCGGGAAATGTTCACTACGAAGTATTTGCTGGCTTTTCGTACTTTAATTAACTACATTCGTAGTGGAAAAACGTATGCACCGCATACCGAACAATATAACCTATTGCGTAACAACGTGCACTCGAAGGTCTACCTACACAATTTTCAAGCCAATATTCAAAAGATGAAAGAGCAAAATGTAAAAGAACTTTATGAATGTGCATCATGTGTAAGTTTTATCAGTTTTTTCCAAATGTATGAGAAGGGACTCTTGGAAATGTCGTTTTCCTGTTTTTTAGGCTGCCGTTTTTGTTGTTCTTCTGCTAAAAAATAACACCCAATTTTTCTACCACTTAAAGAAAAATTACTACCAGAGAAAAAGTATCGAAGACATAATTTACATCGTTGGAGGTTTGCTTTTGAAACAAAATATTCAGGTTATGCAAAACCTGTTGACAATAAACAGCGTCGATATCTCAAATTTGGATCCAGGTTCCAGCAAGAGCGTTGCAATTGCTACAGCCATTTGCCCTAACATATCGCAAATTCCTCATTCCTGTATTCCCAATATTTGCGAAATGTGAGTTTGCAATTGAAAAGTGTCATAAAACTTATGCATTTTATTATTTTAGCTTTGTTGAAAACTTTTGTATCGTAAAAGCGACCCAAGATATTCAAGAAGGAGAACGTATTTTTAGGGCCCACATGGGAGTGACTCATTTTAAATACTCGAGGGACGAACGAAATCTATTGCTCAAAAGTTGTTCAATTAAGTGTTGTTGTGAAGCATGCGCTGATGTGAGCTGCAGCAAGGTAATGTACCTACATCCAGATCGAATTTGTTGTACGTTTGCAAAATTTAAGGAAGCCTTAAATTCGATTCCCTGCCTGTACTGTCGAGGTAACGCAATAGAACTGTTGCAATCAAAATCGGGATTGTCATTTTTCTATTGCTTGGATTGCAATAAAAAGGGGTTATTGTGTCGGGAATTGAAGCAACGATTTCAATTTTGTAAGGAATTTGCAGAAATTGGTGAGGAAAAATTTGACTAATAATTTGACTAAGAATTAAGAATTTTGTTTTGCAGCTGAAAAACGAAATACTTTGAAAAGCGTTATAAAAGCTGTTTATGCTTGTCAAGATATCTTAAACCCATTTCACAAATTGACTGAAAAAAATTATAAATTGCTTGTTGAGTTGCGTGTGAAAGCTGGTAAGTAGTAGCATTTAGTTATCCTGGCGTCAAAAGGAAGACCAAACTGTTTGTTACACAAGGAAATAATTTTCTTTTTTTCTTTAGGCAAGGTTAAGAATATTCTGAATGCAATTGAACTTCTCCTGAAGTGCAGTAGAGCGAGATACGACAACTCGTACGACCATGGCCAGAACGTTCTCTTTCTCTGCCTGTTACTTTCTTCTTTTGTGCGATCACGCCAAAATTTTTACCACTATGACTATTTTGCGTAAACAATAATAACTTTTTAGTAATACTGAACCACTAAATTATTTAATATTAATTTTAGGCTGATTTTGAACAGATGGACCGAACTGTTGATAGAAGGAAGAGAAATTATGTTCATTTATTTTCCCCAGTGGTTGGCTTACTTCAATTCCGAGCTAATGTATATTGACAAAATTCGGGGTCAATTTTCAGTGAAATTTCGTCAGTCAAAGTGAAGAAATTTTTATGTTTATATTTAAATTTAATATTAAAGTTATATTATATTAATAATTTATTATATCATATTCTTAAATTTATGTTTTTGGTACAATTATCATTAAACCTATACCAAGTTAATCGTTCGCAAAAATATAATTTTGTATTGCTTTCTTAAATGATACATTCTTGTATTTGTAATTTAATTATTTTATCAGATTTTTACAATTTGTAAAAATATAGTAAGTAATACCAAAGATAGTAATACTTAGTATATAAATTTATAATTTTTTTATGGATCAAAGAAGAAAAACTACGCAAGTCAAATTAAATGGACTATTATGTATAGTAATTTTGTAATCTTTTCTTCAAATATAAATTTTTGTATTCGTGATTTAATTTTTTATTAGTTGCGAACCTGACGTCCCTGCCTTAGGATTGTATTATTAGCGTCCCCATGCCACAAAGGAACTCTACAATGTGTGATCAAACAGTGCATCCATTAATCATTAATCCACTAATGAGGTACTTGTTACAAATATATTATTTTAAATTAATTAAAAAAAATAAATGATTTTTATGAAAAATGAATTATTAAAAATGCTAAACAAATAAATTAGCAGTAACGTAAGCCAAGATTAATCGTTCGGAGAGCATGAATATCACAGGGTCTGTACACCAATTATTTTGATTCACCTGTAAACGGGAAATTAGGCTTAAATAAAAATCACACATATTAATATAAAAAATTACATATATTAAAAAAATATCAATTGATAAAACTTATAAACTAAACAAATCATTAATTTCTAAAAAATAATACAAAACAATTTACATAATTCACTTTCAGTTATTAAGTTTTGAATATAAAATTTAACGTAAATGTAATATTTGTGCACAAGTTAAAATAAAAATGTTTATTAAAAAAATATTGTCATCATTTATAAATTTAAAAATCCTCAGAATATTTGGATAAATTGAAACCAAAAATTAAATATTATTGTTGTTTTCAAAAACATATCAATCTTTATAATAAATCTCACAAGTTTTCTTACTTTTTTTATAAGTTGCTAAAACTTAAGCCAAATGAAGGGAAGTTGCATGAAAATTGGACCATTATTTCAACTCGTACTGAAACCCATCAGTATTAATTGCTCGAAAGTAGCTCACATCTGGACCTACCCAGCAATGACTCGAAAGTAGCCCGCATCGGACCTACCCAGCTCGTTATAAGTTCCTCTATAACATTGAAGCGATACTTATTTAAAAATTATTTAACCAGTCGGATCCATTTCATTTTCTAAAATTTATTGTCTTCGCCATCAAATATAACAAGAATTAACAACTTGGAATAAACAACTTGGAATTTAACACTGGAGTATTATTAATTGATAATACTACTAAAATACGTTGCACAAAAATTAATTAATGTAATGATTAAAACTTAATAACTTCGCTGTATGTTACAACTGAGGGCTTAGATGACTGCCACCCAGAGGGAGTCGGTTAACACCTCAAATTTTCATGTTTCTTCGTTGAGAACTTGGGTTCAACTGCTTTAAAATATTATTAGGAATATTGACTTGCCCTTCTTTGAAATTAAAATTTTAGGGAGGTATTCTAAATCAAACCAATCAAAAGAATTTATACTTTTGGAAACAAACTTTCAGGAACTGGTCTGTTCACACAAATAAATCACAATAAAAGTGTCTAACCAAAGAAAAGGATATCGGGCTATTGGAGTAAATAAAACACTTAATGCTTTTCTAAGTCGACGTTTCGGCTACTTTATGTCGCCATTTTCAAGACTAAAATAGAGAGAACAATGTATTAATCCCAAAAGGGCAAAAACAACTCAACACCATTCACTCACCATGAAAAGCAGGATGGTAAAAGGTCTATATACAATAATAATGTGACGCAACATGGAAAGGTCAAAATCACCAATTTGATCACACTCAACAAAGTCAACAAACTTTAAAAAATTTGGAAATCATAAAAATATTTCACGTTAAAAATTCTCATAAAAATATAACTTGAAATATGATTTGAAGCAACAATCTCTTAAAAACGGCTATCCCAATCGTTTGCTGGATCGGTGTTTGTTTGGTGGAGGTAGAACTTTTGCCTCTAATGAGCCTTCCTTGTCCAATTCTGAAGAACTTAAAGTGGACAAGAGCTACTGCAAAATCACTTGCCATCCGTGGTTAGCAATCAGACTCAGACAGGTATTCAAGGATTACATTAAGAATGGTAACTTACAGTTGGCATTCCATAACCATCTCACGCTACATAAAACTGTTTTCTCGAGAACCAAAGATAAAACCCCCATTCTGGAAAAAGCGAATGTGGTATACCAGATCGAGTGTGAATGTGGCAAATATTACATAGGCCAGACAAAACAGCGCCTTGAATCTAGAATCAAACAACATCAAGGTGACATACGGGTTGGTTCTGCCAAAACCGGACTAGCGGAACACTTGTTGGAAACTAACCATAGGTTCATAACCAATAATACTAAGATTCTAGAATCTAACAGTAACTTCCAGCAGCGATTTTTCCTGGAGGCAGCTCACATCTCTGTTCCTACGAACAACATCAACAAGCAGACGGATTTCGGTTTTATTAACAGTGGTTACCTGGGCGTCCTCAGAAAATACGTAGAAAAAACGAAAATCAAATAGTTTCTGTGTCAAGATCTAGTCTTGGCAAGTTTTCCTACATATTCCATCAAGTAGTTTGAATTTCTTATTAACGATACTCATCATGTAAACATTTATGTGTGGTTAGGGTGTGTTTAGGTCATTTTTCTAATATTAGAGGACTCTACTCTTTTTAAATAAATATTTTTCGTCTATTGGTTAGTGGCGCAACGGCGGTAATTTGGTATTGTGTTGAACTACAGGGTCAAACCTCTTAATCTATCAATCCTCTGATAACATAAAAGTATGTGTAGTAGTGTAGAGATTTACTATTTACAATTGGTTGTTTTACACAAATTTTGAATATTTATTGTTATATTTTTATGACAATTTCGTTCATAATAATTCAACCAATAGGATGTTACAATCTCATCAATTTGAACCAATCATAATCTACTTCCTTTGACAATACAGACCACGGTGGTGTATTGTCGCGGCAATACGACCACCGTGGTCTGTATTGTCAAATTTCCATAGTAACGATGGAAACTACGTGAACGCATACTATAAATATTATTTGTTGTCAGAAAAAATTGAAATTTTATTTACGAAATTGTCAAACGAATTCCACACGATACTATAAAATTGTCGGTTAATTTTTAAACCATGGAATCTTCGTGTTTGTCGCCATTTAAAATCACCATTCGTGCTAAAGCACTCATGGTGATTTTAAGGGCGACAAACACTCAGTTCCAGTTTCAAAAATTATTGCCGACAATTTGATAGTCTCTTGTGGTATTATATATGAGAATTTTTAACGTGAAATATTTTTATGATTTCCAAATTTTTTAAAGTTTGTTGACTTTGTTGAGTGTGATCAAATTGGTGATTTTGACCTTTCCATGTTGCGTCACATTATTATTGTATATAGACCTTTTACCATCCTGCTTTTCATGGTGAGTGAATGGTGTTGAGTTGTTTTTGCCCTTTTGGGATTAATACATTGTTCTCTCTATTTTAGTCTTGAAAATGGCGACATAAAGTAGCCGAAACGTCGACTTAGAAAAGCATTAAGTGTTTTATTTACTCCAATAGCCCGATATCCTTTTCTTTGGTTAAATCAGTTGGAAGAGATTTTTGTCTTATCAACAAAAGTGTCTAAATTTGAAATTATAAAAACCATAAATAATTATTGGGATATTGGTTACTTGAAAATAAACTCTAAAACCAGAATGCAATAAATTAAAATTTGAAAAATGTCTGTCGTTTAAAAAAAATTATTTTCTAATAAATAAGTAGAAATTTATTGCATCACAAAAAAGCACTGATTTTAAAAATTAAAATTGAAAATTATTAGGAAATGGTCCGTAACATACTGTGGAAACAAGAATTAAATAATTCCGGTCGCAAATCTTTCCCTCGCTGCAATTTTGATTGTTTCTTTCTTTAATATTAACAAAAAACAAAATAAAACATTTTTTTTAAGCTGGTTTCCAACCTTTAATTTAACGAATAAGCTGTTTTTTTAAGTTGGTAGTCATTGCCAACTAAAATTCTAGATAAAGCAAATTGGTATAAAAGTTTTTTCGCATATCTTTGACATCGATACGATCAACTTCCTAAACTTGGTGGATTATCTGTCTAACCCCCCCACCCTTGTAATTTTTTTCGGTCGATCGTTAACTTTTAGGCTTCTATACGTAGTAAGAAGCCTTATAATCTGGCCCCGTGCCCGTCCGTCTGTCTGTCCGTCCGCATATTTCAGAGCCAATCAGAACGCTTAACTTACAAAACTATAAGTGCATAAAAGTAGTAACCTTGTAAGAAAAACCATAATATGTACAAATATTACATCATACGGGGAATACCCTACTAAGAATTTCGCGGTGTTAGTTACATTATGAAACCAAACGTTAAATTTTATCTATAAATTTGCAGAATATCACATGTTTTGAACTGTTTACGATTAATGCAAAAAAATACTATCGCTTTTAAAAAACCAACGTAGTAATTAAAATTTACTTTAATTAAAGTTATATATTGATCACGTCAATTCAAAAGCAAATATAAATAAAAATTGCAAAGTGAACATTAAAATCTCCATAGACGAGTTAATGAGCTCTGGACAACAATTATTTATAGCAACAGATAGCCGGGAAGGAACACCTGCTTACGCATAGTCTGTAGAGCGGGTTATCTGCTTACTTACTGAACGAGTTGCGATAAACATATTTTTTATTCTTAGCATAGATCAACGGCGGATCTACGGGGGGGGGGGGTAATGGGGGTAACTCCCCCCCCCCATTAATCTTCATTTTAACTATTGCAATACAATTTTTAAAAATATACCTTAGTTTTCCCTAAATTTTATTACAAAACATGTATTTACCCCCGCCATAAACTTTGACCAGATCCGCTGTTGCATAGATGGATAAAAGTTTGTCATCTAAAAAAAAATTGGAAGCAAACTATTTAACCTTTAACTACTCGCGCTATGATTTATAACACAAGTACTTGCGTGGTGTACTGTGTACACCAACATCAAAATGTTTCCCAAAAGCTATAATCAATAACTTCTAGATACATATTTGCTTAATAAATGTTTATTAAACAATAATAAACATAATATTTACAAAATATAATAAGATATTTTTACTATTTATGTAATTATGTAACATCGACAAGAAAATTAATGCTTATAATGCATTTATACGATTTTATATTAGTCGAGTGATAAATTTCTGGAAATTTTTTAATTTAAGTGCCGCAATCATTACGAGGGGCCTAATAGAGATCGCATGAAACTATATCGCACTTTTCTGTATATCGAACTTTGCTGGTGGCGAAGAAATTTCGTAAACCATAAAAAAATTTCAGATTTTTATTGTTTTCTAGAATCTACATAGTTACCATTTGGCGGTAAATAAAATTCGAGCTGTTTCGTTGAATACTTTAATAGTATGTTACACACCTAGTGATTAAAGCAGGCCATTTAATCTCGCGTGCGGATTGCGAACACGCGGAGGTGGGGTCGCGGTCCTCCAAGTGGTCGCAAGCACAAGAGATTTAATGGCGCTTTAGCCACGAGTTGTGTTTACTATTTTATGCAATCCTAATAACTACCGACAAAAAATAGCCGAAAAGAAAAATTGAAATAAACAGGTACAAATTAAATTATAAAAATTGAAGTGCAGTTAAAAAGCGCATTGCAAAAGATAAAACAAGTGTCTAATAATGTATCCCATTACAAATGAAATAGAGGTTGCTATGTAAACTTTGCTGACATGTACCGCCAACGCGTCTGCAATGAGATCACGCATACCTTTGAAGGAACTTATAAATAATGCGCCTTTGAATAATGCCAACGTAAAAAAGTATCTAATAGCGATAGGCACTTTTAAAAAAATTATTAAAATTGGCAAACTATGAAATTTGCAGTCGTAGCAATGGGAAACCGACAAGATAAATAATACTAACGTAAGATAACCCAGCACGTTGAAATTGATGTGACAAAAAGTAAGTGGTAATATTTATGAGGGACTAAATTAAAATTTAGTCCCCCATGTTAAACGGTGCGGGACTAAATTAAAATTTAGTCCCGCACCGTTTAACGTGGGACTGAAGAAGGTCATTACGAACCGCAAAAGTAGTAGTAAAAGCACGATAAACACGCAAGGATTGCATAAAATATATAGCGATATAGAAATCAGCGATAATAATGGTGATTTTTATTTCCTTATCTTGTGCCACGACTGTAACAAAGTGCGATATAGTTTCATGCGATTACACAAGTACTCGCGTGGTGTATTCTATACACCACGTGCAACCACATAGAAATTAAAAGCAAATATCCAACTTATTTGTACAGCTATAACAACGAAATTGACTAGGGTTGTTCTGAACACCTCAATAATAGGTTAGGTGGATAGGTTAGATCAGATTAGGGCATTTATCACAAATGGCAGCTTCTTAAATGCAAGTGGTATACTGAGTACACCAACGTGAGCAGTTAAAGGTTAATCAATATTTATAAATATTTATGTAAAATATGCTTAAAAATAACTTCAAGAATTGTATCACTTGTCTGGTTTTTAAAATTTCAAAGTCAAAATGTCTGTAAGTACAACAACTAGAATGGTAAAATACGAGCGCCTGACGAAGGGTTAATGGTCGAAGAGATTTTGTTAATTATTGAAATTTTGAAAAAACGGTTTTTATTTCGCAGAAGATATTACTCATCTATACGAAGTTAGAATTACCAGCTTACATCAGATTTGATCAAGCCGACATCGACAAGCCGTCCTGCATAAGTTGAATAAGGATACAGCCAGGGACGAGCCCATGGGGGCAGCTTCCCCCCCCCCCCCCCAATATTTTAGAAAGTTGGCAAAATCATCCAAAAGTTGGTGAAGTTGGCAAAATCACCCAAAAGTTGGTGAAGTTGGCAAAAGCCAATGTAAAAATTTTATCAACTCAAAAAAATTTCAAGTAATAAAAAAATAATATGCCTATTTTCTCCAACTGTCTGTACATACTAACTGTACAAAATAACGTGTTTAGTTATATTTTGTAACTATGTATTTTAGATAATGCGTAAAAGTTTTGCTTAGTTGTTGAAACCAACATTCAATGTAAAATGTAATAATAAATTTTAATTTAAGTACAGTAGACCTTCAATTATCCGAATCAATTGGGACCGGACCCCATTCGGATAATCAAAAATTCGGATAATTGGATTTTTTCCGAAAAAGGGTACTGTATGGATTTTAAGAGATGATCATAGCTTTGGCAGTTAAGTGCGTCTACTGCTAATGCGAAACGCTCGGGTCGAATCCGGGCAGGGTAAGAACTTTATTCTGGCCGTCTCTCCTCGGAAGGCAGCGGCAAACCACCGAGGTAATTTGCCAAGAGCGCCCATCTCAACATGAAGTGTATTACACTTCCCGTGGTTCGGAGCCCACGTTAAATAAGTAGGTCCTCTATGCATGTGAAAACACTTAGAACGCACATCACATGCATAGAAAGAGATGGGTCACGACGTTCGGTAACGAACACCGCGACTAATAAGATGGATTTTTAATTAATTAAATGAAAAAGCAACACTTTTATATGTTATATAACGTACTAAAAGTGCTGTACATTAGTATGTATTGTAAATGAAAGTCATTGCTTGCTGAACATTTCAGTCAAAGTAAGCTGTTTGACTGTCCGTTTTCGGGCAGGCAGGTCGTGTATCCGCTTGACAGTGAGAAGTTGCATGTGGTCACACTCGGGCTGACGCAAAATCATTATTTTGCGAATCGCAGTACGTTTTCGTCTTAAATTTTTTTCTGAAAGCGATTCGGATAATCAGCGATTCGGATAGTCGGAGTTCGGATAATTGGAGTTCTACTGTATTCATAATTATTTTATTTAGGGCCGCGATTATAAAGGACAAATATTTGTCCTAAAAGTTGTAAGATTCCTCAAAAATTGCTTTACTACAACACGGTTTTGCTATAAATATAAATTTTTAAACAACAAAACACGTGTTCGCAGGGCCGGGTCGGACTGAAAGTATTGAATATTTTTTTAAATAAAATGTTTTTATTTTTTTTTAAGTTTAAGAATTTTTAATAGGGATTAATAGGGAAAATTATATTTTTATTATTTATAAAATGATCTATTTTTATGTCCCAATTTATACCCAATGTATTACTTACAAAAAGTTGGCAATTTTTAATTGATTCAGTTGGCAAATTGAGGATTGCTCCCCCCTGAAAAAAGTTGGTTGAGCACGTCGCTGGATACAGCTATTGTGTCCTTGTCGGCCCGACCAAATTAGTTGGTGTAAGCACTATTACATCACTCCGATATTTGAAGACTTCTATGGGTTAGGCTATAGCCGGCTTATAAAATCCCTAATCGTCTTTTTATTTAAACAAAATGATGGGGTGCTGTTTTGCAATACATGTATTATATTAATTCGTATCTCCATCGTTCTTCTCCGTCTATTCAAATCTGGGTAGTACTAGTACTATGCACATATTGGCTATGTTTACACCGTAAACTGCTTGGTTCGGTCCGATCGGACTAAGCGGGAGGGGATAGTTCGATGCGACAAAATATAATTCGCAAGTGGTTCGCAAGTGTTTACACCGTACACTAGAACCGAGGACCAAAATGTGTCATATAACTTAAAAAAAATAGTTGTTTGACACTTTACATAATTTTTAAATAATTTAATTTAAACTATAAATTAAATATGTCAAATTTTATAACCTATAAAAATTAAAAATGTGTGTCATTCGGAATTAAAAATACTCGAGTGATGTCGAAAGTAGTCGAACACGTCGAACCATTGGTCGTTTTTAGTTCAGTACTCATATTTTAGAGGACTGAACTAAAGCAGGACCAACTTAGTTCGATGTGTTTACACCACGCGGACTAAAAATATACTTCGGAAATATAGTTCGGTACGGCTTTAGTTCGCGTACCAAGTGTACGGTGTAAACCAGGCCATTTTTACCATCTTTAGTCATGATCTTTAGTTGCTAAAGTTTCGTGGTGCGGCTCAGTACGCATTTTGCATCAACACGGATTGTTATCACCGATTCAACGCCGGTTTTCAAGATTACTTCAAAATGAACCCCAATAATAATTGTTCGAACGTCGAACCTGTTGTTAAATGAAGAAAACGAGTACAAGGTTTTCCGGAGTTTTTACGACAGGTAAATACATTTTTTTATACTTCAAAATAGTTATTCTGTAGATGAATTTTTTTTGAAATATCCTAAAATACGACGAAATTATAGTCAGGTAAGCTTTTCATAGAAAATGCTCACATACAGGCAGTTGTCATGGTGGCATTGACTTCTGCCTTATTGGGTCCATCATTTTGTTTATAAGAATTTCGACTTTCGATTTTTTAATCAGAAATTTGGATACACGCTACATACCAATTTTAAATGAAATATGGATGTCCGATGTCCGTTTGACATTATATAGAATGGTTATATTATAACGTTGCCATTTTTTAATATAAATTTTGGATTTGAATTCGTAATACAGATTTAACAAATCGTCGGCTTACTGCTAAAACAAGATAACTCCAAAATGATAGTTTTGAGTAAAACTGATTTTAATGTTTGAATGCACGAGATAAATCGAATATGAATTTTTTGAATATTTTTGGACAACAATTCTACTTATTGATATTAGAACTTTATATTTGCCAAGTTTCAACACTCTAAGTATTTTCATATTGTTTATAATTAATATTTATTGTCCGCTTACTGTAAAAACAAGATAAGTACAATCGTTGTACAATGGAGGCTTACTGCAAAACAAGATAAGTGCATAGGAAATGCAACATATTCATCTTAAGTCGACGATTATTACTATAGCTGAATAAGAGTAATTTAATTTATACTACCTATTATTTTTCTAGTCTTGCAGAATTGAAATAAAATACTCATAATGTTGAACATTTTTATTCAAAAAACCTTACATAATAACCTTAAAAATATTTATTAATTATTGTCCTCTTCGGATGACAACTCTTCCAGTGCAGGTTCGGGAATTCGATCTACGATATCGGTATCGGTTGGTATTGATTGATACCATGGATGAAATTCGTCTGGAATTACTCCATCTTTACAAAGCTTTAACAAATCTTTGTACTTTCGTACACTAAAGCCCGCATTTCATTAGAGCTTCTTGCAGCCTGCTTCTTGCCGCTCGCCTGCTAAGCAAAATTTGTAAGGCATTGGCTTATACGGGACCGCACTCACTGTAGCTTCTTGAAGCTGCTGATAACAAGTATCGAATTTCAGAAGCCAGGCTGGTAAAATTATCCATGTGGAGTAGTGTAGTTGTAATTGGTTAATATTTAGAATAAGGACTTATTATTGGATAATATTTCTATTACGAAAATTCTCTTTGCGAGTCCACGTGGACGCGTGTACTTCCCCTGATAAAACATGCATTTCTATACCAGGCCGGCTTGTGACGCGAGAGTTGTAAATTTGTACAACTCAAGCTGCAGAAGCCGCCGGTAATTAGATACTTCTACTCTTATTAGATAATAAAATGTGTTGTATAGTTATTACTAATAATAATTTATTTATCTAATTGATAAGCAATATGAAAAAAATGGAATATTGATGTCGAAATTTTTTCGATGCTGTTCTGTACCGATTTTTAAATTTTTTGTATATTCCGGGATTTTACGCATTCTTCAATCGGAAAATAAAATTTATGATAATATTATCCCAAATGACTAATAATTTTCTTACCTTTCCAATAATAACATCCAGTACCTTCCTTCATGTTTCGCCGTTATAAATCGTATAATAAAACTATCATTTTCGTCGCCTAGTATTTATTGTATACTTTCTTGTTCTAGGTGTCAATTATCGTAACACAATTTTGGTTATTCGACGTCATCGTTAATTAGATATTTATACTAATTTTTTAATCATTCCCATAATAAAGAGCAATAAAAGAAGGTGATTATTTTTGGATTCCAACCCGGTCTCGGTTCAGGATTAGCTATTGGAAAAGTTTGTACTCAATAAAAATCTATGAAATCGTAATTTTTAACTTTAACTAATAAACATTTATAGTTAAAATCAAAAAGAATTTGTCTTCGATTGTGCATAATTTTAAAATAACTTACCGTCATTAAATTTTTCCAATGCTAGTTCAACTAGTAAAGAAGCTCTAGAATTCATTTTGTTAAGTTATTATAAAACACTATTCACAATTAACTTTGAAACATAACTGATTCCAGGCCCGTAGCCAGGAGGGGGCACCTGGGGGCACGTGCCCCCTCCCCCGAAATTTTTAAAAGACAAAAATTTTAAAAGTAAAACATTTGAATTTCGAAAATAGAATAGGTATCTTTTGGAAAAAGTTTTTTCCAAATTTCCTCATTTAGGGGCTTGGGATTTTTATGAGAAATTTTGGGGGTTTATTAGAACACTTCAATATACATCTTTGCCAAATTTCAGCTTGCCCGGATCTTCTGTAAGCTCAAACCAAAATTTCGGTTTCGTTACTTGGAAGATACTATAACTTGGGCAAATTTTGAAAAAAATTATTTTTCTCTTCATTTTCCAACCTTGACCACAATTTCAATTAATTTATTATTAAAAGCATTTCCCTTGCCCGAAAACATTTCTCCCCCTGCAACGAATCAATATTGTGCCATTTTAAGGGTGGGTTGTGTTTTCGGTCAATAATTTAAGTATTAGTGTGCCATGGAAAAATATGAAAAAAAAAATTTTTATAGAGAATTTTATGCTCTTCAATTATGGTCTGATCATAATTTTTAATACAAGCATAAATAAGCGAGTTATCGGCAAAAAATTGCGCTGGGAGAGCTAAAACCCCCCGATTGTGGGGGACGCCGGCGTTGGATTTTATGGGACTTTTGGGGGGTTCATTACAACACTCCAATGTACATCTCTGCCAAAATTCAGCTTGCCCGGATTTTTTGCAAACTAAAAACCTTCCTTGGCTGGACTATAATGTTTGTTTTAAATAAAAATAAATTAAGAAAAATAAAATATTGAAAAAATTTGTTTGTAATAAAAATTCCCGGAAGGGGAACCTCCGAAAATTTTACTTTTAAAATATTTGTAAAGTAGTTTAATATATAAAATAAATAAACCTTAAAAAAATTTGTAATAAAAAGGGGAACCCCCTTTACAAGTGAACCCCCCCAAATGAAATCCTGGCTACGGGCCTGACTGATTCACATAAATTAACAGAGTGATGGTTTGTGGTGGTAAATTCTTATCGTCGTTATAAAAATAATGTAAAATGAGTTTCTTGCAAGATTGCAGTAAAATAATACCTTAGGTCAGAATGAATCATAATGTACATAATTTTATTATTATAATATCACTTATCTTGTTTTAGCAAAACTTCAATGGTTGGATCATTTTATGACAATAAGTTAACTGCACTTAAGTTATTTTAGCGTTATTCACGACAAACAAGTTGGAGTTAGTTAAAAATGAAATGCCTAATACTCCTTTAATATTTGACTTACAGTTATCAGGTTTTGTCAATATGTAATTTGCTCTTATTTGAATGCAATCATGTATATAACTCATTTTGTCCAAAAATGGAGTTATCTTGTTTTGGCAGTAAGCCGACGAAATGTTTTAACATTATTTTTATAATCTTCCAACGTGTTAAACCGTAACGCACTAAAACCAGTGGCGGCATATACGGGGAGGGCTACGAGGCGATTCCCTCCCAAAACATCAAAGCAATTTGGAATAGGATGTTAAATTAAATAAATCTCACGTTTAAGGGAATTCCCACAATAGCGCCAGCTTGGCGCTGTTACGGGAATCCCCTTAGAACACGAGATTAAGTGGCGTTTTAGTCTCGGGTGATTTATACTATTTTATACAATCCTATGGGAGTATATTTACTAATAAACGTCAGGTGGGACTGAAGAAGGTCATTACGAACTGCAAAAGTAGTCATAAATGCTCAATTATCGCGCTAGGATTGTATAATTATATTTTTTATGCAATCCTAGCGTGTTTATCAAGGATTTATTACTGCTTCTGCAGTTCGTAATGACGTTCTTCAGTCCCACATATTGTTTATTAGTAAATTTAATTTATTTAATTCAAGGTTATTTTACCGCATCCATACAGGGCATTCCGCAATTCAGGTTTCTTTATTTATATTGCCATGTAATCTTGTAAAATTGTAAACTGTTATTAACAAAATTACAATGACACTTATTAAAAATGCACCAGCTAGCAGATGAGACTTTCAGGGTCAAAGGTGAGTCCATGGATTCAATTGCAACACTCATAAGTCAACTTACTTTAAATCTTTCTTATAAAGATTGTTTGATAAACGTGAATACCAAAAATTATATCTGCCCTTCTCCGCGATCCAATACTGCAAATTTGAAATTAAACGCATACGTTGCCAAATGAAAAACAATGTAATTTATTGAACATAATAAAATTTAAAAACAAATATTGATTTTCATTATTAACAAATTAAATTGCACAAGAAAAATGTTTTAATTTTAAAACCCCAATGTTTTTGCGCAACCGAACTAAATAGCGTAACAATTCGTCTATTTCGAATAAAAAAATTCAACGCACAAAAATTCTTACCCGAGTATACTCGTTACTTCGTATTCGCACTATCTCGGAGTTGCTGCACGTGTCGTGTTGGTGCCCTCGTCCTGGATACAGCTTCCAATCTTGACTCAACCAAATAAGTAGAAACGATCGTTGAACAAATCTTCGATCTCAGGTCGTCCAATCAATAACAGGTAAGTTGATCTTAATCTTTTTCACTATTAATCTCATAAAATTTTCATAAATTACCATAAAGTTCTCAATGGTTCCAAAATTTATTATAATTTAACTTTTGTTCCAATAACCAAATTTCCAATTATTAATTATCAAAACCGTCGAAATAATTATTTTATAAACCTCCAGAATATTTTCTTCTTCTACAAATTAGTTTGATAATTCCAACTAAATTAACTAAATCTTCAAATCAATTTTCTAAATTAATCAAATAACTTAATGTATTCGCACTATGAACTCGCTGACTACAGACTTCAACACGTCTTTCCGTCACCGTGGACGAGACGCAACTCTAACACGTCCTTCCGTCGCCGTGGACGAGGCTCGACTCCTATTTTCCAAAATTGTTCTACCAACGCTATCACTCGCGCATGTACTTTTCGAACCGCCACTTATTTTAAATTCAAAATCCTATCTTTACAAATGATTCAATTAACTTAATTTGTTATTTCATTTCCTTGAACAAAACTCTTACCAATATTTATCTTTTTACACTTTGTTTTTATTTTTCAGGGTTAGCAGCGTATGCATCTTTTGTCTTCCTGAGGCAAAGCAGTTAGTTACATTTAAAGATCACGGAAAATCCAGATACAATTATTCAACTGACAATTTTAGTCTGAACCAATGAAAGGACCTCATGAGCGTTGCAATCTTTGATTAATTGACATAAAATTATCCCCTGTACCAAGCAGATCATGACAATATATTGCTGTGAATCTTTATAAAAAATTTGCTACCTCGAATTTACTTAAGTCTTAAATGCTGTGTAGAACTTAAAAATAAAACAACGAAAATGAAATCCATCAGCCACAGCTTATTTCCTTATTTATTTACAAAAGTTACACGAAACAGAATTATTACTTATAAAAATCAACAAGTTAAATCTTTACATAAATTTTCAATACCAAAACCTATTCTAATTAAACCCCCCCCCCCCAAATGTTATCGCATTTATTCAAATTAAATATTGTCCAGCGATCGCTTTTAATTACGGCCGCACAAAAAGAAATATTGTCTTACCACGAAATCACCAACGTAACGGAGTTCGGTAATTTTCCTTCCTATACCATGTATGGTATCCATTTAGCATTCCAATCTAACTTTCGCTGTCGATCCATTAATTGAAAAGCAGAAAACCAATCATAAATCTTCACTAGCATTCCAATCTAACTTCCGCTGTCGATCCATTCCATAATTGAAAAACGGAAAACCAATCATAAATCTTCACAACACCCTCCAGAATTATACGGAACGATCGGAGGTAACCATTTAAACTCAAAATTTTGTTTTGTATCTTCCCTAATTATTTTCTTTCCAAAAAAATCATTTATCCAAACATAATAATCGCTAGTCAGCAGTACTTAGATTTTCACCATTACCTTTCCTTTGCAAAAATAATCCGTGCTCTTTTGTCAATCGCCACGGTTCCAATCTCCCTACTCTTCCGTTCCCAAAACCTATCTCTTGCCTCTCCCCTCAAATTATTGTGGAGTCGGCGTAACTGTCAACTTTTCAAACTTGCAAAAATTAAGTTTTGTCGTTGGTCTTCAGCATACCTTTATGTTAAGCACTACCGAATTCACTATTTTATGAAGCACAACCCACGATACACTTACAACGGTATGCTCATACGCAGGTTGTGTGACGTCACGTGCGAATTGGAATTGTGATGCGAACCATCTTGCGCTTTTGCGCAAATACACCGGTTATTTTCCATTTTCTTAATAATATTTATTATTAATATCTACTAATCACACCCCCACCTATCCGAATTTCAAAGAAAAATTCAAATCGGAGCGAAAAAATTTCACTCGAATCGAAGGGAACGTGTGATGCATTTCCCCGCGTGTGCCTCGGGGAGCCGCGGCATATTCGAGCTCATTTTCCCTACTTTTAAAAAGTCGATTTTGGGGTTGTTTTTCAACGGTTCTCGAAAATTTTTGTTTCATAAAACAACATACCATTTTTTAGGTTTATTTTATCCTCACGATGACATGCAACAATCCATCTTTTAGAAATGTCTTCAATTTGTGGAAATCGGAAGTATTTGATTTTCGTCCCTTTTGTCGTTTTATTAGTATTACCACATTTCGCAACTGTACAACCCGGCATTTTCGAATTTAATAATAGAATTTTCAATTTTCACAAATTCGAATAATTTCAAATAATTTGAATTCGACAGAAGACAGAAACAGTACACGTTCACGAGTACAGTTCGTACCACGTTCGTACACGATCGTTCGTAATTTAATTCGCACGTGACGTAATGCGCGATAGTAAACGTGTTTGAGAAAAATGTGTATCGTGGCACAACCGATACCAAAATCCCTCCGAAATTGCTAAGCGCTCCTATCTAATTTAACAAATATCTTTTTATTAACTCAACTTGTCTTTTTATTATATTTGATCAAATAAATGTTTCATAATTCTGTTCTTTTAATCATTACATATTGTAGGAACACACGCTATGGTGAAGAAATTCCATTCCCGTTCCCAAACTCGTTAATCAAAAAACAGCTGATTTATTAACCTACAGGCGCGCGTCAAATTCCAGGTAGCATCATTTCAATAAAATTTTGATTAAACTTCTTAATAACTTTTATCAGCAAGTGTACATTGAACTGAACAGCTCCTATTTGGAATATTGCATCGCCCTCCAGATTAAATTATAAATTGATAGGTTTGGATCATGGCAATATTAAAAATAACTGATAAAAACAACCTGAAAATTTAGCAGGTAATCCGGTTTTTCCAAAACTTTCTAATAAGTTTCCTGTTTTTTTTTCAAAATACTTTGGTTTCCATCCAAAGGGGTAATTTTGTGTAGATTTAAAACTACATTTCAGTGCTGAGATTTCGTTCATTTAGTTAACCTTCATCTTTCTTGGTTAGTTCAATCCGTTTTTTTTCGGTTTCCCCCTAGGGTATTCCGCAAGGTGACTTCATTACTATCAGAGCCGTATATAGCAAGGGTGAGGTGACTGAATCGCAATGGTGCGCTAAACCTTGACAAAACCCAATAAATAATAGTTTAAAATTTTCTGAAGACTGAATTCCAAAATTTGACAACGATTTTATTTGCAATATCGCCTAAAATTCCCTGCTAGCCTTTTCCCCAAATGGGGATTTTAATCCTCTACAGTAGTTTTTCGCCTATAACTCGCTTACTTTCATTTTTGGTGAAAATTATCATCAAATCAAAATTGAAGAGTACAAAATTCTCTATAAAACAGGTTAACAAAATTTTCCTACATCATACTAAGTATTTATGAAATAAAAAGAAAATCCAGAGAAAACAATTGAAAAAAGTTTGGAATAATTCTTATTCTGAATAAAAATTTCTACATTTGAACTTCACCATCGATGGTACTCGTAAACAAAACGTTGTTTCAGGATTTACTTCAGATCTGAAGTAAATTCTGAAACCTCGTTTTGTAGGGAATTTTCTCCTCGTCAATTTTGGTGCAATGACTAGGGGAAGACAGGGGATTTTAGGAAAGTTGATTCCAACCCCCGCGTTCTTCAATATTTCCCGTTAACTGACTGAGTAACCGCCTAAAATATCACATTATCATCGAGACAATTATTCAAATATATTTTAATTGAAAAGGAAAATTCCTACCGATAAAATTAATCTCCATATTCTGGGAGGGGGGTATTGCGTTACGTTACCATGGAAACGGCGATTCTGACATACTATGCGTATTTTATATAAGATCTTCAGAAGTTTTGCCAACGATAAAAATCGATATTACACGACCGGGGGGTCTGGGGGTATGGAATACCCCCCAGGTACACTTGCCATTATTCAGAACCATCAAAATTTATTATTTTTCGTTGAATCTTTTGCAATTTTCGTTTGTAATCCGGGAGGGATTACATTTTTTATTGATATTTTACATGATATTACATGATATTTTTCATAACTATCTCAGTACCGTTCTTCTTAATACCGAGGGACGTAAAAGTGAAAGTTTTTGTTTCGCAATAAATTAAGTGTACCTGGGGGGTATTCCATACCCCCAGACCCCATGGTCCTAAATGAGTTCCTGATAAGCATCCATTTGTTTTCATTACTCTAAGCGGGCGCCGCGCCGTAGCAAAGGCGATCGCAATGGGGGCGCTAAACCTCGACAAAACCCAATAAATAATAGTTTAAAATTATCAAAATGATAAGAATCTTTTGAGAGGGGGGCGCATATATTCAAATATGCTTCAGGCGCCAGAAGAGCTTGCTACGACGCGACGCTGGTTACTATTAACCTTTAAGTGCTCGCGTGGCGCTTCTCAGGCGCTACCATTTTCTTTTCATTATTTAAGTAAATGGTTTGCTTCCAATTTTTTTTTTTAGTTATGACAAACTTTTATCCATATATGCCAAGAATAAAAAATATGTTTAAATCGTTTTTAAATAGTTTATTATTAAATAAAAAATGGCATTATGCAAAAAAGTGTCTTTATTTTCACTTTCATCACATTCATCGTCAGTCTCAATTACTGAATCGCTGTCGTGGATATCAATACTTTCATTATCAATTTCATTTTCGGAAGAATCTAAATCGTCTATGTCAACTTTTTCGTCGCCCTCAAGTTCATCTGTAGTTGGAGGTCGTTTTCCTGACCACGCCATGCTAATTTTTTGATGTGAACACTTTCACAGCGCATAACCACTGATGTGAAAACAGCAAGTTTATCGTTGATCTGATTTTTTTTTACAAAGTTATACGATTTTTTGTATACAGAATTGTGTACTTATTAATTTTTATTTGTAGTTAATGTTCATCGTTTTACCGATTAAATAATGAAATAAATATTTCTGTACAGTATATAATTATTATCCTTTTAGGAATAGTACAAAATATAGTAAAATGACATTGATTGATTTCGAGAAGGCTAGAAGAAAGTTGCTCTAAAAAGGGCAACTATCCGATACTTTGATACGTCCTTCAGTGACGGTCGAACTCTTTGTTTTTTTTTAAGCGCACGGACTGTCAATAGTGACTTAATCCGCCGCTCATCGACAGCGAGCTTTTGATTGGTTGATTTATGGAAAATCAATTTTAAACAACTTCAAGGGTTGTTTTGGAGGGTTAAATGTGACAATTCAATTCACATGTCATCTGTCAAAGGTGGGCTAATCAAAATGCAGCATTTGGAATTTCAGAGCCAACCGAAATGAATTGTAATGCCTATTGCACTATTGGGAATTTACATCACCGATGAGGGAGCTAGCGTCGCCTTCAAAATGGCCGTTCTAATTAGTATATCACGATATTGACATAAGTTATTATATGCGTATTGTACGGTTTTGTGTATTAGGAGTTTATTATTATTAACCATGAACAAAGAAAACGTTTGTAACATCAATTGTTGTGTGTATAATTGTCATTCCAAGAAGGGGCGAGAACAACATTTAAGTTTTCATCAATTTCCCAAGAGAAACGAAAGATATGTTTATATAACCAATGCATTTGGCATTAAAGGAAAAGTGGATCGCAGAAAGGTTTGGGAAATGAAGCTTTTAATTGGAAAACCAACCGTTTCCATGAAAGTATGCTCATTGCACTTTAAAAATGATGATTACATATTACCAGGTAGATACTTTAATTGATTTTTTAATTACATTTACAATTATTATTAATTTCTTTTAGAATATAAGAGCAAGAAGCCACAGTTGAAGAAGACTGCAGTACCCTCGGAAAACTTGCCAGTAAAAAGTTTTACACGACCAAAGCCTAAATGTACATCCCAACGTTGCTTAAATAGGGTGACAAAGATTACTCCTGAAAAGGTATTGCCTTCTGAAATTGTTCAATCTGATGAGGTAAACCCTCCTTGTTTATCAAACGCAGAACAGCTAGCAGTAGATGGTTTACTTTTTGTAAATTAATGATATGCAAATATAAGCATTCATTTTTTAGGTTAGCATTAGGTTAGGTTAGCATTAAACCACCAAAAAAGTAAACTAATACTTACATATTGCTCTAATGTGTACGATAAATTAATAGTATGTTCTTGTTTTACTAATATAGCTAGTCGATTGCGTTGTAATAGTGGTAAAATTGAAATTCTAACACAAAATTAATCAACAAATACACGTCAAAACTGCAGTAATATTTGCGGGTATACTTAACGGAGTAGTTAATATTATGGACGCGTGGTGGCGCATGGTTAATGTAAATTCCCAATAGTAGGGAATAGAACCGATAATTGCATTCAGTGTCACATGATGGTCGTTTCGACCAATCAGCGTGCGTTAATTTACATTGTAGATAAACGAATACATATCGTGCACCTATTGCAATATCCAGTTATATTGAACCCTAGGAATTTATATTCAAATATAATCCTACGAATATATTTCAAATAACCTTTGTCAATTTAAATATTTTAAATTGTTTTGATAATAATTTTTAATATGAAATAAAAATTCGCCGTCGGCAAGATTCGAACCTCGGATGTTCACATTGCAAACCATGTACTATCACCATTTCGCCACAGGGGGTGACATACAAAGTAATGCTTAAAATTGTCAAATCTGCTACACAATAACCATAGAAACACTACTTCAATTATATTTAACCTCCAAATTCTAATGCGTCTAATAGTCATAATAACCATAGAAACACGACTTTATATAAATTTTTTGATTTTTAATTCACATAAAAATTCGTTTTTATTCGAAGTTGTGTCGTTTCTTCACGGAATTATCATCCAAACAGCAACGCGGGTTCCGACAATATTCAAAGATTCATCTCGTACAGGTTTTAGCTGCGGAGATTGACACTCACTCCGCTGCGCTACGTTCGTGCAATCTCCTTGCTAAAACCTATACTCGCTGAATCTTTGAATATAGTCGGAACCCTTATGCTGTTACATACGATAATTGCATTCAGTGTCACATGATGGTCGTTTCGACCAATCAGCGTGCGTTAATTTACATTGTAGATAAACGAATACATATCGTGCACCTAGTGCAATATCCAGTTATATTGAACCCTAGGAATTTATATTCAAATATAATCCTACGAATATATTTCAAATAACCTTTGGTCAATTTAAATATTTTAAATTGTTTTGACAATTTCGTTCATAATAATTCAACCAATAGGATGTTAGAATCTCATCAATTTGAACCAATCATAATCTACTTCCTTTGACAATACAGACCACGGTGGTGTATTGTCGCGGCAATACGACCACCGTGGTCTGTATTGTCAAGTAACGATGGAAACTACGTAAACGCATACTATAAATTTTTGTTGTCAGAAAAAATTGAAATTTTATTTACGAAATTGTCAAACGAATTCCACACGATACTATAAAATTGTCGGTTAATTTTTAAACCATGGAATCTTCGTGTTTGTCGCCCTTAAAATCACCATTCGTGCTAAAGCACTCATGATGATTTTAAGGGCGACAAACACTCAGTTCCAGTTTCAAAAATTATTGCCGACAATTTGATAGTCTCTTGTGGTATTATATATGACAATAATTATACATATTTTATATGAAATAAAAATTCGCCGTCGGCAAGATTCGAACCTCGGATGTTCACATTGCAAACCATGTACGATGACGATAACGCCACACAGCTGACATACAAGATAATGCTTTAAATTGTCAAATCTGCTACCGAATAACCATAGAAACACTACTTCATTTATATTTAACCTCCAAATTCTAATGCGTCAAATAGTCATAATAACCATAGAAACACTACTTTATATAAATTTTTTGATTTTTATCTTATACTAGCGCCTGCGGCGCTAGACATACGTATAGTAAACAGAACCAACACATTATGAACAATTTTTTTTATTATTTCAACTTTAAAATGACTGTGGGCATGTAACCGACGTTGGAGAAAATGTTTGTTGCTCCGAATGAAGTCATTTGAAAGCATGAGTTGTACTTGCGAATGTTTAGCAGGAAGTGTTTTGAAATTGCAGTGGTGCCAGTAAGGTAACTTAGAAGCGGCTCAGGTGGATCAATCAGCGGTGGCAAAACAACTTTGCCGTTCGAACAACACATTCCTGGTGATTCCTTAGCGAACTTCGAAACACGACAATGCAAGCAAAGTTTGTTCATAAGTCCTATTACTACATCCTCGTGATTCATGTAATCGTAGTCTTTGTCGTAATTAAATGCTTCCAATGTTAAATTCAATTTTTGTCTTGATCGAACTAATCGTAAGCGATTGACATTAAGTCGTTCTAAACGTACTTCCTCAGTTTCGCCAGCTCTTGACGTCGAAGCTCTGGCGCGTTTATCTTCAAGCCGGATTTCGCGTACTTCTTCAGTTTCGCCAGCTCTTGACGTCGAAGCTATGGCGCGTTTACCTTCAAGCCGAATTTCGCGTACTTCCTCAGTTTCGCCAGCTCTTGACGTCGAAGCTCTGTCGCGTAATTCTTCAAGCCGGATTTCACATACTTCCTCAGTTTCGCCAGCTCTTGACGTCGAAGCTCTATCGCGTAATTCTTCAAGCCGTATTTCGCGTACTTACTCAGTTTCGCCAGCTCTTGACGTCGAAGCTCTGTCGCGTAATGCTTCAAGCCGAATTTCGCGTACTTCCTCACTTTCGGCAGCTCTTCTTTTACTTACCTTCTTAGCCTTTGTTATTGGTGTTTTATTTCCTACGATGTCCTGCCTGGAATTAACTGACTTTGACATAAGAATATTAACCTTAAAATAATGACATTGGCACTCAAAGAATTGTTTATCCAAATATAAATTATAAAGTTGTATTGGTTTTCTGTACTTTTTTATTATTTTATATTTTCTGTCATCTGTCATCTATCATCTGTCATCTGTCATACATACATACATACATACATACATACTGCCGTGTTTCGCTACTGAATTTTTTTTTATATAGCGAGGGTTTAGCTTACGACTCTTTTTTTTAAATTCTCGCCCAGCAATGAGAACTCTCAGGGTCAAAAGTGGGTCATTAATTAAGTAAATGCTCAAACAACTGTAGTTAATGAATGATCTCATTAAATAATCGGAAAAACACTTGCTATTTCTTGCACCTTTACCTCTCTTATACTTCCTGCAGTATTTAAAGCAAACTAAATGTAACTATTGTACACGAAAATGCAATTTATTAATAAACAAAGTTCAAAAAAAACAAAAGAGAAATTTCAATTAAAAGATCAAATCAAATTCTTACAACAAAGCAATTAATACTAGAATGTAAAAATAAATACCCCAAAATTTTTAACTCACGCGCGAACTTAAATGTTTCAAAAATTAAACGAAACTCTTACCGACTGTTCGTGCACATTCGTAATAAGACATACAATGGGTGATCAGCGAGATGTTCCAAGATGTAAACCAGATACCATACACGGAGAATTCCAGGTGTTGTAGATCGCTCAAATATCGCCAATTTGCAGTCGTCCAAATTAATTGATCTTGATTTACCCGCAGAAACTTTCAATATTATTCTCAACTTAATTACTTAAATATCTTCAATTTTCTCATGGACGTGTAGATCGTCCCCAAAATTCCAAACTTTATCAAAAATATAACGTCCTTTCAGCTCTCCAAAAATACGTGTTCCCGACCCAACACTCGGAACTCGACTCTATTTATTACATCCACACTATTTCATGGACGGAACTGGACTTTTTCATTCTGCGTGTTGACGTCTCCACAGACGGGACGAGACTGCCTCTCCCTCGTACTGGTCACACCAAAAACTCCTTATCAATTCGCGCATTCGTATTAAATTCACCACTATTTAAACAAATCTCTACACTTTTAACAAATAATTTTCAAATTTGATTTAATATTGAAAAAGATTTAATCATAACTTGTTATTTAGAAAATAGTTAATTCATCTTTTGTTCCTTACACAATCCTTTATTACATTTCTGCACAAGTAGTTACATTTTTATCATTTCAGATCAATCAATGAAGCAAGCAGTCTAATATCGAAGCATGAAGAAATTTCAGGTGCAAGTTCTTATCCATCATTATGGTATTAAAAGTGATAATCACGACATGAGCATTTACCAAAACAACACCCAACTACACCAGACCTACCCTTACGCTAAAGATACCATGACAACAAACCCCCCAAAAGATCCACAAAAGGATGTGCTTGCAAAAGAATCAGATTTTTGTGGCATCTTTTAAAGAATTACCACAAATTTTCAAAGTTTTACCGCATTACCGAAAAATCTGTTGGATTAAAAATGTATGGAAAATTACAATGATTTTTGCCGAAATAGTGCTGTTTGTGTAAAATTAAAATATTTTTATAATTTTAATAGCACGATGTAAATTTACAAGTTTAGAGAATGTAAAATTCATCGCTGCTATTTATAAATTTCAAAATTTTTAGTAAAAGTAGTATTGGTAGTATACTATGATTTATATGTAAAATTCCTCATTTATTAAGAAGAATACACACAAAAAACTGCGAGGGCATTAAAAAGTTTTGTGCGTAATTTTTATTACACGTAGTACATAATTATATATACTTGCACAGATTTCGTGCCGCACAACAAACTTTTTCTGGCGCACAAATTAATATGCTGTAATGTATACGTGGCTTTATGTTCCTTATGGCCACAATATACGCTACGAGAAATCGTTACGATCAGACTGTACAGTTCGAACGGTACAGTTTATCGTACATGGCATAGCCACAATATACGCTACGAGAAATCGTTACGATCAGACGGTACAATAAAAACGGTGCCGACGCACACGTGTCAGCGATGGTTTCGACGGACGACGTTTTAGCACGTCCACCCGAACTGCGACTGACGACAAAACTGAACACGAAAACTGAACGAGCGCATACACGTTACGATCAGTCGGCACAGTTCATCCGATTCCGATTAATCAATTGAAATTTTCGTATTGTTCCGTTCGACTGCACAGTCTTAAAAAATCGGACGAAACTGTACAGTTTTATAACATACATGTAGCGATTTATCGGTACCGTTCGAACTGTACAGTCTGATCGTAACGATTTCTCGTAGCGTATATTGTGGCCATTAGAAATTATTACATGATGTGTATATTGTATAAACATATCTTGCAATTCAGCATAAAAATCCAGCAATTGCGGATTTTTCTCCCACGTCTTCATGACACCACGACGTGGCGTGAGTCAGTTATGTGACATTGTTACACGATGGTATAATAAAAATCAGCTAAGGAAAACCTAATTTTATTTTACAATTTTCCATTCACACAATTTTGAATACTTTCAACTATTTTGAACATCTGGAGTTGGGGGTGAGGAAGATTCAACAAATATAAAATCTGTATTATATTCCAGAGGAATATTAGAGTTGACCGGTCAACTTAAAAAAATAATGCTAAAAAAATGGTCAAAAACTTTACTTCTTTGCAAACCGGGACAATGTTACACAAATTTGAAGACGGGAAAATTCATAATCACATCAGACTTCGCATGTAATAGCAGCGATGTCACTTTATGGAAAACCCTGTGTAGCCGCTAGCGTTATAACGAACGATTTTGTGCCTTATTATTAGGGGGGGGGGGTAAGGGTTGAATCAATTTAATTTCGCGAATTCGAAGGCATTCGTGAAGGCAAATTTAAAATTCACATTTTTAGGGAAATCCCACATTTAAAATACACGTACAGAATGATGTTGTAAATCACCTGATAAATTTAATGCGAGCTTAGGATTGGTTGAGTTAATGAGAAACCATGTAATTTACTACACTTTTAAATGCCTTTTTAACCCTTGATCACTAAGCTTATTTTTTTTCAACGCTTATTACTAACCTTCGTCGTTTCGACTACGCTTTTTAAAAAAAGGAGTTTCAAGGGTTTCATTAAATAAAATATTGATATTTTTGTATTTATTTTCAATTAAAAACATTTAATAATATATTTAATTATTGTGATTACTAAAACAGCCTTTTGAATGAGATTATAGATATCAAACAAATTCGGCAATTTAAATTTTTTTTAAAGTTTTTTAAAGTGAAACAAACTTAAATAATAAAATTAATAAATGGAATAAAATTCCATGAACAGTACGAGTCAATTTCTTCACAAAATATTCACCAAGTGGTACTCCATCTATTTTAGTAAAGGAATTTCGTCGAGGCGACGAGGTATTTTTCTTGGAACGGCGAACGGGTCGACTGAGATTAGCAGGGGGGGTCGAATGAATTCCACCACGCATGCAAAATTCACCAAGCCTTTTTCGAATCCGCGTCGTCGATTCGACGAAGGTTAGTGATCTAGGGTTAAGGGCCCTCTAGCATTATTTATCCGAAAATTTTCTTTTTGAAATCCACTATGCAAACGTTCAGCTTTTTAAATCTCTATAGGGAATTTGTAAATTCCTGTGACCGGAATTCGTGTTACTCCCGTGAATGCTTATTACATCAAATTGAAGTGCAGCGCAAACGTTTTGTGTAACGCAATTATTGATCATTTTTCGGTTCATTACCAATGGTTTGGCATTGAAAAATGTTAAAGAATGGTTTAAATAGGGCCAAATTGGCAATAAAAAATTATTGTTCTATGCATGTGGAGTTTAGCGCATGCGCATAAGTAAACTTCCAACTTAATTAATTATCTACGACCAAATTAGGGACTACCAAAACTTTTTATAGGACTACCAAACATTTATACATTATAATCCATCAAATGAGCTAAAAAAAAGTTGAAAAATCGATAGAAGGGGGGCTAACTTGACAATAAAATTTGATTAGTTAATTACGAAAAAACAAAGAACTACCAAAACTTTTAATCGAACTACCAAATCTTACCTAACGATTACCAAACGTTGGGCATAAGTAAAAGTTAAAAATTCGATTGAAGGTAATTCCATTTCAAAACTAAAATCAATTTAATTTGTACGACTTAATTGCTAATAGAGGTAATGAACTGGAAAATAAACAAATGTCCAAATATGTGTAGCATGAATAAAGCGCGATAAGGAAATAAAATAACAAAAATACAAATATTGTTTATAAATTCTAATATTGATAAAGTATTATTACAAAAAAAATGTATTTATTATGAGGGCCAATACGTACGGTGTGATCTGCTGATTTAAGAAAAATCATGAGACGCCTTAAAGAGTTAGGGAAGCAACTCGAAATTTCAATATGTAAAACTCTATCGGTGCTAAAAACGCCATTATTGGTCGATCATTTATTTTAAAAATTTCTTTCGCTTCGTTGACAACATCTGAGAAATCATTTAACATCTCGCTAAAAAATGAATTGTTAATTTTCATTAAAGTTCCAAATATTCAAGATGAAACAGAAGAATAAAATTTGCAAAAGAACTAACTTGATTTCACGTTTCAACAACTTGGATTTATTGAATTGTAAGAAATCGAAATATGCCTTGCAGATCAAATTAAGATCACTTATATATTCAAATGGATTAAGTTTGCCATTTCTGTTTTCAGCGCAACTCTTAAAACTTTGCAAGACATTCTGAAGTTCCTTGATGTTATCTGAAAACAATAAAATAAAAAAATTTTTAATTTTGAAACTAAAAATAATAATTATTGTTAGCAACCTTGTTTAGAATAAATATTCAAAAGAAGTTCTGTATAAAGCTTATACAAAGTTATGTGATTTGGATTCATCATTTTTTGTAACTTATTCACACTTGCACTTAAATCATTTGAAGCTAGGGAGAAAAGAAAATTATTTTAAATAAGTCTATTTCAATATTAAACCAGGCACCAAGTATTTTGAAGTAGAAAAAATTGTAACCGGAATTTTTGTTTATACATATAATGGTTCCTTAGGATGTCATTAAGCAATGCTTAAATTTACCCTCCTCTGACCAGATCGGCGTTAGTTTCTACAGAGTGAGGTAGGGGGCAAAAATCTTGTTTTCACTGATTTATCGTCGTTCTTTCAACTTAACGACAAAAATTGTTAAAAATTGTTGGAATAGTTTCATGCACTATTCCGTGCACATCATCAAGGCAAGGTTTAATGTCAAAAAAGTTGGAGAGTATTCTACCCAGCGCAGCGCCGAAGCAAGCTCTTCTGGCGCCTGAGGCAAATTTGAATACCTCTCCTCCCAAAAGATTCTTATCATTTTGGAAATTTTAAACTATTATTTATTGGGTTTTTTGTCGAGGTTTAGCGCCCCCATTGCGATCACCCTTGCTACGGTGCCGGCTTAGAGTAATGAAAACAAATGGATGCTTATCAGGAACTCATTTAGGCTGCCGGAACCAGGGCATTATAGGGCAGGGCAAAAATTAATTTATTGCTAAAGAAAAACTTTCACTTTTACGTCCCTCAGTATTAAGAAGAACGGTACTGGGATAGTTATGAAAAATATCACCTGCTGCCCCCCTCCCGGATTTCAGACGAAAATCGCAAAAGATTCAACGAAACATAATAAATTTTGATGGTTCTGAATAATGGCAAGTGTACCTGGGGGGTATTCCAGACCCCCCGGTCATGTAATATCGATTATCATTGGGAACTTCTGACGATTTTATATAAAATTCCCATAGTATGTCAGAATCACCGCTTCCATGGTAACGTAACGCAATACCCCCCTGAATTTGGAGATTATTTTTATCGGTAGGAATTTTTCTTTTCAATTTAAATATAATATGTATGTATTTGAATAACTGCCGCGATGATAACGTGATATTTTTTATCGGTTACCCAGTCAGTTAAAGGGAAATGAAAAAGAACGCGGGGGATGGAATCAACTTTCCTAAAATCCCCTGTGTTATCATTGGACCAAA
This sequence comes from Podabrus alpinus, assembly GCA_932274525.1. Taxonomy (NCBI): domain Eukaryota; kingdom Metazoa; phylum Arthropoda; class Insecta; order Coleoptera; family Cantharidae; genus Podabrus; species Podabrus alpinus. Next base: position 70,118,337 of record OW026454.1, read on the forward strand.
ATTGAAGAGGAGAAAATTCCCTACAAATCAAAGTTCCTGAAAAAATCCTGAAACGTTGTTTCGTTTTGTTCACCATCGATGGTGAAGTTTCAATGTACGAAATTTTTATTCAAAATAAGAATTATTATGCAAAACCTTTTACAATTGTTTCCTCTGGATTTTCTTTTTATTTCATAAATACTTAATAAATACATAAATACTTTCATAAATTCGCTATAAAAGAAGTTTTATAGCGAATTTTGTATTCTTCAATTTTGATTTGATGGTAATTTTCACTAAAAATGAAAGTAAGCGAGTCATAGACGAAAAACTACTGTAGAGGATTAAAATCCCCACTTGCGGTTAAAAAGGTCGGCAGGGAATTTTAGGCGATGTTGTAAATAAAATCGTGGTCAAATTTTCGAATTCGAAAAAATTATTATCTTCTTGAAAATTTTAAACTATTGTTTATTGGGTTTCGTCAAGGTTTAGCGCCCCCATTGCGATGGCGCCTGAGGCAATAACCAATTTTGTTAGTGGTAACCGTTAAAACGAAGGATTGACAGTTTGACAATTGCAGTTTACAATACAAAAATTTAAAGATAGTTAAATTGTCTACACAAAATAATGTCTATATTTATTTTTAATCAGATTCTTATACTTCATCTATACAGGAACGATTGAACTAAAAAGTTGAACTAAGTTGCGCTAAAGCCAATCTTTATTTAAAGGGGGTCGGGATTGATTTTTAATTAAATGTACATATAGATTTTTAGAAAAAATATTTATTATCTGAATACAAATGAACAATGTCGTTGTTTTTTGGCATTACACGACGCTATGTGAAAGTTTCTGAAGAAGAGAGTTGGGGATGCCATTTGTGAATTGTAATCGGTAAAATCCACAAGATTGGGGTTCGAGAACTTCTATTCGTGCAGTTGTAGAAAGGCTGGACTTCATTGCTCAGCAATTTATGGAAGCTGCCGAGGGCAGCCTTGCACGAATGTCAGCATTGACGAAGCAAGCTCGATTACAACGGAAAAAAATAGAAGTGGAACTTCAACATTTCACACCGAAATAACCGAGATTGACAATATAAACACTACTAAACCTGCACGAATGACATTCCAAACTCTTCAGAATATTTCATAGAATGCCAAAAAATAATGGAGAATGTCGACCAGACTTGACCCACTTGACGGAGGTGGGCGGAAAATAAATGATGTAATGTTTTGGCAACTTACAATGTAAGGGGAATTAATGTAACAGAGCTTTGAAACAGTCAATCAAGACATTAAAAAAATTTCGCATTGCAAGAGACAAAACAAGAAGAAGCCGATGTATTGGATATAAAGAGATATACGCTTTTCAAGAGTTGTGGAAGAGATAGAAGGATGTGAACAGGTTTTATGGTGAGCGAAAGGAACAAAGGTATTGTAATAGATTTTAAAGCAGTAACTGATAGAATCTGAATATTGAAAATATGAGGACATAATAGAAAGATAAGTATACTCAACGTGTACGTCCATACACGAAAGACGTTGGTTTAGAAGATTGGAAAGAAGACGCTCGAGATAGGAAAAAATGGAATATGGTGACAAAAAAGTCATGGTCATGAGGAACGGTCTCATCATCGTTCCTCATCATGAATGTTTGTGCGGCCATCTTTAAAGGCCCTAACCCATTTCCGCACCATTCCAGCACTCATAATGTTTTCACCATAAACATCACTGATTTGGCGATGAATGTCAGCTGCTTTGAAGCCTTTAGTACTGAGAAAACGTATTACAGCACGCACTTCGCAGTCGGCGGGATTCTCAATACGTGGCGGCATTTTAAAATCGCGCAAACAGATGTAGACTCGATCGGATTGTTCCGTAATGGCTTCTGTAGCTTCCCAACAGATGTAGCTACCCGGCGCGCATGCGCTAAACGGCGACCGCAGTGCTGAGGCGGCGTAATTTAAAAACGGTATTTACTTTAAAAACACGCCTCGTATGTAAAAAATCCAGTTAGAATTTTTTCCACTTGACGTAAATAATTTCGGCTTGGCGCCTGGTCTATATATGCAATTCTGCAACTCCAAGGTAGTAACTCACGGTTTGCTAACTCATACGCAATAAAAGAAACTTTGTTCAATAATAGTTCTGAATGTGTAGCATATTTGCAATAACTACAGATCATAAGTTGTTGTGGCGTGGGTCCCTGAAGAGTAAATCTACCGCATCTAATACACAGGTAGGTGTCCAAAAGATTCTAAAAATTGTCGATATTATTTTTAAATGTTGTACTATATAAAGCCTCCGACTTAGCTTGACAAAAAAGTCAGATAAAAATCTGCTGTAAGCTCGAACCTCCACACGTTTACTTTGTCGACGACTTATTAGTATAGAATTGAATATTATAACACAAGGGAGGTAATAAAGTTGATTTACACTCGAGAAATCGTGTATCGTTAATAAAACCACTCGAGTTTTACGTACGGTTTAAGTATGTTTTAGAATGTAAACAATTGAATTACAAGCAATAATTTTGCGTGGAAACAGAACTTGACCCAATTTTTAAAAGATCGTCCAGCAAGGAAGGTTTTTAGTTTGCAAAAAATTCCGGCAAGCTGAATTTTGGCAGAGATGTACATTGGAGTGTTCTAATGAACCGCCCAAAAGTCCCATAAAATACCACGCCGGGGTCCCCCACAATGGGGGGAGTTTTAGCTCCCCAACGCGATTTTTTGCCGACAACTCGCTTATTTATGCTTGCATCAAAAATTATGATCAGACCATAATTGAAGAGCATAAAATTCTCATATATAATACCACAAGAGACTATCAAATTGTCGGCAATAATTTTTGAAACTGGAACTGAGTGTTTGTCGCCCTTAAAATCACCATGAGTGCTTTAGCACGAATGGTGATTTTAAATGGCGACAAACACGAAGATTCCATGGTTTAAAAATTAACCGACAATTTTATAGTATCGTGTGGAATTCGTTTGACAATTTCGTAAATAAAATTTCAATTTTTTCTGACAACAAATAATTTATAGTATGCGTTCACGTAGTTTCCATCGTTACTATGGAAATTTGACAATACAGACCACGGTGGTCGTATTGCCGCGACAATACACCACCGTGGTCTGTATTGTCAAAGGAAGTAGATTATGATTGGTTCAAATTGATGAGATTGTAACATCCTATTGGTTGAATTATTATGAACGAAATTGTCTATAAAATAGTTTTTTTCATGACACACTAATACTTAAATTATTGACTGAAAACACGACCCACCCTTAAAATGGCAAAATATTAATGCGTTGCAGGGAGAGAAATGTTTTCAGGCACGGGAATTGCTTTTAATAATAAATTAATTAAAATTGTGGCCAAGGTTGGAAAATGAAGAGAAAAATAGATTTTTTCAAAATTTGCCCAGCTTATAGGCGTTTCAATTTAAGATCGCAGCGCCATAATGGCTATTAGTGGTATTATTGGAATGGGTGCGTTTTTCGATAATTTACTGTCGTGTTTATGTATTAAATATATTTTTAATTGTATTACGGCACCTATGTGTTTGTTTACTATAATAATTTGATAAAATTAATTTTTGAATTTGAATTAATTAATTGCAACAACCGAATAGGGTTAGAAAATGTGACATATCCATGGTAACAAACCTGTAGAGGTAGTTCAAAAATTTTCCGCAAGGTAGCGTATCGCTTATCTTGAAACGCCTATAGTATCTTCCAAGTAACGAAACCGAAATTTTGGTTTGAGGTTTTTTTGATTTAAGAATAATTCCATTATTTTCACTTCAAAAAATACATTTTTTTTTATATACTTATTATTAATCTGGAATCTTTCTGGAACATGTTAGTGAAAGAATTTTGTAAAAAATTTAAAAAATGAGGAAATGTAGAAAATTTCAATTTTTTTTTTAAAACGCTGCCATTTCCTATGCAATTTTTTTTTCTTATGATTGTAGTTGGGACGATAGCGACAACTCTGTTGAATACGAAAATCTTTCGTTTTTTAATTTTGGACAAATACAAAGGACCTGAGCTTGCCCACCACCTTTTTAATAGACTTACGTTCAGGAGGCTGTAGCAGCACAAATTTTTATTGTGTATTCAATATAATATACTTGTTACCAAAAATGTGGTACGTTGCTTGTTCTTCTTTAGTGGACTGTATTTCACTTGTAAATAAATAATAGACTGGCGTTTTGTAACTAATTTATTGTTGTTTAACAAAATGGTTATATGTATGAACGTATCTCGATTTACATTCGAGCGTATCTAGCATCACACTGGCGAATGTTGGTGTTATGCAGCGCAAGTCTCGTTTAATCATGCGCACTTTAAATATAACATATAATATTTATAACATACTCCCCGCGTTGAACACTTGGGGTTCAAAAACACAAATATCAAAATGGAATGCTGTAAACTTAAATTCTAATACAGTATATATATACAAAAACAAAGATTACATAAATTGAGTTTGATCTGTTAGAAAATAAATATAAAAAGTTTGTTTGTCAAATAATTGGTAATGGGCAAACTTTCACCACTGCACGTTTGAAAATACCTTTACTAGTTTTAACACTGACCACTCGCACTACTCCTTCGCTGTCTGGATGTAATTCAACAACGCGTGCCAACGGCCACTTGCATGGAGGTGCGTTGTCACTCCGTAGGATAACCATTGCTCCATTAATGATGTTTGGAGTGGCAGATTTCCATTTGTTACGTTGTTGGAGTTGCGATAGGTACTCAGTTGACCACCGCTTCCAGAAACTTTGGTTTATTTGCTGCAGTAGTTGATAGCGGTTTAGCCTGCTTATTGGTATTTCCAATAAATTTGGGTCTGGTGCCGCTACCATTGAACGTCCAATTAAGAAATGAGACGGGGTTAAGGATTCAAAATCGTTTGGATCGGAAGACAAGGAACATAGAGGTCGGGAATTCAAAATAGCTTCAATTTGTACCAAAATTGTGTTAAATTCCTCGTAAGTGAGTTTAGTGTCGCCTAAAGCTCTATAAAGATGGTATTTGACTTGTTTTACGCCCGCTTCCCAGAGACCTCCAAAGTGAGGTGAGATAGGGGGGATAAAGTGCCAAGTTATGCCCTCATCAGTAGCAAAATTTTGAATATTGTTTTGAGAAGAGGTTAAAAAAGTGTTCAAACGACTTAACTCTCCTCGTGCACCGACAAAATTGGTGCCGTTGTCTGAGTGTATGTGACTTGGTTTGCCGCGTCGCGAGCAAAATCGCCTCAAAGCGGCTATGAAATTGTCCGTAGTGAGGTCACTTACCAATTCAAGATGCATTGCTTTGGTCGTAAAACAAACGAATAGACATACGTAAGCTTTTATTAATTTACAGCCTGAACCCTTTTGTTTTTGATTAAGATTGGGCCTGCATAATCCACTCCAGTGATCTTGAATGGGCTTGCAACAGTTACTCTTTGTGCTGGTAAATGTGCCATTTGTGGTATTGTTTGTGTTGGCTTGAAACGGAAACATTTTATGCAGTTGCGTACAACCTTTTTTATGGCACTGATGCCTGAGGTTGGCCAATATTCTTGACGCACCGTTGCTAATATTAATTGTGGTGGAGCATGATGTAATTTGACGTGATAATGCTCGATAATTAGGATGGCTAATGGATGTTTTCCGTCCAATAGTAATGGATGTTTTGTCTCATATTGTAATTGTGAGCACTTCAGACGGCCTCCCACCCTTAGAAGTCCTTCTTTATCTAGGAAAGGTGAAAGTTTTAATATTCCACTCTTTGATTTTAAAGGTAACTCGGACTTGAGAAGATTGATCTCTTCCGTGTAACTGGTAACTTGCGCTATCTTGACGAGTATTTTCATAGCTGAACGCATCTCATCTGCAGTTACTGGACCTGTTTGTCTGTTATGCCGGAATTTTGTATTGTAAATAAACCGTCGACAGTATGCAATGACTCTCTTTAATTTATTTAAATTGGAATATTTAGTAAAAATGTCAAATTGTGGCTGGTTTAGTATCGGAAATAATTGAACTGTAGGTTTTAATTCTGGTAAATCTGCTTTTATAAAACTAATTTCATTGTTGGGCCATTTTGCTATTGGTTCCTTCAGGAATTCTGGTCCATGCCACCATAGTTCATTATTTGCAAGTTTGATTGGGAGAACACCGCGTGATGCAATATCTGCGGGATTCTGCTTTGTGTTAACATAATGCCAATCTCCTTGACTTGTGAGAGATTGTATTTTCGTAACTCTGTTTCCCACGAAAATTTGTAGCGATTGAGGTTCTGTTTTTATCCAACATAAGGCGATTTGAGAATCTGACCATATATAGGTAGGAACCGTAGTTTGTAGGGAGTTCACGACGTGATGTAGGAGTTCTGCTCCGTGTAATGCCGCACAAAGTTCTAACCGAGGTATGGTGATCGTTTTAATCGGCGCTACCTTGGTTTTCGAACATAATAAATTAATGGTGAAGTCTCCATTCGAATTTTGACTTCGTAAATAAATGCAAGCTGCATATGCGTTTTGCGAAGCATCACAGAAACAATGTATGTCATACAAAACAGAGTGTGAGCCAATGGCATTTCGTGGAATTTGTAGTTGATTTAAATTGTTCAATTCTGATCTGAATTGATTCCATTGACTTGCTAATTCGATTGGTATTGGCTCATCCCACGATAATTTGAGACACCACAATTTTTGGATAAGAATTTTTGCTAATATAATACATGGGCTGATAAGTCCCAATGGATCATACAATTGTGCAATGTTAGCTAAGACTTTGCGTTTGCTGATTGGTTCAGTTGTTTTGAATGATTTTATTTTAAACGTTAAAATATCTGAGTGACTGACCCATTGAATTCCTAAAATCTTAGAGCTTTCATGTTCGCCTAAGGCAAGGATTCCATTCGACATGTTACCTGGGTCAAGTTCACTTAATGCATCTGAATCACTCGCAATCCATTTTCTTAGCGTGAAACCACTAGATTGTAGGATTGATGAAACTTCTTGACAAGTAGCATTCAGTTGTTCAATTGAATCTGCTCCTGTCAACAGATCATCCACATAGAAATCTGATAAAATGACTTGAGAAGCGGTTGGAAAATCGTCTTTATTGTCTAATGCCACTTGTTTCAGACATCTGATTGCCAAATATGGCGCTGAACTGGTGCCGTAGGTAACGGTATTGAGTTCAAAAATAGAAAATTCGTTGGATGGATCGTCTCTCCAAACTATATGCTGTAATGGCCTGTGGTCTGGGTGCATAATAATTTGACGATACATCTTAGACACGTCCGCTGATACCACATGTTTATGCTTCCTGAATCGTAGTAAAATAGAATGAATGTCATTTTGCACTTTTGGACCTATGAACTGAATTTGATTTAAGGACCATCCTGTTGACGTAGGTGATGACCCGTCAAAAACAACACGCAATTTTGTCGTTAAATGATCTGCCTTTTCTATTCCATGATGAGGAAGATAGTATACAACTGACTTTGCGTCGGTGTTTAAAGCAGTTGGAAGAATTTTACTCATATGGCCTAAAGAAATGTATTCAGAAATAAAGGATTGATAAGTTGCTTTAAACTTCGGGTTTGTTCTAAATCTTTTCTCTAGTGTAACGAAACGTCCTTTGGCAATTTCTAGAGATTCTCCTAGTAATTTTGGAGAATGCTTTAATGGAAATTTAACCACGAATCTACCATCTTGATCGCGCGAAGTATCTTTTGTAAATAGCTCTTCACACTCGGCTTCTTCGTCGGTCATACTACAATTGTTACTAGGAACCTCTTCAATTTGCCAGAATCGTTAGAGTTGTTCATCTTCTTGTGTATAACTTGCTTGTAGAAAGTTACATGTGAAATGTTCGAAATACATAGGTGCGTTACCTGCTACTACCCACCCTAGTTTGGTGTTCTGTAATATTGGTAAACCTTTGCCTAAATTTATCTTACCGTCAACAATTAAATCCCAAAATAGGCCAGAGCCAATTAACATGTCAACTGGTTTGGGTTCCAGAAATCTTTCGTCTGATAACTTGATGCCATCAGGAATCTTCAGTGGTACTCTTATCGGGTACATGGGCACATTTCCTGAAATACTGGGAATTATGTGACACGATAACATTGTAGTATACTGATTGACTGGTGACTTAATTGTTACATTGCATTTTTTTGTTAATGTTGATTCAATTTGATTAATACCAAAAATTGATAATTTTGCAGAAATTGTTGGTAACTGTAATTGGTTACAAAACTTTTCTGTTATCAGATTTGCTTGTGCTCCACTGTCAAGCATCACTCGACAAGGGTGCTTGATTCCATCAAACCCTTGTATGTGAACTATTGCTGTTGATAGCAACACTTGATGGTTCATTGTTGGAAAAACGGTTAAATTCGTAGCAGTTTCCAAGTTTGGAATCGTTGTTACGGATTTGTTGGTCACATCTTGAGCTATGTGAATTAGACTATTGTGCTTTTCGTTGCATGTTCTGCAATTGCCTTTTCTACATTGCTCTGATTTATGACCTGTGCGGAGGCAATTTAAACATAACCCTAGCTGTTTTACCTTTTCGATTCGTGCAGTCGTTGCTAACTTAAGAAAGTCCTGACAAGTGTAGATCAAGTGTGGACCTTTGCAAAAATTGCATTTGTAATGCGAATCGGTGGTTGTCACATGACATTGTGAGCTATTTCTTTTCCCATTATAATTTGTGGCTTGTTCAATGGGTTTTTTATATTTGATCTCCATGGTTTCTAGTAATTCTGCCCTACTTAGCAAGAAAGTTTCAAGATCGCTTAATGTTGGTAACTTATTTAATTCCTTTTGTTCTTCCCACTCTTTGTTAGTGGTTTTGTCTAATTTTGTGGTTATTAAATAAATTATTAATGTGTCCCAATGTTGGACTGGTTGTTCGAGTGCTTCGAGAGACTCCAAATGTTGATAGGTTGTGTCAATTAGGTTTCTTAGACCTATTGACGTCTCTTTTGTCAACGGTTCTAAATCAAAAAGAGCCTTTACATGACTGTGCACCAGCAATCTTGAATTGTCATATCGCTTGCATAATAAATTCCAAGCGGTCAAATAGTTTTTGGTAGTGAATTCTAGTTTTCGTATGGAATTTCGTGCATCACCCTGTAATGAAGTTCTTAAATAGTGGTATTTTTGAATTTCACTTATGGTGGTATTATTATGTATTAATGATTCAAATGTTTCTTTGAATTCAAGCCATGCGCCATATTGACCTTTAAAATGTGGTAAATTGATGGTTGGCAACTTAATTGTTGGTTGGAAGATTCTCTCTTCCAACTCTTGTTGTGATTGTATAATACTGGTGTTGTCATCGTCATTGCTTTGAGGATGACTAACGACTTCACTACATTGTAATATTATTTTTGCATCTGCTAATGTTTCGGCGAACGAATTTGTGAATTGTTCTCGTTCGGTGTATTCGTTTTCAAGATTTTCTTCGTTGCAAACACATTCAATGCTCAGCTGAAGTGTTTCGTACACGTCCGATAACGTTTCAAATTGAGTTATACGGGCTTGCAATTGCGAGATTGTTTTTTCTTGAATTGTTTGACTCAAGTCAAATGCCTCTTGAATTGGTTTTAAGAAGCTTTTAAATATTGTTAATTGTCGTTTGACAGATCCGCGCTTGCGATGTAATTGAATTAAATCGTCTGACATTGTCGCGGTAAATGTTGCAAATAATAACAATTAATTGTATTATAAATTATTGATTTTATTCTTTTACTACTGTGAAAGCACCTTTTGGTTGACTCCGTAATTAAATAATAAATTGTTGCAATAATAATTATAATGATAGAAATTGAATGTTTATTTGAATGTTTAAAAATTGTTTTATCTTTTTACTGAAGCAATTTTGAACTAGAGATAAGAAAGGAATGTTCTTACGTTCATGTGGTTTGCAATGCAGCTGTTGTCTGGTGTTTCGTCGCTTGGTATTGGAGTGGACCATATATGTAGCTTGTTGATAGCTTGACTTGCATGGACCTCCAACCGTCACGATGTTGACTGTTGTATTGGATCACTGTATGCACTTTTAAATGTTCAAATTGATTTGAAAAATACTAATTCAAATCGGGTTCTAATGACCAAAATGTTACCAAAAATGTGGTACGTTGCTTGTTCTTCTTTAGTGGACTGTATTTCACTTGTAAATAAATAATAGACTGGCGTTTTGTAACTAATTTATTGTTGTTTAACAAAATGGTTATATGTATGAACGTATCTCGATTTACATTCGAGCGTATCTAGCATCACACTGGCGAATGTTGGTGTTATGCAGCGCAAGTCTCGTTTAATCATGCGCACTTTAAATATAACATATAATATTTATAACAATACTCGTAATAAATATCCCACCATAACAGAAAAATTTCTATGTTGTTTGATTTTTCTAAAAAAAAATCCTTAAAATAGCCTAGATTTATGAGCGAAAAAGTTGAAAACCCCCTTAAGAAGCTTTAAGTAAGTAATTAACTTGAATGCCATTATCCATGGCCACAGGTACTTCGCCGAAATGCCTTTCAATTATAATATGCCATTATCGATTATTAGGTACTTCAATTACAAAATGATAAATTAATATATTTAAGTGAATTTAAAAACGTTGCAATTTTTGGTTAGGTATGCATTAAATTTGACGTTTAACCGTGCGACTTTCACTTGTTTTCAAAACAGACTACAACCGTTCGTTCCAACATGCTTTTACGGATTGCACGTAATTTTAGTAGTCTTGTACACGCAAGCGCAGTTCCTAGTTCAATTATTGCTCGTGAGCAATAACAGAACTGCTTGTTGGAACGAAGCTACTATAAACTTGGGCAAATTTTGAAAAAATCTATTTTTCTCTTCATTTTCCAACCTTTGCCACAATTTCAGTTAATTTATTATTAAAAGCATTTCCAATGCCTGAAAACATCTCTCCCTGCAACGAATCAATATTGTGCTTATGTTTTCGGTCAATAATATAAGTATTAGTGTGCCATAGAAAAATATGAAAAGATCTATTTTATAGAGAATTTTATGCTCTTCAATTATGGTCTGATCATAACTTTTCATACATGTATAAATAAGCGAGTTATTGGCAAAAAAATCGCGTTGGAGGAGCTAAAACCCCCGATTGTCGGGGACGCCGGCGTGGGATTTTATGGGACTTTTGGGGGGTTGATTAGTGCACTCGAATGTAGTACATCTCTGCCAAATCTCAGCTTTCCCGGATTTTTTGCAAGCTTGAGCTAATTTTTCTGCTTCGTTGTCTGGACTATTAATAAGGAACCAGTTGAATATCAGAAATAATAATCGGCCCGAAATATCAGCTTGCGAGAGTTACAAACGGATATATTATATGTTATTTACTTATCGAGCAGTGAATAAAAACATGAGTAGTCATACCACAATTTGTTTCGTCCGACTGTCCTTCAAGTCTAATAAGTTATGGTCAGATTTCCGCTACACACATAAGCAAGTTGGCCGATTTAATTTGTTAAGCCAAGTCGGTCGACTTGGTCGAGTATACAGGCTTAATACTTACTCCGCTGTTATTGATATCTTTACAGCCTGTAGAATCACAATTTAAAAAACATTTATCAAGTATAAATTGGTGAATAGGATATGGCAACCTCGGTGAGAAACCCGTAATAGATCGAAAAATGCCATTACCTGCTTGTATATTTTTACAAGCTTTCACAATACAGGTGCCTCCATTAAAACTGAAAAATTTAAACTGAAAGTGTGATTTCGACGTTATTATCTACTGCAAGCACTCACTACAAGCTGGTGTTGGCTTCGCAAGAATATTTTAATCCCGATACTGCAGGACAAACTGCATTAAGCTTCATGTTATTGTGTGAAGTTAATTCCAATTTTTCTTGATTTTCGTTTAACAATAAAATTGGTGATATGTAACTATTGCATAATATTGCTTGATGCATTTGAATCTTAAGCCTTAACAGCAATCCGCCAAAGAAGTTAACTAATGCAGGATACTCTTTCTGGCAGGATGAAGTTGATATTAAATGAGTAAAAAAATTGGTTTTCTCCAGGAATCCTACCATAAGCGCGGTTTGCTAAAAATAGATTTTAATATATCCATAACAAGAAAAATATCATAGATACAGAAGAAGAAACAAAAAATTCAGGTTTGATTAAAGGGTTTGGATTCTTACCTCACAGCATTCGATAAACTGATCCGTCCATTTTGAACGAATATTTGCCAAGTCAAAGTGCAAGCTGTAGATATATAAATAGGGATCCATATCTTTATAAGGCTTAAAAGGTTTTGTATTGTTTTTAATTTGAAAAATTACGCCACTGCAAGCTGCTTTAATTAGAGTACGTAAAGATAAACTGTTTACATTATTCGAACGGTCTGACCGAAATAATATATCACATTCCCATCGATGATAGTCTGACCAGGAATTTTCGCGACAATTTTCAGAACAATATTCAACGTGCATACAGCTTTTACACCTACGTATACATAGCAGGTATTAAAATTCGTTTAACTAATAAGTATAAAAATATGAAAGAGGAAAAACCACTTACGGAATACAATTGTTGGTTTCATTCCAACAATAATCGCAAAAAAATGTTTCAATGTAATCTGGATCGTGTTGAGTGGATGTAAAAGCTATGGCATATGCTTTATCAACAAAAAGTACCTCTCCGCATGGAATATCACGGGCAGCAACATAATCAATCCCTGTATTTCTGTTATATCTTAAATAATAGGTAAATAGCGCTATTAATGACGAAATCAAAGTGGAAACGAAAAAACGTCATATACTCGTATAATACGTAGTACCTACTTAAATTTGATGGAAGCAGATACGTTTGGATTAAGTCGATTTTCTTCTCGTATTACTTCAGCATCTAAAACAGTCTCATTGCACGGTAGGTTTTCCAGGTCGACTTGCTTAATATCCATCAACGATTCGATTTCTTTCAAGTAATTGTCTGGAAAAGACGAAAGTTAACCGACATGATTAGCTGGATGTAGGGGTTTAGGAAGGCTGGTTGCATTGGATCGGCGCGGCCGCATCCAGCACCAAGATTTTGACGGCGCAAAAAATTCGTAACAGTTCCTGTACTTCTTCATACTTGTATCATTCATGTGACCGCCTGTTTTGTTTCAGGCTCTAAACCTCTATAATTAACGTTTGTTACAGAAGGAATCTGGTACGAAAATTATGTAGCCTGCGCTGAAATTCCTAGCTGCGGCTCTGGCCGTATGTAGGAGAAACGTGCACTATAAATAGAAATGGATCAAATACGCACCTTTATGAGTTTTCGGAAGATTTGTAGAATCTTGTATTAGTTTACAGCATTCGTCAATTGTTTCAAACATCTCTTTCAATTTGCCCAATTTGATTAAGCAGTTTGCCTTTCGAATGACAAGTTTCGGTTTCAAATTAATTGGATAATCAGCTTGGAGACTTAAATTTATGTCTATTATGCAATTCTGAAATAGTAAATGATACTTAAAACATCATCAAAAGTACAGTACGATAAGGGGCCGTTCATGTATTACGTAAGACGTTTTTTCCTACTTTTAGACTCCCCCCCCCCTAGTAAGAGCGCTGTTATAGACTATTAAATGTTAATCTTCCGCAAATTTTCTTTTCAATTCTACTATAGATAAACCTTCAGCTTTCCAAATCTCTATAGGGAATTTGTAAAATTCGACCGTTTTACGAGCTCTTCCAAGAGCTCGTAAAAAGTCATCTCGATTTTAAAAGTTCTCTATAGATATTCGGAACGCTGAACGTTTATATAGCAGATTTAAAGAAAATGCGGATAAACCATGTTTACCATTCAAAATCAATCCTTGAAGTTGATTAAAAATAGAGTTTTTTACAGAGTTCAATCATACGTCACGCTCTCTGTGTAGGTGCGTATGCTCCGATATACATTTAACACTTAGAAAATTTTCACCTCAGTAGTTCATCGTATGTTTTACATGTACTACTACTTTACATTTTAAATTAATTTTAATTTTTACAAGTTTACCGTTAAAAGCTAGATCCATTATTGTCGAATCTAAAGAGATGTCGAATCTATCGCGCTCTTGAATTTTTTTTCCAAGTTGAACACAAAAAGTGAAATGGACACCCAAAAATTATAAGAAACCCAATTCGTAAATTATTTGGGTTCTACAAAGAACCAATTTTTTATCCATCTGACATGAGAAACACTTGCGTACAACTTCTTCCGTGGTGGATTAAGTACTGCGGTAGAACCCGGCAAGGTGCTGCTTTTCTTAGCTTTGATGGTGAGCGTGACCTTTAGTACTGGGAGCCAATGTGAGCCCCGCTATTTCTACCCTTTAAAAGCTGTTTCTAAGGGCTCCTTATGATTCTTCCGCAAATTTTATTTTTCAAATCTACTATAAAAACGTTCAGCTTTCCGAATCTCTATAGGAAATTTGTCAATTTCAGGTGACTAAATTCGTGCTACTCACGAAAATGTGTTTTTATTCATTTAGAACGTAAATAATAATTAATAGTATTGTGTTTCACATTAACATTAATACCAACAGCACATTAAATTAGATTAAATAATTTTCAAGTTTTGAAATTCAATTAAAAAAATAAAATTTACGGAAGAAATTCTGTGTTGATTGCGAAAAAGTAGTTAAGTCATGTTTTTGCAAAATTGGGGTTTTGACTTATTCAGATAGAGGAAAACTTGCTCTTTCTTTTGGTATAATTGCCTAAGTCATAGCGTACATATTAAGGCAGTTATTTAATAGAATACCTTTCGCCTAAGTCGAAAGTAATCAATTTAATTGGTGTAATTTTCAGTTTTTCTCAATAATTATTTAGTTATATGCCTGTAATAACATTACATTTAATAATAAACTTGCAAAACAAAATTATATCCCTAAAAAAGGTTCCTCAGTAAACCAAATTCAATTTTGCCTATAATTTGTTTTCGCCATTATCTCAGTTTGACAAATATTGACTTAAGCACTTTTTCGCAATCAACACAGAATTGTCTTGGCTCCCCTTGCCCCCAGTAAGAAAAATAAGATGTCAGCTACCCCCCCCCCCTAAACGTCTTACGTAATACAAGAACGGCTCCTAAGTACATATTATATAGTAGTAGACGCCGCTTAATGTGATCACATCGGGACTCGGGATTTTTGATCACAATAATAACCGATCATCTTAACCCATCAGTGGTCGCTATGCATTTTATACCTCCAGTGGTCGCGCGTGAGTGATTCGCAATAAATAAATCGCAATTTGAAGTAAAATAACTTTAGAAACAGATTATTTAGGGATTTTTCTTTACACGCAATTAGAATAACATGTAGGATATTACAATAATACAAATACAATAATATTAATGAATAAATTTAAACTGCTGTAAACTGTGAAGTTATTTGAAAATCGAAAAAATATTTTTGCTTTAATAAATACTTCAACATCTTATAATTATTAATGTGTGAAAATTTGATATCGACATTTACAGTATTTTTCGAATTATAGCACTTTAAACGGACTAATAGTTCAATAAATTCCACAAGCTCTGTCTGATGTTTATGGTAGCATTTTAACTGTCAATATAATAATAATAACCCAAAGGGTTTCGTTCAGGCCCGTAGCCAGACCGAAAGTGAAGGTAGGGCAAACGGATGGTAAGATTGGGCAACTTTTCGCGCCGCAGACGAAAATTTCCTGAAATTTCAAGGTTAACGCGGTTTAAGAAAAGTTATAAAATTTACCTACTTAATAAACTACTCAAATCTTAACAAATTCGCGGCACACAGTTTCAGTTTGGCAGAATAAAGATAGTACAATATTTTGTAAGTAATTATAATTATTATGTAGTATATTTATGCAAATGTGTAACATTAAAAAATTAAAAGAATTCTTAAAAAACTAGACTTAACAATTTTCAATAGGAATTATTAGAAAACTAAAATGTAGGCATATTAAAATTAAGTATTTAATAAAGTTGCAACTTTCTGTTCAATCTATTGTTGAACTTTTTCAAAACCGTCTCGACATTAAGCGCTTTAGTAACTTCATGTTCAAACGCAAGATATATTAAATTTGCCATTCTTTGATGGCCCATGGACATTCTTTGTGGTCTGTTTATGGCTGTTAAAGTAGAAAACGTAGACTCTTAGACAGAAGTGCTACAACCAAATGTAGCAACCGTTGCAAACAGTTCGTACGAATCTCGAAACGCTTCACGCTGTTTGTACAGAATTTGAAAGACGGATTCTTCGTCAGTTTTTTTCGCTAAATAGTTTTTAACTCCACAAGTTCCTCTTGAGAGGGCACTGTTATTCCTTCAAAAATACTAATTCAAAATACTGTTTTTTAATTTTACTATAACTTACCCAAAGTTCTTAGCAGTCAACTTCTGATAGTCAAATTCCTCTATACTCGAAATTGATCCAAGCAGCTCTTCATTGTCCGAAAATCGTCTTTTGAGTTCAGCTGTCACAATGTCTAACGTTTCAAAGTATTTTTGTTTGTTTTGCACTATGTTGTCATCGTGAATAGAGTTCTGACGATGCGAACCTGATCCTGATGGTTGAGAATCGTAGATTACAAAGTCGGTCATTTGGACTGTTTTAACTTGTCTTTTAAACTGTAATGGCGTGTACTTTGGGAGCATATACAGCTTCACTTAAAACTAATTCGAAACTTTCTTCTGTCCTAAGATTAGCTACTTCTTTTTGGACGCATTTTACTATGTCAATTGCATCTTTCAATCCTGTACCTCTACCTTGAAGAGCCGCATCGGCAGGCTGGAATAACAACAAAATTTTTTTGCTTAAAATTAAAGCCACACGAAAATCCAAACTTAACATAACTGTTTTTATCCCGATGCTTTTTGCGATGTCATCGCCGCTAAATTTGCCTTTTCTTATTTCATCGAGTGCTTTTAATATTAAGTCATAATTTGTCCAAATTACTTTTGTAATCTTTAGGTGCCCTGACCAACGCTGCTCCAAAAGCCGACATATTATTTTCCTTCATACAAAGCGGTCATCTCAGATATTGTTTTTACAACCACTAAATGTAAACGATAACGAAGTTTTCCGCTCATTACACTGGCACCATCATAGCATTGGCTTAAAAGCCTATTGGTCTCGATTTCATTAGCTTCAAGAATATTTAATGTTGCTGTGCTAAAGGTAGCTGCATCAAGGTCGGTTGTTGTTGTGACCGTCAACAAAGACTCCTCCACTATACCATCTTTCACATAACGAATGGCTATCGCTATATTTTCTCTATGGTTTTTATCCTTAGTACCATTGGTACCATCTTCCAGTAAAGTGAACCATGGAACGTCAGCATGTCTTACATTTGCTACTATAAATTCCCGAACAGTTTCTGCCATAATTTCGATAATTTCATTTTGGATTTCAGGGGATCTGTAGTTTGCATTTTTAGGGATATGTACTAAAGCATCTTTTAACTTGCAGTCTTTTTTCATGGTGTATTCAAAAAGGTTTTCAAATAAACTCCGCTCTCTTTGTTCTTCTATTACATATGTTCCTCGCATAGCAAGCTCATTAACAACCAAGAACTGAATAACTTCTATTATGCTTGTAATATAATATCTGTGCAACTCTAAGACATTTTTGTTTACCAAAGTCGACACCGACGTACTAGTATCCAATCTGTTGGTTTTATCGAGCCACATTGCCATTGCTTGGATATGCGATATCCCACTTTCGTGTTTTGGAAACCCAGATTTGCTATTCAAAGCGTTCTTCCAGTTTCTAAATCCTGATACACCCTGATTAGTGGTTCCGTGGGGTAAACATTGTTGACAAGCATAGCAAAAAGCTGAGTCATTTTTTACAGAATACTGAAGCCACTTAAAGCGTTTGAACCATTCTGCTCTAAAAGACCTTCCACTATGCTTTGGGTAACTATTTAAATATGTTTGTTTGATTGGCTCACCTTTCTTTGCTACATCATCAGCAATAATCGTAATCGCCTTTTCTACAAGTTCTACGGTGCTAGAGCTAGTGGAACAGGAAGTTATAGCTTCTGGTGCTGTTTTCTCGCCACTATCTAATCGCGGTTTTTTGAAAAACTTCCGTATATTTAAATTTAAACAAAACACAGACACGGTAAAACAAATTACACTTACACAAAACTCAGTTCCTGCTGTCTAGTGTTTTCTTTTAACGTTTTGATTTTGCTTAGCCGTATTATTGCACAATGTACAACCGCGCGCAAGCATAAAAATGGCATTTTGACTACGATATTCATTTTATCTTGTCGGCTTGTCGTAGTAGCGCACAAGCAAAAAATATAAAATAAACGCTTACAAAGGAAAGCTTATTTATAGCTCTCGCTATCGCTCGTAGATATGTCGGTAGGTACTGTGATGATTATTCAATTCTACGAATTGCATTTGAAAGCATATACCGACTTAAAATTTAAAAAATTCTTATACAAAAAGGACCAATGTGGAATGAATGGGGAAATTTCCTTTTAATTTATTGTTGCATATTTTTATTTTAAAAGGTCGGGCGTTGCCCGACCTTGCCACCCCCTGGCTACGGGCCTGGTTTCGTTTATGATATTTAAAAATGGATGTATGTATTGCCATGTGTTGCTACTGTTTAAGCTTAAAAATATTTTTTTATATAGCGAGAGAGATTCAATGGCACTTAATTAATGATGCTCCGGCCAGCAATGCATGAAAGACTCTGTAGATTTTGGGTCGAACTTGGGTCCATGTAAATTAACCAAAACACTCTTATACTCCACCTTAATTTGTGTTCTTTCTCATAAAGACTATGTAATGAAACTAAAAATTGTATCTGTTTTCTTTTCGATTTACTACTGATATAATTGATGGAATTAAACGCAAACGTTATTGAAAACAAAATGATGGAATTTATTTACGACAATAAAATAATTTAAAAACAAAATATTGGTTTTCCTTAAAATCTAAACAAATTAAATTGTACAGTATTAAATATTTCCAATAAAACCCCCACTGTTTTTATCCGCGCCGGAATTTTAAAAACGATTAGTTTATTTTTAAAATTAATAAGTACGTCTCGTAACTCTTACCGGAGTTCTCCGATGTTATCGACGGTGTGTGACCGGGAAGCGTGTAGATCCTCGTTGAATACAGCTGTTGACTTGGATCAAACAAAGGAGATTGAATTGCCCAGTAGATAATTGTCTTCTTTCGGAATCGTATCATCCAGAACAGGTACGTAATAATCTATTATAATTTTTCTTTCTTGAATTACCATTTACTTCGCCATCCAACATATCCAAAAATCTTATACCCAATGGTTCCAAAACTTCTTTAGACAATTTTGTAACTATGACCACACCAAATGCAATCACTTCCAACTTATTCCAAATCATTAACCAACAATGAAATAAAAAATGTCCACTTTCCTTTCTTTCAATTAATTTAAAAATTCTGTCAAATTCAAATATAACTCAGCCTCTAATTTTAATATTACTAACGCGTCTTTATTTATCAAACGCTCGCGTTGGAATCAAAAAATTATTCAAATTAATACGATCAACACATCTGAACTATTGGACAGCTGAATTCGAAGTCCCATACAAAAATTATTCAAATTAATACGATCCACGTCTTTACTCGTCGACGTCCGACTTGGAAGTCCCTCAATCTCCTCGCTCCCTTATCATTTTCCAAAAATATCCCACCAATTCTGTTTCACTCGCGCATGTACAATTGTCACGAATTTCACTTGTTTTTAAATTATTTACACTTTAAATTTTAATCAAAACGAAATTCCTAATTTCACAAATAAACTAAATTTAATTTAATTTTTTTCTCATATTTAATTAAATCAACAAATACCCATACTTTATCTCTTACAAATTTCACATCTCTTTCAGGTTCAACAACGTCTGCATTTTTATGGAGAATTGAGGCAAAAGCAGTTTACAATCCTTCGACCAAAGAGAATTCAGATACAATAAAATAATTCACCTGTTATGGTTTTATCTTAAATTAATTAAATTATGAGTGTTTTGATTATTTGACCAATTGCGTCATACCACCCCCTATGGTCAACAGAACACGACATCAAGTATGTACTGCCGTCCAACGCTAAAACGCAGTATCTCCAAAATCGTTGTTTCGAGAAAACGCTCATTTACGTATTTATGGTTGGGAGATACTGCGTTTTAGCGTTGGACGGCAGTGTATGTTCCCTATAGACTCCTAGACCGTTTGACCGATCGGAACCAAATTTGGCACAGCTATTATGTAGGTCCCTGCGCATGTTTTTGTATTGAAATAGTGCAAAAATTCGCAAAGGAAAATTCGCGAAGGGAGACTACAGTGACGCGCATGAATGGATCATCGAGATTCCTCATTAATAATTTTTTTTTAATGTCGGATAATCGGATGAGCTACTTAAAGAACTAAGCACAACTTTTTCTATATCTATCTAAATATATAAAAGGAAAGATCTGCGTGTTTGTTCGCTATACGTTCCTAGACCCGTGGACCGATCTCGACCAAATTTTGCACAGTTATTTTGTAGCTCCAGGCGCAACTATTCTCGCATATATGGAGAAGAAATTCGAGCGGGGAAAAAAGTTATTCGCTTTTTTCGAAAATCAAATCACAAGTTTGACAAAAAATTTAATTTGTCAAAAAACGAAATATATTCTGACGTACTGTCAACAGATGGCGCTATGATAAGCATTGAGTGACAGATGACAGGTGACAGGTGAAAGATGACAGATGACAGGTGACAGATGACAGGTGACATGACAGGTGACAGGTGACAGATGACAGGTGACAGGTGACATGACAGGTGACAGGTGACATGACAGGTGACAGGTGACATGAAAGGTGACAGGTGACAGATGACAGGTGACAGGTGACATGACAGGTGACAGGTGACATGACAGGTGACAGGTGAAAGATGACAGGTGACAGATAAGCGTTTTTCGATAATATATTCTGACGTACTGTCAACAGATGGCGCTATGATAAGCATTGAGTGACAGATGACAGGTGACAGGTGAAAGATGACAGATGACAGGTGACAGATGACAGGTGACATGACAGGTGACAGGTGACAGATGACAGGTGACAGGTGACATGACAGGTGACAGGTGACATGACAGGTGACAGGTGACATGAAAGGTGACAGGTGACAGATGACAGGTGACATGACAGGTGACAGGTGACATGACAGGTGACAGGTGAAAGATGACAGGTGACAGATAAGCGTTTTTCGATAATATATTCTGACGTACTGTCAACAGATGGCGCTATGATAAGCATTGAGTGACAGATGACAGGTGACAGGTGAAAGATGACAGATAAATTTTTTCGATATTAGGAATCAAATTGCATGTCTTCCAAACAAAATTTGATATTTGTCACTGTCAATAATTTATTATTGACTCAAATAGGTGTACTTTTTTTGGTGAAAATTGTGTTTGGTGAAATTAGTGTTCAAATAGAACACAAATAGATTCAAATACCAATTTGGTAAGTTCAATTAGCATATTATTTATTATTAGCAACATAAAATTAATATTAATTAATATTTTTAGTAAATTAAAAAAATGCCACCTAAAAAACGACAATCATCATATGGATGTAATGCAGCGGCTAAGCGAATGCGATTGAATAGATCGAATGAAGTTCAAGAGGAACGCAATCAAAGACTGAATGCGCAAGCTGAAAGACAAGCTACTCTTAGGCAACAAGAGACAGAAATTGGTATGTATGTATGTATGTGTGTATAGGTGTGTGTATGTATGTATGTCTGTATGTATGTATGTATGACAGATGACAGGTGACAGATGACAGGTGACAGATGACAGGTGACAGATGACAGGTGACAGGTGACAGGTGACAGATGACAGATGACAGATGACAGATTACATAATATATTAATTTGTTAGTGGTTTTCATTTTCGAATTAAAGCCGCCATCCCGCCATCTGTTAACAGTGTTTTGAATCACTGACAGTATGTCTGTTGACAGTGTTTTGAATCACTGACAGTATGTATTTTTAAAATTTATGCCTTTTAATAATAGTGCTTGCTTTTTTAGAACGCGATCAAAGACATCATTCGCAAGCTGTAAGAGATGCTACTCGAAGGCTACAAGAGACAGAAATTGGTAAGCATTATTCAAATGTTCAACCTTCGCATAACAGTGCTTGCTTTTTTAGAACGCGATCAAAGACTTCTGGCCGACAGAACAAGACGACTTGAAACTCGAACAGTAGCCTTAAGAGTGGGTTGGAATTTAAGTGCTTTCAACTATAATCCACAAATTCCTTATGCTTCCGATAAGTTAGTTACAATTGGATCTATGTCTAAAATATGTACCAAGTGTGATGCTAAAAAGTGGGATAGAGAATCCCCAGGAATGTGTTGCAGTAATGGGAAAGTTCAATTACCTGCGCTTTTGGAACCTCCCGAACCGTTGAAAAGTTTACTTACAGGAACGACACGTGATTCGGAAAATTTCTTGAACAACATTCGTGCATACAATTCTACATTTCAAATGACCTCCTTTGGAGGTAACGTCATTACCGAAAGTGGATTCATGCCTACATTCAAAGTCCAGGGTCAAATATACCACAGGATTGGTTCCTTGCATCCATTGCCCAACGAACAAGCAAGGTTTCTGCAATTGTACTTCATTGGAGATTGGGAACATCAAGCAGAACAAAGGAACAATCTGTACCCTGCAACCAAATTGGAATTAATTAACCAACTTCAGGGGATGCTGCATACGTCCAATCGTTACGTTCAAAGTTTTAAATGTGCTCTCGAAAACGTTCCTACTACCGAATACAAAATTGTTATCGATGCTGACAAGAGACCTTCCGCAGAACATGCAAGACGATTTAATCTCCCCGAATGCAATGAAGTTGCTGTATTAATTACCGGTGAAGAACACGGCAAACGAGACATAGTACTTCAAACTAGAGCGAATACTCTCCAATTTATAAATGAAACCCATAGATCTTACGATGCTTTACAATATCCGCTGTTGTTTGTCTATGGAGAAGATGGATACCACTTTCAAATATCCCAAACGGGTGCACGTTCGAACAAAACTGTTTCCTGTATGGACTTCTATGCGTACAGATTTATGGTCCGCAGTAATTCGTTAAGTTATCTTTTGCTTTCTAGAAATCTTTTTCACCAGTTTGTTGTAGATATGTTCGCAAAAATAGAAGCCGAAAGATTATGTTACGTAAGAACTCACCAGAAGGAATTAAGATGCGACTCATACATACATTTACGAGATGCCGTAAACAATGACAGAGCAGGAGGCGATATTGGACAAATTTGCATTCTTCCGTCATCGTTTACTGGCAGCCCCCGTTATATGCATGAAAGAACCCAGGATGCTATGACCTATGTTCGCACTTATGGTCGTCCTGACCTCTTCATCACCTTTACGTGTAATTCGCAATGGCAAGAACTTAAAGATGAGTTACTACCTGGACAAAAACATATTCACAGACATGACCTTATAGCTAGAGTGTTTCGATTGAAATTATTGAAGTTAATGGATCTCATAACGAAATCCAACATTTTTGGACCAGTTCGATGCTACATGTACACTATTGAATGGCAAAAGAGGGGATTGCCTCATGCGCATATTTTGATTTGGTTGGTCGATAAAATTCGCGCAGATCAAATTGATTCCATTATTTCTGCTGAACTTCCCGATCCTAACTTAGACAAGGGCCTCTTCGACATAGTTAAAAAACATATGGTTCATGGTCCATGCGGTCGTTTAAATTTCAATTCGCCATGTATGAAAGAAAATAAATGTTCGAAACGTTACCCGAAATCATTTTTAAAAGAAACTCAAACTGGAGAAGATAGTTATCCTTCCTATCGTCGAAGAAAACGTGATGATGGAGGTTTTACCACCGAAATAGGGCGACATCAAATTGATAACAGATGGATAGTTCCGCATTGTCCCCTTTTGAGTAAAACATTTAATGCCCATATTAATGTGGAATTTTGTAATTCGGTTAAATCAATCAAATATGTCTGCAAGTACGTTAACAAGGGTTCCGATGCGGCAATGTTTGGTTTCGAACCACAAAATTCCAATGATGAAGTTACCCAGTATCAACAAGGTCGTTACATAAGCAGCAATGAAGCTTTTTGGAGAATTTTCGGTTTCTCGATACACGAGAGATATCCTACGGTACAGCAACTAGCGGTGCATTTAGAAAACGGACAAAGGGTTTATTTTACGAACGAAACGGCTGCCCAACGAGCCGCTGCTCCGAGAGATACCACTCTAACTGCTTTTTTTAAATTGTGCCAGGAGGATGAGTTTGCGCAAACTTTGTTGTACCACCAATTGCCCTCCTATTACACTTGGAACAATAAAACATGGTCTAGAAGAAAAAGAGGAAGCCAAGTTGAAGGTTATCCCGGTGTTAAATTTGACAGTGCTATTGGTATGTAATTATTTTTTGTGTGTAAATATCCAATCTAACATATTGTGATTTTAATTTAGGTCGAGTCTACAGTGTTCATCCCACTCAACAGGAGTGTTTCTTTATAAGGATGTTGCTACACGAAGTTAAAGGACCTACATGTTTTGAAAACCTTAAAACAATTGATGGCGTTATTTGTGAGACATTTAGAGAAGCATGCCACAAACTTGGATTGTTGGAGGACGATAATCAGTGGGACGCCACTTTGGAAGAAGCAGCCACTTACAAATTTCCAAAGCAACTTAGAAATTTATTTGCAATATTACTTCACAGCTGTAATGTTGGAAATCCCTCTGATTTATGGCATAAATACAAAGATGATTTGGCACAAGATTACAGGCATCGAGAACAACTTCGCCATCCTCACGTTGATGTTGTTTACACTGAAAGAATGTACAATGAAGCCTTAATTGACATTGAAGATAAAATAGCGTCCATGGGTGGACCGAGTTTAGCTTCCTTTGGACTACCGCAAACTGACAGGACGCTATTTAGCAATTTATCTACGGAGTTGATTAGAGAAACTTCGTACGATGTTAACGTTTTAACCGAATTCGTAAATGATAACGAAAATATGCTGCTACCTGAACAAAGAACTGCCTATTCAACGATACTAAATAGTATCTCTACGCAGAATGGAGGTATTTATTTTTTGGATGCTCCCGGTGGAACTGGAAAAACGTTTGTTTCGAAATTGTTGTTGGCCCGTGTTCGAAGCCAAAATAAAATTGCTGTAGCAGTAGCTTCCTCTGGTATAGCTGCTACATTACTGCCTGGTGGCCGTACAGCTCATTCTGCATTTAAACTTCCGTTCGATTTAGCCAACATCGATGACCCTGTTTGTAAAATCTCGAAAAATTCTGGCATGGGTGAAGTTCTCCAAAGATGTGAATTGATAATTTGGGACGAATGTACCATGTCACATAAGAAGGCATTGGAAGCACTTAATAACAGTTTGCAAGATTTAAGAAACCGGAAAGTACTGATGGGTGGTATAACAGTTGTGTTGTCGGGAGATTTTCGTCAAACTCTTCCCGTAATACCTAAAGGAACCAAGGCTGACGAAATTCGAGCATGTCTTAAATCTTCCTCTTTGTGGCGTGCTGTGAAATCCTTTAAACTTACAACGAACATGCGAGCAAGAAAT
This sequence comes from Podabrus alpinus, assembly GCA_932274525.1. Classification (NCBI taxonomy): domain Eukaryota; kingdom Metazoa; phylum Arthropoda; class Insecta; order Coleoptera; family Cantharidae; genus Podabrus; species Podabrus alpinus. The sequence goes on from OW026454.1 coordinate 70,143,993, forward strand.
TCTGGGGATCCCGATTCGGAATTGTTTGCTCAGAACTTAATTAAACTCGGCGAAGGAAGACTCTCTGTGGACTCCGAAAAGAAGGTCGTTATATCTACAATCAGTGTAGTAGTTCAAAGTATTGATGAATTAACGCAAAAAGTATTTCCAAACCTAGATTCCAATTACACAGATTGCAATTGGTTGTGTGGAAGAGCAATATTAGCACCGAAAAATGTTACGGTTGATTGTATCAATCGACAGTTGCTTGATAAAATACCGGTGGATTCTCATATATACAAATCAGTGGATACAGTTACTGATATCGACGAAGTTGTCCATTATCCGATTGAGTTTCTGCATTCGTTACAAGTTCCAGGCCTGCCGCCACACTTATTACGTTTAAAAGTTGGAGCTCCGATAATGCTTTTACGCAATTTAGATCAGCCCAAGCTTTGCAATGGTACACGATTAATAATAAAAGCCTTGCACGCTCATGTTATTGAAGCCGAAATACAAACTGGTTGTGGCAAGGGCGAAGTCACGTTTATTCCGAGAATACCTTTAATAACATCAGATGTGCCAATCCAGTTTAAGCGCTTGCAATTTCCAATAAAGCTAAGTTTTGCAATGACGATCAATAAATCTCAGGGACAAACGTTGCAAGTTGTAGGGCTACAATTAGAAGAAGATTGTTTTGCTCATGGTCAACTGTATGTGGGATGCTCCAGAGTAGGAACACCCAACAAACTATTTGTATATGCTCCTTCTGGAAAAACAAGAAATGTGGTCTATTCGGAAGTTTTGTAGTGCAGATTTTGATGATTTTGTTGATCCATGGTATCCGGGAAGAAATCCAGCAAGAGTCAATCTTCTTTCGAACTCACTCTCCTTTGATATCACCGTAGTATGTGACATCAGAGTAATACAACAATTATTCATCCATCGACTGCATAATGCTCGGCTTTTTGTTAGGCTTTCTAGCCGGGTAGAGCATGATCTAAAGGCCACCCATCGACTGACCTTAGCACTGGCGGAGTGCAAATCACGTAGATTTCTCAGAGCTTGGTCACCGAGCCGAAGTCCCTGTATGCACCTGACCCTGTTGAGATGTTCCAGTCAGGTGGTGTGAAGCCAAGAGACCACCTAACGACTACGATCATACCTAACAATGTCGGCACTATGACTTAAGTCTGTGGATGAACAACAAAATTGTAACAAAATCCAATTGATGTTAAACACCGATCCAAATGTAATACCATATTAATGTCGAAAATTATTTTGTTTCGGGTGAGTATTAATTATGGCATATAGGGCTGCCAAAATGAATAAACATGTAATATTTAACGTTTTATTCATTGCGGATGCGAACTCACCATATAAAATCTGAGTAACGAACCATGGATAGTATCGCCTATATTCTAATGAAAACTAATACTACTACTCAAGTAAACATTGTGGGTATTCAAATTTTATTTCACAACAAAACATTAGAATATTTCGATGGTCTGGAAATCTATTCGTTGTCTATTACTTTATATTTCTTTTTACATTCATTTTACTCCATAAATACAAAGATGATTTGGCACAAGATTACAGGCATCGAGAACAACTTCGCCATCCTCACGTTGATGTTGTTTACACTGAAAGAATTAGTACTCCACAGTTGGGGGCTATTGGACTGCATAGAGTCATTCCACTCGACCTCCAGTGTTTTGGAACGGCATCGAAAAACGGAATCCGATTACCGGAAATTCCGAAGATTATACCTCGCAATTATTTACGTTAACATTTACATTTTGAGTTCGTTAGTTTTTAGTATAAGAAAATGTTTGTTAATTTATTTTATAATTTGTTTATTAAATATTGTTCATGTCGAATTGTGTCTTTTTGAAAATCTGCAGCAAACTTTCGAAACTTGGAAATTTTAGCATCGCAATACGCGAGGCATCAAATTGTAAGAATTAATTCCATAACGCGACGATGTAATTGGTTCAATATTTGATTTGGTAAGAGGGCGAAATGATTTCTGCAATTTGGAAAATAAAAATTTATTTTTGCCTTTAATACCTACGTCGAGGACACAAATATAAATCGAAAATGTCGAACATTTTGCATAATTTCCTCCGATTTTGATTTTCAATTTTTAAGACGCAACGGAAGCGTATAGCGACGCTCTATAATAGTTCGTCCATAACATTCCTTCGTATTTTCAACGCCGAAGGTGTTAAACCGAATTTAAATTTCAAAATAATTTTTTAAATTGGAGGCGAGGTGGTCCGCCCCGTGAGCCCGACGGCCGAACAACTATGGCCTTCGAGGATCTATTATGGTCCTCCCCCTGTGAGGCCGGAGGCCGAACAACTATGTCCTTCTCGGATCTATTCTGGGTCTAGATGGCTAAGGGCGGCGGATGCCGCCCGTGCCAGCTAGTATATATATAAAAATGGATGTATGTATTGTTGTGAACTTTCTATGATAAAATGGCACGTCTCGGTTCTTTGTTGGGCGCCTCTTTCAAATATGAAAGAAAAATTTTTAAATTGAAAATTGAAATTTTCGAGGTGCAATTTTATCAAGAAGCTCACCACCCTTGTCCCTCTAGTATAGCTCAGCGGTTGAGATTCCCTCAAGGTATAGTGGATTCAGTTGAATTTTGGGGATGCTTGTTGAAGTTCAGATAAAATCTCTTTAAGATTGAAAATTGTTGACGAAATAATCGTATGGAAAGATAAACGAAATTCACCTTTGCTTCTGATGATCTTAAAAATTGGAATACTTAGCTGTTGTGGTTGAATTAATAAAAGTTGCATTTAAATCAAAAATAGTTTTATATTGACCAAAATAATTAAATCGCATGCGCATAAATTTTTATAAACAATTTACAGATAAATTTTTATCTGTGAGTAAATTACAATTATTAAACATTAAAATAAACTCGAAATGTTGATCGAAAAACTTCTTCTTGTAGTGTGTAGAAAATATTACAATAATAATAAATTATAAAGATTAATAAAATGTTTGCAAATACCTTTTTCAAATATCCTGCTTTTTATAAAAAGCATGCGCACTGAACACTATTACGATTCGCGTTCACTCCGTTGCGTTGCACTCAACTACGTCGCATTTGTGGATGTTGATAATAAAGTTGCTCCTGTTTATAAAGTGATTGTACGGCGTTGATTTATTGATTGATACTTGTTGATCAGTTGTTTTAAATTTCTGGAGTACTGGTGAATTGTGTGGAAATATTTACTTCCAGTATATTTGAAAGGTGATTCGCAATTTAACACATTATTGGTGGTGATATTTCAACTAATCGGTAGCCATTTTAGATAATACCCATTATCTAACTTTTAACAAATATTCGGCGCCTTGGACATCTGGATGATTTTAACTTGGATTGTTCACATTGAACCACACACGTCCTGTACTTTCAAGCGTTCGAGGAAGACTTTAATTTTTACGACACACACGTCTTGTCATTTCAAGCGTTCGAGTACAACTTTAATTTTTACGGAGCCACACATCCGTCGTTTTCAATATTTATATGGCACGTCCGTCCATTTCAAGCGCTCTGGGAAGACTGACTTTTTGGTTGCGCACTTTTCGAAAACTGGTCTATTTTCATTATCTGTAAGTCAATTTACCATCTTCGGAAAATTTTATTAAATCTAAATAATTTCAAATTTTCAGGATCGCTTCCATATCTGATGTGATGAATTGTCCAATGGTTTCCAGACGTTTTTAAATACAGGAGCACTTTTAGTAGGCACAATTTAGATGGATATTTGAATGTTTGTTATCAAGAAAATTTGTTATCACCTTTCAAACGAATTTGAGCATTATTGACCTTTTTATGGATTCACAGAATCAAATTATGATCTTCACATGGATCAAATTATTTAACACAACTGGATATAATCAGTTTTATACACAATAAGTTATTCATAAAGCAAATTCAATTTTTATGTTACCAAATTATTGGTTATGTTTCTGCTGATAACAATATTCAGCAAAACTACTATTTTTGATCTAAATATTCTTTTTTATAAAATTTTGATGTGGCCAATATCTTTAATGAATTTATCTAACAGCTTTTTATCAAGTGTTTCAATCTTTAAAGATCTTTATTTCCTCATAATATTGAAAAATAGTGTGAATAGTTTATCTTTTCAATCTGTGTAGTTTAAAGTAGGTCAAATTTTATTTATCATATTAAATTGAGCTAGAAATTTTATGTTTTGTGTTGGCTCGGTAGCTTGTATCACAGCAAAAATAAAATAAAGTAAAATTGGAAATTATTGTGGTTTTTGTGAATACTTAACAGTTTTGTTAAACTTTTTTTTATTAAACCTTGATTTGTATTTTTTATTAATTTATTTATTTAATCCTTTTTTAATACGTTTGGTATTTGCGATGACCAAATAAGTCGCAAGGTCATTATGCGGATTGGATCTAAAAAATACATGTAGGCAAATATTGAAATTTGGGCAGGACAACGTCTGCCGGGTCAGCTAGTTTATGATATATTATACAGCATGAGGAAGGGTGCAGGAAACGCAGATTAATGGTAAGATACAAATATATTAAAAAAAGTGATTATTATTAACAGGTATTTACTTGCTAAAAAAATAAAATTGTCGTAAATGTAGATAACTTTCAATATACTAATAAAGCATTTTCGAGTAACTTTGTGAGTTTGCAAAACGCATCGCAGGCTTGAACGGCGTTATTTGATTTTCCTGATGTTGAGATTTGTAGAATGGGGGCGGGAAATTCAAATCTCCAAGTTCAATATTATTATTAAATAGATTTACATTCCTTGCGGAATTGAGCTGTCTTTTCAAGACTTACAAAATCCTTTTTTTTGAGGGGGATTAGTCCTCTGTGTCCTTTGATTACATAAACATAAATACAATGCATTACACTCTATTTCACTTCCTTCTTTTATTGTTTTATCTCTTCTTTACAATCTCGGATGTGTTCTTGCTTCCTTCACTATTTGCTTCCATCTCCCCCTGTCGCTGCACACATGTCGCCAGTTCTGCACGTTCATCTCCATCAGGTCTTCCGTCACATATTTCCACCATCGTATCTTCGGTCTTCCTCTCGTTCTTTCCATGTCCGGTTTCCATAGCGTTAATCGTTTTGTCACATCCTCGTCACCGCTACGCGTTATGTGCCCTAACCATTTTATGCGTTGCGCCCTCATATATTTCACCACATCTTCTCCGTCCATCTCCTCCCGTAGTTCAAAATTCATTTTCGCTCTTACCTCTCCATCTAGTCTTTTTGGACCCAAAATTACTCTCAATATCTTCCTTTCGAAGACTCTAAGCTGTTCCTCCTCCCTACTGGTAATGCACATGGTTTCGGCAGCGTACGTTACCACCGGTCTTATTAGTGACTTATATATTCTAATTTTGGTTTTTATCGCTATTTGCTTATCTTTCAATATATCTCTGTTTGCGTAATATGCTCTGTAACCGGCCTGTATTCTTGTTCTAACTTCTTCTCTTCCATCGTTATTACTCATCATTCGCACTCCCAGGTAGTTAAAGCTTTTGACCTTCTGGAAAATGCAGTCGTCTATCCTTATGTCGTTTCTGTTGTCGGTTTTAGTTCTCTGGCACCTCATGAAAGTTCAATATTGGGTGTTTTAAATCCGCGCCACCGTTTACGGTCCAAGTGACGTCGGATTATTGTCCAATATTCAGCGGCATAACTACCACGAATGTACAGCAAAAGTGCATTCGCATTAATAATAGTTATTTATGTATAAGCACGTGAAACACATATTTTCCTGAATGAGAGAGATATACTCCGAAACAGACGGTGCGGTGCGTAAGGCAGCGAAGCGGAATCAAGTTCGGAGTACTCGCGAATTCAAGAAAGAGTGTTGCTCGGCGCATTACGTATGTAATTTTTTCTCCAGGATTAGTCCTTGCCGAAATAAAAAAGGAAAACTGTACCAAAATAATGAAAGGAATATTACAAAATAATTTTGTAATGAAATGAAATTCTAAGATTTAAATAAAAACATAATAACGTCTGCTTACTGCGATAACCAGGTAACTGACATGACGACATGACCATAGTTTTGAGATAATAGCGTTTGAAAGTTTGACGTTTAATAACTAAGCAGTATTGATATGTATGGTGTTGTAATTTATTTCTAAGAAGGATTATAGTTTTAGCAATGTTATAATACTTTAAATTAATGTATAACAAAATAAGCAAATAGTGAAATCTAGATAACTCAAGAAAAGGGAGCTATTTACCATGTTTTACCTATAAAAATTAAAATGTTTATATGTATGTAAATCAAATAGTATGTAAAAACTAACATTTAATTCTTTTTCATACAGCATAACTTTCGAATGGGGCCGTGTATCAATTAACCCTTTAACGCTCTCTGGTATAACATGTATACCAGTAAATGGCGACAAAGATATTTGTATTTTGATGCTTAAATTTACGCAGATTGGGTTAATAACACTCAATACGGCTGACAGATGATTGAAATTTACAGTTGTAGCAATTGAACAAAAATCTTGTGGAACAAAAAGACCGTGGAACGGGTCTTGGATAAAGAATCGATTACAACAACTTTGTGAACAAATTTTGTAACAAATAATTTGCGCGTTAAAGGGTTTTAACTTGTTTTACCTATAGAAAGAGCGCAAAAAACTAAACATGGTGGTACATTTAACTCATTTTTGAAAATTTTGCAGTTACTTGGTTCTCGCAATAAGCAGACGATAAGTTAAATGTAAATATTAAAATATTGTTAGAAATTAAAATATTCAAAACACAAAATGATTATTGGAATGAATAATAAAATAGAAAGCTCAGTACAAGCGTGGGTGCGATAAAAATGCACTGCGATGTGCTAGACATCAGATAGAAGGAATTGCTAACAGGGCGTCGGGGTTTACAATAACAATAATTAATATTGCAAAATAAACTTGAAAAATAAATAGGTAAGTAAACATTGAAATTATTAATTATTCAACAAGAGCATTCAGTTCTGTAAATTACTGTAAATAAATAAATAATAATATCAATGTTTAATTAACTATTTAAAATTAAATTGTAATGTATCAAAATTACTTAGTAAAATTAATTGTTAATGTACAATTTTTCGATATTAAAAACGAATAGGTATGTACAAGATTAAATAAAAGTCTTAGATAAACAAAAATTTAATATCATTGCATTTTTATTAATGAAAGTAACATGAAACTTCAAGCGATAAGGCTATTTACAAAGTGCAATTAAAATCAGCAAAGGGAATACCCGCATGCAAAACTTCACCTTCTAGGAATTTATTGGCAGGAATGTACGCAAGCATTATTAAGTAACTATATATTTAATTACAAAGAGCGCATCAAAGCAACTATTGACCTAACATAACATCGACTGAAAATATGTAACATGATTATCCTTCCTTCTCAGTCCTTTTACCCTAATAAGGATTTGGTGACCCATCTCGTTCTAACTCTTTCTATGCATATGATGTGCGTTCAAATTGTTTTTCACATACATAGAGGACCTACTTGTTCAACGTGGGCTCCGAACCACGGGAAGTGTACTACACTTCATTTCGAGATGGATTTTCTTGGCAGATTACCTCGGTGGTTTGCCATTGCCTGCCGAGTAGAGACGGTCAGAATAAAGTTCTTACCCTGCCCGGATTCGATCCGAGCGTTTCGCATTAGCAGTAGACGCACTTAACTGCCAAGTTATGACCGCCGCTGACATGATTATACATCAATCGAAAACATCGTTTTCAGTTGATGTATGATCATGTTGTTAATTTTTATCTCTCAACGGTATTGTCATGCCATCTAGGCATGATTATTAGCGGTACTACTTGGAATGTAAGTCGTACGCGCGCAGAATGTAAATGGTGTTAACATAGTGTGTTTCTAACAATAAACAAGTTTATATGTATGTGTCCAGTATTTCTTTATTACAAACCAACATTAAATTACCATACATGTTACATTGATCTCTTAGATTTTACCAGAATTACTGACTTTCGAAGAGATAAATTCTAAAGAAAGTAATGTTTTCGCGCTATCCTGGAGAAAAATATTATTTCGAGTTGCTATTTTGTTTTGGGAGAGCGGCGCGGCGTTCCGTCTCCTCTTAGAAAATTCTCACACCCTTTATTCTTAACATTTTTACATATTTGAGTCTTTTATTTAGGCCCAATGATATAACTATACTGCTGGTACGTAACGCTCCACAATATTTTAAATTCGAAAATTTGTACACCTTTCCAAAAGCTTCAATATTGCTAGATAAAATGAATGACTTACCGTGTACTTTTTCATGGCCAAATAAGTAGCTGAACGATTAGCAAGTGCCATTGCATATTCGCGTCCATTACATGTGGCGTAACATAAACATTCCGTATATTTTTTCAAACAATCCCGATAGTTTTTTGCTTGAAAGTCCTCTTTTACTAATCCACGAAGACGCTCCGCTATAACATCATCCTTCGATTGCAGTACCAATGTATTCACAAAAAATTTAATCCGTTTTTTCCTGCAAAGAGTAACAACATATTTAACTAAGCGGTGCCCTTTTCCCTCTTTTTTTTAAATGATTAGTGCCCCCTCCCCTGCCGACATTGGCATATGAGTATCTTTGTACACAAGAACTTAATAAAGTAATGGGAAATTACAGCGGAAAATAAAGTAATAAAAAAATAAAATACAATAAATTATACATACTCGGCATTATAATAATTTTGGAAGATGTCGAATTCGTTTTCTCCACTAGGCATTGCATTCATTTTTACGTTGTAGTATGTAAGTATTTCTGATCAATCTAGAAAACAATCACGCACGACTACAATGAAATGTTTACGCTGCAGCATATTTTATATTTTTCATTATCATTTTCACATCTAGAAGTGTAAGTATTAAAAACTTGATTGAAAAAGTCCCCTGGTTTTATTTGTATCATTTTAAGTCAACATACATTAGTAATAATGATAAATGGAAAAGATAAAACGTTAAGTAAATATATTACCTTTGATTATATACATAGGTATTACCAATTTTTAAAATATCGTAAATAAACAAAAGTAGTACTAGCGTCGATTTCTTCCTTCAATCAACGATAGTAGATAAGACCAGTTCCAGTGGCGTAAGTATTAGTATGATTTAGGTATGACCAGAGCCGTATCTAGGCGGTGGCGAGATGGGCGCCCGCCAAGGGCGCAGCTACCCGGGGGGCGCAAAATCGGCCATGAAAAATAATTTTTTTTCTAGATTAGTGCATTTTGTTAAGGACAAAAATTTCACGTTATTGAAATGAATGTTATTCCAGATTGTTAAGTTACTGTCCAAAGTTACATGTGGTTTCTTGGAAATTACAAGTTGTTTTCCTGTTAAGAGACTGAAAAAAGTCAAAAGAATGGCTGGTGAAATGGCTGAAGATGAATCCCACTTGCTGAGTGCTAAAAAATCATTTGAGAGAGAGTGTTTCGTTGTGTTTGATAGGATTAGAAGCGAAATGGACAAGAGGGCAAACATCTACCATTCGGTTTCATCTGACTTTAATTTTTTATCCGGAAAGTCTTTAAGTGAGTATTCTGATTCTCTTCTTGAAAAGTGTGCAGCTAATCTTGGGGCGATGTATGCCAAAGATATAGATACGTTAGAGCTTGTGAACGAAGTAGTTACTTTCAAGTATCATGCAAAAGAGCTGATAAAGGACATCAATAAGGCCTCCCATTTGGATGTTCTGAACGTTATTTCTAATTATGAATTAAGAGACGCCTATCCGAACATTGAAATTGCGTTGAGGATATTTTTAACAATGCCTGTAAGTGTGGCGTCTTGTGAGCGTTCGTTCAGCAAGTTAAAAATGATCAAGAACTAACTATTTAAGATAAAGTATGTCTGAAAACAGATTGACAAACTTAGCAATTCTGAATATAGAATACGACATTGCGTTTCAGATTGATTTTAACGATATCATCGACGATTTTGCCCTGGTAAAAGCAAGAAAAGTACAGTTTTGCCTCATGATTGATTGATGATTGATCAAAAAACTTTAAACCTACAACTTTGCACTTTAATTTTGTAAAATTTCCGCGGAAGGACCCCCGGATCCCCCGTTTTCGTTGGGGGGTATTCCATACCTCCCCAACACCCCGGTGTGGGGGGGGGGCGCAAATGTTAAGTCCCGCCAAGGGCGCGGCCGTACCTAGATACGGCTCTGGGTATGACGTGGTTTAGTTATTGTTAATTTAAATGCGAGTGCGAGTAAAGGCAAGGAAACCGGGTTTCAAATAAATAAAAAGTAATCTGGATGGCAAGAACCATTAAAAAAACAAAATGAAGAAGGAATCACCTTGGTAAAAAACAGAAAAAACAACCAAGATATGAGAGTTCGAAAATTTGCGAGCAAGCGAATAGTCGCAAAATAATTTGCTCCGTAAAATAAAGTTCGAAGTTTGAATTCAAGTGCTAAGCACTACAAAGCCAATTAGTACTCCACAGTTGGGGGCTATTGGACTGCATAGAGTCATTCCACTCGACCTCGAGTGTTTTGGAACGGCATCAAAAAACGGAATCCGATTACCGGAAATTCCGAAGATTATACGAAGAACAGAATTGTCCAGGAGAAGCGGGAAGCCACGATCCAAAGAAAGAACAGAATTTTCCAGGAAAAGCTGGAAACCACGAGCCAAAGATTCCGAAAGTGCGCCGAACCACGTACACTGCAAAGCATTACCTCGCAGGTATTTACGTTAACATTTATATTTTGAGTTCGTTTGTTTTTAGTTTAAGAAAATGTTTGTTAATTTGTTTTATAATTTGTGTTTATTAAATATTGTTCATGTTGAATTGTGTCTTTTTTGTGTTTCCTCCGATCAAGTCAGTAAAGCTTAATAGTTGGCATCCTGAGAGCCAAAAGAGTCAATAGAAGGTAGGTGCTCATCGATTTGTTGTCGCACGTCCTCCGTCCATAAAAGCGACACAAGAGGAGGTGATCACAACAGTACATATGATTAACCCTAAATAAATATAGAAGTTTTCACAGTGATTTTTTTGTAGCAATAGTTATAATAAAAAATTCAGAAATTTTCCTATATTATAATTTGCGTTACAAATATTCACTGTCTACGCCTATGAGAATACAGAAGACTACATTGGGTAAACCCCCTATTTTAGGTATTGCAGAAACACGTTGAAAAGTATTAATCGGATAAGATAATTAAAGAGGTACTAGAAAAGATGGTGCAATATTTATTAATAGCATTTATATCGTCCCCTTAATACTATTTGACTTGAAACTTGAACTACTTGAAACTTGAACTACTTGGAATTACTGATATTGAGTAAATGGAGTTTACAATAGCAAAAAAAGTATTAAACTTCAAAATTATTTTTGTTTTAACGTTTAAAACTTTAGCTACTTATGTAAGTTAAATGTATTTAATACCCTCACAGTCTAATGTTTTATATTTTAGGAAATTTTTAATTAGAAGTAAGATATCTACATAGTTATAGCACTAATAAAAATTTGAAAAATCAGACTTATTTATAGTTCTTTTATTTTATTTTAACTTTGTATGTTTCAAAATAAGTTTTATTCATAACGACTGATAAATAGTAATACATAATACAAAATAAGATCGAGAAAATACATAATTATTAGCGATGTGACGAGTCGAATACTTTTTGTACTCGAGTAACTCGTATTCGGAATATTTTCAACTCGATTTTTTACTCGAGTCAGGTGACTCGGCGAGATTACAGAATAACAGAAGGAACAGTATTCGCCGGTAATAATATTATATAGTGATGTGACGACTCGAGTATTTTAACTCGTTAACTCGAGTAAAGCATAACTCGAGTCAACATTAACATGAAACATGACTCGAATAAACTTTTCGTTCACCACGCACGAATTATATTCGATTCGCTGACGTTTAATAAGCAATATTTAATGTTTAAAGAATTAGATAGCTTACATTAAAACAGGATTCAAATTTAAAATAATTTTTAAGTAAGTAAGTACAGACGCACAAATACATAATTATTAATACATAGGTACCTAAATTGTTATTGCTAATAAACAGCAACACAGAGCCCGAACGAATTAAAAATATAAAAATTACAATAAAAAGTTATCAATAGGTAACTAAATAAATAGGTAGCAATGCAAAATTGCAAATGCATAAGTACGCAAATTTAAAGTTAACAGTCGTGATAAAACTTCCAAGACGTCCATAAAGAAATCTAATACCCTTCGCATTCGCATTTCATTCATGTTATTTAATATTTATTTACTCTTGCATTTTTGCATGCGCGCAAAAATGGATGCGACTGTTCGCATCCTAAAACTCGAGTTGCACAAAAAATTGAAAAAATAACTCGAGTTGACTCGAGTTGCACAAAAAATAACTCGAGTTGACTCGAGTTATGCTTTACTCGAGTTAACGAGTTAAAATACTCGAGTCGTCACATCACTAATAATTATTATAAAGAATAAAACTATAAAACTTCACAATTGCACAAATAGATATCTCAACTGTCTTGCGAAGGTGGCGGACGTAGACTCCGTGCCAAAGCTCAAAGGTTATACAATGCGCGAAGGGCGAAATACATACATATAAATGTTACGTGAAAACATTAGCTTGGCGCGAAAATTTAAAAATTGTGAATAAAAAAAGACGTAATTACTCGTTCTTGAAAATTAATATGAAAAAAATATCACTAGGCATGTAATTTAATAAAAAAGTTATTGTTATTTATTTTATTTTGAACTTTGCTTATTAAAAATAATTTGTAAAATCAATATTATGTTCGGAACATAAATTCTTCGAGGTTTTTTTTTAGGTTATGATGTTCTTCCTGATTTTTAAACACTTTTTAATATCTACTTTGTAGATTTTAAATAAAAATCACACTAGTGCATACGTAGGGCCTGTCAGCCCCATGCTTTAAATCGACGATTGTTTGGATATTTCAGGAAAATAAGATAATTTTTGAAATCGATAAAATTTATTAAACTTTATTACACTTTGCTGAAGTCGCAATAATTTACATTGTAACCAGTAACATTTAAGTTGTATAGGTAATAATAATTATTGTATTAAGTGCAGTTTACGTTATGCCATTTTGGTTACAAGTTACAAGTCATAATACGCAATTCTAATCGTAATATTTGCTTATGAGTTCACCTTCGGGCTGTATCGTATGCCGAATCTTATAAAGTGAACTTCGAATTATTTGATTTTTACCTACTTGTAAACAAAATCACATAACGTAAACTGCACTTTACGGTGACGTGCAATAATTGTAAAGATACTTTTGATAATATAATTTTTCTATATACTCTTTTTCAGTTTCTTCTATATGGCGACAAATATTTTGCCACTCTTTCAATGTGACATTATTAAATTCATCGGTTAAACTCCGGACATCATCCATTTTAAATGTTGTGTTACGTGCGGCTACACGATTCTTTACCAATGCCCAAATTTTTTCTATGGGATTCAGCTCTGGGTGATACGGTGGTAACCGTAATACCACATGACCGTGTTCGGCTAAAAGTTTTTTTGCACTGCAAAAAAGGTTTTTGTTTACAAATAGCTACTAAAATAATTTGATAACTTACCTCAAAATAAACACTGTGAAATAGCTTTAGAGAAATTTGCTTTTTATAAAAAAGATATTGCTCGATTAACCTAAAAAAATATTTTCGTTTTTTATTTACAAAACTAATTTAAACAAATTTTATTACTTACCAGCAAACAATAGAACCTGTCAAATAGCCTTAAAGAAGGCTGATTGTTATTTATATTATGAAATAATACTAATATCATTTAATAATCAAACGCGAAATTTGTGTAAAACTGTCAAACGAAAGTAAACATGCAACGAATGTTTTCTAGTTGGGCTTTTTAGTATTTGGACTCGTTTTCGTTATTGCGCCGATGACAGTATAACTTTTGACCTTTCGTATCTACTCTATCAACGCCACTTTTATACTTCTGTGTTGATTGCGAAAAAGTGCTTAAGTCATGTTTTTGCAAAATTGGGGTTTTGACTTATTCAGATAGAGGAAAACTTGTTCTTTTTTTTGGTATAATTGCCAAAGTTATAGCGTACATATTAAGGCAGTTATTTAATAGAATACCTTTCGCCCAAGTCGAAAGTAATCAATTTAATTGGTGTAATTTTCAGTTTTTCTCAATAATTATTTAGTTATACCTATGCCTGTAATAACATTACATTTAATAATAAACTTGCAAAACAAAATTATATCCCTAAAAAAGGTTCCTCAGTAAACCAAATTCAATTTTGCCCATAATTTGTTTTCGCCATTATCTCAGTTTGACAAATATTGACTTAAGCACTTTTTCGCAATCAACACAGACTTCTTATCGTAATAAGAATAATATGGGGCTTCTTATTCTTAGCGTCATCGTGTACAGCCATATCAGAATGCATTATGCTTTGTTTTTCTTCGGAATGTTCGAGCAGAGCGATATATTTTCGTGAAATCAAACACAATGATGTATTGTGTTCTTAACTTATCAGGAGCCATTTGCCTGTGGCAACTACGGTTTGTTCTTCAAAGTGCCGACTACAGTTAAATTCCATGATAGTAAATGTTTGGCAAGGGGTGACGAAGCGGCGTTTTATTCTATGCCGTTTTGTCTTTGGCCTTTATATAACTATTAAGGTACTTTTTAGACTACATGAATTTTTGCTGGTAACGACAACGGTGATTGGTTACCATTTAAATATAAAAAATTTAATTTTTCGTTCAGTGCCGCACCTCTGCATACTTAAAGGTGCATAGATACCAAAGTTTTATTTATAAATTCATGACTGCAGAAATTTTTGATTACTGACTCGGGCTCAATTTTCACAAAAACAGTCGACCTCGAAATAATAATAAAACATAAAATTAAAAGCACTCTATTAAATCAAAATAGCAAAATACAAAACAAAGATAATCAAAGGTATTATTAAAACTGAACAATCAAACAAAGCTAACACTACAAAAACAAAAAATATAAAAAAAAATTATAGGCCTTGAAGAGATAGATAACCAACACGCGATCTTAATAAAGTTATGTACAGTTCTATCTCAGCTAATAAACGTATTAACGGCGGAAAAGTGTATTCCGCAATTTCTTTACTTTCATCGACCACATCACAGAAGAAATGTAACAACTCCCTAAAAGAAAATAATGAAATTTTAAAGAAGTTTTCAGCCAATAAAATTGACGAAGAAAATGATACAGAAACTTACGTGATTTCCCGTTTCTGCAATTTCGATTTATTGCGTTGCAAGAAGGCGAAACATGCGTTACAAATAGTAGTAAGATCAATCATATATTCGAAACTTTCAAACCTGCCATTTCTGTTTTTGGCGCAAGTTTTAAAATCTTTTAAGGCTTCGTTAAATTTTTTTATATTCTCTGAAACAAAAAATTTTGAATTTGTAAAAATTGTTAAATTCGAAAAGTTACAAACCTCTTTTTGAATACACCAACAAAATGTCTTTGTAAATACGAAACAGTGCTCTGTGATGAGGATGTACAACTTTTTTCATGGCAACCTTCACAATATTCAGTCGATCTACAAAATCTGAAATAAATTAAATCTAAAAAGATCCAATTCTACAATTTAGGGTTAGAAGACGCTTACAGTTTGCTTGTACAAACATATGTAACAAAACATTAGACGAGGTTACAGAATCAATCATAAATTCAATAGCTGTTCTAGATGTAACGCATTTACAATTATTGCAGATCATAATATCGAAAGACGGGTGGGGATCTAAAACTGTAAATCTACCACATTTAATACACAGGCAAGTGTTGACAATATCCTGAAAATGAGGTGATATATTTTTTAAATTTTGTACAATTTATTACACTTACGATGTTGTTTATAATGTCTTGACAGGCTGTACAGTCGCAATGTATTTGATATAAATGAAGTTGAATTTTGCGAAGAAAAAATGGTTTACTAGGTGTGTAATCGAAAGCTGACCGAAAAATCTCATTACCAGCTTTTATATCTTTTGACGCTTTAACAATGCAGGTACTTTCATTAAAACTGAAAAATAAGACACAACAATGTTACCCTGACGTGATCACTACCTTGAAGTACTCACTACATGCTGGTGTTGGACTCGCACGAAAATTTTATTCCCGATACTACAGGACAAAACGCGAAAAAATCCGGGTTTCTTGAGAGTAATAATTCTAATTCCATTTGGTCGTTGTTTATTGACACAGGTGATGATGCACAATTTGTGGTTAAAGATCTTTGCACTAATTGACAGCTATGCCTAATAAATAATCCACCAATGAAATTTACTAATGTTGGATAGTGTTTCAGGCAAGACGAAGTTGCCATTAAGTGAGTGAAAAAATTAGATCTTTTGAGGAATTCCACCACAAACACGGCTGCCTAAAAATAGTTTCATATGTTAATAACAAAATTAGAGGAACCAAAATAATTTACCTCACAGCATCTATTAAAATACTCTGTGGATTTTGAACGAAAACTAGCAAAATCCACATGCAAACCGTAAATAGACAAATATGGATCAATATCGTTGGAAGATTTGCAAGGTTTTTTATTGCTTGTAATTTTGAAAATAACGCCACTGATAGCTGCTTTGATCAAAGTGCGTAAAGGTAAACACATTTCTCCTCCAAATCGATCTGACCGAAAAATATCACATTCCCATTGATGATATTCGGTCCAGGAATTATTGCGACAGTCTTCAGAACAATACATAAAGCTGATACAGATTTTACAACTAAAATTCGTTAAAATGAAACAGAAATGTTTTGAAAAAAGAATAATAAAATAGTATGTTCCTTTGCACTTACGGAATACGGTTTTTGGCTTCCTTCCAACAATAATCGCAAACTAAAAATGTTTTATTACAAACTTCATCTTCTTCATAATCCATCATAAAACCTATTGAGTATGCTGGATCGACAAATAAGACCTCTCCGCATGTAATATCACGCGCAGCAATATATTGTGTTTCTGTATTTTTGTTAAATCTTAAATGAAAACAGCTATTAATAACCAAAAATGAAATCTTTAATTTAGAACAATTGTTATACTTCATTTTGATTGACGCTGATACATTTGGATTTAGTTCATTTGCTTCTGGTATAACTTCCTGCGCCCAAGAAGTCTCTTCCAACGGAAGTTCTTTGCTTGCAATTTGATCAATATCCAGCAAGGATATAATTTCTTCAATGTATTTGTTGTATTTGTCTAAAATGCACAAAAATTTACCAGAATGCTTAAAACCACAAACGAGGCGACAGTTCCAACCAGAAATTGATTGATTACGTACCTTTACCAATTTTTGAAAGATTTTGTATTTCATTACAACAATCGTCAAGCGTTTCAAACATATCTGTTAAATTGCCCATTTTCAAGAAACACTTTGCCTTTCTGATGAGCAATTTAGGTTTCAATATGTTGGGATAATCGGCTTCAAGACTTAAACTGATGTCAATTAAGCAATTCTGAAACATTAAATGATATCTATTATACAAATTATACAAAAAAAAGTACATAGTACATGGGAAGACTTGTAATTATTTTGTAACACAAAGGAACATAATTACCAATGGAGTATAGCAGAACCGTAGCAAGGGTGGGCGACAGAGGCGCTTGCCTCAAGCGCCATCGCAATGGGGGCGCTAAACCTTGACAAAATCCAATAAATAATAGTTTAAAATTTAAAAAAAAAATAAGAATTAAACTGAATCCAAAAATTTGACCACGATTTTATTTGCAACATCACCTAAAATTCCCTGTCGGCCTTTTCCGCAAGTGGGGATTTTTTCGTCTATAATTCGCTTACTTTCATTTTTAGTGAAAATTATCTTCAAATCAAAATTGAAGAATACAAAATTGTTTATAAAACAGATTAACAAAATTTGCTTACATCATACTAAGTAAGTATTAATGAAATAAATAGTAAATCCAGAGAAAACAATTGAAAGAGGTTTTGAATAAGTCTTATTCTGAATAAAAATTTCGTAGGTACATTTAAACTTCCGATGGTGAACAAAACAATTTACTTCATATCTGAAGTAAATCCTGAAACCCAGTCTTGTAGGGAATTTTCTCCTCTTTAATTTTGGTCCAATGATAAGACAGGGGATTTTAGGAAAGTTGATTCCAACCCCCCGTGTTCTTCTTCATTTCCCTTTAACTGACTGGGTAATCGGTAAAAATATCACGTTATCATCGCGACAGTTATTCAAATATATTTAAATTGAAAAGAAAAATTCCTACCGATAACAATAATCTCCATATTCAGGGAGGGCGGGGTATTGCGTTGCATTACCATGGAAACGGTGATTCTGACATACTATGCGTATTTTATATAAGATCTTCAGAAGTTCCCAACGATAAAAATCGATATTGTATGACCGGTGGGTCTGGGGGGTATGGAATACCCCCCAGGTCCACCTACCATTATTCAGAACCATCAAAATATATTATTTTTCGTTTAATCCTTTGCAATTTTCGTTTGTAATCCGATAGGGGGGGGGGGGCAGCAGATGATATTTTTCATACTAGTGCGGTTTGAGAAGTGAGTGACTTTTTGAATTTCCCGCGTTTTTCTTTCCTTTTTGTATTTACCCGTCAACTACCATTAATCAATAGCCTACTGTCAAATTTTGAGCAAGCTGCGTCATTTGGTTTGTGTTTGACAGCCATTACGTAAGACGTTTAGGGGGAGGGGGGGTAGCTGACATCTTATTTTACATTTATTAACATTAACATTTACCTATACATTTTCTTACTAGGGGGAGGGGGGGAGTCTAAAAGTAGGAAAAAACGTCTTACGTAATACATGAACGGCCCCCTGACAACCTCGCGAATTTCGACGAAAATGGATAAACGTGATTTCGTGTGCTGATCAAGCATTATTTTTTGCGTAGAAAAAACAATACCGAAACCAAGGAAAGGCTTGATAAAAATACTACGGAGACTCTGCACCATCAATTTCAATGGTTAAAAAGTGGTTTACTGAATTCCATTGTGGTCGTACTAGCACAAGTGACGCCCAATGTTCAGGTCGCCCAAAAGAGGTCGTCACGCCAGAAATCGTCGATAAAATCCATGGAAAGATATAGGACGATCGGAGAGTAAAGGTGCGTGAGATGGCTGAAGCCATGATACTATTACTGTAAAGATAAACTCACGCGCATGAGATAAGCCCATCTCGCTCGCACGCCTGACGTCACGGGGTGATAAACTCGGTGACTATTTACCCAGCAATGGGCAGTTTAATAAGGCATTTAACGGTTTTTGTGTGTTTTATTTGGTTTGTTTACAGATAAATGTGCGTAAAGCTTGATAAATTATAATTAAAAATATTGAATTAAACATTTTTTACCATGGTGTACCGTGTATAGTGTTGGGTTGTTCTAGCAATAACAACAAAAAAGCAAGAACTTGTCGCATTGCCGCTTTTTTAGATTTCCAAGGGTTGCGAACAATGAGTTCTAAAATGTTATCATTAACACAAAGTTAATGCGAAAACAGCAAGTTTTAATAATTTTAATGGGGAGTCATTCTAATTGACCAAAAATTATTTAACAGCCCTAATGCATTTAGCGGAATCTGTTAATTTAAGTACAGAGGCCAAGCATCTTTTCTTTAGGTGTAAAATGTATTTCAAAATTAGGATGTTAAATAGAAATATTAAAGAAAAATCCAACGTTAGGAAGAGAAAAATTACAAAAATTGTAAAATAAATTCTAAATAAAAATTTGTCTTTTTATCTAAAGTCCTTTTTAATTATATTTCGAGACGCGTTTCGAGAATTTACAATATTCTCATCAGCGGTCGATAATCGAGGACAAACGTAAGAGTTGTTAAATTATCAAACATCAAATTAATAATACTGACCGACGAGACTTGTTAATTTGATATTAACAACTCTTACGTTTGTCCTCTATTATCGACCGATGATGAGAATATTGTAAATTTTTGAAACGCGTCTCGAAATTTAATTCAAAAGGACTTTGGAGAAAAAGACAAATTTTTATTTATAATTTATTACATAACTGCAAAACATTGGGAAAATGATTTTCGATATAAATTAATAAAGCTTGGTTTTCTCATGTAAATTTGTAAAATTTATAATAAAAGTTTTAAAAAAGACTTAACATTAGTTATGCTTTGTTTATTGTAATCACCTGAAGAGCTTCAATAAATCGAAACACAGTATCATGATTAGTAACAAAGAACACTGTCATGATGGTAATTTAATTTATATAAAATTTTAAAAATTTACCAATCTTCAATTTATTTTTACTTCAATAGTAAGTATTTTTATTAACTTGATTATGTAAAATGTTTCATTTAATTAAATATTTTCAATAAATTAAAGATTCGAATATCAATATTATAATAAATAATAATAAAATATACTAAATATTTATAAAAATCGCTCTAAAACAAAGCTTTACCATACCGACAAGCAGAGCTATTATCACCAAGTGACGTAATGCGCAACGCCGTACGAAATTGGATCGCGAAGTGGGTTTATCTTACTAGTAATAGTATCATGGGCTGAAGCTGTAAGCATCTCAACTGAGCGGGTACATAACATTTTACATGAATATTTGGACATGAAAAAGCTATCCGCGCGATGAGTGCCGTGATTGCTCACAATCGACCATAAGCGCACTCGTGTGACCACTTCAAATGAGTGTTTGACGATGTTCAACCGCAATCCGAATAAGTTTTTGCGCCGTTTCGTAACCGTGGACGAAACATGGATCCATCACAACACACCAGAGACCAAGGAACAGTCAAAGCAGTAGACTGCTCCGGGTGAACGTGCACCAAAGAAGATCAAGGTGGGTCTGTCGGCCAACAAGGTCATGGCGACAGTTTCTTGGGATGCACGCGGTGTCATTCACGTCGATTACCTTGAAAAGGCTAAAACGATCACCGGCAAATATTATTCAGAGCTGTTGAACAGATTTTACATTGATTTGAAGCAAAAACGACCGCACTTGGGGAAGATAAAAGTGCCCTTTCACCAGGACAATGCACGGTTGCACACGTGTCATCGCCATGGCAAAATTTCATGAATTGGGCTACGAATTGCTTCCTCATCCAGCATATTCTCCAGATTTAGCCCCCTGTGAATATTTTCTGTTCCCAAACCTGAAAAAATGGCTCTACGGAAAGAGATTTGGGTCTAATGAAGAGGTCATCGTCATCACTGAAACAAGCGCCTATTTTGAGGGCCTCGAGGAATCGTATTATTTGGAAGGGATAAAAAAAATTGGAAAAACGCTGGAATAAGTGTATAGAGCTGAAAGGTGACTATGTTGAGAAATAAAACGTTTTTTTGCGGAAAAAAATATCCCTCATTCAAAAAGTCACCGACTTATCAAACCGCCCTCGTAACTATCCCAGTACCATTCTTCTTAATACCGAAGGACGTAAAAGTGAAAGTTTTCCTTTCGCAATAAATTAAGTGTACCTAGGGGAGGGGTATTCCAGACCCCCTGGTACCAGCAGCCTAAATGATTTCCTGATAAGCATCCATTTATTTTCATTACTCTAAGCTCTAAGCCAACGCCGTAGCAAGGGTGATCGCAATGGGGGAGCTAAACCTCGACATAACTCAAGAAATAATGGTTTAAAATTTTAAAAATGAAAAGAATTTTTTGGGAGGGAGGCTCATATTATTTAAATTTGCCTCAGGCGCCAGAAGAGCTTGCTACGGCGCTGAAGTATAGTAAGCAAATACCGTCAATATTGCGTACTTATAATCTTATTTTGTATTCCACATTCGACACTTGGGTGTGTGGTTAGTAAAATTTAATATTGCAACTTCTAAATAAGTTATATAAATAATTTTATTCATTATGTTTTTTACCAATCATATTTGAGCAATCCACTCCCAGAGCTTTCCAGTTAGCCTTAACCCTTAAACGCTATCGCGCAGTCTCTCAGACCGCATCAAGTTTTAATTTGTGATTATTTTACGCCTCGTTAAAAATTAGTCATTATGGCTTTTAGTACCTTTAAGTTACATCTCTCCTAGTATGTTGACAAACGAGGGTAGTCGAAAGTTGCCCTGTTTTATTTTTAGAAAGAAATCAAATAAGCTAGCGGTCACTGATTGGTGTTGTGATTTTTGCGAAATAATTGATTTTTTTAATTTTCACAATTTATTTATAATTATTCAAGTATGTACTACTTAAAAAAAGTATCATTAGTTTGTGTAAATATTTTTTAGAATAAGTAAAAAAATTAAATTTTAGTTATGTAGTATGAATGCGTGAAACCATAATAGACCAGTGCCGATAATTTTTGAAACCAAAAAAAATAGCAGTAGGATGAAACCCATTGGAAAAGGAAGAGAATATGTATAACAAAACTGAAAGGAAAAATAATTTACGGGCGATCTGAGGTCGGGAAGTGGAAGGAGGTGAGTTTTAAGGGTAGAAAACAGTTTTTCTCGATTTCCGGCAAAACCACAAGTCCTATGGAAAAAAGTTAAATGGCAAAGTTGTAGGTAATAAAAAGATCTACAACTTTTGTATTTACACTTTTTTCACACAACCTCAAAATTTATGTGAAAATTCAAATAACCAAGTTTTTGGTTTTTAACTTTTATCTTTGACAAAAAAAAATTTTTTTTCACGAAATTTGGTGAAAACTTACCTTTTTATGTCCCAAACACACTGTAATTTTTTTGATTTAAAATATTTATTTTTTCACCTTATTTTGACTTAATATCGAAAAAGCACCCTAATTTTCAATCGAAAATTCTCGCGTCAAAATATCTGCTTTTTTAAAAAACTCGGTGGGCTTTTTGTTCGTTGAAATCTCTACTTTTCGATGGTGTAAAAAAATATACATTACTATGGTAAATATTCTCAAAAATGCAAAGAAACGAAAAAAACTCGAATCCGAAAATTTTAAGCTTTGTCACAATTCTCTTAAAGTAACTCAGCCTGCACGTGTATTTTCATGAACGATGTTGTTTATTTCGACTTGCAATTTTTTGTTTATCAATGTAACACGGAATCTTACGTTTTTCGAGTAATTAAAGTATAAATTTTAATAGATAGCTCAAAATTGTACATGATGATTTAAGAAAAAAAAATTTCTGATTCGAGTTGTTTTCGTTTCTTTGCATTTTTTGAGAATATTTACCGTAGTATTGTATATTTTTTTTTACACCATCGAAAAGTAGAGATTTCAACGAACAAAAAGCCCACCGAGTTTTTTAAAAAAAGCAGATATTTTGACGCGAGAATTTTCGATTGAAAATTAGGGTGCTTTTTCGATATTAAGTCAAAATAAGGTGAAAAAATAAATATTTTAAATCAAAAAAATTACAGTGGGTTTGGGACATAAAAAGGTAAGTTTTCACCAAATTTCGTGAAAAAATTTTTTTTTTTGTAAAAGATAAAAATTAAAAACCAAAAACTTGGTTATTTGAATTTTTCACATAAATTTTGAGGTTATGTGAAAAAAGTGTAAATACAAAAGTTGTAGATCTTTTTATTACCTACAACTTTGCTATTTAACTTTTTTCCATAGAACTTGTGCTTTTGCCGGAAATCGAGAAAAACAGTTTTCTACCCTTAAAACTCACCCCCTTCCACTTCCCGACCTCAGATCGCCCGTAAATTATTTTTCCTTTCATTTTTGTTATATTCTCTTCCTTTTCCAATGGGTTTCATTCTACTGCTATTTTTGTTCACTTTTTATCATTTTCAAAGGCTTCTGCACTGGTCTATAAGTAATATGGTAATAATTTCTTTTTGTGTTATTAAATGTTAATAAAAATTGAAAATTAATTGGTTTTAAATTTTTTCAGACTTACTAGAATACCAACTAAGACATCTGTTACAAAAAAAAGGTAAGATTCTAGTTTAGGGGAAAATCCTCAAAACAAAAAAAGGGTAGGGGGAGGGGTGAGGGGGGTCATAATATACCCGTAAAACGCAAAAATTTCTTGGGGCAAACGCGTACTTACGGAGATATAACGTTTCGAAAGTTTCAACAAAGTAACCTAAAAAAATTTTTTTTTGGCGCGCGATCGACCTGAATTTTTGCACACGCCTTCCTACCGACAATTCACCAGGAGGTGAGAATGAGTGAGGGGGGGATTTTTTTTGCTCAGTTTTTCGATATCTAGCGCCGTTTAGTAGTTACAGCTATTTAAAAAAATTAATTCGGGAATAATTACCTATCACCTGTCACCCCAAATTTTCCCAAAATGTTTTTTTTAGCAAAAGGAACCTTATTAGAGTGTCCTGTAAAAATTTCGCCCGAGAAAAATCGATTTGAAAAGTAGGGAAAAGTAAATTCATGTATGCGGTCGACCTCGGGGTCTGCCACATAGATCGGGTTACGGTCAGTGGCGTACCTAGGGGGGGCGGGGGGGGCGGTCCGCCCCGGGCCCCTTTACTAAGGGGGCCCCACCCAAAAATAAATAATTCGGTGTTTCTCAAGTGAGCTAGCTCGTTCGTGGCTCAGTCGTTCAGAGAGCGTCGGTTTCGGAGCTGCGTTGCGTCGTGCTGAACGTCGTAGATTCAATTGTTCGAATTCGGGCTCTTACGATAAAACTTTTTATCAGTTTAACATTTTGAACTATCTATTCTTTCTGAACTATCTATTATTTCTCTGCACAGGGCAATAGCTTATGTAAGACGGTTATATTAAGGCAAAAAAAAAAGGCTAGCCACATTAAAAAGTGATAAATGACCTTTTTTGAGGGTGAGGGGGGCCTACAAAATAAATCCGCCCCGGGCCCCAAGTGGTCTAGGTACGCCACTGGTTACGGTCCCTTGAAATGGAGTGAAATTTTTTCGCTCCGATTTGAATTTTTCTTTGAAATTCGGATAGATGGGGGTGTGATTAGTAGATATTAGTAATAAATATAATCAAAAAAATGGAAAATAACTCGTGTATTGCCAAAAAAGTGAAAAAATTAATTTTTTTTGCCTTCCAATTTTAGGGGTGTGCATTCGAAAAGGAGGGTAATCCATCGTCAAATCCTACCCTTACGGGGCGCCGCTGCGCTCCGCTCTGCACCCCTCCAGGGCGGATTTGACTCTGGTTACTAGGCTAAACATACTTGAAGCGCGACAGATCAAGAAAACCGGGATAAATGCAACCGGAATGTGAGAGACCCTCGAAATAGCATTAAAAAGTATAGTTGCGGTATATAAATGCGGGAGGTTATAAAAATCCGCATGCGTCAAAAACTGTAACCGTGGTGGGATAAATTTTCATTATATAAGTAAAGTTTCGATTCATGGCGAGGTGGGTGGGCTCTATAGTCGATGCAACATGTCCCTCTTAAATAATTAATTACAAGCAAATTATACATTTGCCCCAAAAGTTTTATAAGCATTTAATGATCATGATACAATAACACATCTTGGCACAAAATATGAAGCAGCTAGCACGCTTTTCCCCTAAACTAGATCTTACCCAAAAATTTTCACATGTCAAACATTAAATAGGCATTATTTATATACTATAATTAAAAAAACCAGAAAAGTATAAAAGGGTAATTTTATATCGTATGCACAAGATATCAAATACTGCCGTATGCAGTATTGACAACGTAGTCGGAATCTGAGATAAGCAAGAATGCAATTTTGCAACCGACGTGTAATTATCATTTTATAAAAATGGGTGCCAAGAAAAACAAATGTGGAACATCAATCGATAAGCGAAAATTAATATTAAAGTTAGTTTGTCAAGGAAAATCCAATCGTGAAATTGCCCGAGTTATTGGTAGGCCACATTTTACAGGGCAATTCGTAATTATTGAAAAATTTAAAAACGACGGTAATCTTCAAAATAAACCTGGACGAGGAAGAAAAGCTATCCTCATACAGACAAAAATTTAAAACGGCCGATCCTCAAACAAGTGTTCCAAGTCTAACTGCAGAAGTGTTGAGACGTATTAATAAATCTATTTCAAGTGAAACAATAACAGGAGTTCTATTAAAAGGAAACAACTGACCTTGTATTGCTTTATGGTAAAGAAAGTGGCTGAACGATTTGCAAGTGCCATTGCGTATTGCTGACCATTCCATTTTGCGTAAGCCAAACTTTGTGTATATTTTGCCAAACAATCATCAAATTTTTTTGAAGCGAAAAGAGCATTTCCTGATACACGAAGATTTTCTGAGATAGCATCATCCTTGGATGTTAAAGGTAAATGATTTTCAATCCAGATTTTCCGTTGTTCTCGCCTCCTGCAAAAAGAGCACAAATCGTACTTAGAAAAAATCCTTAATTAGATAAAATTTTACTTACTCTGCAGTAGCATAATTTCGGAAGATTTTAAATTCAGGTTTACCATCAATGGTATTCATTTTCACAATAAAATATATTGGATTTCCAATTAGCTTGAGAAAATTTTAAATTCACGCACTTGCATAAACAACTGCACTTAAACATTGATAATCACCAACTGCCACTTGCTGGTGTTTCCCGCAATATCCTAGCATGAATTACAGTTGAGTGGGGGGAGGAAGCAGAGGTGTTGGGAACGGTTGCAATATCTCTTAACAGATTACAGAATAATTTATATTTAATTTCACTAATTTTAGATTGATCCAAATGCCATCCAAAGTATGGATGATTTTACGTAAAAAGATTATTTTACTAAACAAGGGGATATAATCGTAATAAAAGATTATTGCGAGAAGTATGTAAATTTCAAACAAATAAATGTCATTGATTGAAAAACTAAAACTCTGACCGCAATCGCGAGGACGATAATGATAAATGTACACAGAGCCGTACCAAGCTTTTCTGGCGCCTGAGGCAAATTTGAATTGCCCCCCTCCAAAAGATTCTTATCATTTTGAAAATTTTAAACCATTATTTATTAGGATTTCAGAAAGGCAAGTTTTTATTTATTTTAAGATTTATATTTACAGACATCCAGAATTAACAAATTAAATAGTTAAAGAGCATCGTGCAAAAAATATACAAAGTTTTTTAGAATCCCAAATATACTTTTCTCGATTTAATTGCCGCAAATTCATCAATAAAATCATCAAAATCAACTTCTCCAGCAACTTCATTTTCTATAGATAAAATAGCCAAATTTGATAGTCTTTCCTAGCCTATAGTCTATAGTAGTTGATCTTAAATAATTCTTTATGAGCCCGAGTTTGCTAAAGCTACGTTTACACGTAGCTACAGTTACAGGCATTGTCAAAAAATTATAAATACGATGTCTACGTTTGGATATGATACAAGCGGCGTTCCCCAGGGGTCGGTGCTGGCGGCCCCTCTGTGGAACATCAATTACGACAAGGTCCTCCGACTGAAGCTCCCGGAGGGGGTCTCGACGTTCGGGTACGCGGACGACGTCACCACCATAGTCGTGGCGAAAGACGCGAAGACGATCCAGCGCAACGCGAACAAGGCCGTCAAGACGATTAGAGAGTGGGCCGCCGGAGTCGGCCTAACCCTGGTCCCGGAAAAGTCCGAAGCCGTGTTGGTGTGCGGAAGGAGAAAGATCCCGCCCATCAATATCCAACTGAATGGCGAAAATATAGAAGTCAAAGACTACGTTACCATCCTGGAGGTTAGGATCGATAAACATCTCAACTTCGCGGCCCACATACAGGAAGCTAGCAGAAAGGCGGCGGCGGTGACGAGTTCCATCGCCCGCCTGATGCCCAACGTCGGAGGACCGAAGACGACCAAAAGAAGGATGCTCGGCACCATCGCTCATGCGGTGATGTTATATGCGGCCCCTGTGTGGCACGAGGCGACACTCGTCGCGAGGAACGCGAAGAGACTCCTGTAGGTCCAACGGAAGATGGCGTTGCGCGTAACGTGCGCCTACAGGACCGTGTTAGGCGAGGCGGTGCGACTGCTGGCCAGCATGCCGCCGATAGATCTCCTGGCAAAGGAAAGAGGCGGCAAGCTAGCAGAGCCAGATAGAAGGAGTGCAACCCTCGACGAGTGGCAAGCACGATGGATGGCAGCAGCAACCGGAAGCTGGACGAGACGACTCGTCCCCAGCGTTGAGCCGTGGGTCGCCAGGAAGCATGGAGAACTCTCGTTCCACCTCACCCTAGTCCTGACGGGGCACGGGTGCTTCAACGAGTACCTCCATCGCTTCAAGATACTGGACGACCCAACCTGCTGCCATTGCGACGAAGAAGACACTGCGTGCCACACCATCTTCAGATGCATTAGATGGGAGCGTGAGCGAGTGTCGGCATCGCTGTACTTCGGGGAATCCCTCACCGCGGAGAACTTTGTCCTCAAGATGTTGGAGAACGAAGAAGGCTGGAAAGTTATCACGGCCTTCGTGACCTCCATCATGAGGACGAAAGAACAGCTCGAGAGGGAAATGCAACAAGGACGATGAAACGCGCAATAGCCGCGACTCCCGAAGTAATGCCCAGACGGCGAAACCGGGAGTCGAGGATAGGGGTGAGGTTTTATAGTCAGTGCGAGTCTGACACTACCGGCTTTGATCAAGCCGGTGTCTCGCACGAGATTTCCTCATCCCGGCGCAAAGCTAAAAAAAAATTGTAATCTTGAATCAGCTGAAGTAATTCAAGAACCGTTGCAGTTATAATACGGTCAGGAATATTTGACAGCACTACGTGCTTGAAATCGGAAATCTCATCAGTAAATTCTGCCCCATTTATGTCTTTCATATTTTATTGCTAAATCCATCGCTGTTTTTTTTTAAATCTGTAATACTCGTGCTCTGCAAAGATTCACCAGACAAAAATCTGAAATCTTTGGCAATCTCCATTAACTTATCATACTTCCAATTGAGTTGAGTTATGAAAACATCATCTGCATTGTTAATATCGACGCGAAGTTTTTGAATTTCTAAAATATTTGGCCCATCGTCTTCTCCTTCGTACAATTCCAATCTTTTCTTCTTTTTTGATCGTTTACTTGTGCTTATCACTCCATAGAAGCGCGTGTAAAATTTTCTTTGAATTCTGGACTACGAAGTTATTGCAGTGAATTCTTTAATGCCTGAATCAGACTTGCAGCTTTATCTACAGTCAAAGTTTTCGTTTGTAACGCTTTAGTAGCACGCCCAACTTGACCTAACATCTGATTCCAGACATCAAGGTAGAAAATAAATTTTAAATCATTATTTTTGAGTAGACTTTGGGCGGATAAGATAATGTCAGGATTTATACTCAATGGTTTTATGGCATTGTATTTCGATGACCATCTTGTGTCCGAATTGTCTAATGAAACTTTTAATGTCTTCATCAGGATAGTCCAACGCTTTGTAGAGCGAGAAAGAAAATTGAAAATGCTTTCTACGATTTCAAAAAATATTTTCATTTCTACATTGATTGAAGCGGAATGCACCCCTACCAAATTCATACTATGGCTTGCACATGGCATATAAAAAGCGAGATTGTTTCTTTTTTGAATACGTGCTTGGACACCGCGATAGTTTCATGACATATTGGCTCCATTGTCGTAGCCTTGACCTCTTGCATCTTAAATATCGAGCTGATCATCTTTTAATTTCTTCATTATATCAGATGCCAACCACTCGCCCGAAAATAAGGTAGACCAATATTTTTAGTATAAAAAATTTGTAAAGGTTTAGCGCCCCCATTGCGATGGCGAGGATGCTATTATTGATTTTGATAAGGTCGATATTGATGTCATTATTGAGTTTGTTGATGGTTTCGACTCAAATTGGCTTTTATTAGGTTTGGATGTATTAAATCGAAGTCGTGCTTGTTTTCCAAATTGCAAGATTCACATAATTCATGTATAGGTTTAATTTTATTTATATGATTTACCTATACCATCTGCCATTTGACAATTTTTTAAATTAATAAATTTTGATTCACTAATGTGACCTAAACGTTCATGCCAAATTTTATAATTATTTGCAGTAAGTACTCACATTTATTCGACTTCTCAAGTTAACCAAACCAGCAAGTAATTTTTTTTTTTTAAATATACTAAATAAACCATTTAAAGACTTACCTGTTGAAATGGTTTGTTTACCATTTTTAATTGTTCCTCCTTGTTGGTCGAAAATGACCATCATTCCACTCTGTTGAATTCGGTGAACTGAGAGTAAGTTGTTAGGGTACTTCTGGAGCAAACAGCACATCTTCCAATTGTGCTTGGAATGCTAGATTTGTGGTTACATCAGTGGTGCCCTTTTTGGTTTGTTTTTTTCATCAATAACATGTAACACTGTTACTTTGGCAAGTAATGATTTAACACGAAACTTCCACACACTGTAACGTTCATAATTAAATGGTTGAATGCAGTGGCGTGTTCTCTATGGAAGCTAGGGAAACTGCGCTTCCCTTATTTGCCTTGCCAAATTAAAATCAAAAATTACTTATTTATATAATTTAAAATTTACGATTTTTAAATTTTTTATCAATTTAAATTCCTTTCTTTGTTTGAATAAAAATTTGAAATTTACTGAAATATGTAGATATTTAAAAAAAATAGTTACTAGTCACGACACGCCACTTTCTTTAATTTTATTTTCCATTTTTAGGCTTCTATACAAAGT
This sequence comes from Podabrus alpinus, assembly GCA_932274525.1. Lineage (NCBI taxonomy): Eukaryota > Metazoa > Arthropoda > Insecta > Coleoptera > Cantharidae > Podabrus > Podabrus alpinus. The sequence continues at coordinate 70,174,575 of OW026454.1, forward strand.
ATAACAAGAAGCCTTATGATCTGGTTTAATTAAACGATAGTTTGATAATAAATATTTAACAAATACACAATAATTATTTATTCACATGCAGTCGCGTATAATCCTGGGCCCATAACCTATTGGATTTAATCATAAGAAGCTAGTTCTTTTCTTGACGCAGTTTCAACTTGTACTAAAATACATGTAGTGATAATTGAATAACTATTCTAAGGGTTTTAGGAATTTTTATGCACCATTAATAATCTCAGTTTTATATTTTTACGCAACATTAAAATTAGTTTTAGGGTACAAACCTACAAACTAAACTAGCATTGGACACAGCTTTATGAGAAAATATCATAAATATTACAGTGATTTAGTTTGTACCTAACACTTTTATTATAATTCCAACAAAACCCTTAATTAAATAAAAAGTATTACCTATACTTAGGGGCTAATATTCTTATATTCAAGACCTGCTATTAAAGGAAGTTAAATCTTAAATAAAGGAGAAATAGAATGAAACTATTATTACAAATAGTAAAATAACACAAAATGACGAAAAGAAAATAAGAATAAAAATATAATTGAACAATGTAAACAAAAATTTGTTTTCAGATGTTAAAAAAAATAATTTATAAAAAAACAACTCAAGATATGTTTAAAACATTAAATCATGACCTCATGCTTTCTTTTAGGTAAATGATACATAAAAACCAGGGCTTTCAAAACATTTGACGATAAGAATTTAAATTGTCCTTATTTGACTTTTGGTATCACCAAAAAAAGTTACGAAATGGGCACCAAGCGTAACAGGTGACAAATGTTTAAAGCGTGAAGATGATGTTAATTTATATCAAAATAATTAAAATGATATTAATATGAATTTCTTATGTTTCATTGATGTGGATTTCGAAAACGGAATATTTTCAAATTGTAGGCTCTCAAGAATCACAAGAACGCGATTTCCTTAGTTGTACGGCTTATAGGCCGCACTGGTGAATGCATTGACGAACCAATTTAGCGTTATTGACTTACAACTAATTAGATAAATTAATAAAAAGGGTACTTTAGGTACTTGGGTGTAAAATTTTTACATATAAGTTAAACATTTACTATATATTTTCAACTTCTATAAATTAAGACTAAATATTATATTTTAATAATTAACTTGTGAACTAAATATCTATTGAATTACAATTTTATTTTGAATTTGGGGGTGGGTGGTACAAAACAGTTTAATATTCGCAAATCTATTATCTTGGTAGGTTGTTTAACTAACCTAGTTACCTGTAGAGGGTCGTGATTTGTTATAATAGAGGGGGGGGAGTTTACTTTTTATTAAAGTGTTTTAAATGTGTGCCACCGTTTATGGTCCAAGTGACGTCGGATTGTTCAATATTCCAGTCTAAAATTCGCATTAAAAAATGTTATTCTGTTTTGAGAGGGCGGCGCTCCATAGCCCTTCCCATACCAGCCTCCGATGCGCGGGCAACAGTAAGACATTTAGTAGTATATTACTTTATAATGGCGGTAATCCTTGCATGTTTATCAAGGATTTATGACTAGGGTAGACCGGGGACAATTGAAACGGTCCAGCTTCTTGATTTGTTTTCTCTGCCGCTATCACAAATTTCTAAATTATGAAGTGACTGGTAAAGAGCATATTTAGTTGGATTTCTAATTGTATAATAAGTTTGACCTAAGAATGATATATACATAAGATATTTAAAGAAATCTTGAGCTTGTTGAACTGTTTCAATCGTCCCCGCGCCGGGGACGAATGAAACATATATCTGGGACAATTGAAACAAAATTTTGACTACAGAAATATTTATTATAGTGCTAAATAAAATTGACAAATAGGAACAGTGAAAAATGTTCACTCTGACAAACAATTTTGACATATATACAAATCCTTTTGTAGAGTGCATTCTTCGTGGGACCAAAGACTACACTGAATTGTTATGACCAATTTCAAAAGTTATAATTTTCAATAAGAAATATTATTCATTAAAAATTAAATACATTTCAACAAATAAAGACTAAAAAATAATCCGTCAATATCATAATAATTCAAACTTGTAAACATTTGCTATTACGAATTCTCATAATATGTTCTTTTAAATTGATTTTTAATTTATGTGTTATGTATTTGTGTCCTCTATCAACAGAATAATGTTTACCAAAATATCCAAATATTAAAAAGTAGATGTTATTTCTTTACTAACAAAGAAAATTAATTTGTATTTTGTATATAGAATGGTTGCATTCAATTTACTTGTCGATGAGGTGATTATTCATTTTCTTTATAGCATGTAAGTTTTAGGAATAAGTTTTAGAATAAATAGAAAAATTGTAATAAGTTTAAGAATTTATGATTGGTAGTTGAACCTTTTTTGGTTTGTTATTGGTTAAAATTAGAAAAGCGATACCAATAAAAAGATTGTACAATTTAATTTTAAAGGTTGTTGTTAACGATAGCTCAAGACGAGTACATCAAAATGTTCAAGACGAAAACAATAAGATTGTGACTATATGTTGTGTGTAAAATGTTAATTTTACTAATAAAGTTGTATTAAAAAAGGGTTACTTTTTTATACAATTAAATTATACTGGACCTCATGATTGAGGATTACTGTTATAGCAGCAGTAGTTAAGTGCAATAAAATGTGTTTTTGTTCGAACTTGAAAATGTTAATAATGGATAAATCTTTGTGACTTCTTGTTGTAATTTGAAAGTTGATGTTTGACAACCTGATCAATTATAATAAAAATAAAATAAACTTGTTACAATTATGTGGTGTTTTAATGACGATTGCCTTTTTAAATAAAGTTGGACACCCCTGTAATCTCCGTAAGAGTCATGCTCAACAAAATGGTTATTTATGATATATTACCTGAAGAAGGACATCATAACAGAATACATTGTACCCATTTCTCTCCACAAAAACAATCTTCTTCATCGCTGTCACTCTGTTCCTGATCATTCTTGCGTTGTTTGGTGTTCTTGGATTGTCGAACTGGTTTCGGCCTATCTTTCAACATGTTTCAACCGTCCCCCATGTCATTTGTTTCAATTGTCCCCGCAACACATTTTTAGATAAATATTAAAATATTTTCTTACTGTAGGACAACAGTAATAATTTAAACCGTCCTGACTAAAGGAGATATGCCGAACAAACTAATAAAAATTATTGAAGATGAATACTAACGTCGTTATTTCTGGTACCACACTTTTTCGATCACTGGAAAAGTTTACTAATATAGCGAAAAATCACGTTATGTACGATGTGCACAACCACTGTCAACTATTGTCAGTTGTCAAATGATGACTGCCTGCGGCATCTCGAAGCGCTCACTTGCGCGTGATCGCTTTAGATTTAAGCCGCGAAATCCTTAAAATACAGTGGTTGTTTCTATTGTCCCCTGTTTCAATTGTCCCCGGTCTACCCTACTTCTGCAGTTTGTAATGACCTTTTTCTGTCCCACATGGCGTTTATTAGTAAATTTACTCCCATGGGGTCGTTGAATCCCAAGGGATCATAGTATGACCTCATAATTATTGACTCAACAAAAGTCTACATGCTATATTTTATCTTACCTTAGAATTATTTATCGCTTCCTTCAAAGGAATGCGTTATCACATTGCAATCAGATATTCTTTCGACCAACAACCAGAACAATAATCGAGACTTGGCCGACTGTAAGGACAATAATCAATAGTTGTGTTGACTGTTTAGTTTCATATTACTAGGGTCACGGTCCACATAAGCTATAAAATTGTTGGAAATGAATATTTCTAAAAATATAAATATTAATAGCTATTAAGAAAAGTGTAAAAGAACAGATTGGGGAGGATTACAATACGTGTTTAAAATGAAGGAATTGCAGTTATAATTAAAGACTTTATTATTTTTTAACCTTTATAATTCAGAAGTGGGATGAATTTAAAAACTATACGAAGATGAGTGATTTTAATAGAATCTAGTGAAAGTGATGCTGAATTAAACGAAGAATTGCGAGTGAATTTGAAAGCGACCTGGGGAATTTTAAACGTTGCAAGGGCAAGGAAATAAGTAAAAGACAATTAAATATAAATCCTACTTAAGTTTCGGAAGGGCTATACGTAAGAAAAAGACAGAAAACAAATAAAGAGTTGGACAGGTCAAATCTGCACGTACCGTTTCAGAAAAAAGTGACATCATATCAATGTTTGATCCTGAACGAAGAAAGTTATTAGCATCCGCGAATTGGGTAGGTACACAAAATTGAGAAGTTATATATATAGTATATAGAGGCGGGGTTTCTATAGCCTTTGCCGCATCCCGCATTTCAATCGCCACACCTCTCTATCCTGACAGTCTTCCGCCTTTATTGCTCGATCCGCCATTGTCTCTCTTATCCCTTGCATCCATGACATGTTGGGTCTTCCTCTTCTTGTCATTTTGTTAGCTGGTGTATATTTCATAGCTCTTTTTGGCCACCTTTAAATTAAATAAAAATTATACTTTACCTGGAGGTTGTTCTTATATTCAAGACCCGCTATTAAAGGAAGTCAATTGCATCAGTTCAATAAATATCATCGAAATTTCCGATATACTCGTAAATATACGGATCATGAAAATATTGAATCACAATATATTTATACGTTACATTCGTTATTTAATATGTAAATTTCAAAATTGTTTTACTACAAACACTAGTGAATTAGGGGTTACTGACATTGTGGAATTTGACATTAATCTTGTATCACAAGAGCCATTCTTTTATAAACCATACAGGTTGGCAGCGAAAGAAGAAGAAATAATTAAGGCAAACATTAAGGATATTATGTTAGAAAATAATATAATTCGGGAGTCAAAATCTTGTTATGCTATAGCCCGGCGATCTTAGTAAAAAGGAAAAACGGTGACTTCCGTCTTTGCAATGCCCCTTCCACGTTCCAATTTCTGGAAACCAATGACGTTCTGGGCCAATTAGGGTATGATGAGGTTATAGTTGTCCTGGGCGACATTTTGATCATAACCGATTGTAGTGCATGAAGTACGATGGACATTTAATAAAAAAGATTTGTCGCCACGTATTGCACGTTGGTTGTTGGCCATACAGGAATATGATTTTGAAATAGAATACACATAATATGTAGATCAGGAAAGAAAATGGGTCATGTAGATGAACTGAGCAGAAATATTACGGTTTCAAATGTAGATATCAATTATGAATACCGAGGCCTGGATATTTTGTGTGCATTCTCAAGTTGATGAAATATTATCGATTAAAAAAAGATTTCGACAAAACTAACCCAGACAATGATTTGAAAATTAGAAATCTTGAAGAAAATAATCGTTTGTGTCGTAAAACTGCCGATAGTGATAATAATAAAACTTATCATTCCTAAAAGCGCCAGATTTAATTTGCTTAGAAAATTCCACAATGACATTGGTCAAGTTGGATTAAAAAAGCATGACATCAATTCTGGTTTAAGGGTATGTGGCGAGATTCATAAAAAATACGTAAATGCTTGTCTTATCACCTCTAGGCCCCTTTTTTTAAAGTTCAGGTTTAATTTATATTTTTGTTAGTATAGTAGATTCATTCTCAAAATATTTATTTGCCAGACCCACTAAAACCACAAACGCGAAAGAAGAATTTTATGCATTAAACGACTTGTTTAGTATGTTACGGTTAGTGACAACGCTAAGTGAAAACAGTAATGAAACAAAAGGAAAAAATTATGAAACTGAAAAGACACAAAGTGAATACAATTTGGAAACATCCACAGAGCTGATCGAAACATTGTCCAGAATCCTACAGGCGATGCAAGAAAATAAAGAAGAACATGGAATAGAAGAAACAGAAACACCAAGTGAAAGCCATTTGGGAATAACAGAATGGGCGAAAGAAATATTTTCCAACATATCGAAAGCCACGCATAAAATAATGAAATTCATCATATTAACCCCCTCGAATGTACCTGAACCTTGACGTGGTGAGGGGGCTTGCGTATTTTGAGGAAGCGGCGGGCGTGTACCTGGTAGGATACGAACCAGGGACTTAAAACCCCCTCGTGTTCGGTCTGTATGGCACTCGGGTCTGGCCGGGGCTTAAAAACCTTTGTGCCTGGCGTGGCTGTCAATGAACCGGGATGATGGTCGTCGTGGAGAAATCAGACAAATACAGGTACCTGCGTGTTTGTGCCGTGCGCGGTGACCCGTAAGGCAGGATGAGGGGATCCTGGTGGCTGAGTCAGCCTGAGGGTGGCTGTTATTCCCACAGGTCTGGCAACACTCCACTTTGGCCCGGATTTCTGCTCAAACGGGAGGTCTAGACTAGTCCACCTAGATCAATCGGCTATGCTTTTCCGTCAGAGGATCAGCAGGACGAGCTCTTGGGGGAGGATGGAGTGTGCAAACACCTCACCTCCCTGGGAGCTATATCTCTCGGGTAGCCCTGGCGTTGTTTACAGCGTCCCAGAACTGTGAGGCTCCATGAGGGTGGGGATCTCGAGAGATGAAACCATATATTTTCTCACATGGATGATGAAAACAAAAACAAAAAACCAGTCGAGTCATCGACAACAGCTCAGACGGGTGCGTCCGCTCAGGATACCCCGTCTAAAAATATAAATGAAGAGGCCAGCACTGCAGATCGACGTCCGCCAAGGCGTAAAGTCTGTGGTGCGGAAGCCAAACGCCGTAGGAGGGCCCGTTTGGCGGAGGTATCGAAAGATATCACTGCAAAACGCCCTACCGCTGTCGGCACAGCTCACGAACAGGCCAGGCTTTCAAAGCCACCGGTTCATGGAGCTAAGAAGTCACCCACAGGTGTGACAAAGAAACGGGTGCGCTCGCAGGACTCGCTCCCCTCGCCCCTGAGCAATCAGGGAAAGAGGCGGAAACCTGCAACAATGCCACCCAAAAAACCCTCCACCAGAGCGGAGTCTGTCACCTACAAGGAGGCTGCTGAGAAGCACCTTCGAGTAGCAGTGATAGACCGCTCAAATCCCCTGGGAAAGCTCACCGAGACCCAGGTTGAGATGGTGGAAGGTAAACTTACCACCGCCTTGGATGACTTCATTGACACAAGGCCTGGTGAATCAGTGCAAGCACCCACTTTCAAAGGGTTCCATTACTCAGGACAGATCCTTCGGATCACCTGCTGTGATCAAGGTTCCCTTGAATGGCTGCAAGCAACCATTGCAACCCTCACAGAAATGTGGGAGGGGGCAAAATTAGATGTTGTCCAGGTGGATAATCTGCCCAGGCTGACCAAGGCAACCCTTTGGATCCCCGGGGAACCGGAATCCACTGAGGCTGTCATGAGACGCCTGGCTGCTCAGAACACCTGGGCAAAAATAAAAGAATGGTGTGTCTTCTTCGACTCGGTCAAGGAAGAGCCGAAAGGCAAACTCCTTGTTCTCGGTGTCGGGCAGGAAGACGATGCCGCCATCAAAGCGAAAGGAGAGAGGTTGAACTACAAGTTCACCTCTCTGAAAATCAGGCTGCAGAGATTTGAGGATGACTCTGCACCCAATACGATGCCGACAGACACCACATCCACTCCGATGGAGATGGGCGAAGGTTTGGGTGGTGTGTCTGCGGGCATAATGGAGTAGGATGCTCTTCAAGGCAGGCCAAATGGCTTCCCTACAAGAGTGGAACCTCCTACAAATCAACCTCCAGCACTGTCGAGGGGCTGTTGCAACCCTATGCCGCCACCTCGACTGCTGCAAGGATACAATCGCTCTTATTCAAGAGCCATGGTTAGTAAAATCTAATGTAAAAGGTTTTACAAAACTAAACGGCACTGTTTTTACAGGAGGTCACACAAACAAAATTAGGACATGTATTTACATACCTAACAACATTCAGGCCAACCTTCTGCCACAGTACAGCGACGGCGACCTCACAGCGGTGAGGCTCAGCTGCGACCTTGGCAATGGTCAACAGGATGTCATTATGGCATCAATCTACCTTCCAATAGACTCACCCGAGTCACCACCCCCACGGGGGATGGTGGGGCTGGTGGAATATTGTGAGCAACAGAAGAAACACCTCATAATTGGTTGCGACTCTAACTCCCATCATCACGCATGGGGAAGCAGGGAATGCAACGGCCGAGGTAAGTCTCTATTAGATTACTTTATTAGTACAAACCTAGAAATTCTTAATCGAGGGAATGACCCCACTTTTTACGTGTCACCCCAACGCAATTCGGTGATTGATATCACCTTAGCGTCGTTAAGCATTTCAAATTATATATATGATTGGCATGTGTCTAACGAACTGACATTGTCGGATCATAAATGGGTTTGCTTCAAGTTGAAAGCTAAAAAAGTGGAACCCAAGCAATTTCGAAACCCTAGGAGAGCTGACAGGCTGGTCTTCCTAGACCACCTCTCCTCGTCCCTGGAGGTCGATATGCAGGCAGAAACTTTCACAAAAGAATATTTAATAACTACTGAGGAGATTGAACTGTATGCCGATACGCTGCAAAACTCCCTCACAAAAGCGTATGAGATGTCCTGTCCCCTACGGACTGCTGGATTACGGGGTCGAGCAACACCTTGGTGGTGCAAAGAACTCGACCAGCTGAGGAGGGTGACCAGGAGGCTCTACAATAAGGCGCAGAACTCAAAAAATGACACTGACTGGACAGCGTTTAAGACGCACCAGTCGGAGTATAAGAGAACAATACGTCAAAAACAACGCGAGTCGTGGAGGATCTTCTGCAGTGGCATTGAATCAACTGCCGCCGCAGCAAGAATAAAAAAGATCATTTCAAAAGATCCACACCAGCAGCCAGGCAGTCTGCGCCGAGAGGACGGCTCGTACACAGAGAGCCTCTCGGAGACTGCTGAAATCCTGCTAAAAACACACTTTCCCGATAGTAGACCTGCTTCGGATTTCGGCTGGGACAAGGCGACGGGCCGGACACCGACGGCGATAGATTGGGAAACTGCAAAGAAGGTCGTGAATGAGACCAAAACGAGCTGGGCAATTAAATCATTCTGCCCCTTTAAATCGCCCGGGCCTGACGGGGTATTTCCGGCCCTACTACAGTGGGGACTGGACGTGGTGCTCCGTCACCTGGTGCGGGTGTTTAGAGCATGCATTGCGCATGCCTATATACCAAAAGGATGGCGGACGGCAAAAGTTGTCTTTATACCCAAGCCAGGTAGAAGTGATTACTCCCTGGCCAAATCTTTTAGACCTATCAGTCTCACTTCGTTCTTTTTGAAAACGTTGGAGAGACTGTGTGATAGAGAGATCCGCGAAGTGGCTCTGTTTCACAGACCACTACATGCGAATCAACATGCATACATCCAGGGGAGATCGACCGAATCGGCGCTACACAAGGTAGTGGAGCGCATAGAGAGGTCACTGGACTACAGAGAGTCCACCCTGGGAGTATTCATTGATATCGAGGGGGCTTTTGATAAAGCCACCTTCGGAAGTATAAACGCTGCTCTGCAGATCCACGGCGTTTCCGCGACCATCGCGAGATGGATCAGTTTTATACTGAAGTGGAGAATCGTGGAGATCAGAGTTGGGGACGTTGACATTAAAGGAGTTGTAACAAGGGGCTGCCCTCAGGGGGGAGTACTCTCCCCGCTGCTGTGGGACATGGTGGTAGACAGCCTTCTGAAACTCTTAAATGACATGGGATACCACACCATAGGATACGCAGATGACATCGTCATACTGCTCACTGGAAAATTTGAGAATGTCTTATGCACCCTAATGCAGGATGCTCTCAAGATTTTAGAGAAGTGGTGTAAAGAGCACTCTCTCTCGGTTAATCCGGCAAAGACAGAGCTTGTTCTTTTCACCCAAAAGAAAAAGCTACCGACCATGGTCATGCCTAGCTTAACAGGGACTCCCTTAAAAATAGCTGATCAAGTCAAGTATCTGGGAATAATACTGGACAAGAAGCTGAATTGGGGAAAACATTTACAAATGAAACTAGAGAAAGCGAGAATGGCCTTCTGGCAGTGTCGGGGAGCAATGGGACGGTCTTGGGGTTTATCCCCCAAGATCACCCTCTGGCTCTATACGGCAGTCATTAGACCCATGCTCTGCTACGGATCCCTTGTATGGTGGCCCAGAACCAAACAAGTAACAACAGCGTCCTCCCTACACCAGACCCAGAGATCAATCTGTCTGGCTGTAACTGGAGTGATGCGAACGGCCCCAACTGTAGCGCTTGAGACCCTTCTCTGCCTCCCTCCACTTGATCTTCATGTGCAGGAAACGGCGGTCAAGGCAGCTCTCAGGTTGCGCAGTTGGAAAGCCTGGACTCATAGGCGAGGAACTGCGGGCCATATGCAGATCTTGGAGGAATATTCCAAAGGAGTACCTCTTCTGCTACTTGAATCCGACAGAATCCACCCTAAATATATATTTGACAGGAAATACAATGTACTGTTAAACGCAAACGAAACATTCGATTACGATATACATCTCTTTTCGGATGGCTCCAAAAGTAATGTTGGATCGGGTGCAGGAATTTTCTCTGCTGAACTTGATCTAAACATAAGTATACCGCTGGGTAAATATACATCTGTGTTCCAGGCGGAGCTTGTGGGTATAATACACTGCGCAAAAATAGTTCAGGATAGGAGTATTCTGAACAAAAACATACAAATACTATCAGACAGTAGAGCGGCTCTGGTGGCACTTCGGGGCCATAAAGTCACTTCTGGTCTGGTGCTTGAATGCATCCGGGCACTGAATGATATATCAACTCAAAATGTCCTTTCTCTCCTCTGGGTTAAGGGACATAAAGGTAACGAGGGTAACGAAAAGGCTGATGAGCTGGCAAGAAATGGCTCCAATGGTCTTCCCTGCGGCCCGGAGCCGATGATCACGCCCGCCGTCAAAACCATAGATACTCTCCTAAAACACTATACCCTAGAACTGCACACCAGCAGATGGCTACAAGGAACTACATGTAACCAAGCTAGAGCAGCAATACGCGTGCCTTCATGGAAACATGCAAGATACTATATGAAGCTGTCCAGAGTCAATCTGCGGACAATTGCAGGGATACTGACTGGACATTGCAGATTAAATAAACACCTCCACAATATGGGGTTTGCAGATGACCCTTTATGTCGTGGATGCAACGAAGAGGAGGAAACAGCTGAGCATGTGCTCTGTTACTGCCCAGCTCTGACTTCTATGAGAGGATCCATGTTGGGAGACTTCTGGCCCGACATGGCCAGAATCAGAGGCACCCCACCCGCCAGGATCCTGGAGTTCATCCTCCAGTTGGGATGGCTTGAGGAATGACGGGGCGCGGGGCCGCTGAAATTGGAGGTAGCACAATGGGCCCAATTTAGTGGCCTAAGTGCGTGTGAGTTTTCTTGCCCTCCACCTACAATCCAGAATCCAGATCCAGAATCCATCATATTAAGCAAAGAAGAACTCGACGAAAGGAAAAACACACTAAAACATTTAGAAGATATGAAAGAAAGCACCTTCAAACTTCTACTATTCATACTAAAGGGCAATAACAACAAACGAGGGACGGGTGAGCCTTCAGCCACCCTTCCCCCGTCCAAAGTAAATACAGCAGAGGCGGTTCCTGCCCCTGCCACCCCCGCGAACCTCCTCAAGGTCCGGGAGCTCAAAGAAACAAATTCTTCCCCTCAGGAAGAACCCAAAAAGCAAAACACACCTAAGAAAAATTTGGCAGAGTCCAACCCCCCGAACCTCCTCAAGGTTCGGGAACCCAAGGAAACGGATTCTTCCCCTAAGGAAGAATCCACGAAGCACGACCCACCCAGGAAATACCTGACAGCAATGAAGAGGGCCGCCATCAGCAACCCCCGGAGCACACATAAAAAATATAAAGTAATTGTCTACCCTGGAGAGGGTAGCTCATTCCAGTCAGCAGAAAACACAAAATCCGCCCTGACTAGCATCAGAGCGGAAGATCTTGGCATAAAAGCAGATAGGCTCTATCTGACGAAAAACAAAAGTGTTGTGGTGGAATCCTCCCACCCTTCGGTCAAGAAACTAGTAGGCAGCACTCTACTAGCGGAGAACCAATTGATGGCCCGGGAGCCTTCAGCTACCTGGCCATCAATTGCTATACAGATGGTGGACAAATCCGTCTCTAAGGATCAAATTACAACGGAAATAGAAAGGAGTCTTCCCGAGGTGGTCAATATGGCCGGGATTGCATGGCTCAAAAGAGCCAATCCCGTACATACCAGAGGAAGAACTCACAACAAATGGATCCTGGAGGTTCCCCCCTGGTGCTTGAAGCAATAATAAAGGAGGGTAAATTCAGAGTGGCTTGGAAAAGCTACCGGGTACGGAATCACATCGGAATTGTCCGATGTTATAAATGCCAACGTTTTGGCCACACAGCCAAATTTTGCAAAGGAAATGAAACATGCGCCTTTTGCACCTCAACAGAACACGCTTCACGTGACTGCGTAGTGCAAAAGGAACTTGCTAAGCATGTATGCGTCAACTGTGTCAGAGCGAAGCTCAGTGACAACAAGCACTCCACAGGATCAATCCTGTGTAAAGTGTATAAGGCCCGCCTTATGGCCCTTGCACAATCCATAGCAACCACTATTGACAACGAGAGAAATAACCGTGACCAATAAGATCTAATCTTGAAAAACTAATAACCCTGATAAGAAATAAGGTTTGAGTGTACCCAAAAAGCCAAATAACGATCGAAAATGAAAAATAGACTCAAAATCAAGACATGAAAACGAATACTTACCAACATTGATGAAATAAAAACGCCCACGCAATCCAGTATGGAAACCTGAAACATAAAACAAATCAGAAAACAACATATCAAAAATAGGCAGATTATAATTATGTATGTCACAATATACCAAATGACACGCGGTTTGAAACCCGATAAAAAATTCATAAAAACGACCAGAACTTGATAAAAAAGTCTCTAAGAATGATTCTATAATTGTAATGAAAACATGAACTCCCCGCCAATTTGCAGGGTCCATTCTGATGAGGTTGGCAACAACCTCAAAATGTTTTTTATTTTTATAAATAAATTAACTTCAATTGTCATCGGCGCAATAACGAAAACGAGTCCAAATACTAAAAAGCCCAACTAGAAAACATTCGTTGAATTTTTGCTTTCGTTTTGACAGTTTTACACAAATTTCGCGTTTTATTATTAAATGGTATTAGTATTATTTCATAATATAAATAACAATTAGCCTTCTTTAAGGCTATTTTCGCCTTATTTACATTTTTTAAATTTTCGCGCTAAGCTAATGTTTTTACGTAGCATTTCATATGTATGTATTTCGCCCTCTTGGGTCCTCCGTCGCGCATTGTATAACTTTTGAGCTTTGGCACGTAGTCTACCACACAATGGACTACCAGATCAAATGAGCTAAATCAAGTTGAAAATCTGATCGAAGGGGTGCTAACTTGACAAAAAATTATTGGTTAATTACAAAAATACAAAAACTACCAAAACTTTTAATTGGGCTATCAAACTTTACCTGACGATTACCAAACGTTTGGCATAAGAAAAAGTTAAAAATTCGATTGAATGGGGTTAACTTGATGGAGGGAAATTAATATCGAAAATTTGAACGAGGTATTCTAGTACGCAATTTTTGAAATAGAATATTTTCAAGAAAGATTTCTATAAAATAATTACATTTTAACTATTATCAGTAAATACATCAGTACAAACGCATACATTCTTGAGCCAAAACAAAAATTACCAGCGAAATGGCTGACAGTGGCAAAATTAAAAACTCTATTAAAACTAACATAGGGACTTATACCGTAAATTTACTAAATATCGCGTCTGAACTTGGAGAAATTTCGGCCGGTACTCCAAGATTTCACTTAAATGATATAGCAAAAATAATAAAAACCGAAATGAACGCACTAAAACAAGAAATTAAAAATGAAATGTCAGAAAATAATAAACAAATTAAGGAAGAAATAGGGAACATTTCGGCTGGGGAACCAACAGTAACATTGGGAGATATTTCGGGCACCATAAAGAAAGAAATTTTAGTTCTGAGGGAAGATTTGAAAAACGAAGCCGCGACCAATACAATAACAAACATTAACTACTCCAATGCTGTAAAGCCAAGGAAGAAGGCATGTCCGGCTATCATCATCTCCAGCATAGCCTCCTCTGTAAAATCTCACGAGGAGGTTATTAAAAAATTTAAAAATTCGATTTCGTTTAGAGGGCGGAACTATGCCCCTAACATCACAAAACTTTCGAACCACAAAATAAAAATTTCTGTAGATAACGAGGGGCAAAAAGAGGACATTAAAAACACCCTAAGTACTCAAACGAACCTAAAAGTTGAAGAGCCAAGGAAACTGTACCCATGTGTCATCCTAAAGGGCGTTCCTCGGGACGTCAAGGAGGATGAACTGATAGAAGTGATCCTTGGCCAGAATGAGAGGATTAAATCCAACTACCAAAGCAAAAGTGACTTAAAAATCAAATTTATTAAAAGTAATCGGAACTGTTATTTATACAACGTCGTCCTGGACACCAGCCCAGCGATATACAGCGTGGTGACCTCTCTGGGTAGGGTCAATGTGGACCACGATCGTGTACACGAGGAGGAGTTTCTGAATATAAGACAGTGCTTCGGGTGCATGCGATATGGACACACAAAAAGATTCTGCACAGAGAAGTCACCATGCTGCTCTCAATGTGCTGGTAGTCACACTTACCAGGAATGCACCCACAACAACGACCGGGAACTTAGAAAATGTGTTAACTGTGTCAATTCTAACACTAACAACAAAACAAAATATGATATAATACACTCTGCTACGTCTATGAGTTGTAATATTTACAAAATTATGGAGGGCAAGCTCAGGGAAAAGATTAAATATGGGTGGTAAGGCTATAAATGTTGTACAGTGTAATCTAATGCGCTCTTACGTCTCTTTTCGTGAATTCATGACTTACTTCATGCAAAGCGACAGAAATGTCGCTCTGCTTACGGAACCGTACGTAGTACGAATCAACCAGGTCAAAGATCTGGACGGCGTATACATCTTCCAGAGTAACAGGAATAAAAACAACAAACCTAGAGTCAAAAGCTGCATCCTGGTCAAGCAGAGTTTGGGAACGGCGTTGGGCATGTCCCAATACTGCGACACAAACCTCTGCGTGATCAGGATTAACTTCAAACAGCGATTCTTGTACTTTGGAATCGTTATGTCGAGCCAGATCATGACGACAACAATACTCTGGTTAACTTGAACAACTTCCTTGCTAACACCAAAGGGTCGCACGTTGTTGTCGGCGGGGACCTTAACGGTTCGAACCCCGCTTGGGGCTCGATCAATAGCGATAAACGCGGAGATGATGTTCTGAGCATTGCATGTTCTCACGAATTGGATATATGCAATGTTGGAGGCACATCGACATTTGAGGTTGCCAGGAATGGCAAACTCCTATCGTCGGTCATAGATGTCACATTGGCCTCCGAGAGCATCACCGCCCGTTTGTCGCTGTGGACTATCGACAAATCAGTCTGTCAGTCATCTGATCACAATGCCATTACATACAAAATTTTAGTAGATGACTGTATAAACACAGTCATCGAAACTTCAACGTACCTATTTCGAAACAAAATCGCCAATTGGCAAAAATTCAAACAAGAATTAAAAATTAACGTTTTGGCATCTAAATTATTATCTACAAATTTCGAAAATATTTCTTCAAATGACTTAGACCTCACAGTGGAACAACTCACTGAGGACATACGCAAATCATGTTTCTCCTCAATGAAAATACGTGGAAACTCTAAACCGTATAACCCGTGGTGGTCTAAGGAATTGGAAGATTTGAAAAAACAGTGTATCAGGATTCATCACCATATTCACTCCGGTCTTCGACAAGGCCTTGATATTTCAAGGCTTTTAGAAGACCAAACGGGGCTAAAACGAGAATACCGTGACCTGATACGCTCAACTTCTACAAAACATTTTAGAGACTTTTGTAATAGGCAACACCAGGAAAGTGTGTGGTCTCTGACTAACAGACTCATTAAAGATGCTCCCACTAAACGCCCTCCGCTGACACTAACGTGCGAAAACAAGTTTACTAGCGACAGTGACGATACGGCAGACAAACTGCTTCGGCACTTTTACCCCGACGATACTGACGATATCCTATTGAGACATCACGAACTCAGACTAATGTTTGATTCGACCTACGTATGTGACACGACCGACGAAGAAGAATTCGCCGTAGAAGAGGTGTTGGAGGCATTGATTACAATGAGCGTAAACAGAGCGCCCGGCATCGACAATCTCACGTCGGATATCTGCATCTCGTTTGCGGAGGAGTACCCTGAATTCATTACTAGACTAATGAATTCCTGTCTGACAACCGGCCACTTTCCGAAACCGTGGAAGAGGGCTTTTGTAAAAATCTTGCCGAAGCCGAATAGGTCGGATTCAAATGATCTATCGGCGTTCCGGCCGATCGGCCTTCTCCCGGTATTCGGGAAGCTGCTGGAAAAGTTGTTTACAAAACGCTTGCCCTACTTTGGTCAACAGCGCCAGGCATGGAATCCTAGACAGTATGGATTCAGGGAACAAACCTCCACAACGGATGCACTACGTGATGCCATCAGCATCATCCGACGTGAGAAAAGTCGTAAATGTTTAGTATTGGGTGTATCCCTGGACATCAAAGCGGCGTTCGACAACGCTTGGTGGCCAGCATTATTCAACAGATTGCGTAACATTGCTTTGCCGTGTAACATGTATAATCTCTTAAAGAGTTATATAGCAGATCGATCTGTTGAGCTGGTCTGCGCCGGTCTAGGACGTTTCGGCGCAGCCGGTTCGGCGCGACCGTTGCGCAGCCGGTTCGGCGCGACCGTTTCGCAGCAGCCGGTTCGGCGCGACCGTTTCGCCGCAGCCGGTTCGGCGCGGGCCGGTTCGGCGCGAGGCCGGTTCGGCGCAAACCCGGTTTGGCGCGGGGCGGTTCGGCGCGAGTCCGGTTCGGCGCGGGGCGGTTCGGCGCGATGCCGGTTCGGCGCAAGAAAAGAATCGTTATGGAAGTAGTTTTTTTTTATTATTTGACTTCTATCTGATCATGGTTAATTAATTGTTTATTTAACTAATCAAAAAATTTTTTTTAATATAATATTGATAGATAAATAATGTGGATAATAAATTTATTAATGTACAAAAGAAGAGGTTGTTATAGCTGTAATGCTGCAATGATTGTTTTCCTATGCACTCATCTCGTAATTATAAGACAATCCTCGCAGATAGTCGATTATATCCCGATTCGCATAATCACTCACTATGGTTTTGATACGTTTATCAGCATCACGATATTTCTTTAATTTTTTTGGTGGCTCGTGACCTGCTAGTAGGTGTTCATAAAACATATCACGACCTTTCTGAATTTTTTTCAATCCGTCTATAAATTTCCACAAAATTGGATGATCCATTCCCATTTCCAATTGGAGGCGTCGATGGGCCGCCTCAGCATGGTTATTTGTTCTATCCATGTCGTTCAAAACGCGATTATATAAAGACCACAATTCTGGGCTGAAAACTGCAGGCCTTCTACCATTTCCTCGACGATTCATTCGGCCAACATAAAAATCTTCAAACCATTGCAACAGTGGTTGTAGTTCGATAGGCAACACTCCAGCTAACCTGTCTATTGCATGATCTAAATCTGCAGTTGGTACAAATGCAAGAGACACCACCATTCTAGCATACAAAGCAAAATTAGAGTCTGTATTGTAGTTCCCAATTACATTGAAATTTGTGAGTTGTTTTTTCATATTTTTAGTCAAATGAAAAAAGCATCCCTGCATTTCTGCTGTAGGAAATGCGTTTCTAAACGCAGAAATCGCAGCCAATTCAAAATCACATGAAATATGTACTGGATTCAAATTTGGTTCCAAATTTTTCAACATATTTAGCATTGTTGTGTATGTTGCAGCTTGTTTGTTAGGAAGAAGCGCGTATAACAATGGATGAACTCCTCCATATTTCTCCGCCAAGATTACATACACCTGCGAAAATAACGGTGGCGTAATTTTAAAGGTCCCATCTATAAACAAATGGTCATATTCGCTCAAAATGCGAAGGTTTCGTTCACGACCAAAAATAAGAATTCTTCCGGCAACTTGACCACTATCAGCCAGTAAAAAGTTTTCTTGAATACCGGGCTGGAGATCGTAAATTTTATATTTTTCAGGAATTATTAAATCTTGTACATTTTCAGGCGCAGGGGGAACAGCTTGCACAACATTTCTCGTCCTTCGGATTACTTTTCGTAATGCAGCGTGGTTTGGCATAGCGGCTAAAGCGCCTTCGGATAATTCGCCGAGGCAAGCATCAATAATTTGCGAAGTTCTTTCCGGAACATCTTCTTCAATTCTTCGCTTCATTGCAGATACAGCTACATCAACCTCAACTTTAGCTGCCGAACTGTCATGAGAATGATCGTTAACCATTTTGACTACAATACCATTTTCAGTGTGAATTCGACCTTTGCAAGAGTCTTTCCTTTCACATCGCCAAAATATTTTCGATCCGGAAGCGCTCATACGATCAAAGATATATATGAATCCATTATTCGAGAACTTTTCCTTCTGGCGTTTACTTACAATATTTAACATTTTTGGATTAGCGAAGAGATCAAAATGATATTTTGAGTCACTACAGTTTTATAAAAATTTTGATACTGACAAAGTGTGGTGCATCATTTATATAGGTAAATTTTTTATCAGAAATACCAATCCAAGAACATTTTCGGATTATCAGATTAGGGGCCGGCACGCCAACCCGGACCGCTTAATAAAAAAATTGCTATTGATAACGTGGTGGTTCCTAATGTCTGCCTGATGAAAATTCAAGTTAATCTTTTAACTCCGAGGCGTTGAGCCGGGTGCTTGTGCTATATACGAATAGAAATTGAAACGCGCAAAAGGCGTAAGGAGGAAAATAATGGCGAGGTCCCGTAAGAAAATGGAAGAGATGTTTGTAAAAATGTAATCCTCCCCTTCAAACGGATTTGTAAATCCCGAAAGATTGGGATAGCAATATTCAATATAGAATATAAATGCTACAAATAAAATAAGGCTCGCGCCGAACCGTCTCCGCGCCAAACCGGCATTGCGCCGAACCGCCCCGCGCCGAACCGGCTCGCGCCGAACCCGCTTGCGCCGAACCGGCCTCGCGCCGAACCGGCCCGCGCCGAACCGGCTGCGGCGAAACGGTCGCGCCGAACCGGCTGCGCCGAAACGTCCCATCCCGGGTCTGCGCTGACGGAAAGTCGCTCAAGGGGATGACGACGGGGTGCATTCAAGGCTCTGTTTGCGGGCCTACTTTTTGGAACATCATACTGGACGAACTTTTAGATGTAGGCTTACCAGGAGGATGTCATTTGCAAAGTTTTGTAGATGATGTCTTCCTAATCATAAGTTCGACCAGTGTGATGCAGATGGAGGAACGGGCCAACGCTGCGCTACATTCTATAAGCGATTGGGGCGCTGGTGTTAAATTAACATTCAGCGCTCCAAAGACGCAAGCTTTAGCTTTCACACCAAAAACCAAGCTATGCAAAATTCATTTCGGCAACTCCCAGTTAAACTTTGAAAAATCTATAAAACTTTTGGGCATTATTTTGGACGATAATTTGAAATTCAACATCCACGTAAAACACGTAATTGCGAAAGCTAGCAAGATTTTTAACAACCTCTGTAGGTATGTGCGACCGACGTGGGGTATCAACCCACTAAACGTGGAAACGATATACCACGCGGTCGTAGAACCTACCATAACCTACGGAGCGTATATTTGGTGTGATGTGCTAAAGTATAACTACGCGCGGCGCTGGCTCCGCTCATTCCAAAGGACATTCGCCTAGGGCCACTCGCGCATTCCGTACGGTCTCGGCGATATCTGCGTTAGCCTTAGCTGGATTTACTCCGATAGAGCTAAGGATCAGAGAGGTGGCGGAGGTAGAGAGGGTAAAGGTGGATGGTACCTTTAATCGCCTTCCGGAAGACGTCGTCCTACAATTTCGTACGCCGCCTGTAGGGATGTTCCATCCCCGCTATAGGCAAACGATAGTTTTCGACAGGGTAGGCGACTCCAAGGAAGTCGATCGAATTTGTAACGGGGTGGATGTGGCTATTTTTACTGATGGCAGCAAGCTGGAAGGCGGGGAGGTCGGCGCTGCAATCGTTATATACCACGAGTCTCGGCTTGAAACACCCAAGTATCGCTTACACGATACTTGTAGTGTTTATCAGGCCGAGCTATATGCGATTGACGCTGCCCTGAATTGGATCTCCCCTAGGAGAGTGCACTCAGCGTATATCCTCTCCGACAGCCTATCTTCGCTTGTTTCCATCAGTGACAGAAGCTGTACTTCACCCCTGGTCACTTCCATCCATCGTTCCATCCTTCTCCGTCTGAGGAACGAGTTGACCATCAAGTTCGTGTGGGTAAAGGCTCATTGTGGTATAGGAGGGAACAAGGTTGCAGATTTATGTTCCAAAGATGCGGCCGTGTCGCACAGTCGCCTGGCATACACCCAGTTCCCTCTGAGTTACGCAAGAAGGGTGATTCGCCTTGAACTGGCAAGTACTTGGAATTCTGAGTACATTAATGCCGTTCAAGGTTCAACCAGCCGGCAGTACTTGCCTACACTGCAAGATGTTCGACTGTTCCGAGGTGCCTTCGACACCTCTTTTGAATTGACGCAGATATTGACGGGACATTCGTATTCGCGCGAGTATCTATTTAGATTTAAGATCTGCCCTACTGATGTGTGTCCTTGCGATTCAAGGAGTAGACAAACTCTACAAC
Source organism: Podabrus alpinus (assembly GCA_932274525.1). NCBI lineage: Eukaryota > Metazoa > Arthropoda > Insecta > Coleoptera > Cantharidae > Podabrus > Podabrus alpinus. Next base: position 70,195,403 of record OW026454.1, read on the forward strand.
ATTTGTTGTCCGATTGTCCACGGGTCCACGCTATGTATCTTACTCTTAACCATCTTACTCTCTGTAATTTCTCTGTAATTTAAAAGTGGAGAGTATCCCCACTCGACCTCCTTCAAATTCTTAAACATCCTTCCTTAGTTATTTCTTTCACCACCTTCATACAACATATAATTTCAACTCTTAAAGATTTTAATACTCCACCCTGAGCTTGAGCTCATACCAACTTAGAATATTGAAGGGCCATTGTATGCTCAAACGCGGTTTTGTTTCTCTAATCTTTCATTCTCTCGTTCTAGCCATGGCTCACACCTTGACTCATATCTACAGATTAAAACACCAACACTAAACACATACAGGGCAGGGACAGTCAATCTCTTGCCTTAATATGTGTTTGTGGAATTTGTTCTCATTACCATGTTTTATCAATTTAAGTTTTAATAGTCCTACCAAATAAGTGTTTCCATTTTTCCCTAGTTGTAAGTTTGCGTTTATATTACATTAATTACATATGTCAATTAATTAGTTCTAAGTTTATGTCTGTATCCAATAGCAGAATATACTCCCCCGTTTGGTGGTTTAACCCAATGGGGAAACAGGAAAAAAAAAGTAAAATAATACAAAATTGAAGAAAAGAAAAGAAAAATAAAAAGATAATACGCAAATTACTACAAATCAAAATGAAAAATAAAGAGCCCAAAAAAAAATAAAAAAAGAAAGCACTGTAGAAAAATTTTAAAAACAACTTCTCTTACTTATAATATGAAGACGAGGACGAGCACTATTTTTTTCTTGCACTCTGTATATTAGTCTTCAAACCACGAAGAACCCATTTGAAATTATCGTTTAAAACAAAAATAGTCTTTTGAAAAATTAAAAAAAATTTAATACCTATCAAAAATTTATTAAACACAAACACTATCTTAATCTCTTATTATAAAAGGCCAAGTCCTTCCTTCCTTCCTTCCTTCCTTCCTTCTGTCTGTCCCACGGAAATACCCGAAGCAAACCGAACCGAACGCATAACGGATAATTTCATAACCAATCGGATGAACGTATCATCGTATCAACGTATCATCGTATCAACGTATCATCGGATCAACGTATCATCGGATCAACGTACAAGGGATCAACGTATTTAAATTTCCTATATAGGTGAAAAATTATGTAAATAAAATATAACTTATATTTGGCCTCCATTGAAAAAACAGATCAACGTATCAACGTATCAACGTATTTAAATTTCCTATATCGGTGAAAAATTATGACAGCTATTTCCAAAAAAGCATTATGTGAACTTCCATAATGGATAATGAAAATTTTGAAAATCCTGCTGCAAAGCGACGGCGATTGAATCGTGAGAGAAAAGCACGTACAAGAGCTAATAACACAGAAGAACAGCTTCGATCACAGCGACAAGCTGACGCTCGGTCTCATGCGATACGTCGACAACGTGAAACTTTGGAACAAACTCAAGCGCGGCAAGCTGCTGACGCTCGGTCCCATGCGATACGTCAACAACGTGAAACTTTAGAAGAAACTCAAGCGCGGCAAGCTGCTGACGCTCGGTCCCATGCGATACGTCAACAACGTGAAACATTAGAAGAAACTCAAGCGCGGCAAGCTGCTAACGCTCTATCCCATGCGACACGTCAACAACGTGAAACATTAGAAGAAACTCAAGCGCGGCAAGCTGCTAACGCTCGATCCCATGCGATACATCGACAGAAAGAAAATCGATACCAAAGTCAAGCAATTCAACTCCAAATAAGAGCATTGAGATTTGATGAATCTCACGTTACTCGACACGATTGTGGAGAAATGAATTCCATCTGTCAGTTCTGCGGCTCCAAGAATTTCGCCAAGGAGCGTCCAGTTGATAAACAATTTAACAACTGCTGTCATAAAGGAAAAGTGAAGATTACGCAACCGCTCGATCAACATGGGAATCTATTGTTATACTAGCTGGTAGCCCGTCCGAGGACGGGTAGCTAGAAGGACGGGCAGGCAGCCAAGGTCATATGGCTTTTGGATTGCACTGAGAGCTTTCCTTAATCTTCATTCAACTTAAGTTACCGGCCGAGGACGGGTAGCTAGAAGGACGGGCAGGCAGCCAAGGTCATATGGCTTTTGGATTGCACTGAGAGCTTTCCTTAATCTTCATTCAACTTAAGTTACCTTGGGTAGCTGCCCGTCCTTCTAGCTACCCGTCGTCGGACGGTAACTTAAGTTGAATGAAGATTAAGGAAAGCTCTCAGTGCAATCCAAAAGCCATATGACCTTGGCTGCCTGCCCGTCCTTCTAACTACCCGTCCTCGGACGGGCTACCAGCTAGTATTAAATAAAAAACAATCTCATAAGACTAACATCGAAAATACAAAGTTAAAATAATAAAAAAAAATCAATTAAACGTCCTCAAGTTTCAGATAATGAACCCTGAATTGCAATAAATAAATAATTGCAGGAATGAACATGTTCACCAATGAGGGATGTTGAACAGAAACCATTTCTTCTGTTTCTTGCAGGACGTCATTCAAGAAAGTGATCATTTCCATAATAAAATTAAAACAGGCCTTAGAAAAAACAACGGGAAATATCAAATTACTTACTTTGTTTCTTGTTTACGAAGTTTTCGTTTATTATTACAAAGGAATTGAAAACTGTAGTCACATATTTCGCCAAGAGCGCAGATGTAATATTTGCAAGGATTAACAACACTGTCTCTCGCTTCAGAACAGCTTTTGAAATTTTTGGAAGCCGCAAGAAAGTTATAAATATCGGCTGAAATATATTTAAAGTTAAACAAAAACTAGTTACGGAGTAGCCCCCCCTCCTGGCTATGTGCCAGATTTTTAAACCGTGGACATGGATGCGCAAGAGTAGATTAAGGAGATCTCAATTTCCATTCTACTGTATTGACAAAATGTAAGGTCAAAATGTAATCAATTTTCAACACAAATAGAACCGCAATAACCAACAAGTGTGAGCGTATTTCTGGAAAACGTCAATAATGAAGGGGTGGTACAAGAGTTCGCGGATGCAATCCGATTAATTAAGAAAATGAATTCTAAATAGGATTTACCGGCACCGGATGACCGGCATGAACAAGATAAATCTGTAATCATAAACAGGTAGAAACATTTTTGATTATAAAAGTTTTAAAATACAGAATTAATTTTTTGACCTGTAAAAGTTTTAAAGGCCGCTTCAAATATTAAATAAGATTAATAAATAATTAACACAAATAAATATTCAGGACTTGGAATTCCAAAGATTTTCAACTAATTAAAATAATTTTCATGGGATACCAATGATTTATAAGTAGGTCCGGATTTATATGTTTTTACATGTTTTATTTGCTCTATCATAGAAAGCTAATTTTTAGTATCTATACCGTTCTCTACGAAATGAAGCAAAATACGAAATTTTATTGCGCATATAATTTAATATTTTGGATTTTTGCCGCATATAAAATTATTATCCATATAATCACATATAACCGCATATATAGCCAATATTTGGCATAATTATGATTAATAATTACATATAAATGTAGGTGCAAGTTTATTAAATAAAATCCTAATGTTAAAAATGAAGTGCAAAATCCAACCTTGTCAAACACATTTATTTATGGGTACACGTTTTCTAGACCATTTCTTTCCTTTGCAACATGTTAGAGCCGTTTTACATTACACTAAATTTTTTAGTACTAAAATTTTCAGTACTAAAAATCCAATGCGCGCGTTGAATCATGACACTAACAACAAGAAATTAGAACATGCTCTATTTTCTTGTTGTCAGTGTCCTGATTCGACGCGCGCATGATGTAAAATTAGTTTCAGAATTTAAAAGAACTGTTGGTATTGAATCACAAAATAATTCTGATAATTCAAAATTCTTGGTAATGGCAAAAGGTTGGTAATGAACCTTTTCATATTATACTACTATATAAGAGTACAAGCTTCTTATAATTTTACAAAAAAAAATAACAAACGCAAACAAATCATTGGAAGACACCTATTGTTTAAACGAGATTGAACCTGTAAATTGGTAAATAAATTTACGGTAATAGTTACATAAACCTAAAAAACTTTGTATGGTTTTAACATTACTTGGGGTCTTAAAATTTTTTATAGCTAACAATTTACTATCGTCCGGTCCAACCCCTTCTTGATTGACTACATGACCTAACAATTTTACTTCATTCTCTGCGTAGTTACATTTACTTGGCTTTAATGTTAAACCTGCTTCCATTAACCGCTCAAAAACTTTCCTTAATCTTATTAAATGTTCTTCGAATGTTTTTGAAAAAACTAATGTATCGTCTAAATAAACCATTACCTCGCTCCACTTCATTTCCTCAAACACGCGGTCGGTTAGGTCTTGAAATGTCGACGCTGCGTTTGACAACCCGAAACTCATCGCTTCAAATTGATATAACCCGTAACCCGGCGCTATAAAAGCTGTTAGTTCTTTAGAATCTTCATCGAGACCTATTTGCCAGTAACCGCTGAACAAATCTAGGGTCGTAAAAAACTTAGCTCCCTCTAAACATGTTAGAATATCATCAATATTAGGTAAGGGATAACTCGACTTTTTTGTGACACTGTTTAATTTTCTATAATCGACGCAAAATCTTGATTGCTTTTTCTTAATGCTTAATAATATATGTTTTAATTTATTTTTATTTTTTGACTATTTGTAATAAATAATACAATATAAGAGTACAAGCTTCTTATAATTTTACAAAAAAAATAACAAACGCAAACAAATCATTGGAAGACACCTATTGTTTAAACGAGATTGAACCTGTAAATTGGTAAGTACTTAATTAATAAATTATTATTATTTTACATTTATTTTTTACCACTTTATAATTTTTACAGTGATACTTTTTAGTCCAAAAATGTGGACTAAAAAGTGGATGAAACAGCCATAACAAATAAATTTAGTAATTTAAGGACCAACTTTATGGCTCAGTACAGAAAGTACAATAATTCATTTAAAAGCGGAATGGGTAGTGAAGAAGTAAGTACAAAAATTATTAACCTTAAGAATGAGAATTTGTTTCGACGTCAAAACCGTCGACAACTTCATTCTCTGGGATATCGTGTGAAATACTGTCTTCGGAATTTCTAGCAACACAATGTTCTGCTATAAACTTCATTTTTTTGTAATACCAAAGAGATGGTTTTTCAATCTAAAATATTATAAACATAATTAATACTTAAAAATTTAAAATAATTTTTGTACTTACTTCTTCACTTCCTATTCCACTTTTAAATGAATTATTGTACTTTCTGTACTGAGCCATAAAGTTGGTCCTTAAATTACTAAATTTATTTGTTATGGCTGTTTCATCCACTTCAAGCTTTAATTTAAGCAGTTCTTGCCTTCTTTCCTCCAAGGCTTTCGTTCTTGCATGGCGATTTTTATACAGTGGATGCTTTGATATGTACAAGCAAGGGTTCTGTCTGTACATTGCAATTACTAAGGAAACATGTTGGCGAGACCACATTTTTGGAATAAAAAGTATCACTGTAAAAATTATAAAGTGGTAAAAAATAAATGTAAAATAATAATAATTTATTAATTAAGTACTTACCAATTTACAGGTTCAATCTCGTTTAAACAATAGGTGTCTTCCAATGATTTGTTTGCGTTTGTTATTTTTTTTGTAAAATTATAAGAAGCTTGTACTCTTATATTGTATTATTTATTACAAATAGTCAAAAAATAAAAATAAATTAAAACATATATTATTAAGCATTAAGAAAAAGCAATCAAGATTTTGCGTCGATTATAGAAAATTAAACAGTGTCACAAAAAAGTCGAGTTATCCCTTACCTAATATTGATGATATTCTAACATGTTTAGAGGGAGCTAAGTTTTTTACGACCCTAGATTTGTTCAGCGGTTACTGGCAAATAGGTCTCGATGAAGATTCTAAAGAACTAACAGCTTTTATAGCGCCGGGTTACGGGTTATATCAATTTGAAGCGATGAGTTTCGGGTTGTCAAACGCAGCGTCGACATTTCAAGACCTAACCGACCGCGTGTTTGAGGAAATGAAGTGGAGCGAGGTAATGGTTTATTTAGACGATACATTAGTTTTTTCAAAAACATTCGAAGAACATTTAATAAGATTAAGGAAAGTTTTTGAGCGGTTAATGGAAGCAGGTTTAACATTAAAGCCAAGTAAATGTAACTACGCAGAGAATGAAGTAAAATTGTTAGGTCATGTAGTCAATCAAGAAGGGGTTGGACCGGACGATAGTAAATTGTTAGCTATAAAAAATTTTAAGACCCCAAGTAATGTTAAAACCATACAAAGTTTTTTAGGTTTATGTAACTATTACCGTAAATTTATTCAAAATTTTTCAAAAATTGCTAAACCACTGTACGAAGCTACTGCTAAAACAGGTTATAAATGGACAGACGAAAAAGGATGCGAATTAAGAACAGACGCTAGTTTCCAAGGGTTAGGAACTATTCTCCTCCAAGAAGATGAAGACGAAATTTTACATCCCATAGCTTATGGCAGTCGGGTCATTGACGAAAGCCGAAAGAAATTATTCTATTTCAGAACTGGAAGCGTTAGCCGTCATATGGAGTTTGCAATATTTTAGGCACTTGGTTTATGGCAAACCAGTACGCATAGTATCAGACCATCACGCGTTATGTTTCTTAGCAAATCTTAAGGACGCGACAGGTCGATTAGCTAGGTGGAACCTACGTTTAGCGGAATTCGATTATACAATAGTGTACAAAAGCGGAAAAACACACCACGACGCGGATTGCTTGTCGAGGAACCCAGTTTTGGAAGCCACCCAACAAGACGAAGACGAGGCCAATGATATACCCTCGTTCATAATAGAACCAGAAGAGCTAAGCGAACTACAAAGACAAGACGAAGACATAGCTAAATTAATAGAAGCTATGGAAGACCCACAAAGTACAAACATTAGTATAGGTTTAAAAAGAAAAGTCAAAAATTTTATTTTAATCGACGGAGTTCTTTATAAAAAAAACGCTAGCGCGAACGGAGTAGAAAATTTATTAGTAATCCCAAAACATTTAAGATACGAAATACTTTTTTCTAACCATAGTGAACCATTGGCAGGTCATTTAGGCAATACTAATTTAATTAAAATTCGGAATAGATATTTTTGGGAAGGTCTACAAAAAGATGTAGAAAAATTCATAAAAGGGTGTCCAGAGGGAACGCGAAATTATCGATAATCAAATTCAAGAGATGTTAGATGCGGAAATTATAGTTAAATCACAATCACCGTGGGGGAGTCCGATAGTTCTCGTGAATAAAGCCGACAACACCAAAAGATTTTGCATCGATTATTCTATTACATCTTTCTTAATTTTAATCTCTCTCTCTCTCGTATCCATTCCACCTTTTTCCCCCATTCTATTTCTAACTAACGACACATCCTTTTCACTGACCAGTTACTACTTAACTAAACTCCTGACCCCTACTTAGGTACAATCACTTCTCGCTAAAAGTGCGAACGCATTTCCTGCACGTGTTCTAATTCATTATCCAACTTAATTATTTTACAATCTTATATAATTTTAATTCTTTCACTAGACAGGACTGTATTGTCGAATATTTACATTAAAATATTATTTGATATTTCGTGTTTTGACAATCTACTCTGTGACCCGTATGTATTGATACAACTTTTTCAACTGTTAAAACTTCATTTTGCAGAACAAAAATGAAAAATTTTTTTAATCGCAGTAGCCCGTTAGGATGTTTTGACATTATCTAAAACAAAATATTCTCATATAGTTTGTTATAGTTGCTTCAATCAAACATGACAAGTCTACGCGACATTATTGTTAATAAATTTAAATCAGGTGTAACTAGAGGTGATTTTTTTCGGCAAGTAATGCATTTAAAAGTGACTCGAATTTATGTTTATCGTACTACAAAAAGACTTATTGACACAAGCCCTAATGAAAACCGAAAAAAACCGGAGGAAAAAATCAGTCAGGACACCATAAGCAATTAAGATTGTACGTGAACGTATCAGACGGAATTGTGACCGCGCGGCAAGGAAAATGGCTCAAAATCTTCAAATAAACCGCAAATGTCTTTGAAAAATACCTCGTGGAGACCTTACACTAAAGCCTTACAAGAAAAAAAAGTTCATGGGCTTACAGATGCTACTGCAGTGAAAAGGTTCGAAAGAAGTAAGATGTTGCTATCATGGCACGGTGGTAACGAAATAATATTCTCAGATGAGAAATTATTTATTTTACAAGCTACCTACAATTCTCAGAACGATAGAATCAGCATTGTTTCGCTTAAATATGTTCCTAAAAACAAAAAAATGTGTTTCACGTTTTCAAAATGCATCATCGGAAATGGTTTGGGGTGCTATATGCAAAAGAAGACTCTGCCACTCGTATTTATAGAAAAAAAGGGTTAAAGTGAATACAAAGTATTATTTAGAAGACGTTTTACAAAAGCATATGTTACCAGCAGTTCAAAATAAAATCACTGTAAGCTAATACCGCATTTTATAATTTAAATCTTTGTGATGTTCTTGACATAGGTAGATGAATTTTGCAATTTTTTGATAAATCATCTGAAATAATTTAATACGCTTACCGTCGTCATATCTATTGGGTAGATCACCTTCATACTCGTTTGCACTTGTATTGTTTGTAACTGCGGTATTCTGAGACATTTGGGAATTCATTGATACATAAATTCAAAAATGTAAAACTTAAATAAAAAACTCGGCGCTCCGCGCCTCGCAAAGGGGCTCCGCCCCCTGGACCCCCGGGTTCCTTCTATTTTAGTCTCCGACTAATATCTTTAACATGGAACATGTTTTTCGGTACTAAACCGTTTATCATAGTTTTCCTCGAGATTTAGGGCTGCCTATCTCGTTTCTTCTTCTTACTGTTTTCCGAAGTGCGGCGTAGTTGTGTAACCGTATTGGTTATATTAGGATAAAATCCCTTAATTTTTGTATTGGTAATAAAAATTTACTATATAAGCAAATTTTCTTTTTGCGATCGGTTTCGGATTTAAATTTTTGGTAATAAAAATTTTGTTATTGAAAATTCATTATTGTGAATGCGAAGATGTTATTCGATAATCTACTCTATATTCAAATTATAAACTATAAATTTGAATTATAAATGTGGTGCCGATTTTTCGTGTCGGTTTTTGGTGTCGGTTTTTGGTGTCGATTTTTACGAGGTAACGACCGTAAAAACATGTTCCATGTTAAAATGTATGGTGATGAATATTATTGCTTCCAGCAAGACGGAGCCCCATTGCATACCGCTGGTATAGTGTAAGCTTGGTGTCAAGATAATTTGACTGATTTTATAGCTAAGAATGAATGGCCACCAAGCTTACCAGACTTAAATCCTCTGGATTTTTCCATTTGGGGATATATGCTACAACAACTTAAGCATAACTAATATCGGAATCTGGAAGAATTTAAGCAAGTTATATTAAAAATATGAGTATTAATACCACTTGATATGTAGCGTGCAGCTTGTAATAGCTTTGAAGTTGTGAATAGATTAGTTGTGAAGGTAAAAGGCGAAGTAATGGGGAACATGCATGAATAAAAAAATTTAGTTAAAACAGTATTTTCCGATTAATCCTATATATTAAATATCAAATCAGCAAAAATAACTTCTATTTATTGTATTTTGTTATAAATAATCCATTTTAAAATTCAATGATAATTTAAAATAAATCATGTGACCTTAAACGCAACGCGTTTGCCGGCACAATAACCTCACTTTCTTGTTTACTCTACTCGTGTAGAGTACTTTTTTAACTTTTTGTTTTTAATTGATTTAATTATGATAAATAACGGCTTTTAACACTAACAAACTTCAACTTTCAAAGCACAAAACCACAGAACAATCATATAAATGAATGTAAAATGCTGTCTTGTGACGTCACAAGCAAATGGCAACTTGCGCGGTCGTTTCCTTCAATTCAAATTGACGGATTTTTAAATATTTTTTAAATTATTATCAAAACGAAAATAAATAAATTTAATAGCATTAATTAGTATATTTAGTTATTTTTGATCCAACTACGCTATAAAAAAAATGTATGCATCTTCCCTATTGAATAATTTTTTGTTATACTTAATCCTTAAAAAAAAAGTCCAAAAGACGATCCAAATAACTATCGGGATATAGCGGTTATTCCAACAATAGGCAGAATATACGCACGAATTCTTAGAAATTTGGTGGAGGAAGACATTAAAGATGATCAACCCGAGGAACAAGCAGGTTTTAGAGCTGGAAGATCAACTGTTGACAACTTGTTTACTTAAAAATCGCTCTAGAAAAACGAGTGCAACGAAGTCGCGAAACACACCTAGCCCTTATTGACTTGAAGAAAGCATATGACAACGTTCCTATATCACAGCTATGGACGGAAATACAAAAACTCAACATAAGACCCACCCTAATTCGAGCTATTCCAGAATATTATAGAGAAAACTATGCCGCGGTAAAAGTCGAAAACAGTGTTACAGAAATGTTTCAAACCACCAAAGGGTTAAGACAGGGATGTCCACTATCACCCACTCTATTCAAAATTTATCTTAACGAAATCCTACAGGGATGGATGAAAAAGTGTAGAAATATGGGACTACGAGTGGGAGACGACATACTTTACACCCTATTTTTTGCGGACGACCAGGTTGTGATAGCGGAAGATGAACAAGATCTTAGTTATATGATTAGAAAACTCCAGGAAGAGTATACAAAAGCCGGACTCACTATGAACCTCACCAAGTGCGAATATCTAATTGTTGGAAGTAAAGAATGTAATGACCTGCCACTTGAAACAAATACAATAAAAGGAGTAACAAAATGTACTCCTATCTGGGAGTCATACTGAATAAGGAAGGTAACAGTAATGACGAAATAAAAGAGCGAATAAACAAGGGCAGAAATGCGATAGGAGCACTAAATTCAATTCTGTGGGAGAAGAATATAAGGAAAGAAACTAAAAAAAGAATTTACATATCTATAGTCCGAAATGTGTTGATGTACGGCGCGGAAGTGTGGGATTTAAGTTCAATAAATAGACGAAAATTGCTGGCCACAGAAATGGACTGCTTAAGAAGAAGTTGTAGAAGATCTAGAATGGAAAAAATAAGAAATGAATGTATAAGAAGAAGCATGAATATGGATACCGACATAGCGGAAGAAATCGAAAAGCGACAACTAATATGGTTCGGGCATACAAAGAGAATGGGAGAAGATAGATGGCCACGAAAAGTATTGGAATGGATCCCGCCAGAACGGAGAAAGAGAGGACGGCCTAGGAGAAGCTGGAGAGATGATATAGATGGGGCGATGATTTCCAGAAATATGGAAGAAGAGTTATGCCAAGATAGACAGACAGAGATGGAAACTGGGAACGGAGAGGCGACTCCAGCCGTAGAAATCCGTATATATTGTCGTGTTCTGTTTACCATAGGGGTTGGTCTGTCGTAATTGGGTCATTTTCTGGTGGAATGCTCATGACGAAATATTCAATTTAGAGATCATTATGAAAATTAGATTTACACCTGAATTTTCTTAACACTTCAGAAGGAACTGCTTGCATCACCTTATCTAAAAGAATAACAAGCGTAATTATTTTGTACACACGAGTATCTCAAGAATGTTGTGAAAAGCAAAAGAGGGTTTAGTTGTTTTGTTTTATGAAAATTTTGGGATTAAATTAAAATACATTTTTATTTGTTAAAGTGTAGGAAATTAATAGTGATACATTTTGCGTTAAAGAATTAGTGCGCGGACAGATAAACAATTTTTGGTGGGATGAACAAGGAGAATGAAGCAGAGTCTCGTTCCGTCCACGGAGACGTGAGGACGTAAATTTAGAGTCTCGTATCGTCAGTGAAGGCGTCAAGACGTAATTTTGGATGAATTTTGGAAATTGAGAACTCTCTGTGCATCCGTGTAGAGAATAGACGATAATTAAGAAGTCGAGTTTCAAAATTGTCATGGAATTATTCGATAATAAAGTTGAGATTAATTAATTATTATTTGATGAATTATAAATTGTGAATGGATAAGAAGATTAAAACAAGTTTCGAATAATATTTGGAAAATTTTGGTGACCACTGTAAATTTCATATGGTTAATAATTTTATGGTTATGTCATGAGTTATTGGAAGTTATAGAAGATTATTAAGAATTGGACTTACCTGAGCGTTTATCCTGATAAAAGAAGAAATTCAATTGACCATTAATTCACCCTGGAAATTTCATGGTATGGGAATTGGACCAAAACTACAAGGCATCTTCACTTCATTCTTCGCTGCGTGTTCTCCGCATCGATCGTGCACGACGATAACTTCGGTAAGCAAATTGTGTCGACACTCTTTAGTAACATTATTATAATAATCAGTTCGCGCGTGATTTTAAACTTTGGGGGATTTATAAAATTATTTTTATTATCAATTGTTTTTGTAAATTTGATTTACTCCTAATTATTAAAAATCCATCTTTTGTTTTTTTTAAATAATTATATTTGTCAATAAATTACATTACTTGGTTTACAAATAACTACGTTTGATTTCACTTATATTTACAGCAGTGAGGAATAGAATAAATAGGTGTAAGGTACAATAAGTTTGTTGTCCGGTGTATTTCTTCGAGGTTATTAAATTAAGACAACTTACATGAGCATTTTACAGATTAATGAGCCCAATTTTCGACCCCAAAATAAAAGAGTTTTCATGCAGGCTAGTCGGAGCATTATTAATTAAGTGTCATATAATTTCTCCCGCTATATAAAATAAATTTTGAGCTTTTACAGTAGCAATACATGGCAATATATATAACCATCTTGTAGATAATTTGGTCCTCTACAATTTTTGTTTGAAACTTTTTATTGTACAACCAGTATAAAGCGAGATATTAACGCAAAGGCTACTTGTATTTAGCGAAAAAATCATATTTCATTAAAAGTGTGCATTTTGTTGGCCTTATAACGCAAAAACTATCAACTTAACGTGAAAATGTCATAAGACCATTTTTGTAGATAATTACCTCTTCTACAAATTGTATCTAAAACTTTTTATTGTACGACTAATAAAAAACGATATATTAAAAAAAAGGCCAATTTCGTGACCTTTGACCTCGAATAACCTTTAACGCGTACATGATATCGAGGTCGACTTTTTACATATTGTTTACAACGATGTCATAAAGATGTATACCAAAATTCAGCTAGGTGGGAATTTTTCCGAGCTGAACCCCTTTTTTCGTCTAATTTGACTGGACTATAATGTCATTTTTGTCATTTGATTTCGTTTTATTTACGTCACCGGTGCTGCCATCTTCGAATAGCGTTTATAGTTCCACTTGTTTTTGCTATATTTTACAGAAAACGCGCCTGCAGAACTGTTACCGCCATCTACATGCATTTCGAATAACTTGGTTTTGATGGTATGGAATGTTCAATTGCCATTATCATGGGCTCAAATTTTTCAGGTAATCCAGCTAAAAGTAACGAACCTATCCATTCATCATCAATCTTGAATCCTGTTCTACGTAACTTTTGAGAAGTTTCAACCACTTGGTTTACGTATTATTCCATCGATTCACAATTTTCCAACCGCAACGATATTAGAGTACGAAGTAAACTAATTTTCCTCGTTTGACCCGAATCTTCATACAATTTCTTTAATGTCGTCCACACCTCTTTCGCTGTATCAGTTTCTGTACCGTCGATGCACTTTGTTAAACCTTCTAGTATGAAGACATTTTCAACCGCGTACGACCAGTCGCTGAAATTTTCTCTCCCTAGAAGTTTAGGTACACTGGTTAAATAGTTAACCGCCATTCTAAACGAGTACTAACACTCTTATTGTTCTGTATTTTTTACAAACCACACTTTTTCGCGTTATCTGGGCAACATAACCTGTTGGACATGAGGGAGGGATCGAACAAATACAATGATATATGTTTACACGTTTAATGGTAGTATAAGACTGACAGCACAAAGTTACATACATGAAATGTCATAAAGCCAGGGCCGTCTTTACAAGGTATGAGGCCCTAGGCCCAAGTATCGATGGGGCCCCCAGTAAATGTAAAAAAACAAATCCAACCTTTCGAATATCAAGTCTTACAGCGTAACACTATCGTTGTAATTCGCTTTTATAGAAGCTTAGGTCATAATCACTTAATATGTTTTTAAAGCTTACGATTTATTATTCAACGTTCTTTCTAAAGAATGATTGTAAATGATTTTTTTCGCGACTGGGGGCCCCCAACATGCCCGGGGCCCTAGGCCCGGGCCTATTAGGCCTTTGCGTGAAGACGGCCCTGCATAAAGCTTACAAGTGTCATACTTATATTAATAGGTGTCGCCACTTACACCTTTGTAGAGATATTTCCAACAATTGTTTTAATTTTTATATCTCCACCTACTGTCATATGTGTTATATTGTAGCATGGAATTTCGTGCAAATACTCAACAATTACGGCGCCATTAATGGAAATCTAAAAAATATAGTTAGAACTTAACTTCTAAAATGAATGGGAGAAAACATTACAACCTTGTAAATATTGTGGCTGCATTGTACAGAAATTTCAAGATCGGGAAGTTTCTTGAAACATAAACCATAATATTTTTTTATATTGCCCCATCCGTTGGATAATTTGGAAGCTATAATAACTTCGTCGATTTTAAAATCGATCGCAATGAAAAGTCCAATATCGGCCGTTGGTCCTTCATCACATTTGAAAAGAACGCTTGCCCTAAAATAAGCTTATATTAATTTCTGCTGTATTTTGCAAATTGTTGTTATTTTTACTTTTCGGCTTCTTTTAGCACTGTGGCAGAAATTTTGATATGCTCTCCTGGTTGAAAATTCGAAGTGCAGATGTACGGGGTGGTGTTCTATGAATCAGCAAATATTTTTTATTTATTTAAAAACATTATTGAACTATGAGTTATAAGAAAAAAGAATGACGAACTACAAAAGAATGATAAAGCTTATTCATACAAATAATACGTAAATTGATATCGAATATGATTGTACGTAGTACGTCCATATATAGGTATGCAGATAGACTCATATTGCAATTATCTGTTATTGTTTAGATAAAAAAAACTTAGTTTTTTTTTATGCTTCAACATTTCCAAGCCCCATGGAAAAATAACATATTAATCATTTTAATTCGTTAGACACATTTCAAAAATCGATGGGCTAAAAAGCATAATACAATTCAGAACGAAGCTTTCAACAGTTATTTGCAGTCATTGTCGAATATCTTATTTCTCGAAAAGTATCATTTATTAATATTACGATAGCATAAAAAATTGTGCTCATTTTGATAAAAAAAACTTCCAAAAACGGTCTTCTGCGATTTTTCGATGGATTTCGTTAATGATCCATATTAACACCCCTATATGCTAGCTCAAATCGTTATGTTTCCAATCAAAATGATGATTTACAAAAGAATGATATACCTAAACAATACGTAAATTGATAACGAATATGATTGTACGTAGTACGTCCACAGGTGTGCAGATAGACTCATGTTGCAATAATTATTATTGTTTAGATAAAATAACTTGGTTATGTTTCAACATTTCTAAGGCCGATGGAAAAATAACATAGTATTGTCGCGTTTAGGGGTAGTTTAACGCGCTCTAACAGGGATGTAGTCAGAATTATTAATTTTGGTGTGACGTAGCGTAATTAATAAGCCAATTTATAATAATTTGGTATATTGTACTCTAATAAAATGAAACAATTTATACACATATTTACAATTCATATTTACACTAACCTGATTTTTATAATGAATAGGATTGTTTGATATCCGTACAGTAAAGTGGTCCGAGGGATCATTTTGAAGTTATCCTTTGTGAACTTTTCAACTTTGAACAAATATTAACACTCGCGACGACTCGCGGTACATTACTTGACCGAATACCTATTCCCGGATGAACTCCTAACTGAGCTCTCCGTTCCCCTATTTAATACCTCCGTTACCACTTAGCTACTCTGTACGGATTTCAACTTTTCCCATGCATTTTGATAACAATGCATTTCCCATAAGAATTATTGACTATGCAATTCCCAGGAACTGTAATTGCAACTAAGCGATTCCCACAACTAGCCAGACGCTCTCGTATCGTGATATTACTTCACATCCAGCACATCCTGTCGTGTTACTGAACTTTTAATAAACTATAATATTTCTTTAATTTGCGAGGTTGTCACGTTTTCTATTAATTAATTATGAATTTTTAGTTTTGACTTTTCAATATGTGACAATATTAATCATTTTAATTCGTAATTAATTAATTTGTTAGGTATATTTAAAAAATCAATGGGCTAAAAAGCATAATACAATTCAGAAAGAAACTTTCAACAATTCTTTGCAGTCATTGTCGACAATGATCTTATTTCTCGAAAATTAGCAAAAAAAAATTATGTTCATTTTGATCAAAAAACTTCCAAAATAGGCCTTCTGCAATTTTTCGATGGATTTCGTTAATGGTCCATACTAATACCCCTAATTGCTAACTCAAATCGTTATCTTTCCAATCATTTAAAACCGTAAAGATCTGCCTAAATGAAAATTTTCAAGGGTTAATCAAACTTTATGCTTCTTAACGATCGAAATTCGGGTTAGTGATGATATTTACTATTACTACTATTATTTTCAATTTTTCATTGGAAATTTTAACTTCTGACGAATAATTCTTACAATAGGTAAGAAAATTAAATTTTTAGAATTAACTTTAATAATTTTCATTTTGCGAAATAAATACATTTATGGAAACAAATCACGCCCAGGTTTGTCCACAAACCTGATATCCTTAACATTAAATAATATATTTATATTATAATATCTACCCAATAAAAAATTTGAATGTTAAAAAACAAATATTTAGTATTATTTAATCCATGGATTGCTAAAAATAACAATTTTTGTTTAAAAAATATATAAAAATAAAAGACATTAAGTAATTTTAAAATTAAAAAGGCAACTTTCATATTTCAAAACCTATTTTGTAGGTTTGGGTTCTTATAAATCCTAAATCGAAACCGGTCAAAAGTCAAAATATGTTGATTTTAATTTTTGGGTAAACTTTTCAATAAATAAGATTGTTATACAATTAAAAAAATATTAGTTTCTTAATAATTTGGTAAAATATACTCACAGGTAAGTCCACTAGAGTTTCCATGTCTTCGCTGTTGAACGTCTACTAGCAGAATAATAATCGCCAAAGAATTATCGCACGATACAGCACAAGGATAAGGACAATACTGAAAGATTCAGCGAGTACAGGTTTTAGCAAGGAGATTGCACGAGCGTAGCGCAGCGCAGCGAGTGTCAATCTCTAAAATTTAAAAAAGAAGTGAAAAAGTGGACACGACATTATTTTATAAATATCCTACGTTGTCCAGTCTTAGAAACATCGGGGGAAGTTGTTATAAATGCCAGGCAATCATTAAATTCATCAAACATTTCTTTCCATCTCCCCATTTCACCCAAACATTTTACTTTTCGAAAGATCAATTTCGGTTTCTTATCATTAGGATAATCGGCTTGCAAAGTTAAGTTTATGTCAATTAAACAGTTCTGAAATTAATCAATGTTACTATTAATTTTTTCCAGAATTTCCTACTTTTTCTAAATTTTTGTATTACTTTTAGGGCCAGTTGTATAAGAGAAGATGATCATGGCCAAATCAGGAATTTATGTAAATTTATCATCTTCTTTTGTGTCACTAGCCCTTAAGTAGAATAAATAAATAGAAAAAAGAAACAAAGGGCTAATTAGACAACCCTTTACAGTCTGCTGACCGATTTGCAAATGCCAGTACGTACTGTCGTCCATTGTAAGTTGCATAGCATAAACTCTTGGAATAGGTTTCCAAGCAGTTGTAATATTTTTTAACATTATATTCGTTTAGTGCTGATTGCCGAAGTCGTTCAGATTTGATATCATTTTTACGATTCGGCCGTAGACTCTTCATAATAGTTAGATATAAGTTTTCTTGTCTGTAAAAAATAGTTTTTCTGTAAAAATTACATCTGCACTCAAAAACATTTGATTAAAATTTTGGAATATGATTGAAAAATGATAAAAAATTACAAAAAATAAACAGCTACAAAAAATTTAAAAAAACATAAAGATAAAACATCAACCGTTCGTTACCAGTTTTTCTATAGTTGCCAGGCAGGTCCAGTAATCTTTTATATTATTTCACTTAATTTAATAAAAAATAACACTTTCAAATTTATTGGTTTGTTATAATTATTAATTTCCACAAAATAATTTAACTTATAGATTTTCAAATTACAAACTAACTTACGCCTTAGATACACCTTAGCATAAACTTATATAATAATTACATGATGAATACTCGTGTAATACCCTTAGAATACTGATTGAAATTTAATTAACTTGAGTTTTTATGTGCTATGCCAAATTTGTTTATTGAGCGAAATTTATAATTGAAGAATGTTCGAGAACATTCCTTTTGCTTAAACCAGCAATGAAAACTAATTATAACATTGGAATTTCCTGATTACATCATTTATGGAAAATTACTAAGTTACATAATATTTACCTGGCAAATAATTCAAATATGTCAGGTAAACGATTCCCCCCCATATTCAAAACCTTCATATCATAGATTATACAACACCACTTCTGTATTTATAGTTATAAACAAATAGCACAATTCTGCAAAGAATGCAAGGCCACTTAATAAAAATAACAATAATCGATGCAAATAAATTTCGAATACGAGAGAACCCATTTACCTGGCAAATAATTCAAATTCAAATATGTCAGGTAAACGATTCCCCCCATATTCAAAACCTTCATATCATAGATTATACAACACCACTTCTGTATTTATAGTTACATACAAATAGCTCAATTCTGCAAAGAATGCAAGGCCACTTAATAAAAATAACAATAATCGATGCAAATAAATTTCGAATACGAGAGAACCCATTTACCTGGCAAATAATTCAAATTCAAATATGTCAGGTAAACGATTCCCCCCATATTCAAAACCTTCATATCATAGATTATACAACATCACTTCTGTATTTATAGTTACTATATACAAATAGCTCAATTCTGCAAAGAATGCAAGGCCACTTAATAAAAATAACAATAATCGATGCAAATAAATTTCGAATACGAGAGAAACCATTTAACTGGCAAATAAATCAAATTCAAATATGTCAGGTAAACGATTCCCCCCATATTCAAAACCTTCATATCATAGATTATACAACACCACTTCTGTATTTATAGTTACTATATACAAATAGCTCAATTCTGCAAAGAATGCAAGGCCACTTAACAAAAATAACAATAATCGATGCAAATAAATTTCGAATACGAGAGAAATCCTTTAACTGGCAAATAATTCAAATTCAAATATGTCAGGTAAACGATTCCCCCCCTATTCCAAACCTTCATATCATAGATTATACAACACCACTTCTGTATTTATAGTTATATACAAATAGCTTAATTCTGCAAAGAATGCAAGGCCACTTAATAAAAATAACAATAATCGATGCAAATAAATTTCGAATACGAGAGAAACCATTTAACTGGCAAATAATTCAAATTCAAATATGTCAGGTAAACGAATCCCCCCATATTCAAAACCTTCATATCATAGATTATACAACACCACTTCTGTATTTATAGTTACTATATACAAATAGCTCAATTCTGCAAAGAATGCAAGGCCACTTAATAAAAATAACAATAATCGATGCAAATAAATTTCGAATACGAGAGAAACCATTTAACTGGCAAATAATTCAAATTCAAATATGTCAGGTAAACGATTCCCCCCATATTCAAAACCTTCATATCATAGATTATACAACACCACTTCTGTATTTATAGTTACTATATACAAATAGCTCAATTCTGCAAAGAATGCAAGGCCACTTAATAAAAATAACAATAATCGATGCAAATAAATTTCGATTACGAGAGAAACCATTTAACTGGCAAATAATTCAAATTCAAATATGTCAGGTAAACGATTCCCCCCATATTCAAAACCTTCATATCATAGATTATACAACACCACTTCTGTATTTATAGTTACTATTTACAAATAGCTCAATTCTGCAAAGAATGCAAGGCCACTTAATAAAAATAACAATAATCGATGCAAATAAATTTCGAATACGAGAGAAATCCTTTAACTGGCAAATAATTCAAATTCAAATATGTCAGGTAAACGATTCCCCCCATATTCAAAACCTTCATATCATAGATTATACAACACCACTTCTGTATTTATAGTTACTATTTACAAATAGCTCAATTCTGCAAAGAATGCAAGGCCACTTAATAAAAATAACAATCATCGATGCAAATAAATTTCGAATACGAGAGAAACCATTTAACTGGAAAATAATTCAAATTCAAAAATGTCAGGTAAACGATTCCCCCCATATTCAAAACCTTCATATCACAGATTATACAACACCACTTCTGTATTTATAGTTACTATTTACAAATAGCTCAATTCTGCAAAGGATGCAAGGCCACTTAATAAAAATAACAATAATCGATGCAAATAAATTTCGAATACGAGAGAAATCCTTTAACTGGCAAATAATTCAAATTCAAATATGTCAGGTAAACGATTCCCCCCATATTCCAAACCTTCATATCATAGATTATACAACACCACTTCTGTATTTATAGTTATATACAAATAGCTCAATTCTGCAAAGAATGCAAGGCCACTTAATAAAAATAACAATAATCGATGCAAATAAATTTCGAATACGAGACAAACCATTTAACTGGCAAATAATTCAAATTCAAATATGTCAGGTAAACGATTCCCCCCATATTCAAAACCTTCATATCATAGATTATACAACACCACTTCTGTATTTATAGTTACTATTTACAAATAGCTCAATTCTGCAAAGAATGCAAGGCCACTTAATAAAAATAACAATAATCGATGCAAATAAATTTCGAATACGAGAGAAATCCTTTAACTGGCAAATAATTCAAATTCAAATATGTCAGGTAAATGATACCCCCCATATTCAAAACCTTCATATCATAGATTATACAACACCACTTCTGTATTTATAGTTATATACAAATAGCTCAATTCTGCAAAGAATGCAAGGCCACTTAATAAAAATAACAATCATCGATGCAAATAAATTTCGAATACGAGAGAAACCATTTAACTGGAAAATAATTCAAATTCAAAAATGTCAGGTAAACGATTCCCCCCATATTCAAAACCTTCATATCATAGATTATACAACACCACTTCTGTATTTATAGTTACTATTTACAAATAGCTCAATTCTGCAAAGGATGCAAGGCCACTTAATAAAAATAACAATAATCGATGCAAATAAATTTCGAATGCGAGAGAAACCATTTAACTGGCAAATAATTCAAATTCAAATATGTCAGGTAAACGATTCCCCCCATATTCCAAACCTTCATATCATAGATTATACAACACCACTTCTGTATTTATAGTTATATACAAATAGCTCAATTCAGCAAAGAATGCAAGGCCACTTAATAAAAATAACAATAATCGATGCAAATAAATTTCGAATACGAGACAAACCATTTAACTGGCAAATAATTCAAATTCAAATATGTCAGGTAAACGATTCCCCCCATATTCAAAACCTTCATATCATAGATTATACAACACCACTTCTGTATTTATAGTTACTATATACAAATAGCTCAATTCTGCAAAGAATGCAAGGCCACTTAATAAAAATAACAATAATCGATGCAAATAAATTTCGAATACGAGAGAAATCCTTTAACTGGCAAATAATTCAAATTCAAAAATGTCAGGTAAACGATTCCCCGCATATTCAAAACCTTCATATCATAGATTATACAACACCACTTCTGTATTTATAGTTACTATTTACAAATAGCTCAATTCTGCAAAGAATGCAAGGCCACTTAATAAAAATAACAATAATCGATGCAAATAAATTTCGAATACGAGAGAAATCCTTTAACTGGCAAATAATTCAAATTCAAATATGTCAGGTAAATGATACCCCCCATATTCAAAACCTTCATATCATAGATTATACAACACCACTTCTGTATTTATAGTTATATACAAATAGCTCAATTCTGCAAAGAATGCAAGACCACTTAATAAAAATAACAATCATCGATCCAAATAAATTTCGAATACGAGAGAAACCATTTAACTGGAAAATAATTCAAATTCAAAAATGTCAGGTAAACGATTCCCCCATATTCAAAACCTTCATATCATAGATTATACAACACCACTTCTGTATTTATAGTTACTAAATACAAATAGCTCAATTCTGCAAAGGATGCAAGGCCACTTAATAAAAATAACAATAATCGATGCAAATAAATTTCGAATACGAGAGAAATCCTTTAACTGGCAAATAATTCAAATTCAAATATGTCAGGTAAACGATTCCCCCCATATTCCAAACCTTCATATCATAGATTATACAACACCACTTCTGTATTTATAGTTACTATATACAAATAGCTCAATTCTGCAAAGAATGCAAGGCCACTTAATAAAAATAACAATAATCGATGCAAATAAATTTCGAATACGAGAGAAATCCTTTAACTGGCAAATAATTCAAATTCAAAAATGTCAGGTAAACGATTCCCCCCATTTTCAAAACCTTCATATCATAGATTATACAACACCACTTCTGTATTTATAGTTACTATATACAAATAGCTCAATTCTGCAAAGAATGCAAGGCCACTTAATAAAAATAACAATAATCGATGCAAATAAATTTCGAATACGAGAGAAATCCTTTAACTGGCAAATAATTCAAATTCAAAAATGTCAGGTAAACGATTCCCCCCATTTTCAAAACCTTCATATCATAGATTATACAACACCACTTCTGTATTTATAGTTACTATTTACAAATAGCTCAATTCTGCAAAGAATGCAAGGCCACTTAATAAAAATAACAATAATCGATGCAAATAAATTTCGAATGCGAGAGAAACCATTTAACTGGCAAATAATTCAAATTCAAATATGTCAGGTAAACGATTCCCCCCATTTTCAAAACCTTCATATCATAGATTATACAACACCACTTCTGTATTTATAGTTACTATATACAAATAGCTCAATTCTGCAAAGGATGCAAGGCCACTTAATAAAAATAACAATAATCGATGCAAATAAATTTCGAATACGAGAGAAACCATATAACTGGCAAATAATTCAAATTCAAATATGTCAGGTAAACGATTCCCCCCATATTCCAAACCTTCATATCATAGATTATACAACACCACTTCTGTATTTATAGTTATATACAAATAGCTCAATTCAGCAAAGAATGCAAGGCCACTTAATAAAAATAACAATAATCGATGCAAATAAATTTCGAATACGAGACAAACCATTTAACTGGCAAATAATTCAAATTCAAATATGTCAGGTAAACGATTCCCCCCATATTCAAAACCTTCATATCATAGATTATACAACACCACTTCTGTATTTATAGTTACTATATACAAATAGCTCAATTCTGCAAAGAATGCAAGGCCACTTAATAAAAATAACAATAATCGATGCAAATAAATTTCGAATACGAGAGAAATCCTTTAACTGGCAAATAATTCAAATTCAAAAATGTCAGGTAAACGATTCCCCGCATATTCAAAACCTTCATATCATAGATTATACAACACCACTTCTGTATTTATAGTTACTATTTACAAATAGCTCAATTTTGCAAAGAATGCAAGGCCACTTAATAAAAATAACAATAATCGATGCAAATAAATTTCGAATGCGAGAGAAACCATTTAACTGGCAAATAATTCAAATTCAAATATGTCAGGTAAACGATTCCCCCCATTTTCAAAACCTTCATATCATAGATTATACAACACCACTTCTGTATTTATAGTTACTATATACAAATAGCTCAATTCTGCAAAGGATGCAAGGCCACTTAATAAAAATAACAATAATCGATGCAAATAAATTTCGAATACGAGAGAAACCATATAACTGGCAAATAATTCAAATTCAAATATGTCAGGTAAACGATTCCCCCCATATTCAAAACCTTCATATCATAGATTATACAACACCACTTCTGTATTTATAGTTACTATATACAAATAGCTCAATTCTGCAAAGAATGCAAGGCCACTTAATAAAAATAACAATAATCGATGCAAATAAATTTCGAATACGAGACAAACCATTTAACTGGTAAATAATTCAAATTCAAATATGTCAGGTAAACGATTCCCCCCATATTCAAAACCTTCATATCATAGATTATACAACACCACTTCTGTATTTATAGTTACTATATACAAATAGCTCAATTCTGCAAAGAATGCAAGGCCACTTAATAAAAATAACAATAATCGATGCAAATAAATTTCGAATACGAGAGAAATCCTTTAACTGGCAAATAATTCAAATTCAAAAATGTCAGGTAAACGATTCCCCGCATATTCAAAACCTTCATATCATAGATTATACAACACCACTTCTGTATTTATAGTTACTATTTACAAATAGCTCAATTTTGCAAAGAATGCAAGGCCACTTAATAAAAATAACAATAATCGATGCAAATAAATTTCGAATGCGAGAGAAACCATTTAACTGGCAAATAATTCAAATTCAAATATGTCAGGTAAACGATTCCCCCCATTTTCAAAACCTTCATATCATAGATTATACAACACCACTTCTGTATTTATAGTTACTATATACAAATAGCTCAATTCTGCAAAGGATGCAAGGCCACTTAATAAAAATAACAATAATCGATGCAAATAAATTTCGAATACGAGAGAAACCATATAACTGGCAAATAATTCAAATTCAAATATGTCAGGTAAACGATTCCCCCCATATTCCAAACCTTCATATCATAGATTATACAACACCACTTCTGTATTTATAGTTACATATATACAAATAGCTCAATTCTGCAAAGAATGCAAGGCCACTTAATAAAAATAACAATAATCGATGCAAATAAATTTCGAATACGAGACAAACCATTTAACTGGCAAATAATTCAAATTCAAATATGTCAGGTAAACGATTCCCCCCATATTCAAAACCTTCATATCATAGATTATACAACACCACTTCTGTATTTATAGTTACTATATACAAATAGCTCAATTCTGCAAAGAATGCAAGGCCACTTAATAAAAATAACAATAATCGATGCAAATAAATTTCGAATACGAGAGAAATCCTTTAACTGGCAAATAATTCAAATTCAAAAATGTCAGGTAAACGATTCCCCGCATATTCAAAACCTTCATATCATAGATTATACAACACCACTTCTGTATTTATAGTTACTATTTACAAATAGCTCAATTTTGCAAAGAATGCAAGGCCACTTAATAAAAATAACAATAATCGATGCAAATAAATTTCGAATGCGAGAGAAACCATTTAACTGGCAAATAATTCAAATTCAAATATGTCAGGTAAACGATTCCCCCCATTTTCAAAACCTTCATATCATAGATTATACAACACCACTTCTGTATTTATAGTTACTATATACAAATAGCTCAATTCTGCAAAGGATGCAAGGCCACTTAATAAAAATAACAATAATCGATGCAAATAAATTTCGAATACGAGAGAAACCATATAACTGGCAAATAATTCAAATTCAAATATGTCAGGTAAACGATTCCCCCCATATTCCAAACCTTCATATCATAGATTATACAACACCACTTCTGTATTTATAGTTACATATATACAAATAGCTCAATTCTGCAAAGAATGCAAGGCCACTTAATAAAAATAACAATAATCGATGCAAATAAATTTCGAATACGAGACAAACCATTTAACTGGCAAATAATTCAAATTCAAATATGTCAGGTAAACGATTCCCCCCATATTCAAAACCTTCATATCATAGATTATACAACACCACTTCTGTATTTATAGTTACTATATACAAATAGCTCAATTCTGCAAAGGATGCAAGGCCACTTAATAAAAATAACAATAATCGATGCATATAAATTTCGAATACGAGAGAAATCCTTTAACTGGCAAATAATTCAAATTCAAATATGTCAGGTAAACGATTCCCCCCATATTCAAAACCTTCATATCATAGATTATACAACACCACTTCTGTATTTATAGTTACTATATACAAATAGCTCAATTCTGCAAAGAATGCAAGGCCACTTAATAAAAATAACAATAATCGATGCAAATAAATTTCGAATACGAGAGAAACCATTTAACTGGCAAATAAATCAAATTCAAATATGTCAGGTAAACGATTCCCCCCATATTCAAAACCTTAATATCATAGATTATACAACACCACTTCTGTATTTATAGTTACTAAATACAAATAGCTCAATTCTGCAAAGAATGCAAGGCCACTTAATAAAAATAACAACAATCGATGCAAATAAATTTCGAATACGAGAGAAATCCTTTAACTGGCAAATAATTCAAATTCAAATATGTCAGGTAAACGATTCCCCCCATATTCCAAACCTTCATATCATAGATTATACAACACCACTTCTGTATTTATAGTTATATACAAATAGCTTAATTCTGCAAAGAATGCAAGGCCACTTAATAAAAATAACAATAATCGATGCAAATAAATTTCGAATACGAGAGAAACCATTTAACTGGCAAATAATTCAAATTCAAATATGTCAGGTAAACGAATCCCCCCATATTCAAAACCTTCATATCATAGATTATACAACACCACTTCTATATTTATAGTTACTATATACAAATAGCTCAATTCTGCAAAGAATGCAAGGCCACTTAATAAAAATAACAATAATCGATGCAAATAAATTTCGAATACGAGAGAAACCATTTAACTGGCAAATAATTCAAATTCAAATATGTCAGGTAAACGATTCCCCCCATATTCAAAACCTTCATATCATAGATTATACAACACCACTTCTGTATTTATAGTTACTATATACAAATAGCTCAATTCTGCAAAGAATGCAAGGCCACTTAATAAAAAAAATTGGCTATGTGAAAATTGCATAAGTTTCCCCATTCAGTTCTAGCGTCACAAATTATTTTTCGGTAAAACAAATGAATAATAATAAAAACACAATATTGTGCGATTAATACTATTTTTTATCACTCTAAAAAATGATAATAATATCCTGGTTAATTATATAAAAAAGTTCAAAAATACATTTTAAAAATTTATTACACAACATAATTATTATATAATATTATATGAAATTTAAAAATCAACCTACAAAAAATAATAATATAAATCTTGAAATTATTCCTGGCCCACTAACATCAACTGTTGGATCAAATTTGTTTTAAAACTTTTAACACTGGTGCAGTTCCTAACTTCCTCAGGTAACTTCTTAAGCTCGTCTTACATCAGGACATTTCTGGCGTCATTTCTTGAGCAATAAACAGCAAATGTCGTGGAAAATGTCCTGGCTCGGATTGTAGGCAATATATTTAGCGCGTGCTCTATTCTTGAACAATTTGCCTGTGAGCGTGCGCAGTACAGATTGAATGCGCTGGTAGTAAATGTCAATCGTCAAATAAACTAGCAAACAAATTTATATAATCAGTTAATTATTAAATACAAAGTATTTTTCTTTTCTTTGGTAATTTTTATAATAAAAATTTATATAACATAAAATTTATAAAAAGTTCGACAATTTTGCTTGTTGACGTACCCATTTAAGTGAAAATGAGCTTCGTCCGAAAAAAGATGATTTTTTCTGAAAAACCAACAGCATGTTCAGAGATCCAATCAGCAAATCTACGACGTTGAGAATGATCTGTTGGTTTTAATTCTTGCACCAGTTGAACCTTATAAGGCTTCAGGGCCAGATCCTTCCGTAAAATTCGCCATGTAGTCATTGTGGATAGGCCCAATTGTTGAGAACGTCGTGAAACCGATAAATTTGGGTCTTCTGCAACACTTTCACTTACTGCAGCAATATTTTTGGTTGAATGGCCTGCACGAGCACGTATTTTTGTGGTTACGTTTGCTACTGAACCGATGGACTCAAATTTTTTCACCAACTTCGCAATGTTTTTCTCTTCGATTACGTAAATCTCTTCTTGGTCGTAGATTTTATCATGGTTTCGTATTTTTTTTAGCTTAACGCAGGGAGGAGAAATCTCGTACGAGATACCCGTTTGAGTTAAATCAAAGCGGGCAGTGTTAGACTTCACTGACTAAAACTCCCTCTCCCCCCACCGCGACAGTCGGGATTCCGCCGTTAGGCATTTCGTCCGACCGCGCAGCAAGGATATCAGGATCTTTGATATCCCCTGCCCTAGATGTTCGGGCAGATGCGTAGGTCTGCAGTATCGTATGCAGACATTTTCCTTCCTTCATTTTAGGCCTCCAAGTATCACTCCGGAGTTGTGGCCTCCTGGTTTTTTTCGGCTAGGTAGGGGGCAGTGCGATGGAATTCGATGTAACGTGTGCACTTTCGCATGCCTCTCTTCCACCTAGCCTTTTTTGTCCATCATAATAATAATAATAATGCCTTTATTGACGGAATAAATCCTTATAACTATATACAAAAATCAATACAATACAAAAACAAATACAAACAAAGAAACTAGTTAATAAAATAATACAACAACAAAAAGAAAAAATAATAATACTACAAGAAACACCTATATGCGCAGATAGCATCTCGTCTTAGATTTGAACTGCGCCAGAGAGTTCGTAAAGAAGTCAGCATCGGACTTGTTGGCAAGATTTTGTATTGCCGAAACAGGCGAGTGCATCCCATAATTCGTCCTGTGGAAATCCGTCAGGAAAAGGTCTGGGTTCCGGACCACGCAGGGATGGGCCCAAAAATTAAATTTAAGCAGTAAAGCCGGACAATTAATTTTGTTGTTCAACAATTTAAAGAGGAAGCATAAATCTAGATACTTCCTCCTATTATCCATTCGAGACAATCCAAGATAACTCAGCAGCAGGTCATAATCCACATCAAAAGAGATGTGAAACCTGAAGCAAAGAAATTTTACGAATTTTCTTTGGAGTTTCTCAATCCGAGAAATATGGTTCAGATGGTACGGATGCCAGACCGTAGAGCAGTATTCCAAATGCGATCTAACATAAGCAGCAAACAGTAAATTTAAAACTCTCAAGCTGGTAAATTCGTGAGCATGTCGTAACATAAGACCCAACATTTTATTACTTTTATTAATTGTTTCATTTACCTATGTGTGATGCGAAGCTAAAATTAGATTCGACAGTTACACCTAAATCTTTGAAATTGGAAACAGCTTCAATCGAAGTTCCTGACAATTGGTATCATGGTTTCGTATTATATATTATTAATTAAGTTTAGGAAACGGAATTAATTTTTTTATTGTGAAAATTTTAAGGGCATGTGCTCTCATTGTAGAAACATCGTATAGTTCGTTTTCTGGATTTTGTCCTAAACAAATGGATGTTGCAAATGCTATTGAATAAATTCCACAATCATATACGTTTGTTTGTTGTTGAACTTGATGAAATAGGTTGTGCACATTTTCTCCATATAATTTGAATAAGTAGGTTTTAAAATCGTCACTTAATACACGATTATTTAAGCTATCGTAAATATGATTAACATTGCCATCATAATAAGTACATATCCAGTGTCCAATATTTGCAAAATCACCTGCACCTCTTTTAAATAATATTTGTAAATGTTTTCTGCCGGGTGGAATCCTGGTTATATATTGTAGCGTTACGAACACTTGCCACACGTTGTGCTGACAATTTGTTGCGTTACGACCTTAATATGAGCAGACTTACCTATTGGTAGACTTAATCTCAGGGTTCGTCTTTTCCTTAAGAGTCACGATGAACAAAGAACAACACAGACAAAGATGCAATTTCAAAATTCATATTTATTGAACACACTTAAATCTAACAACATGAAACACATTAAACTAAAATTGGAAATTTAACACTCAAATCAATGACAATCAACTCTAATAAAAACTTAAAATTATTAATCAAACTAATGCTAACCTTTATAACCTCTTGTGGTAACGCGTAGCTTGCGTTGCACAACACTATTTCACTTTCTTCCTTCTTCTTGTGATCGCCTGGTCCAATTTGGCCTATACTCGTTGATTCCAGACCTGTCACGATTGCAGTCCAAATGCTGGCCGTTATTATTCTTTCTCCTTAGAGAACACACACGTAATGATCCCTTTATGGGGAATGCTGTAGCACATTGGCTACACGTCCGTATCAAATTAAATGTAAATTGATTTATTTACTTGGGTGATCGTTTCACCTCGCTTCTGAATAAACGATAGCCCGTCTTCGCTCAATTAATTGTCGATTATCGATGAAATAATTTTAATTATTTGATTAGGTTCAATTCGCGACGCGACACGTCTTCTCTGAACGCTATACTAATTGTAATTCCAAAACACGTCTTATCTGGACGCTACACACTTCGGAATCTCTTGTTTTATTTCGATTAATTTAATCGACGTCTTTTCTGTTTTGAAACTCACTTTTTAATCTTTTTCTTTAAACGAATTTAATAAACCGCTTTTCTGTGTGGAAACTCACGTTCCAATCAATCTTGTTTATTTTCTTATCTCCCCCGTTACCTCCTCTTTTTTTTGTTTTTATTTTTAATCAACATTACTAAAAACGTGCATGTCTTAAAAACATAACAACGAAACAATAAACAACAACTTAAAAATTAACAATACAATCCTATGAAACGATCTAAACAATACTACGATAATTAAACTAAAATTATGACATGTTGAAACCACATCTCGTCCGCGTCGATCGTTGTTGATCGCGGCTCTTAAGATATATTGTGGACACAACAATATATAGGACATTGTAGAAACAATATATCTTGTGGATTGAAATCTGTATAATAAGCTACTATTTTGTGATATAAGTTTATATGGGTGTCTTCTAAATTACCTTTCAGATAAAACAATATTAATTTTTTCTAGAGTTAATTGTCCAACAAATATTTCATTTACAGAAGAATTTTTAAAACTTAAATTACTTAAACCAAAATTATTAATATTAGTTGCTTGTGTTTCCATATCGCATTGGTATTCATTATTTGTATTGTCACAGATTGTGTCAGGACTCACCATCATTTCTTTAACACTTGGTATTATTTTCTCATTAACTTCTTTAATGGATAGATTATTAAGTAAACCATCATTTGCTTTTACCTCAATATCTTTATCGGTAGTGGTAACTATGGTTTTCGACACTTCCTGGTTAATTATAACATAAATGGCTTTATGATACGAAAAGTAAGTTTCATATAGTATTCCGGAATTTATCAGTTTCATATCGGAAAATATTATATCGATTTGTGTATTTAGATCTGTAGTTGATGTGTTGTCGGATAAAAGCGAATTTAAATTGTATTCCTTTAAGAAACTTTTAATTTTAACGTTTTTATTATTATAGATATCAAAATTAAAGTCTCCAATAAAAATTATAGATTTTTCGGTGTTTGATAGTTTATCCATAATATTTTTAAAGCATTCTTCGAATACATTATCGGGCACATTTGGAGATTTATAACCAGATATAATATTATAAATTTTGTTATAAGTAAAACAAAATAATTCTATATGATACTTTTCATTTCCTTTGCCTACGTAGGTAGTTAATATTTGAAATAAGATCTTTATATTTTGATATAGGCAAATTATTCCTCGAGAATGATGGTTTTCGTAATTGGTTCGGAATATCTCATTAAAATTAGAAATTTTTATTTTGGCATTTTCGTTAGTTAATGTTTCACTAAAAATTAATACGTCAGCATTTAAGTACCATTCGTCATTATTTATGTTATTTTCTTTTTGCACTAAGGAATTTATATTTAGATAAACAATTTTAAATTCATGTTTTGGTTTTTCATAATCAAAAATTTAATTTAATTTTTTTTCGGTTCTTAAAATTTCCAACTCTTCCAAAACGTGATCGTGATTTAGACGTTTGGGACATTTAAATTTTCCGACTGTATTTAACCCTTCAAGCTTAGTAAATCGACTCAATGCGACATAGGTATAACATTGATTTAGTCAGTCTTCCTTCCAAATTTACACACATTATTATAGGTTTGACCTTGACTTTTATGGATTGTTAAAGCTTCTGAAGGAATTAATGGAAATTGAATTCTGATAATTTGTTTATTTATTTTGTAAGATATTGTTAGAGGACTACTTTTCATTCGAAATGGTGTCCATTCTTTTTCTATTAAATTAATATTGCAATTATTTTTTACGCATAATCTTGCCTTCGAACCAACGGATTTTGACATGAAGTCGAACCATAATGTTTCCGGATCGTTTGTATTTGGTTTAAAAGTAATGTGTTTTAATAAACCACAAGTGCAGTTTACCAATCCATCTTCAATATCTATATTATTAGTTATCATATAGGCTATATCTTTTTTAAGCCTTAAATATGTTGGTAAACCACCTGTATCACTGGTTTTTTTCAGTTTTAATGAATTTTGAATTGAAAGCTTCGTATAATCGTTTACTTCATCAAGGATTTTGTCATCAGCTACAATTAAATATTCTTCTCCTGGCTGTGAATTTATTTTAAAATTATTGTAATTATCTGCTAACTTGTTTGTGGCGAATAATCTAATCATATTATGGGGCACATCTTTTTCCGCCTTCTCTCTGGTTTTGAATAGATCTATGTCGCAAGGTGTCATTACTCCAGCTGCTAAATTGTTTAATGCTGTAACAAAGGGAATTTCGTTTTTTTGTCTCATAACCTCCTTTAACTCCTTTAACTCTTCCCATAATGGATTTCTTACAAGTAAACTATTCATTTGACCTTTTTGTTTAGACGGTTGATAAATTGGTGAATCCATTACAGGAGGTAATTGGTTTAAATCTCCTACACAAATTACAGACAAACCACCAAACGAATAATCGATACCAAAAATTTGTCTTAGCCTTGTGTCGATTTGATTGAATAACGTAGCTCCAACCACAGATATTTCATCAATTATTAATAATTTAAGACAAGATAGTTTAATGCGTATCGTATTGGCAATATTGTTGGATAAACTTGACATGTGATTTGAATTTTGTGTAACAGGTAGGCTAAATGCAGCATGCAAAGTCATCCCGTTTATTAAAAATGCAGCTTTGCCGGATGGAGCACACAATAACATCACAATCTTGTCTTTATTTTCTCCAGGTAAATTATCGTAATAATGCGTTACTAATTGATAAATTGAATTAATTACAGTACTTTTACCAACACCAGCACAACCACTTAAAAATATGCGCAAAGGTTCTTTTTGCGTTTTTATCGCATGCAATACGTGCATAACAATTCGTTTTTGTAACGTGTTTAAAGCAGTAACGGTTTTACACATTTCCTGGTACGAAATCCTTGTAGGACAAACATATTTTCCCCGGTCTAGGACGCTTCGCCGTCGCCGTTTCGCCGTCGCCGTTTCGCCGTCGCCGTTTCGCCGTCGCCGTTTCGCCGTCGCCGTTTCGCCGTCGCCGTTTCGCCGTCGCCGTTTCGCCGTCGCCGTTTCGCCGTCGCCCGTTTCGCCGTCGCCGTTTCGCCGTCGCCCATTTCGCCGTCGTTAATTAAAAAATATAAATCAAAAGTTACAATTAAAATTTTATTATAAAATTTTATAATAAAATTAATAATTTTAGAAGAAGAACAAAATGTAACCTAACCTATGGGAATTTTTTTTGGGATTTCAAACCCACTCACAATATGAGGCTGTTTCATTTATATAGTAAAAATTTATTACCAACTTAAAATGTTGCGATAATCCAAAAAATTTCAAATGGAGTGAAATTTTTTCTCTCCGATTTGAATTTTTCTTTGAAATTCGGATAGATGGGGGTGTGATTAGTAGATATTAGTAATAAATATAATCAAAAAATGGAAAATAACTCGTGTATTGCCAAAAAAGTGAAAAAATTAAATTTTTTTTGCCTTCCAATTTTAGGGGTGTGCATTCGAAAAGGAGGGTAATCCATCGTCAAATCCTACTCCTCCGGGGCGCCGCTCCGCTCCGCTCCGCTCTGCACCCCTACGGAGCGGATTTGACTCTGGTTACTAGGCTAAACATACTTGAAGCGCGACAGATCAAGAAAACCGGGATAAATGCAACCGGGATGTGAGAGAACCTCGAAATAGCATTAAAAAGTGTAGTTGCGGTATGGGGCAGTAAACTATTACGTTTCCAATTTTAGGGGTGTGCATTCGAAAAGGAGGTTAATCCATCGTCAAATCCTACCCTTACGGGGCGCCGCTGCGCTCCGCTCCGCTCTGCACCCCTCCAGGGCGGATTTGACTCTGGTTACTAGGCTAAACATACTTGAAGCGCGATAGATCAAGAAAACCGGGATAAATGCAACCGGGATGTGAGAGAACCTCGAAATAGCATTAAAAAGTGTAGTTGCGGTATGGGGCAGTAAACTATTACGATTCCAATTTTAGGGGTGTGCATTCGGAAAGGAGGGTAATCCATCGTCAAATCCTACCCTTTCGGGGCGCCGCTGCGCTCCGCTCCGCTCTGCACCCCTCCAGGGCTGATTTGACTCTGGTTACTAGGCTAAACATACTTGAAGCGCGACAGATCGAGAAAACCGGGATAAATGCAACCGGGATGTGAGAGAACCTCGAAATAGCATTAAAAAGTATAGTTGCGGTATGGGGCAGTAAACTATTACGTTTCACCCCCCAAAAATCGCGTAAAAACAAAAAATAATCTTTTATAAATAATCAAAATAATTTAATAAAACTTCAATTGTAACTTTTGATTTATATTTTTTAATTAACGACGGCGAAATGGGCGACGGCGAAACGGCGACGGCGAAACGGGCGACGGCGAAACGGCGACGTCGAAACGGCGACGGCGAAACGGCGACGGCGAAACGGCGACGGCGAAACGGCGACGGCGAAGCGTCCCATTCCGATTTTCCCATGTCGTTTTCGTTATCTGCGGCTTTTCCGCATTGAATTAAAATGTCTACCTCTTGTTCTTTAGGTAGTTGATCTCTCTTTGCATCTTCCATAATTTCTTCTTCAATTTTTTTTATTTCGGCGTATACGTTGTTTAGTGGAACTTCTAAATTTTCGTCAGAAAGAATGGAATACTTTTGTCGATTTTCTTCAATTATATTGATATTTTTGTAATAGTTGTTCTTGTAATTAACATTTTCTATTTCTTCAAATTCGTTTTTCCAGGGTAAAAATAGTAATAGTTGTTCTCGGTAGTAATTAAGTTCGTCTTGAATTAAATTATAACGCCTGTATCTAATAATAGCTTTATTTTTAATTTCTTTAATTGCGAAATCATTATTCTCTTCCAAATCATCATTATCATTGAATTTATTGCATTCTTTTAAACTAGTTACTGAATAATTTGAAGCAAAATCGGCCAAACAAATGTTATTAACATTATAGACAGGGCCGTGCCGTGCTATGATGCAAAGAAGCGGTCGCATCAGGCGGCATCGTGAAGGGGCGGCAAAAGCAGAGAAATCAAAATATGAGATTTTGAATCGTTCAGTAATTACGCAACGAAATATTGGTCTCTGTTTCCTTTGTTGATTTATACGATTTAGAATTTATCGCGCTCCTCTCTGAGTAAGCGCTTTCGATACACTTGATTTCGGTTTCAAGTTTCAATAAAGTTCGCTGAAATACTTTTGATATGACAGGCCAAAGCGAACAGGATCATGCTGACAAGTAAGCAGTTG
The DNA here is from genome assembly GCA_932274525.1 of Podabrus alpinus. NCBI lineage: Eukaryota > Metazoa > Arthropoda > Insecta > Coleoptera > Cantharidae > Podabrus > Podabrus alpinus. Next base: position 70,231,248 of record OW026454.1, read on the forward strand.
ACAAAAAGAACAAAGATAAAGGTATACAAAACTTTGATAAGACCTGTGGTCACCTACGCGTCAAAGACAATGTGTATTTGACAAAGACGAGGAAGCAAGACTCAGAGTTTTCGAACGACGGATTATGATAATTATATTGGCACCAAAGAAGGGGGTCGACGGAGAACAAAGAGCCTTTATGAACCACGAAATTGTAAGATCGATCGATGGTGAAGACATAGTGAGATACATAAAGTCGCAACGCATGAGATGGTTGGGACACGTCATGAGATCAGAGAACGCAACTGCGATAAAAGTGATAACACTTTGGAAACCTGGAGAGAGTAGACCTCGGGGAAGACCGAGGATTAGATGGTTAGACTAGGTGAGACATGACTTGAGAGAGATGGGGATCGACGGCTGGGCGGAGAGAGTCTATGATAGACGGGGTTGGAGGGATATCGTGGATAGGGCCGCAAGTCACCCGAGACTGTGAAAGTGTGTGGGAAGGAGCGAACTGGGGAAAGGCTGCTGAATAAGTGACAAAGAGCAAGAAACACAAAAATATAACGAAACAACCTGTAATACGGGGATTAATCCACCCCTATAAAAAGGATTTGTAAATCTCGTAAAGAGATAGCGATATTCTTTTTAGAGTGTAATAGCTAAAATAAAAATATAGTTTCAAAATAAAGTCAGTATTCGTATGTTTTGTGCAGTTTTTATCACAATTGAAGGTTATCGCAATGAAAAAAACATTTATGGGGCGGCATTTCTAAGACTTGCATCATATTGAAAAAATCTACCGCACGGCCCTGATTATCAGAGCCGCCTTTCACGAGCATGGGGCCCTAGGCTACCGAGTTTTGGGGGCCCTTTTAATTACTTTGTATAACGTAACCATTATATTTTATTTTTTTATCATGTAAAACAAAATTAAAAGTTTTTACATGCAATAACTCCAAATTTACACTGAATCTTATCATGATACTATAACTTTAGAGATATTCTCACGCGCACATCGGCATGAATCATACGGCGTCTTTAAGGGAGAAATTCGCGTATGGGGCACACTATGACGCAATACGTGGCCGCGTTCTAAATTCGTTCACCAAGTGATCATATCTCTAAAGTTATACTCGTAGTATCATGGAATCTTATGACATTTTCAATTTCAAGTGTTTGAGTCTTATTTTAGCGATAACCGATTGCGTCTTTCGAAGCACGACGGAATGCTCCGAAATGAATAGAGGGCATCAAGTCAATTAGGCATTTCCATGTGACGTCACGAACACTCGCACAACAGCTGATATACGACGGCCATTTTGAGATTAGCATTTTTACAACACAATTTTCATTTCAAAAATAAAATTACCTTTTATATTATGCAGTATTTTTTCAAAATGAAACTGAAATGTGCAAATTAATTTACGGACAAAGCATTAAAGCAGTATGTAAAATTCTTAGGTTAGGTTTACGATTAATTCTGGAAATAAAATAAACGGAAGGTACTTACGAGTACAGTAATAATTTTACACTACACTCTCTACGGTTTATAAAATGTAAAAAAATTCAATTTTCACCAATTAAAACACGATTTATCACAAACTTTATAAACACGCTAACAACTTGTAGTAAATCAGCTGTTCGGTGTGACGTCACTGTGACGTATTTGGAAATGCCTAATTCGCGGAGCAACTCGACGCTGGCGCGAAACTTCTGCGAAGCTCGCCAGGCGCACTGTTGACTCCCGCTACCGAGAACAAGTCGAGCTCGGGCGAAGCTTTTCGGTGTTTTTATTACGTCGTTCTGTGCTGAGTGATTTCGATAGCTAGCGATGTGACGAGAATTACAGAATAACAGAAGGAACAGTATTCGCCGGTAATAATATTATATAATATGCTTACGTTACGAGTTGCGTTAAGCTTTAACACTAAACTTCAGTATAAATAAACAGCAACGCAGAGCCCGAACGAATTAAAAATTACAATAAAAAGTTATCAATAGGTAACTAAATAAATAGGTAGCAATGCAAAATTGCAAATGCATAAGTACGCAAATTTAAAGTTAGCAGTCGTGATAAAACTTCCAAGACACCAGACACCAGCATCTAAAATAAAAATAAGAAGCATAAAGGTCGATAAAGAAATCTAATACCCTTCGCATTCGCATTTCATTCATGTTATTTAATATTTATTTACTCTTGCATTTTTGTATTGGTGTATTAAATTATGTATTAACTTATGTATTAAGAACTTGTACATTAAAAGTTTTCTAGCTTTAGATTTGATCATTTATTTATAAGAGTTTTATTTTTATTATATAATATTACCAAAAAAATGTTATTCGAATTTGGGGGCCCCTCTCAGGCCTGGGGCCCTAGGCACGTGCCTAGTCTGCCTATTGCTTAAAGACGGCACTGCTGATTATAGATGTTCGTTTGCTATATTTTCCTTTATTGGGCTTGTATTTATGAATACCACACGTCTGCTCATTTTTGACAATTCTAATGACAATACATGGTACTCGTAAGTCGCTTCTTGAGCAGACATTAAATTGCTATTTAAAAATACGTTTGCAATTTTTCTAAATTTATTTTTCAGGTTTTTGTTGCCCTCCTCCATGTCATTGGAGGCATCTTTTAATAATTTGGATAAACCAGCGTCAACTTTAGAAACGTAATTAATAATATAAGATGCCACGCCGTATTCTTCCAATACAAATTGAAGATCCATATTGGATTCAAATAAATGTAATATATTATAATTATAATTATTAATAGCAACTTCTAAATTACTACTTTTCAAAAATGTTTGACTTCTTTTCAGATTATACCTTAATGCCAATAAATATTTACTTTCGTCCATCGCAAGGAGCTCTAATATTTCTTCAAATTTAATTAATGTTTGAATATTGCTTTTATAGAAATTGTTCATTAGTTTTTTTATCTTATCGTTGCAAATCTTTAAATCTTCGGTTTTTTGGTCTTCTTCTAAGGGATGTAATATTGTGGTTCTCGGCATTGTAGGTTGTGAATAATTAAACCTACATTTTGTCTTGTTTCGTTTGCCTTTATTGCATGTAGTTGTGTGTTTATGTTGTTGCAAATTAAGGAAAGAATTTTCAACATCGTAATGGCAGGTAACGAATTTATCTATAAAACTGATTACGTTTTTATCGTTACTTTTATCATATTATATTGGTGCATCTTTTAACCATAAAAATATATGTTCATGAGGAGAGCCCCTCATCTGAAATTCTACTTTGCTATAACTGTCGAGAACAATATAACTTTCAAATATACCTATACTATTATTTTTTTTTAAAAGCTGCATGAATTTACTCATCTTGTAAGCAAAATAACGCGCACATGTAACGGGATCGTTTCTTATTAAATTTGTTTTGGTTGTATTTTCTAAATTGTACGCTTCTTCTATAGTAATTTTTTTCCGGTGGTTGTGCTGTATAAATATTGTATCAATTCTGGCCAATTAGATTCACCAGCTGACAATGTTAAAAAAAATGTTGGTTTCCCTAATTGACGAATCATAGCAATCAAGTCTTTTTTTTTGATTCCCAATAACTCGGGGAAGATCTCACTTGTTTAAGCATTTTATAACCTTGATCTAATTTAATTAAGTTATCTAAGTAATTAGGTTTTAAAATCTGCTTAGCTGTTACATTTTCACATTTTTTACTTTTTCTAAGGCATGTGTTGATACTTGATAGACAAGTAATTTCCAATTTTTTTTAGCCATAAATAGGAGACGTGACGGCACGCAAGATCTTCTGTCTTGTCTTCTACATTCTGATTTTGCTCTATCGCTGTGTGAAATTTTTGTAGATTTTGCTATATTAAACTGATGTCCCCAAGAATGGTGGGAAAACACAATTCATCAATTTCTTCAATTTTATGCCAAGGCATAGGTTTTTTATCTTGTCCAGGAGCAATTATCTTAATTTCATTACTTATTTCTTGATTTCTATCCACTATTAGACATTCATCGTTACCGTCCATTTCTTCTTCAAAATTTAATAATGTATTATCCGTAATTATAGGATTTTTCAATAATGAAATCTATTTCCTCATCATTGTTTTTGGAATACTTATCCATGTAAATTTGATTTATTCTGATATTGTGTTTTATATATAGGTAATGGTGTGTTTATTAAATAAGATAACGCATCGTATATCAAAGAAGGTCTTATTGTTTCAAACATATAATTGGTTTTGTGTAACATGTGTCTTTTTAATTTTACTTGGATGGTCGCTAAATTATCGAAGTTTCTTGGTAAAATGCTTATCACGTTATGAACATCCATAGGAATATTCACCACGCTACCTTTTATGCCTAATTGCGGATTTAAGCAATAATATTTTAGCGGTCTTATTTGCATAAAATTGATAATGGGTGAAACCATTCTTTCCTCTAATGGCGATAAGTTTGTAATACAATTTGGCAAATCTACAAATTTTAAGCCGTTGCTTGTTGAAAGTTTTGGAATTTTTTTTTTTTTATATATTGGTAACAAGTTTTGCAAACATAGTTGGAATTATAATTAAATATTTCGCATTTCTTATCTATTTCTTCATTAAACGAATATTGCATTACAGAGTGGGAAAAATATAGGCCTTCGCAACAAAAGCAGATAAAACTTGGTAATTCGGTTCTCTGTTTAATAAAACTTAACATTGATTTGTTAAGGTTTGTTTGATTTCTTACTGCGTTATTATAAAAATATTCTCTGTATTTAAGAAAATTCTTTCGTTTTTTCGCCTTTGACAGTTTAATCATACTATTCTCTCTCTGTTGATAATCTTTATCTTTTCTTAAATTTTTTTTTATTAAAGAATCATTTAGCCTTTCCTTTTCACGAAAATCTTCATTCGCTCGTAAATTTTGTATTATAATTTTATTTTTTTCTCTTTCTACTTTACAAAATTCTTCATCTGTTCTAAGTTTCTTCATGATCATTTTATTCTTTTCTCTTTCTACTTTACAAAATTCTTCATCAGTTGAAACTAAATCTTTTCTTACTGCTCTAATGAGAAGCAGTTTGGAGAAGATAAAGTCCACGCAGAAGGTAAGAACCATCTACTTTTAAATGCGTGGAGCCCTGGTGTTAGGTCAACTAGCTCTTTGATGGAAACGTCGGTATGCGAGGGCCATGGGTCGTGTAAAAACGCCTCGGATAAACTCAAGGAAGCAGCTTTGCAAACACACACAAAATAAACTTAACAATAAAATAAAAATAAACATAAAAATAAGTATCGACACAAAATTTCAAGTATGAAATTTGAACTCGCGTCGATAAATCCGGAGTCTTTCTGCTAATACATTTTACCAGTACGTCGACATAAAATAAAGGAAATAATACCCAAGCAAAGTTTAATAACCAAACGTAATAATATAAAATAAGTAGCATTACTACATTTATCAAAAATAACACTTATACTTGGTATCTTTATCAACGAATGCAAACGTGCGATAGTAGTAGATTGCAATTTATCACCAAGTGCAGAAAGTTGTAACCTGTCACTTATCTATCAATTGCAACCATTATTTAAATAAAATTGCAGCACAAAAAAAGAATACCAGATTGTAAAAAAATATTAATTACATATAATAAAAAAAAACATGACATCGGCCAATGGTGATCTTGAATAAGGCAAATTCCGGATGGACGGAATAAAATAGAAAAGTCAATTGAAATAAACCACCATGAAACAATTAAGCAACATAATTGCTACTCACCAAACAAATTAGTTGTTCCGGAAGCCACACGACGTTCCTTATCCGCTAAATCCGTAACCCAGAAGTCTACGATTGCCACACAATAGTCATTCCAATTAACATTAGTGTGTGAAAAATTCACACACCTTATCTTCTTACAAAATGGACACACAAGCGTCTTGCCATTTCAAAATCTCACCAAAGACTCTCGATGCAGCGCGCAGCACGACTTGCGCTCCGGAAACAGATAATAAAATATCGAAGAGTATACACCGCCATCTCATTCAATTGAAATGAAACGGCAGTGGCCAACCAAATTGATGTATAAGGTTGAACATAACGGATGTAAAGTCCAAAATCCGTTATACTGTTCTGACTTTCTTCATGTTCATTTTATTGTTTTCTTTTTCTGTTTCACGAAAATCTTCGTTCTTTCTTAAATTTCGCAACATAACTTTATTTTTTTCTCTTTCTACTTTACAAAATTCTTCATCTGTTCTAAGTTTCTTCATGATCATTTTATTCTTTTCTCTTTCTACTTTACAAAATTCTTTATCTGTTCTGACTTTCTTCATGTTCATTTTATTGTTTTCTTTTTCTGTTTCACGATAATTTTCATCTGTTCTTAAATTTTTCATTGTTATTATAATTTTCTTTCGTTCATTTTCTCGAAAATCTTGACTCGTTCTTAAATTTTGTATTAGCATTTTAATTCTTTTCTTTTCATTTTCACAATAGTCTTTATCTACTCTCAATTTTCTTTTACTTAGATAATTTTTCTCTTTTTCATTTTCGTAATATTCTTTATTTTCTCTTAAGCTTTTCACACGCAATTTGTGTTTCTTATTGCTTATTTCATGTTGTGTGCAATTATCACTCTTTTTTAGTCTATTATTTTCCTTGCAATCTTCTTTATCGCCATAACAATTTTTTTCGGTTGTTTATGTGCTTTCAATAACAACGCTCTCAGATGATAAAACTTCTTGAATTGAAGTTTTTAACACCTATTGCAAAAATAATTAAAATAAAATTTAGGTCTTTTAATTATGTCGTTGTCTGTACTATACAGTTACAATTCAATCAATCATATCTTTGGTTTATTGATAATATTGGATATTATTAAAATATGAAATACTGAATTGGTAAACTTGGCTTTATTACAGTTGTTACCGCTGGCTTCTATCTTCGAAGTGGACTGTATTATTATTTCTTTCAATAAATCAACCAGCATTTGAACATAAACTTTATTATTTAAACCTTCTTTTTAACAATACTTTTTTACAACGACAACAACGGTTGCCATCTTAACTTGTTCTAATTTTTCTTATTACGCATGACGCTTTTTAAAACAACTCACATTCTAGCGTCCAACAGGTGGCAGCATCTGCCTGATTTTTAATTATAAATTAAATATTTAAAATGCATATGGGCTTAAACATGGCGCCCTCTTTGAAAGATCTTACTTTCAACAAAACAAAAAAAACCAAAACCTGAAAGGTAACAAATCTTAACCTACATCGGCAATGTCTTTTCTTCCATTTAAATCTTAAACTAAATTAAACGAACAATAAACAATTAATAAAAGTATTTCACTGATTCTCACTTAAATCACTTCTACCAAACTAATGGTCTGTCGATGGTAAAACGCACACCTTTACCACTGGTCTCTTTATATCGCCATTCTTGGTCTTTATTAAAACTGCACGCACTACACCGTCCGGCCCCGGGTAAAGTTCTCGAACTCGTCCAAGTTCCCATTTTAACGGTGGAAGCCCGTCTTCTTTTACGATGACCATCGATCCGATGCCTAGAAGTGTAGAGAGTCGTTGTCTCCATTTGCACCTCGTCTGCAGCTCCGCCACGTATTCCTTAGACCATCGAGCCCAAAACCATTGCTGTAGCTGCTGTAGTAACTTGAACCTTCGCAACGGACTGATCTTCACCTCTTCTAATCGTTCCTCCACCATGCCAGTTATTGCTTCACCAATCAAAAAGTGTCCTGGGGTTAAAGGATTAGGATCATTTGGATCGGAGCTTAAAGGATGAAGTGGGCGGGAATTCAAACAAGCCTCACATTGAGTCAAAATCGTATAAAATTCTTCAAAAGTCAATTTCGTATCTTTGACTACCCGATAAAAATGATGTTTAAAACTCTTTACACCAGCCTCCCAAATACCACCGAAATGAGGCGCTCGTGGGGGGATAAAATGCCAATTAACCCGTTCAAATGGACTCTGACCTTTGATTGCGTCTTGCAACTTATAAATCTCCCTTTTTGCCCCCACAAAATTTGTACCGTTATACGTATACACGTTAATGCAGTTGCCCCGCCGAGAGACAAACCTGTTCAATGCAGCTCTAAACGCGTCTGTAGTGAGTTCACTAACCAACTCTAAATGGATCGCTTTAGAAGCCAAGCACACAAAAAGGCAAACGTACCCCTTAGTCACGTTATATTTCCTGCCTTTCTTATCCTTTATCAAGAAAGGCCCTGCAAAATCGATACCGCAATTTGAAAATGGCCGCGAAGGAGTTACTCGCATCTTTGGCAAATCGGCCATTATGTACTCCGTTGCTACCGGTTTTACCCTAAAACAAGTCACGCAATTACGTACCGCATTTCGAACTACGTTGCGCGCCGAAATTATCCAAACTCGCTCTCGTAAAGAAGCCAAAACCGTCTGAGGTCCCGCATGCAACAACCGTTCGTGCTCCGATTTGATTAACAAAACCGACAAGTGATGTTTTGCATCTAACAACGCTGGATGTTTCTTACTAAAATTGTAATCGGACCGCCTCAACCGCCCACCAACGCGTATCACGGAGTCGTTATCCAAAAACGGATCTAAAGCAATTAACCTACTACCCCTTTTTAGAGTGTTGCCCTTTTTTAAATCCTTCAACTCATCCCTAAAACTGTCGTGTTGCGCGATCTTAATTAAAGCTGTCGCCGCGTCATCTAATTCGTTTGGAGTCAAAAGACCCGTTTGCCTACTTGCCTTAGAAGTTTTTATGTTCTTTTTAAACCTTAAGCAATATGCCCATACCCTTAGTAATTTTTTATACGAAGAAAACCTTTCAAAAATACCATTTGTTTCTTCCTGCATGGTGACCATGGACACCTGCACCCTTCTGACCTCCTTTCGATACTCATCTGCTTCGGTCTCATCTTCTTTGTTGATATGTGGCCAATTCGACACATCATCTTGCAGCCATGAAGGCCCTTGCCACCATTTATTCATTACCGCAAGATCTTTCGGCTCGACCCCTCTTGTTAGAAGGTCAGCTGGATTGTCGCCCGTTTTTACATACCTCCAGTCGTCGGTGCATGTCAATGTTTGTATCTCACTCACTCTGTTGGCACAGAATACCTTCAACAAATGCGGAGACGACGCTATCCATGCTAGCACTATTTTGGAATCGCACCATAAGTAAGCCTGGTCAATGTTCATATTTAACGCCTTTGCCACCTTCACGTATAATTTTGCCAATAGGTAAGCCGCGCACAACTCGAGTCGGGGCACGCTTAACGTTTTTAGAGGTGCTACCCGACTTTTTGCACACAGCAATTTGCTGTTAATTTCCCCATCTTGATTTGTGCTGCGTACATAGATAGCCGCGCCGTAAGCCGCCTCTGAAGCGTCAGAAAACCCGTGTAGTTCGATCCTATTCGGTGTTTTGCACACTACATGCCTTTCAATTTTAATTTCGTTTACTATCGGCAACTGTTTTCTGAACTTATCAAAACTTTCGTGCATTTCCAGCGGTACAGGGTCGTCCCATTGCAACTCGTGATGCCATAATCTTTGCAACATCAACTTTGGCACTATGACAATAGGCCCAAGCAACCCTAATGGATCGAATATTTTTGCTACCGCGGAAAGAAGTATACGTTTTGTGAGTACTCCATTAGTTTCTCTCAGATTCATTTTGTATTGCAGTTCGTCTCGTGAAGCGAACCAAAATAAACCCAAAGTCTTGGTCTCACCTTCATCTCCGATGTTCAACATAACATTAGGTAGATGATCTTTAATTTCTTCCAACACTTTTTTGTCGTTGGAGCTCCATTTGTTAAGCTCGAAACACCCCAATCCCATAATCTTTGTGACTTCCTGATGAATTTTTATTACTTCTTCGCTTGTTTCACCACCCGTAAGTAGATCATCCATATAAAAATCATCTCGTATAACTGCACTTGCGATTGGATTACTGAGCATGCATTCTTTTGCAAGCTGAATCATACATCTCACGGCCAGAAAGGATGCGGCCGCAGTGCCGTACGTCACTGTATTGAGTTGGTTACATTGAATTTCCCCTGACGTTTCATTTCGCCAAAGAATTCGCTGGAGTGGTCTCTGCTCTTCATGGATTAGAATCTGGCGGTACATTTTTGTGACATCCGCCGTTAAGACTACGTTATGTTTCCGGAACCGTATTATTATAGAGAATAGATCTTGTTGCAGAGTGGGTCCGGCTATTTGAATGTCATTCAGCGAAATACCGCTGGTAGTTTTGGCAGAAGCGTCAAATACCACGCGAACCTTTGTCGTCAAGCTTTCCTGACGTACCACACATTGGTGTGGTAAGTAATATGCTCCAGCATCTTGAGGCTCCTCTATTTTTGTCGAATGACCCAAATTTTCGTATTCCTTGAGGAATTTAGAATACTCAATTTTTAAATTTGGATTTCGTTGGAGCCTTTTTTCTATTTGCAGGAGTCTCTTCATCGCTATTTGCCTTGATTCACCCAACTTGTCGATGGTGTCCTTCAGTGGGTATTTCACTACGAATCGACCATTGCTCAATCGAGTCGTGCTTGTATTGAAACTATTTTCACACGAAATTTCTTCTGGTGATCGAATCTCATGGCTTGGACACGATTCTATCTCCCAAAATTTTGCGAGCTGTTCGCTTATCGACTGTTCTGTTACGAACCCGCAATAAACTGTACTTGCTTTTGCTGTTTTTATGGGTACCTGTCCAGCTACCACCCACCCAAACTCTGTATCCTGTAAAACAGGTTTGTTTTTTCCCAATGATAGTTGCCTTGCTTTAACAAGATGCCAGAATTTGTCGGCTCCTATCAAAAGGTCGATTTTCCCTACTTCCCCAAATGTTTTGTCTGCTAACCGTATACTACTCGGTATTTTGAGTTTTTCTTTGTCCACTGGTATGGCTGGAATGAGCCCACCAATGTTCGGTACCACCAGACATGACATTTTGGTTTCATAAAAGCCATTTGTGGCCTTAATTTTAATGTCGGCTTGGCGTTTTACGTCCGTGCCAACCTGACTCAACCCTGTCACCGTAAATTCAATTCTTTGGTTCGGCAACCTTAATTTCAATTTTTGCTTTTCTTGCACTCGTAGGGATTTCTTCGCTCGAGTTTTCTTGTCAACTTGATTACTTGAATTACACGTTTTCGCACCTTGATTTCAATTTTTACTTTTCTTGCACTCGTAGGGATTTCTTCGCTCGAGTTTTCTTTGTCAACTTGATTGCTTGTTATGGCGTCGTGTAACTGTCCTTGAGTTGTTAATTCGCTCGTTGGACCAATTTTATGTTACCGCTGGCTTCTATCTTCGAAGTGGACTGTATTATTATTTCTTTCAATAAATCAACCAGCATTTGAACATAAACTTTATTATTTAAACCTTCTTTTTAACAATACTTTTTTACAACGACAACAACGGTTGCCATCTTAACTTGTTCTAATTTTTCTTATTACGCATGACGCTTTTTAAAACAACTCACATTCTAGCGTCCAACAGGTGGCAGCATCTGCCTGATTTTTAATTATAAATTAAATATTTAAAATGCATATGGGCTTAAACAACAGTCGTGGGCTAAAATATATTAACGAGTTACTAAGCAGCGACGAGATGATTAAATTTATAGTCCACGGCTCTGATGAAACTTTTTGCCGAAATCTGTATTTTGTAATTTGCTTAGAACGCGTATTAGATAAATTTAATTTATTTTTAATAAATAGTATGTCCCTAACTTTATTATCCACCGAGATTTAGGCATGACCACGATCAAGGAAGAGATTGCTGCCTCAAGCAAGCGATACCAAAACCGTCTTAGCATCCATCCAAACACCCTCGTGGCAGACCTTCTCAGTATCCCACGTGTTAAAAGATTAAAACGGTATGATCTGTTGGACTTACCCCAGCGCAGATAGTGCAGTGCAGTTAATTTCTATGTGGCCCTAACAAAACATGTTTGAAAATAGTGTATAATATTGAGAATGAGATACTATTGTGTTAACCTCAGCTATGTTACAATCCTGTCAAACCTATTACCTTATTGTTCAATTGGAACAGATTGTATATATATTGTAGCGTCTGGTGCCTTGAAGATACACGAGTACGCACACAATCGGTTTATGGACACCTACCTTTAATTCGACTCTTATACTTCTCAGGATAATATGCGTCGGGATCTGAATCAACCAACACTTCTTATACGAGCTTATTCTTGATTGAACGAATTCTGGATTCCAACAAAGATAAAACTACAGTTGGAATTCCGTTAACAAGTTTTTAATCAAATCAACAAATTTCAACATATAACAAGAACCCAAACAATCAAACAATCTTTATGTAAACTACTATTCTACGCACTGATTATTAAAAGGTAGCTAACCTGTGATTTGTATCGTGCGCACTATTTTCTTTCTTCAAATATTCCACTTTCCAATCTCCAATCTCCAATCTGCTTCTCATATATCGGATAACTTGGTATCCGTATCTCCCCAACGTATCTATAAGACACGATCTCGATCACAACCTTCGTTGCCAACACCTTCTGTATCCCGCTATCTTGCGGAATCTTAAATTCTCCAAGGAATTAATCTTCTTGGGTAGTACCACCGTATATCGTTCACGAATATAATTTATTTCAGTATATTTTATTTGAATCTTACTTGAATTCGCGAGTTTATCTCGCAGTACAAAATACACGACCGTCACCTCTCGTGATCTCGATGGAACTTCGCGAATATAATTTATTTCAATTATCTTTAATTGAATTGCAATTATTCGCACAACTGCATATCGCAGTAACTAATATGCGACCGTCACGCTTCGTGATCTTGATCGAACTGTTTATTTACTTTTATGTAACTTCGTTACTATATAAATTTTTGTTTTTAAACTGGAGCTTCTTATATTCTCGGTTGTTTGTACATGGCCGACGGTTCTCTGCACGTTTGATTAATTTTGACATGTTGTATATAATGTTTACATACAACATGTAACACGAACAAACTTAAAATTAAATTCAAACGACACAACAAAACAAACACATGTAAACAAATGTGTTTGAACCTCCGGTCTCCAACTGTACTTCTCTCCTTGTTGGTACGACTCTATCCTCAACATGGATAGCGCGTATCACAACAATATATACTCATGGATGTCAAATAAAATAAATTGTTACCTCTAATTGAATAACCCTTTATTTACTGCAATTATAAGGTTCGGATACAACAATGACGACGGTCATGGCCTGATAGTTAACGCGATCAACTGCTAACGTAGGGCTCCCCGGTTCGACTCCGCGTAGTCTAAAATTTCTTGACCGTCATCCGTGCTTTCGAAGGGCACGTAAAGCATTCGGTCCCCCTGTGATAATGATTTGCCATCATAACAATAAAAACAAGGTGCAGGCACATCGAAGGACGTAGGTCAGCTCGGCAAATGGTCAGATATTTAATCCGGGTCCAAATTTTCTACCTGGAAATACATAGACCAACTCGGCAAAGTAATAAATTTTGGCTTGGCCAGAACTGTGAGCATCAAAAAACCTACCCTCCGATGCTCCGCATCTCCGGGCGGTTTTTCGTGCTCCGAGCCGCTACGCGGCGGGCGCTAAACATACGAGAGGCGCGACAGATCAAGGAAACCGGGATAAATGCAACCGGGATGTGAGAGACCCTCGAAATAGCATTATTCAGCGCGTTTGCCGAGCTGACCCATAATTAAAACGGCCTCTGGTTTTCATTTGCCCAGTTGACCGGTAGGATTAACCTATCCCTTGTACCTTTTGCCGAGTTGACCTACTCCGACATCGAAAGGCAAGCCTAGCAAGCTACCTGAGATGTAAATACAAAAATGCTCACAGAACTATTTGCAAAAATTACTAAAGATCAGGTCTTAGGGCCAATTTCATAATAAAATTTAAAGTCGGCTTTAAACTAAAGTCGACTTTAACTTTAAAAAAGCGAGAAAAGTGATTTTGTTTTACCTGTGAGTGAGTGAGTTGGATTTGTTAAAGTCGACTTTAAATTTTATTATGAAATTGGCCCTTAGACCTACATAATTATATAAGAGGGAGACTTCTTAATAAAATTAGAAGAAGGATACAACAATGTGAATTTTTTCAGAACACCTTGTGGATATTGCGTTCCGTTTTATAACCGAAATAATGATGTAAATAAATTTATCCACAACGGGTTCCGAGCAAATGACAAAATCCACAACGCGTTGTGGGGATAAACTTTGGTCAGTAATAATATCCCTAATAATTTAAAAGATTATAGTAATGAACTCTTACTTCATAGTTATTTTGTTGTATTATTGGACTTGCATTTTCGTTTCGTTGTTCTAAAGCTTTTAATTTTAAAGTTTCCCTTAAAACTTTACTTCTTTCCGCAACAATTTTCTTCCTATTTTTCAGTGATTTCTTTTTACTTTTCATTTTGGAATACCTTCACAAAAGACTAAATGAACGAAATAGTTGTATTTATAAGGTTTTTACAAATTCACCAAGTTGTCACTTCACTAACTAATTATGTATATTGTCTTAAACAATAATTGAGCTTTTATTGAAATAAAACAATCAATTTTTTTTATGATTATTAATAATAAAGCTTTTTATTATAATAATGTACAATGACAACCACAAACCAACATATTTTTGGAATAAGTTGATTACTTTTGTTTCATGGCAACTGCTATTTGTTCTTAATTCAAATTTGCGCCCAGTAGATGGCGACTAAAATCACGCTAAAAAATTTAGTTACATATATGAAAACTTTTTTAAATGTACTTCAAAGTGGATATTTCTTATTTTAAATGTACTTCAAAGTACAAATTGCATAAAAGTCAAAGTTTTTCTTCGATTATTTCGACAATTTGCGACCCGCCTACTTATCCTAAGTACCGGTCGACAAAAATGGCCTCCTATTATACGCTGACCTTACCTGCTCTTCTGGGCCTTATCTAGCGACGCTAAACTAGCTCAACGGAAGAGCAATTTATGGGGGGGTCAGGCGAGCCAGGAATGAATACCTGCTCCCTCGAACTGAATTCAAATAAAATGAGCGCCACGCCCTTTATGTCGCTAAAGTAAGTGATGTTATCCTGAAAGGGCAAAAGCAAGTCAAAATAAAACACCAAAGCAACAAGTAAACGTATAATAGAGCTATGGGTGAATTCAGTACAATAAAAATAATTACAAAGCTCTCGCACTGTACAAGTGGTTACCTGATTGTCGTATATGACCAAAATTATCTTACGCAAATTGAACAAAATATTGCGTCCAAACTAATCAAATCTATTTGTACAAAAATAATTTGATTTCAAAACAATTTAAATAGAAACCCCAAATTTACATGGAGGATTTACCTCTCTATTTTACAAACAATATAAGTTAGGTTGAACTTCGCTTCTTCAGAAGCCAAAACAATATCGCCAGCGCACTATACACCACGAAAACAGAAGAATAATTTCGGCGGTATCACCAACCCCGAAAAAAAAACAGTGATAAATACAAAAGTTATTGCTCACCATACAATTTTGTTATCGGCACGCCCCTGGTATGTTTGTCGATGGCAGATTAGTTGTAAAATTGATATGGTGCTATCAGATCGAATTCGAACGTTGACAATTTACAGGTGTTTTTGATGATAATAGCGGTAAACCAAAGTCGACGATAAACATCCAAAAAAAGTTAACTTGAAAAATCACGCAGTAAATAGCTTTCCCAAATCGAATAAATGATTAAAAAAAACTCTGACCGTTTTTAGCTTCCGTACGGAAAAATTGTATTCGGCACGTTGTAACACACGCGTTTTTCCGAATCACAAAACAGCTTCTAATACTTAATACCGGCAATCCGACTTTCGATAAATTAATACTATAATTTATAACTCGAAAAAAACAGTAATAAGAAGCTTCGGTTTGATTTTAAAAATCAAATAAACTACTCAGAAAACTCACAATTTTCTTGCGTAAAAATATCCACACGTTCAGCTGTTCGCTTGCTTTCTGATTACCTCCGACCTTCCCAAGCATTATCAAAATTTAACAAATTTTGAAAATGTAAACCTATCTACAGGGTATTCTAAAAATAGGTATGTAATTCAAAACTTGAATTATTAATTAAGAAAAAAAAGGAATTGCAATTTTGAGATCGTACTGATTAAAGGAAAACCGTTCTGTAGCGCCAAATGTCATAAGGAACAATTTGAAGGCTACAGCTTCCTCCCCTTCTTTAAGCGGTTTTTCCTAGAAAATCGCTACGCTGTCACCTACTTCGGGGTGAACTAAATTCAAAAAAACTAAGGTGAGACAAAAAAACGTATCTAAATTCAATATCCTAAATAAAAATAGCTGTGGCAAACCACGAACGGTTAAAAGCAATTAACTATTCTAGAAGCCCTATTCTACATCAGGTGGTTTCGCTTTCAGATCCTTGCTGTTCCACGTACCACGCTCAACTCCGTCCCTATCGGCTAAAACATACGTCCACGGTGACGTCTTCCGTTTTATGACGAAAGGACCTACAAACTTCGGTGCTAGCTTACGCGTAAATTTGTCGGATGCTTTCGATAGTACGTGGTTGGTTCGGTACACTTCCTGGCCAACTGTAAACTGTTCCGTTCTGCGCCGTAGGTTGTATACCTTCTTGTTTTTGTTAGAAGCAGATTGCAACCTTCGCTTAACGAAGTCAAACAGGTCTTTTAACGATTGGTCGCGACTATGCTCGTGCACAACTTCTTCATCTTTGAACACGTCTCTTCTCGCGAAATCCTTTCCGGACAGGATCATCGACCTTCCGAAATTGACAAAAAATGGAGTCTCATGCGTAGTCTCGCTTTTTGAATTACGAATCGCACACGCTACTTTCGCAAGGGTTTCATCCCACGTATTATGTCTTTCCTGAACGTAGGACGAAATCATCCGCTTGATTGTCCTATTAATGCGTTCAGTCGGATTACTTTGTGCGTGAAAATACGGCGTGTACTTCGCTTCGATCTCGTATCGTGCTAACAGTGCTTTATATTCACGACTAATATATTGTGGCCCATTATCGGAAATGGCCACTCGAGGAGCCCCATAAACAAGAAAAACCTCATTTTCAAGTTTTTTAACTATGTTAGTGGCGAGGGAGTTCCTCATTGGGAATACCAATACGTACTTACTAAAGTAATCCGTGACCACTAGCATAAACCTATTCCCGCTCTTGGACTTGGGTAACGGACCCATTAAATCCGAAGAGATAGTTTCCCAAGGTTGCGAGGGCGGAGAGTGTGATAGCATTTGTCCCACCGGAGCTCTATTCTCGGATTTATATTGTAGGCAAATCCTACAACGCCTAACTAGTCTGACCACGTCTTCTCTCATCCTTGGCCAGAAGTACGTCTCCGCTAACCTAGCGTAGGTTTTATACACCCCCGTATGACCTGAGGTGGGGTCACCGTGCGCTTTTATGAGAAGCGATTGACGATCCGCTTTCTTAACTACTGTTTTCCAGCAATACCATGACTTGGACAAACCAGCAAATCTAGGAGGTAAGTATTTAAAAATAACCTCGCCCTCTACTCGCCATTGCGGGTATTTAAGAGGCTTCGAATTTATTTTGCGTTTCATTTCGGAGTACCATCGATCGTCTGGACTCAAATCTCGGGCTTCCTCTATGTTGTCTATCACAGGGACGCCACGGCTCAACGCGTCAGGGACCACGTGCTCTTTGCCCTTCCGATGGACAATTTGAACATCGTACTGTTGCATTTTTAATGCCCAGCGTCCTAAACGTCCGTTCACGTCGCGAAGGTTTTGTAGCCATACCAGGGAGTAGTGGTCGGTAATGACCTTAACATTGGGGACCCCCTCAATGTATTGCCTAAACTTCTCGAGTCCGAAAAGAACAGCTAAACATTCGCGCTCAGTAGTACTGTACTTTTGCTCTTGTCGAGTCAGTGACCTGCTAACGTAGGAAATGACTTTCTCACCTTCCGGATGAGATTGAGTTAGGACCGCCGCGATACCCCAGCCTGAAGCGTCTGTCTGTACCTCAAATGGTAATTCGTAATTTGGGCAGCTCAAAATTGGAGCAGTAACCAATTTTTCTTTTAAAATACGGAAAGCGTTCTCGCAGCTCTCCGTCCATTCAAATTTGTTATTAGATTTTTTTATTTTTTATTTTTATTGTTATTAGGAATTTTTATTTTCAAAGTACGAACCCACAATCGACTTTGAAAATAAAATTAAAAGTAGTAGTATTATAGTTATCGGTTTGGAAGCGCTCGATTAATGTAAAACCTCGTTGGCATCTTTCTTAATAATTCTGCAAAAAGTTTTCCATTTGTCCTCGAGAACAACACAATCATATTTTGTGTGCTGATCCTAGTTTGGTGTTGGCATTCACAATAAAATCCATATCGGTAACTCCATAAAACCTTTATTTGCTACTGCGGTAGAAATTTTGACCGTAACTCTTGTATCTAAAATGAAGAGAAGATTAAAACTCATGTTTACACCGCAATTTACAACTAACCTTGCGTGTTGGACGTTGGGAAATGTAAAAAACTCTACCGAAGCAAGTTTCATCGATTTACATATAATTGGTCCAAATTCATAATGTCCAATTAACCGAAAGGTATAAAATTTGGCGAAAATGTGAACATTAACTGCAGGCAACTATTCATAAATTAAATAGATGAACTCTCGTGGGATAGTGGATCGCAATAAAACACTAAAGTTGTCACGTCAACGTTTCGGAATCATTTATTGTTCCATCATCAGGACTGTAAAAAACAATGGCGATGAGAAGCAAAGTAACAAAGTCATGAGGGGGGGGGGGGGTTACACAACTCATAAAGGTTACATACCTAAACAACCGGATGTAATTTCGCTTTTTTCCCCCCCTCATGACTTTGTTACTTTGCTTCTCATCGACATTGTTTTTTACAGTCCTGATGATGGAACAATAAATGATTCCGAAACGTTGACGTGACAACTTTAGTGTTTTATTGCGATCCACTATCCCACGAGAGTTCATCTATTTAATCTTTAGCATTTGGACAAGAATTTGGTTAATATTCATAAATTGGTATCGTAAAAATATAATCGCAAAACACTTTTAAAGTAATCCACCACCACCAAAAACATGTAAACCGAACAAAATTGGTCCGACTCACTTATACCGGGTGAAGTTGCAAGAAAAAAGATTTTCTAATGGTGAAATTTATTCGAAAAATAAACACAAAGCGATTCGTCGCCTAAAAAGACCCAAAAACTCGTAATTTTTATATTTTTCAATTTCACGGACACCTCCAAAAAGTTTGGTTAATTTAATAATTTGCTCAGTCTAAATCAAATGACTTGTATTCACAATTTGCGTAAGTGGCAGCCTACAATACTGCATCTATTAGGTCCCTATTGAACGTAGAATGCTATTCGTCAAGTGGAAAGGTTCAATAATTTCGTTTAATATGCTGCTTTTTCAAATTTCACCCTGCACCGCCACATCGTAAATTTCAATCATTTCTTAAATTTCATTTGCTTTGGTAGAGATAAGTTGGGGGCGTAGCGAGTCGGCGCGGGTACGTACGCACTCGCAAAAGCCCAACTCGACTGACCAGGCCCATCAACGGTACCAAAAAACTCGCTGCGCTCGCTTCCGAGTAGATTTATACAAAAAAGTGCTAAAATCAAAATCCATCAAACGACCTGTCAAAATTTATTAATTTTTAAAATTATCCGATATTAACTTTCACGTGCTTTCTTTTCTCTCTCTGTCGTTTAATGTGTGTGCGAGTGCAAAGGGAGAGGGTACGATTAAAAAAAGCATCCGGTTTAGTATGGTAAATGGTGGTCCAAAAGTAATAAACACCGTACTTTTTACTTTCCCCATACGTATTAACGTATGTATAGGGAAAGTATTGTCATCGGGTCAAAAATCGAAAATTGAAATTTTGGTATTAAATGATTCGTTATGATGCCCTGATAACAAAATCAATTTTTTATTGATGTCCGTCTGTATGTGTGTGTGTATATGTGTATGTGTGTATGTATTGTAGCGCCTGATGCTTTGAAGAATGCACGAGTACGCACACAATCGGTTTATGGACACCTACCTTGAATTCGACTCTTATACTTCTCAGGATAATATGCGTCGGGATCTGAATCAACCAACACTTCTTATACGAGCTTATTCTTGATTGAACGAATTCTGGATTCCAACAAAGATAAAACTACAGTTGGAATTCCGTTAACAAGTTTTTTAATCAAATCAACAATTTTCAACATATAACAAGAACCCAAACAATCAAACAATCTTTATGTAAACTACTATTCTACGCACTGATTATTAAAAGGTAGCTAACCTGTGATTTGTATCGTGCGCACTATTTTCTTTCTTCAAAAATTCCACTTTCCAATCTCCAATCTCCAATCTGCTTCTCATATATCGGATAACTTGGTATCCGTATCTCCCCAACGTATCTATAAGACACGATCTCGATCACAACCTTCGTTGCCAACACCTTCTGTATCCCGCTATCTTGCGGAATCTTAAATTCTCCAAGGAATTAATCTTCTTGGGTAGTACCACCGTATATCGTTCACGAATATAATTTATTTCAGTATATTTTATTTGAATCTTACTTGAATTCGCAAGTTTATCTCGCAGTACAAAATACACGACCGTCACCTCTCGTGATCTCGATGGAACTTCGCGAATATAATTTATTTCAATTATCTTTAATTGAATTGCAATTATTCGCACAACTGCATATCGCAGTAACTAATATGCGACCGTCACGCTTCGTGATCTTGATCGAACTGTTATTTACTTTTTATGTAACGTTCGTTACTATATATTTTGTTTTTTCAAACCGGAGCTTCTTATATATCGGTTTGTTTGTACATGGCCGACGGTTCTCTGCACGTTTGATTAATTTCCACATGTTGTATATCCCGTTTACACCCAACATGTAACTCGAACAAACTTAAAATTAAATTCAAACGACACAACAAAACAAACACATGTAAACAAATGTGTTTGAACCTCCGGTCTCCAACTGTACTTCTCTCCTTGTTGGTACGACTCTATCCTCAACATGGATAGCGCGTATCACAACAGTATGTATGTAACTGTGAGAAAAAAATAGTATCAATCGCACAGCTTAAACCGCTAAACACAATGTCATGAAATTTGGTATACACGTATATCACGGCTAAACTTAGAGGCCAGATAAAAATGGTCAAAGTTAATATCGCATAATTTTAAAAATTAATAAATTTTGACAGGTCGTTTGATGGATTTTGATTTTAGCACTTTTTTGAAGCTATGCTTCTTATCACACGGGTATTGCACGGGCAGTTAACCGAAAAAAATCGTTCGTCACACAAATTATTAACGCAAATTCGTCACACAAATTTCGACCATCGCAAGGGCAGTTAACTTCCCTTCAAACACCATAACTCCGGAACCGAGAGGGCTAGGACCCGGGTAGTGGTGGCTATGGATGGGGGGCGGAAGTGGCAACCGCCCCCGACCGCCGCCGCCTCAAACGCCGCCTCCAACCGGTTTTTAGGGAAAATAGTTTTTTGACAAAACTAAAAAAATTTAAAAATTCCCCCCACCTCTCCACCCCTTTTCGTGGGTCGGCAAAAAAAGTCGAAAAAATTATAAAAAAAAAATTTTTTTAATGTATTTTTGAACTTTTTTATATAATTAACCAGCATATTATTATAATTTTTTAGGATGTGAAAAAATAGTATTAATCGCACAATATTGTGTTTTTATTATTATTCATTTGTTTTACCGAAAAATAATTTGTGACGCTAGAACTGAATGGGGAAAGTTATGCAATGTTCACATAGCCAATTTTTTTCATTTCGTTCACCATTTCCCTAATTTTTATCTGGCCTCTAAGTTTAGCCGTGATATACGTGTATACCAAATTTCATGACATTGTGTTTAGCGGTTTAAGCTGTGCGATTGATACTAATTTTTTCTCACAGAGTTACACACACACATACATACACACCTACATACACACACACACATACAGACGGACATCAATAAAAAATTGATGAAAATGTTATCAGGGCATCATAACGAATCATTTAATACCAAAATTTCAATTTTCGATTTTTGACTCGATGACAATACTTTCCCTATACATACTGCTGTGATTCAAGCTACCAGGCCAATGTAAATTATTGAATTTCCAACTTAATTTAAAACATTACATTAAATTTGACCTAATTAAAACTTTACTGATACAAAAGATAAACTAATTTCACAATTTTTCTATATTATGAGAATCTAAAGATCTTTAAAGATTGAAAAGCATGATATAAAGCTGTAAGATAGATTCATGAAGGAGATTGCCACTTCAAAATTTTGTAAAAAAGATTATTTAAGTCAAAAACGGTAATTTTGATGTAAATCGTTATCACTGAAAACATAACCAAAAATTTTACGTTACAGAAATGGAATTTACTCCATGAATAACTTATACTGTACAAAACTGTTTATATGAAAATGTGTTATGTAATCCACTCTTTGTAATGACAATAATTTGCTTCTGTAAATCTATAAAAAGGTAAATAGAGTTCAATTTCGCTTGAAAAATATGATAAGACAAATTTGTGATAAGAAAGTCAAAAGTCCATCTAAATTTTGCCTAAAAAGTGCTCCTGTATTCAAAAGACGTCTGGGAACCACTAAATAAATCAAGTAATCATATTTGGAAACGATCCTGAAAATATCAAAACATTTGGTTAATGTAAAATTTCAAAAAGTATTAAACTTGACCTACTGATAATCAAATTCGACCGATTTTGGAAAACGGCGCAGCCAAATCGAGCAGTCTATTTTTAGCTCTTAAAACTACAAGACGTGTGTACCTACAGGGTGAACAATCCAATCCAAAACACCCAGATGTTCGACCAGTCCAATATTTATCAAAATTAGATAGCAGTTAATCTAAAATGGCTACCTTCAGTTGAATATCACCACGAACAACGTGTTAAAAATTCGACTCACTACAAATATCATGGAAGTAAACAGTAAAACAACTTACCAGCATTCCAATTGATCAACTCAATATGATCAACAATTTAATTTCGTGTATCAACGCCGCATGAATCACAGTACAAGGCAACAACAACAGGAGCAACATCACAATCAACAGTCATCAGCTGATCAGCGTAGTTCTACTAGTGTGTTAGTGAGTTGGTGTTCTGCGCAAGCTTTACATATTGTGGTGTTCCGTTCGTTAAATTCGAAGCCACGACAGATATAAATTTTGAAAGAATTAAAATTTTTAACCTTTATTTTCTCGTCACACTCAAAATTCAGTTTTTTTTTTATCATATGTGATAACTTTTGTTTTGAAATAATTCAATTCTTCAATTTTATTAATTTTTTTGTTTAATAAAATTTTTTTACAATACAAAATATGGGTTAGTAAATAATTATGTTCATACATAAAGAAATTAATTGCGCTTCTATAATAATTGTTCAGTAGATAAAAGAAAGTCATTCAGTTTACAAATACACATGTGATTGAATAATGTTTTGAAGTAATAATTTTCACTGGTTTAATGTTTCAAAAAAAATGCTAAATACCTTGTCTTTGTTTTGAATTTTGTTTATAACACTCGATAAACACACCAACTTCATATGTAGGTTGATTTCCAATTTTCCAAACCAATTTTTCATGAACCAAATCCACAATAGTTGAATTTTGCAAATAATTCGTGATTAATTTTGCAACCATCAAATTTCACCAACATTGACCACTTTTTATTCCTCTTACTAGTAATTTTCTTAACTTTCCACTTCGGAAAACCATTTAAGGGATCCACTTCGTATTCCACTTAGAAAAATCCGCTTTATTAAAAATTAATCTCATCGATTGAAAAATCACCGTTTGATCTCTTTGTTCATTTCAGAACGAATACGTCCATGCCCACTTTGTAGCCGAAATTTCTTTATCACGCGTGTGCAATTTTTGATTCAGGTCCTCTGATTGGTTGATTTGGTTGATTTTGGCTCATAATTTCAAAATGTGTCCGGTAATGGACGAGAACGAAACTTTGCAGATCTTGCGAGTGTCAGTTCGCGCACTTATGTTTTTTAAAACTCACGCATGACTTTAAACACATCATTTTTAATTTAAAATTTTTATAATACAAATAATTTTTTTTTTTATTCATTTTTAAAAAAACAAATCTAGTCCTTTTTTGGAACATACTCCAGACTTTTAAATTTAATAAATTTGAAGAATTATTTTGTTAAATTTTATTGACCATAAAAGATTTTTGGTGCATAACGAAATTATAAATTTGACATGGTAAAATTATATTATTAAATTTTGAATTTATTTTTATTGAAAATTTTTTGTAAATTGTAATTTTGTTGAAGACAGTTCAATATATAAGCCGGATACATAAACAAAATTAAAGGTATTTCAAACATTGTATTAAATTTTATAATTTTATTATTGTAACATTTTCTACGCCTGAAGAAGACATTTGTGGATTTACAACATTTCGATTTATTTAATGTTTATTATTGTACTTAACAGATAAAAATTTAACTGCAACCATTTGTTTATTTACAAAATTTGTAAAATTGCGCAAGCGACTTAATTATTTTGATTAATATAAAACTATTTTTGATTCAAATATAATCTTTTATTCCAACGATTCAATTCAAACACAGCAAGTATTTCAATTTTGAAAGATCATCACAACTACAAAAGTGAATTACTTTATCTCCGAATATCATTTCATCAACAATTTTCAATCTGCAAAAGTATTTACTCCACAACAAGAATCCCTTAATTGAGTTTGACCTGAACCTACCATACCTTGAGTGAATCTCCACGACTGAGCTATACAAAAGGGACAAGGATCGTGAATTTCTGGATAAAATTGCACCCTCGAAAATTTCATTTTTCAATTTATAAATTTGCTTTCATTCAGAAAGCTGGCGCCTAACACAAAACCCGGGGTGAGCAAATTTTGAAAGAAATTACACAGCAATACGTTAATACGTATGGGGAAAGTAATAACAATAATTGATGCAAATAAATTTCGAATACGAGAGAAACCATTTAACTGGCAAATAATACAAATTCAAATATGTCAGGTAAACGATTCCCCCCATATTCAAAACCTTCATATCATAGATTATACAACACCACTTCTGTATTTATAGTTATATACAAATAGCTCAATTCTGCAAAGAATGCAAGGCCACTTAATAAAAATAACAATACTCGATGCAAATAAATTTCGAATACGAGAGAAACCATTTAACTGGCAAATAATTCAAATTAAAATATGTCAGGTAAACCGTTCCCCCCATATTCAAAACCTTCATATCATAGATTATACAACACCACTTCGGTATTTATAGTTATATACAAATAGCTCAATTCTGCAAAGAATGCAAGGCCACTTAATAAAAATAACAATAATCGATGCAAATAAATTTCGAATACGCGAGAAACCGTTTACATGGCAAATAATTCAAATTCAAATATGTCAGGTAAACGATTCCCCCCATATTCAAAATCTTCATATCATAGATTATACAACTCCACTTCTGTATTTATAGTTATATACAAATAGCTCAATTCTGCAAAGAATGCAAGGCCACTTAATAAAAATAACAATAATCGATGCAAATATATTTCGAATACGCGAGAAATCCTTTAACTGGCAAATAATTCAAATTCAAATATGTCAGGTAAACGATTCCCCCCATATTCAAAACCTTCATATCATAGATTATACAACTCCACTTCTGTATTTATAGTTATATACAAATAGCTCAATTCTGCAAAGAATGCAAGCCCACTTAATAAAAATAACAATAATCGATGCAAATATATTTCGATTACGAGAGAAACCCTTTACCTGGCAAATAATTCAAATTCAAATATGTCAGGTAAACGATTCCCCCCATATTCAAAACCTTCATATCATAGATTATACAACACCACTTCTGTATTTATAGTTATATACAAATAGCTCAATTCTGCAAAGAATGCAAGGCCACTTAATAAAAATAACAATAATCGATGCAAATAAATTTCGAATACGAGAGAAACCGTTTATATGGCAAATAATTCAAATTCAAATATGTCAGGTATACGATTCCCCCATATTCAAAACCTTCATATCATAGATTATACAACACCACTTCTGTATTTTTAGTTATATACAAATAGCTCAATTCTGCAAAGAATGCAAGGCCACTTAATAAAATAACAATAATCGATGCAAATAAATTTCGATTAGGAGAGAAACCCTTTCCTGGCAAATAATTCAAATTCAAATATGTCAGGTAAACGATTCCCCCCATATTCAAAACCTTCATATCATAGATTATACAACACCACTTCTGTATTTATAGTTATATACAAATAGCTCAATTCTGCAAAGAATGCAAGGCCACTTAATAAAAATAACAATAATCGATGCAAATAAATTTCGAATACGAGAGAACCCATTTAACTGGCAAATAATTCAAATTCAAATATGTCAGGTAAACGATTCCCCCCATATTCAAAACCTTCATATCATAGATTATACAACACCACTTCTGTATTTATAGTTATATACAAATAGCTCAATTCTGCAAAGAATGCAAGGCCACTTAATAAAAATAACAATAATCGATGCAAATAAATCTCGAATACGAGAGAAACCATTTAACTGGCAAATAATACAAATTCAAATATGTCAGGTAAACGCTTCCCCCCATAATCAAAACCTTCATATCATAGATTATACAACTCCACTTCTGTATTTATAGTTATATACAAATAGCTCAATTCTGCAAAGAATGCAAGGCCACTTAATAAAAATAACAATAATCGATGCAAATAAATTTCGAATAAAAGAGAACCCGTTTACCTGGCAAATAATTCAAATTCAAATATGTCAGCTAAACGATTCCCCCCATATTCAAAACCTTCATATCATAGATTATACAACTCCACTTCTGTATTTATAGTTATATACAAATAGCTCAATTCTGCAATGAATGCAAGGCCACTTAATAAAAATAACAATAATCGATGCAAATATATTTCGAATACGCGAGAAATCCTTTAACTGGCAAATAATTCAAATTCAAATATGTCAGGTAAACGATTCCCCCCATATTCAAAACCTTCATATCATAGATTATACAACTCCACTTCTGTATTTATAGTTATTGTTGTGACCCGTTTTTGAATAAAGAGAGAAATTTAATAAAAGCCCAGTACAAAGGCAACACAATTTGGAGAGGTTCGAATTGTTCCAAATTGTTTAAATTAGTTATTGTTCAAGTTCATTTGGTTATATGTTTAATTTTAAGGCATGTAGGTTAAGACTGTGCAACCGTTTACCGATAAATAAAGACGTAGGCTACACATAAACTGGCAAGAAAAACAAGCATGGAAAAGAAGGATGTCCGAAAAGGAACAAAAACAAAACAAAAAATTGAATTGGTATCCAGGGATAATAAGAAGATGATAGTTAGTTATGATTTAGAGAGCGTCCCGGACGGATGGTTTGACAGTGACAAATGATCAAACATCCAGAGTAGATGTGTCGTGTCGCGCTTTGAATATCGTTGAATATTGATGAAGCTTTGGGAATCGACGTGTCGTGTCGAAAATTATACAAGTGTGACGAGTAATAGTAACGATTAATTGCGGAAATACGGGCCTATATTGGCTATCCAGGATGGAAGGTGAATTGAGCAGGAAAATTAATTAATTCAGAATTAATTTAAGAGATATTACTACATACCATCCAAAGGTATAGTTACGTGTGTGTCTTACGAGGAGACCGCACATATAGAGCAGCATTTGGACTGGAATTGTGATAGGCCAGGAGCTTACCAAGAAAAGGTGATCAAATTGGACCAGGTGATTACCAGTACAGTGTGTTGTGCAACGATAGCCACGTTTTGTCAAGAAAAATATAACAAGGTTAGCATAGTTCGTTCTTTAATTTTAAGTTTGCATTTGATTTGTTTGATGAGTTCTGTTGATTGTTATTTGTTCCATTTTCATTTATGTGTTGTTGTTTAATAAATCTGTTAGCTGAACCAAATTGTGTTTCTTTTGTGCTGATGCTAATTAAGAGTTGCTGACGTGAGATACGTAAGATAATAAAAAACATCCTGAGATTAAGAGCTTTGCTAAGGTAGGTGCACAAAGTTGTTTGTTCTTCGTCACCCAGAGCTATTAGGGGGACAAAGGATACAACATTATATACAAATAGCTCAATTCTGCAAAGAATGCAAGCCCACTTAATAAAAATAACAAAATCGATGCAAATAAATTTCGATTACGAGAGAAACCCTTTACCTGGCAAATAATTCAAATTCAAATATGTCAGGTAAACGATTCCCCCCATATTCAAAACCTTCATATCATAGATTATACAACTCTGTATCTCCACTTCTGTATTTATAGTTATATACAAATAGCTCAATTCTGCAAAGAATGCAAGGCCACTTAATAAAAATAACAATAATCGATGCAAATAAATTTCGAATACGAGAGAAACCGTTTATATGGCAAATAATTCAAATTCAAATATGTCAGGTAAACGATTCCCCCCATATTCAAAACCTTCATATCATAGATTATACAACACCACTTCTGTATTTTTAGTTATATACAAATAGCTCAATTCTGCAAAGAATGCAAGGCCACTTAATAAAATAACAATAATCGATGCAAATAAATTTCGAATACGAGAGAAATCCTTTAACTGGCAAATAATTCAAATTCAAATATGTCAGGTAAACCGTTCCCCCCATATTCAAAACCTTCATATCATAGATTATACAACACCACTTCGGTATTTATAGTTATATACAAATAGCTCAATTCTGCAAAGAATGCAAGGCCACTTAATAAAAATAACAATAATCGATGCAAATAAATTTCGAATACGAGAGAAATCCTTTAACTGGCAAATAATTCAAATTCAAATATGTCAGGTAAACGATTCCCCCCATATTCAAAACCTTCATATCATAGATTATACAACTCCACTTCTGTATTTATAGTTATATACAAATAGCTCAATTCTGCAAAGAATGCAAGGCCACTTAATAAAAATAACAATAATCGATGCAAATATATTTCGAATACGCGAGAAATCCTTTAACTGGCAAATAATTCAAATTCAAATATGTCAGGTAAACGATTCCCCCCATATTCAAAACTTTCATATCATAGATTATACAACTCCACTTCTGTATTTATAGATATACTCAAATAGCTCAATTCTGCAAAAATGCAAGGCCACTTAATAATAATAACAATAATCGACAAAAATAAATTTCCATTATAAGAATAAACCATATGCTTGCGAAATAATTTAAATGCAGACTTCAAAATCAAACGACTTTTCATATTGGAAACCTTCATATAATAGAGTTATACTAAAGGATGTTACTTTGACAATAAAAGGCAGGATTTAATCGACGTAGAGTTTTTACAGAATTGTCAACTTTGGGATATCTGTAAATATAAATGTATTTAATATATAAATGTATGTAAATGTGTGACCTGTTTGTCAAATTATGGACTTACCTATACGAGGGTTTAATTTCTTCTATGTGTTTTAATATGAATTTCCTTTGGCTCTGAACATTACCCATCTACCAATATTTTTAAAAAATTACGTGTCTTTCAACATCATTCATCTTGTTTGTACACTGTAACCTCCATTTTTCATTTATATTTTCAAAAAATATAGTTTTCCGAGATTTGTTACTAGGAAGCTGATTAATTCGTCATAGAAAAAAATTGATTCGGCTAGCTCTTACTTACTTATTGATGAGGCCTCTTAATCACTTCCTTCAAGGGGGTTGGCGAGCTTACTTTTGGTTGGGTGCAGTTTGAATAAAACGCAAAGTACATTGATACATATAATAATCCAATATAAAGAAATTGTCATTACATCACTGACCCTGGAGGTCATGAAATATAATATAAAAACAATTCTTAATATTATCAGATTCATACGCTTTCATACCATTAAAAATTAAAATTATTTGTTGAAATTATTAAATTAAAATACATAATGAAAAATCAAGTTGATCATATTTGAATTGATAGCAAGATAAAATTTAAATACCATTTTTGGTGAGGATGTCCTAACACCTGTCACTCCGAATGAGTTGAAACTTTGCAATCGCAAAGAGGAAGGTTTATATAGGCCCCTCCTGCAAAAAATTCTGAGAATGTATTATCAAAATTTTGAGTAAATCGTTAAATTAGCAAATGAAGTTTGCTAATTTACATGTAAAATTAACGAGATTCCCGCGCATCACTCATTTAAGACAGAGTATTTTTGCCTTCATCCCGGTTTGCTTGATTGGTGGCGCCTTCTCGTATGTTTAGCTCCGCCGCGTAGCGGCTCTGAGCACGAAAAACCGCCCGGAGATGCGGAGCATCGGAGGGTAGGTTTTTTGATGCTCACAGCTCTGGCCAAGCCAAAAATTAGAAGGCAAAAAAAATTTTCCCTACTTTTCAAATCGATTTTTCTCAAAATTTTGACTATACTTTCTCGGGCGAAATTTTTACAGGACACTCTAATAAGGTTCCTTTTGCTAAAAAAAATATTTTGGGGCGATTTCGGGTGACAGGTGATAGGTAATTATCCCCCCATTTTTCATTTCATCATAATTCACAATTAAATGGTACCATAATGGGATGTTTCGTGGGGAACTTAAGCATAACGTAGACTCGGTACGGTCGTGGTTACCATCCAAGAGAATGATGCACCTCGATGATTTTCGCTCGGAGTGTTGTTGCGAGGTAGAAGAAATGCAGCTTCGTTAGCGAAATTATTTTGATGCACGTTAATGTTCGAAGTTACAATTGTTGTGTTAAATTCGGCTTAATAATTGGTTTATTGCAACCCAATGTGTCTTTTATTAAGAATTTATCACTTTTTTATGAGGAACGCACTCGCGATTAAATGTTTATATCCAAATTTTATTGTACTTATTTACGATTTTAAACGAATGTTCTTGAATTCATCCTTAATTTATGTTTTTATAATGTTTACGCATTTCCCGATTCCATAAGGTTTAATCACGAATTGTTTCTTTGTCTTTAAGATTTTAACCGTGCTACACATGTGTTTATTTTATTTCAACTTCGTTTATTTTATTATGTAGTCACTGCTTAATTATTTAACGAGAATTAGTTGATCACTTATTTATATGAAGATAATTATGTGGTTCATAAACAATCATTATATTAACATTTTATTTTAATACTTATAAGAAAAAATGAGTGTGCACGCTTGCTAAGTTGATCGCACACTGCCCGTAACTTCCCTTTTCCACGCAATCGGTTGATGCAAACATGCATTTCCGTTCTAATCATTCGCGGTCTTTTAAATTCATCCAATCAAATAATTGGTTTTGTTTAACTTTTCTACTGTGACTAAGAACAAAAATACAACGAATGAGATGGAACGAGACGCTCTAATTAGCATTATGGGATAATTTCTTCCACGTCTTGCTATGACGTAAGGATGAAATCATGGTTTCGAAATGTGCGTGCTATTCAATTTTCTTTCTTACATATACATTGTATATAAAATAAAAAGGTTTTACTTTTTAACGTTACCAAATATAAAATTTAAATTATTTTATTAAAGGCAAATTCGCAAGCCGTAACAGATGACAATTGTAAACATTTTTCAAAGCAAACAAGTTATTTTATTGTTAAAATGAAAATATAAAATAAGTGCTTGCATACAATAATTTTATCGCACCGATAACATTCAGTTAAAATTTGCAATCGTCAAGTTTGGAATGCGATTGTGTTTTGTTGTTTTGTATTGAATTACAGATTTCAGGTTAGGTCAACCGATAGAGGCAGTCACAGATAAGAAAATGTCAATTTACCAGGTCGATCAAAAATAATATAAAAGTCTCGGTAAAATTTAAATCAAGCGATTGTAGTTTTTGTTTAATTGTTGTTTATCTTGATACTAACTAACTGCACGCTAACTGCATGAAATGCAGCGCTATCTGTAATGTATACTGATAGGTGCGATTCCATCCGATAGCACGCGAAGCCTATCGAACAGTTACATTTCACGTATACACGCATTCACAGCACCATTCAAGTTAGACAGTGAATTTGAGAGCGGACTGGACTTCCAGTACTTATCTGACTGACTGGTAAGGTAAGTGATAATAACCCAAGACAACACAAGAAGCGCTCTTTGAAACCAAAACTGATTAACCTACAATTATTTAAATAATCAAAAATGCGATTAAACTAATAATTAATTATGGTAATTTTTATTCTTATATTTGGTGGTTCTACAGCTTTGCAGTTCTTTTGGTGGAACCGTCGCTGGCGTTCCTGCTTTTCACAAAAGTTCAGGACCATTGATTTAATCGAAGGTTTAGTAATGAAATACAGGCATGGATTTTGGAAAACACCGGTACTAGTACATCCCAATAGATTTGGAGTAAAATTAGAGCTTTTTCATTCATACACCATTGTTGATATTATTGCATGCAAAGGAAAACAAAATTGACTTGACTTACCGAGAATGAAAGTTTCTAAAGATGTCGAATTCAGTTGTTCCCGGACAAACCTCAACCATGATTTATAAAATGTAAAATTTGTGATGCACACTTGAACAAACCCAACAAAAAACTGAAGCCGTAAAGCGACGCCACGAGCGTGGAGTTAATGGCGGCGGGGGGAGTGTCAACTTACGTGGAGGCAGAAAACGGTTAAAAACTTGAAATTCCCTAGTTTTTCATTAAATTTTCTGTAATTCTTAGTGTATTTGAACTTTATAATAGAAGCATAAAATTTGGCACAAGTGTAGATGCGAACCTCCTTTACAAAACAAGATGTGACGCCACGCCAGTCGCTACCTCCTTCCACCCCTAGACGCAAAAATACCCCCCAAATTTTAAATGATCCTATTTATTTCGTAAACGGTTCATCATTGCATAAAAATACATCATACATATCATTTTTTTGACAAGTTACCGTTTCCATAGAATCATCATGTAAATGTAAGGGGCCGTCCATTAATTACGTAAGGATGATTTTTGTAATTTTGGACCCCCTCCCTCCGCCTCGTAAGGGTACGTAAGATTATGGCAACCCCCCCCCCACATCTTACGTAAGGATTACTTAAAGAAAATTAATTTTGACCCCCCTCTCCACCCTTATATTTATAAAATATGAATAATAATATTATACTATATAGATAATAATAAATACAAAAATTTAAATTAAATTTTTATTTACATAGATGAAAAACCGTTCGTAAAGATCGCCAAAGTTTGATGCCATTTTCTAAAATTCACACTATTATGCCACTAAGTTTAATGATTTTTAAGTACTATATATTTCAATATATGGTATTTCCATTATACCTGGATATACTTAATTACCAACATAAAAAGAAAAAATTAGATTTGATTTTTAAATTTAATTTAAAAAAATATTTTAAGAAACTTATGTAAGGAATACGTCGGACCCCCCCTACGTAAGGGTCCGTAAGATATCCAATACCCCCCCCCCCCCAAAACCCTTACGTAATTAATGGATGACCCCTAAGTGAATATGGCGTGCACTGCAGATCTCGCGGATTTTCCCCAATTACCTCATGTTCCGGCGCTCTAAGATAAAAAATTACTGAAATAGAAAATAAGTACGGACAATTATCTATCTGTAGCGTTAATTGCTTGTTCGTCAAAATGTACGTTTTATAAGTTTTTAAGCAATAAGTACTGTATTTGAATAAATCGTTACCTAATTTTCGTCAGTAAATTGTTGATATGATTGCCGATTATAAGTATTTTGTTAAAGTTACACTATGGGGGGATGGTTTTCATCCTTTATCTTATACTTAAAACACAAATATTTAGTGTTTAGTATTCGTAGATTCAGGTCATCAAGTAGATTATTATATCAAAAAATGTAGGAGGGAATCTCGGCAACTGTGCCGTCTTGGAAATTTTTACTGACGTCTCGAGGTAAGGGTGGGTTTTTGACAGTCTTAGCCCCATAAGAGGAGTATGAAATTTGGAACGTAGATTCAGGTGATCAAGTAGATTATTATATCAAAAAATTAGGAGGGGATCTCGTCAACTTCTTAGATGTAAGAATTGGTTTTTGACACCCTTAGGCCCACAAGAGGATTATGAAATTTGGAACAAGAGGTCACAAAAGCAGTGACACCAGTAGGCGAGGGAATGAAGAGCCGGGCCACCTCGCGGTGGCTTGCCAGAGAGCAAAGCCATACTGCGAGAAATGCAAATGCGAGGGGTACCATGAAACAAGATGCCCCGGAAGCAGAGTAACCCCAGCTACCTCGATCCCAAGGTTTGCCAGGATTGGACCGGCAGCTAGTACCTCCACTTCCCTCTCCACACCATCCCCTGGAGGGAGAAGACGAGAGCAAGGTTTCTTCATACTTACTTTTTACTTTACCACTCAACTCATCCACGGATCGTTGATGTTCATAGGAGGGCCGTGTTCAGAAATTTCGTGAAGTCCGCAATTCAAACCCATAAGTTCCGTACAGTAACTTGATACAAAATCTCTCCTTACTGCTCTAATGAGAAGTCAGCTCGGAAAAGATTAAGTCCACGCAGAAGGATAAAACCATCTACTTTAATTTTGCGTGGGGCCCTGGTGTTAGGTTTTAAACTAGCTCATTTATTGCGGAAGCGAGAGTCGTGGATCGTGTGAAAGAAACACCCCGGAGAGATCAAGGAAACAGCTTTGCTAACACAACACAATTAAAATGGACAATTGGATGTTAATTGTCAGAAGGCAAAGATATAAGCGATGTCGGATGTAGAAGGTGTTAGCCGACCAAAACAGGCACAGTGGCAACGACATTGCCACCGAAAATCACTCCCAAACATAAACCAAGGGCACATTCGAATGGTTACATAAAAATCCCACGATAAAGTGGAACCATATCGAATCCCCAATGATAAAACAAAAGACAGCAATCTCGGTGAAATGCCGCACCCTGTATATGGGTCGAACATCGCAGCCTTTCATAAAAAAGAACATAAAAACAAAAATAAACACACAAAAAAATGTTCAACATAGAATTTCAAATATGAAATTCGAACCCATGTCAAACGCTTAGGAATTTCAAAGTCTTTGCATTTGACCAACGCCGGTTGATATTTCCTAGTGAAATTTAAATGCACAAATAAAACTCAATTAACAATACATAATTAAATATTATTATTAATTAAAATAATTATCAAAAAGTAAAGTTTAGCATTGGCATTAAAATTCACGTCTTCGAACGTGTGAGATTAGATAGAATATCTCATCGTGCATACAACGAAAAATACGGCGTATCAACTATCTCGGCCAACATTCGTACAAAAAAATATGCAAGACAATGAAACCCTTTGTAATAAACATATCACATAAAAAAATAAGACAGTCAAGGGTTAGTTAAAACGTAATCGAACACCAGATGTACGGCGGAAAATTTGGCCAAGTCGAGTAATGCATTTCCCTGTGAAGCAATCAGTTCAAATTATAAAAACTTACCGAACTGAGTAAAAAAATATCCTTCCAGAAAATATGGACAAGGTGGTCCGACAAAAAGATAACGACCTGGAATATATCCACAATTCCGCAAACATCAATGTGAAAAATCCCCATAGTACTGGGTTGGAGCGCAAACCATCCAAAACAATTCATGATGCGGAAAGGGACCCCCCACAAAATCGCTACCAATATTTTATCAAAATTGGAACCAAAATTGTTATCACTTCACATTGAAAACACTAAACGTCGACCGCTCCGTACGAGCGCTAACCCAAGAAGTCCTTATCGTTGCATGCGCGAGTTTTAATCTCTGTCAAATACGTTCGCTATACAGAGTGCTACGAAATATGTCGCTAGATGTAAAAGTTGAATTTAATAAATTCAACGTTGTTGCGAAAAAGAGAAAATTTTTCGTAACAAACTCAACCAACAATCACGCTAAGCCACTCTGGTGATAATAAATTTATATGAAATTTATCTCAATTTGATTGAGATAGAATGACGTAGGCCAGTGGTGGTGAATCTATGACCCGTAAGACTTTTTAAAATATTATTATAATTCATCTTTGTCGAGTTGGATTGTTATTATGTGTGTGTCTTTGCACTTACTCGAAGAAATAAAAATACTTAAAAGCGACGCGTTTCGATTTATTTAGATCGTCTTCGGGCTTTCCTACAAGAGTATAAGTTTACATAATATGTTTTATCATTGAACAAAATACATACGTGTCAAGTATACATTGGATCATATATTTTCATAGAGAATCACCATTAAGATCATTTACACTCAGAATGAAACAAAATAAATCAATCACAGCGCAAAATATCGAATAAAATTAAAAATCTTTACAACATTTACAATTTACGAATTAAAACACATTAAAATATTTAGTTTATAGCGAGGTTAAAAGATATGCCGCTCTAATCTAATCTTGTTCTTTCCACGAGCAAATCAATAAGTGGCATTGTACGCAATTCTGACTGTTAATTCAGTAGCCTCTTCGGCATTTGTTCCAACCTATATGATATCTTTTTGTTGTTAATCTCTAGGTGTTCCAGCAGTTTGCGTCTCTTCATCTTATCTTCCCGATGTAGCATCTTGGTTTTGGCAACGTTCAGATTATGGTTATTGTATTTTAGATGATGGTACATTTTAGACTTTTTATCGGTTTCAATATGTTCTCCGATTCTCTGTTCTAATCTTCGTCCCGTTTCTCCTATGTATGTGGCCTCACAGTCTTCACAGAATATCTGATATACTCCACTTGAGTCTGAATCCTGTCTTTTGATACCTGTGTTGTTCAGTATATCTATTATTCTGTTTCTTGTTATTGGTGTGATACGATCTAAATAAAAAGGATACGAAGACGATCTAAATAAATCGAAACGCGTCGCTTTTAAGTATTTTTATTTCTTAGAGTAAGTGCAAAGACACACATAATAATAACTTTTTAAAATAGGTACCTACGTTGATTTTTGGTGGAAACTAGGCATGGTCTCACCTGGTGCGGTAATTCTTGACTTTGACCTTTAATTTTTGATCTTCACTTGCAAAAGTAATAGTGAAACAAAATGGAAACATAAACCTTTTTAGAGGATTTTAGAAGTGAGAACCAAAAAAGAAGTTAACTGTCAAGTTTTTCTGTTAACAAATTTTCGGTGTTTCCAAATTGGTGGTACCCATTTTACATCACCCTCCCCCCTCTCGAAGTGACGCCACTGACTCAGTGACCCACGGGCCAGTATTAAAAAAATTTGACCCACTTCTCAAAAAAGTTCGCTTTTTTCCAGTGCAGGGTAGGGGGAATCCTCATTGGCACCACGCCAAGTTGGGATGGTTCGGCTGAAATGGGAAAACCACTCCAGCCTACTATCAATATTCTTCTGGCCTTTCGGTACTTTTTGCTTTTTGCATTGGGGTATTCCCAATGAGTGGGAATACCGCTTCAGCGTTGTCGTTGGTAAGTGTATTTCTTAGTCTTCATGACTTCATGACTTGAACCCAGAGCTGCTTCGATGACCTTCTCGTCGTCCAGCTTAGTAAGGATGATCTCAGTTAAGGCATCGCAACTCTGTCCCAATCATCCTTTGACGATATCATTTATGTTACTAGGGTGTCGGGGCTCAGGTCTTCGATGCTGTAATATTTGTTTCTTATTTTAGACCAGTCGAAGATGGTGTGGTACGCGTCGTCTTCTTCCTCCTCATCGCAGTGGAAGCACTCCGGCGATTCTCGTCGTTTGAAGGAGTTCAAACACCCGTGTCCCGTCAGGACTTAGGTGACTTGGTAGCTCACTTCACCGAGGCTTCTCTGGACCCATGATTTGACGTCTGGAATAAGAAGACTCGTGTAAGCTCCTTTCTCCCCAGTTGCAGCGATTTCGCACTCTTTCGGCGGATAACTCTCAATAGCCGATATTTTGTATTTTCTATAGTAAACTGGATTAATTGTATTTAAAATTGAATAAAACTTCAATGGTAGTTGCGAAGTAAAAAGTGATTTGATTAAAAAGTTTATAGTGTTGGTTGTCACTTTTGAAAGGTCTTAAAATTGACAGCATATTTTTTAATAATTAAATAATGTTGCTGATTGCATTAAAGGGGTAAAAATTGTTCCAAGTGTCAATCAATGGATTCGCCGTTATTATTTCTAGTAAAATTGGCATGGGCGAGCAGATTCCGTTTACCAATTTTTAATAACGGTTGCGTTTATGGCTTTAGATATACGAATGCAGTTGGAAATTCACGTACAAACGAGAAGAATTATGAGGAATCCACATCAAGATAATTTTAGGCCACAACCATGGCCACAAACCAACTTAAACGGGCGAAACTGTGTCCGATGGTAAATGCTCAATTTTCGTAACCGTTAAAAATGACCTGTATTCTTAAGTTTAATTTTAGCTTTAAGCAATTCGTGGTCAACTATGGATGACGATGAGGAAGAAGTAGAAGTGGTAATAGAAAAAGGTATTCTGTTTGCAAATGCAGGGGAAGATGCATTATCGCTAAGTCCGAGTTCTCAAAGTGTCGATATATAGATATTATAGAAAATTTTGGGTTTTCCGCCCTCAAGATGAAACTTTTAAAAATTTTTGGCTTCTAGAACAAAATATTATGTGTAGGTGAAAAAGTTTATGTTGGGTTGACAATTTTCAAACTAATAAAAGTTTTAATTTAGTTTATTTTGCCCCATTTGGGATTTCAAAAGGTAGTTTGTTTAGTACCCATTTTTAGTACGTGTAAATAGAATATTTTCAAAAAAGACTAAAATAAATTAATTAAATTTTAAATGTCAGTACAAATTTATCCATTCTTTAGCAAAAACAAAAAATTTTAATAAAATCCAGACTGACTGGAGTATTTACAGGAAGGGGGAGGGGTAAAAAATTAAATTGAAAATTTATTTAAAAAAAGCGATACCTATCAAAAATTTATTGAACATAAACACAATCTTAATTTTAAAAGTCAATTACAGAGAACCTAAAAGAAATAAAGGTCACAGAAACACTTAAAAAAGTAATTGTAATTCTAACAAAAACAAACTTTTCTTAAGACTAAAAAAGAAAATACGAAAAAAATAGTTAAAATAATAAACAGGTAATTAATTACGCCCTAAAGTAGCAGAGATAATCAATTTTGAATTGCAATAAGTAAACATTTGCAGAGGAATAAACATGCAATAGAAACCATTTCCTCCATTTCTTTCATGACTTCACTGAGGTAGGTGATAATTTCCCTAATAAAAAATAAAAACAGACCTTAGAAAAAAATTTGGAAATATAAAATTACTTACTCTGCATCTTGTTTTTGAAGTTTTCCTTTATTATTAGAGAGGAATCTTAAACTGTTATCACAAATTTCGCCAAGAGTACAGATATATCTGAAAGGTTCAACGCTGTCTCTCTTTTCAGAACAGCTTTTGAAATTTTTGGAAGCCTCAAGAAACTTTTTAATATCGCCTGAAATATACTTAAAATTTTTAAATATTTTTTAAGTTTATTTTTAGACGAAGGTCCATGGCCTGAATGTTAGCGAGATCAACTGCTAATGCAAGGCTCCCCGGTTCGACTCCGGGCACAGTCTAAAAATTTCCTGACCGACTTCCATGCTACCGGAGGGCACGTAAATCCGTCAGTCCCCCTGTGTTAATGATTTACTATCATAACAATAAAAAATAGTGTGCAAACACATCGAAAGGCAAGTTTAGCAAGCTACCCGAGATGTAAAAACAAACAATGCTCATGGACCTATATTAAGAGGGAGACTTCTTAATAAAAGTAGAACAAGAAATATTTTTTGTTTGCCTATGTGCCAGATTTTTAAATAACATTGATGTTCTTCGCTTATGTTTATAATGTTGGCTTTATTGCTACCACGGTTGCGAAAACGGTGGATATGGACGCAGAGACATCAATTTCTATTTTTACTGTACTTATTGAGAAAGTATAAAGTCAAAATTTAATCAAATTTTCCAGAACCGCTGTAGAGGGGCTGTCCATTAATGATGTCACACAATTTAGGACCAAACTAACCCCCCCCCTTGTCATACTGGGTCACAAAATGTGAGACCCAAGAAATGGGGTCACAAATTATGTGGTCAAAAGGTCACAGTTTGTGTGCAAGACTCGGAATTTCAATGTTTTTAAAGGATTTTCATGGATGATATCCAAGGACTTCTCGAAGGTTTCAATGGAATTAAAAATAAATACACAGAACTTGAAATTACAAAGATTTCCAAGAAAACTAATTAAAAAATCTTTCACAACTTTTAAAAAATAAATAAAATAAATAGAAATTGTAAGATTTTTTAATTTGTTTGTTTAAAATCGATTAACTACTTAAGAAATTTCGTTTCTTCAAAATTTCAAAATTAAAACTATCTAATTTTTAAGGAATTCTTAAAATTTTTGAATTCCACTAATTTGCGAGGAATTGTAACGGTATCTAAGGAATTTTGCAGAAAGGTGAAGCTTTTCTTTGAATATTATCAAATCCCAATAAGTTTAATACTGCCATGTCGGTTATAATAAGGTACATTTTGCCCCCCCCCCGATCGCGAATTTTTGAATGAAATTATTGTCAAATGTTTGAGCTTCGTTCGAGCTCCAACAAGCTTCCATAAAAATCGTTTGTATTACACCCGTCACGAAGTTTTCGCGAAAACTTTTTAGGGAGGGCTGTAGAATCGGCAGCGCTCCCGTCTCGCATTTTTGTACAAAATTGGAACTCGAATGAACTTCCATAAAAAGTTTGTACCCTAAAGGTTTTTAATAAAAATTCAATTCTTTAGAACAATTTTGCTCCCTTTTAAATAAAATAAAAACCAATCGATCGAGAATCGTTTGAGCTCCAATCAGCTTCAATTGCCATCTTTTGAACCCCAAAGGTAAAAAAGTTAGAGCATTTCAAAGATTGCGAAATTATAAATTAGACAAATTAATATTATCAAAGCTAATATCAATCCAAGTAAGGAGCGCTCAAAATTTGAATATTATTTCCAGAGTCCGTTGCAACTTATGTCTAAACCTTTGTTTCGATTGCGGGAAGTAAATTTCTCTAATAGAAAAAGAAATAAAAATGTATCTCGAAACACCCACAAACTGATGGGGTTCCATGCCGTTCTAAATGAAGTGCCAAAATTGTTCTAAATAATAGAATTTTTATTAAAAACAAATTTCGTTAACAAATTCGAGTTGGGGGGGGGGGTTAGATGCCACTTAATTTCACACTCTTTCAAGAGCTCTAACTTTTCTCAAATGATTGGTGTTTATTTTATTAAAGAAAAAAAAGTGATTGCATCGTGTTTTTGGCGACTTTAGGGGTAGATCGTTGGGCCGGGTTCTATCAGTCAGAGGGCAGACCGTCCGTTTTATGATCGCCACTTATATTATAACGTAATAAATTATGAAATTTTCTTGGTGAAATGACGTGACCAAAATGTTCACTGGCTCTTGGACTGTACATTGACAATAATATAATGTGCGATTGCAACCGTGCATGGCATGAATAAGTTAATAATTTTTTTCGAAAAAAATGACTCACCGCGGTCCAACTCGCCGCGAGGCCATCTCGCCGCGGCCACCTCGCCGCCAATCCCCATTTGATACATCTTGTCGCGGTCGCAGCAAATTATTACAGTGTGTATAATAATTTATTGTAAAAGTTATTGTTGTGAAATCGGTCTGTTTAATCTCCAAGTAAATATAATTTCTACATGAAGAAGAAAACGACAAGGGTTGTCTTCAATAAAAATCTGGCAAGAAAAATCATAAGCAGGTCGGGCTTGTCTAAAATGAAATAAAAGTACAGGGTAGTAAATTCGGGAAGATTTATATCTTTTTTATACCGGTCGTTCTCTGCTCTCCGTCGCGCCGCTTTGGCTGGTCGTCTTGTATCGTCATTATTTGTTGTTCTCGACTTTTCTTTGCTATTATTACTTACTGCAATTGGCGCCAAAGCAATAATTTTTTCCAATTTAGTAACGCCATTTGTTGAAAATTTTTTGTATTGTACCAGGTGTTTCCTATATTATAATATTATCAAATATTACCAACTTAAAAATTATATAAATATAAATATAGAGAAGCGGACCTAAGAATATTAGCGATAGTTATGGATTACAGCAACAGTGATATTATTGAATATTTAAGAAGAATCGCACACAACTATACATAATATGATGCAATATGTTCAGACACTAATTTGTTGCTTATTTTTATTAATTTTTTATTTAGGACTTATGGCAAGATATAAATCAGATTCAGATTTCTCTCTTCAGGCAAAAATGATTTCTTCATTGGCTTTTGTACCACTGGAAGATATAGAAGAAGCAATAGATGCACTGGCTGCAGCAAAATACCTTTCTAATTTTACGATATCACTATTATCAGTATTTTTATACGCAATCACGTTATTTAAAATGTATATTTTTATTGCAGGGAGGGATATTGCTTACGAAGAGTTAGTTGCGGGACACGCGCCACCCCAAAAATTTAAAAAATATAGAGAAGCGGACGCAAGTTAATTAGCGATAGTTGTGGATTACAACAACAGAGATATTATTGAATATTTAAGAGGAATCGCACACAACTATACATAATAATATGATGCAATATCTACTGCAAGACACTAATTTGTTGCTTATTTTTATTAATTTTTTATTTAAATAAATAAGGTGAGTGAGGGTAATTACGCTAGTGCAGCTAATTACGCCACCTTCAAATGTCTCCTGTAATAAATGAAATTTTCGTAATATACCGCACACTGTACCTTTAGGCACAACATTCTTAATCAATAAAACAGAAATTATCCGATTTTGATGGCTAACTTGAGATTGTCAACCGTTTTTGTTGTTAATGGCGGTGTACGATTTTGTTGATGTAGTAAGACAAGCATTTACTTTTGTGTGTATGCATTATTTTTTACGTGGTAAAAATTTTGCATATACTTGTTTTGTTGTAAATTTAATTCTCTTCAAGAATATGTATCACTTTCTGGTGATAAATAATTTCAACGCACAGAAAAATTAGTTTATTCATGAAGTAGTAATTGCTGGCAATTACGCCATGCATTATTATTATTATTAAGTTCTTACGTATTTTGTGATTTATTTTTGTGTTTACTAGGATTATTATTATTATTACACGCAATAAATGGGTTGAGGATGATCTTAAAAAAGCATTAGCCGATGTGAAATCAAATACCATGTCGGTGAAAAAAGCATCGGAAACTTATGGCATTTCAAGAAGGACTTTGCGTCAATACATTAAAAAAATAAAGGTTTTTTTTTCATAAATGAGCCTATATATTACAAAAAAAACTCGTAACAATTTTATTTAAGCATTTATTATAGTAAACTTGCTGTAAAATTAGTTTATTTAAATAATTTATTTAGGTGGCGTAATTGCCTGCATAGGTTGGTAAATAGGCCAGTTTCCCAACTTTTTGAAAAACACATTTTGTGGAATTGAAAAGACAGCTAAAGCTCTCAAATATTTTTTTTCTTGTACCCAAAAGGTTCCCCTTGGTGGTACCTATTTTTATTTCTTCTCTCTATCCTCAGGAAAATTTTAAAAAATTGACAAAGCTTAAGGTGGCGTAATTACCTTCACTTACCTTATAATAACATATTTCTAGTAAAATCCCAATTTTTAAAATTTGCGGTGAGTACCCTGTACTTCTCCCCTGTACTCTTCATTTGACGATACTCAAATGCTGTATTTTCATGTTTCGCTAATAAATCAGTCACAAATCCTAAACAATTCGTGGTAAATATGTACAATAAAACAAATAAACTCCAAGTTAGTTGTTCCTAATGTTTTTTAGCTTTATTTTTGGTCATTTATTATAACAATAAAATTTTTGAAACATGATTATTTCGAAAAAGTTAAAAATGAAGAATATTAAAAAATTCTTTTTTTTTAAATTGGTTGTTTACTTATCATAAAAAGAATGGTGGGGTCTCTAAAACCCCAGTGTGCAGGACAGGTTACAAAAATTAAGTGTACTGTTTCAGGGTTATATAGGCACGTAGATACCAAAGTTTTGTTTATAAATCCATTACTACAGAAATTTTTGAAAACTGACTCGGGCTCAATTTTTCACAAAAACAGTCGACCTCGAAATAATAATAAACGACATAAAATTAAAAGCACTCTATTAAATCAAAATAGCAAAATACAAAACAAAGTAATATTTAAAGTATTATTAAAACTGAACAATCAAACAAAGCTAACACTACAAAAACAAAAAATATTAAAAAAATTATAGGCCTTGAAGAGGTAGATAACCAACACGCAATCTTAATAAAATTATGTACAGCTCGATCGGAGCTAATAAACGCATTAATGGCGGAAAAGTGTATTCCGCAATTTTTTTAGTTTCTTTTATCACTTCAGAGAAGAAATGTATCATCTCCCTAAAGAAAATATTGGAATTTTAAAGAAGTTTTCAGCCAATAAAATTGGCGAAGAAAATGATACAGAAACTTACGTGATTTCCTGCTTCTGCAATTTCGATTTATTGCGTTGCAAGAAGGCGAAACATGCGTTACAAATAGTAGTAAGATCAATCATATATTCGAAAGCTTCAAACCTGCCATTTCTGTTTTTG
This sequence comes from Podabrus alpinus, assembly GCA_932274525.1. Classification (NCBI taxonomy): domain Eukaryota; kingdom Metazoa; phylum Arthropoda; class Insecta; order Coleoptera; family Cantharidae; genus Podabrus; species Podabrus alpinus. Next base: position 70,275,927 of record OW026454.1, read on the forward strand.
GCGCAAGTTTTAAAATCTTTTAAGGCTTTGTTAAATTTTTTTATATTCCCTGAAACAAAAAATTTAGAATTTGTAAAAATTGTTAAATTCGAAAAGTTACAAACCTCTTTTTGAATACATCAACAAAAGGTCTTTGTAAATTATAAACAGTACTCTGTGATGAGGATGTAAAACTTTTTTCGTGGCAACCTTCAAAATATTCAGTCGATCTTCAGAATCTGAAATAAATTAAATTTAAAAAGATCCAATTCTACAATGTAGGGTTCGAAGACGCTTACAGTTTTCTTGTACAAACATATGTGACAAAAAATTAGGGAAGGTTACAGAATCAACCATGAATTCAATAGCTATTCTAGGTGTAACGCATTTACAATTATTGCAGATCATAATATCGAAAGACGGGTCGGGATCTAAAACTGCAAATCTACCACATTTAATACACAGGCAAGTGTTGACAATATCCTGAAAATGAGGTGATATATTTTTTTAATTTTGTACAATTTATTACACTTACGATGTTGTTTATACTGTCCTGACAGGCTGTACAGTCGCAATGTATATCAAGTAAAGCAAGTTTGGTTTTGCGTAGAAAAAATGGTTTATTAGGTGTGTAATCGAAACCGGACCGAAAAATCTCGTTACCAGCTTTTATATCTTTCGACGCTTTAACAATGCAGGTACTTTCATTAAAACTGAAAAATAAGACACAACAATGTTACCCCGACGTGATCATTACCTTGAAGTACTCACTACATGCTGGTGTTGGATTCGCACGAAAATTTTATTCCCGATACTACAGGACAAAACGCGAAAAAATGCATGTTTCTCGAGAGTAATAATTCTAATTCCATTTGGTCGTTGTTTATTGATACAGGTGACGATGCACAATTTGTGGTTAAAGATCTTTGCAAGAATTGAATGCTATGCCTAATGAATAATCCACCAACGAAATTTACTAATGTTGGATAGTGCTTCAGGCAAGACGAAGTCGCCATTAAGTGAGTGAAAAAATTAGATCTTTTGAGGAATTCCACCACAAACACGGCTAGCTAAAAATAGTTTCATATGTTAATAACAAAATTAGAGGAACCAAAATAATGTTTTTACGTTCTTACCTCACAGCTTTTATTAAAATTCTTTGTGGATTTTGAACGAAAACTAGCAAAATCCACATGCAAACCGTAAATAGACAAATATGGATCAATATTGTTGGAAGATTTGCAAGGTTTCTTATTGCTTGTAATTTTGAAAATAACGCCACTGACAGCTGCTTTGATCAAAGTGCGTAAAGGTAAACACATTTCTCCTCCTAATCGACCTGACCGAAAAATATCGCATTCCCATTGATGATATTCGGTCCAGGAATTATTGCGACAGTCTTCAGAACAATACATAAAGCTGATACAGATTTTACAACTAAAATTCGTTAAAATGAAACAGTAATGTTTTGAAAAAAGAATAATAAAGTATTCCTCTGCACTCACGGAATACGATTTTTGGCTTCCTTCCAACAATAATCGCAAACTAAAAATGTTTTATTACAAACTTCTTCTTCTTCTTCATAATTCATCATAAAACCTATTGAGTATGCAGGATCGACAAATAAGACCTCTCCGCATGTAATATCACGCGCAGCAATATATTGTGTTTCTGTATTTTTGTAAAATCTTAAATGAAAAGAGTTATTAATGACCAAAAATGAAATCTTTAATTTAGAACAATTGTTATACTTCATTTTGATTGACGCTGATACATTTGGATTTAGTTTATTTTCCTCTGGTATAACTTCAGGCGCCCAAGAAGTCTCTTCCAACGGAAGTTCTTTGCTTGCAATTTGATCAATATCCAGCAAGGATATAATTTCTTCAATGTATTTGTTGTATTTGTCTAAAATGAACAAAAATTTACCAGAATGCTTAACCCGAGAACGCTCGCACTATGGTCATTTTGCCGCCAAGCTCGGTTTTTCCCCTTTCTATCCTTCTACAAAGCGGTAACGCCCGAAACGTTTGAGAGTGTTCAAGTGCGAGTATTATAAGGTAAGTACGTGACTTAATATACAATTACTCGTTGTAGTCGGATTTATTTGGTAGGTTTATTAGCACAACAGGTTTAAATATTTTAAATATCAATTTTTGTAACTTGTGAAATATAATGTAACGTAATAAAATTGAACAAGTTAATTATAATAACAATAGTAAAAACCAATTCAGTTTTTAAGCTGAAAGCTAAAATATTAAATATATTTTAGCATGGATGATTATGAAAATAAAGTTTTACGGTTACAAAGACTGTACGAAGAAATATCAGATGAAGACGTAGTTGGGGGAGAGTCAGATCTTGAAGAAGATGAATCTTACGAAGAAAGTGACCACAACACAAATTCAGAGCAGTCAGACTATAATCCAGATGACAATTATAGTGATTTCTCATTCGATTACGTTCGTTTGGTTCAGCGTCTTGATAATTACATTGGTAAAACAGGGATGTTGTGGTACAAAAACCCTCCAATACGTCGTCCAATACTGATATCGACAATGCACCACCAAGGAGAAATTGATGATGGGGTAAAAAAACAAAAATCATACTCTATTACAACAAAACCAAGGGTGGTGTGGACAAAGTTGATGAAATGAAAGGTATAGTTATTCCGTGTCGCGTAAGAGTGCAACATGGCCCCTAACAATTTTCATTTCACTAATGAATATCGCCGGGATCAATAGCCAGATCATTTTTGAGTTCAACACCAATGCAGACCTAAAAAGGCGTGAATTTTTAAAATATCTTGCTAAAAAACTTTGTCTGGAACATACTCATAGACGGTTAGCAACCGATTTACCTTTCAATATTCGCACCAACATCCATATTGTGTTTAAATTCCTATGCCATCAACTTCAAGGGTCCCTAGTGTTCTTGGAAGATGCGAATATTGTACCGCAAAGAAAAACAGGAAAACCACCACCACTTGTAAGACTTGTTCGAGATACATTTGCAAAGAACACAGAGTTGACAATCATATGATGTGTTCGGTGCGTGGGAAATGAAGAAAACTAAAACTTTTTTGTTTATAATTTAGTTTTTATAGGTTAACAAGTATGTTATTTTTTTTGAACTTTTTTTTTTTGGTTTGTAAAGGTAAATAAAAACCTACATTAATATGTTTTGTTAATTTGCAGTTTTTGTATTAGTTCAAGGTGGTTTACCAATTTCATTATCGAGGTTAATTTTGTTTTGGCCTAAGTATTACAATTTTGAAATATAAAAAATGTTATTTATTCAATAATTTTACAATAATAAACGGGTTAAAGAACAAATAAATGTCATTGAAAATGGTCGGTCAAAAAGACCGACTGCGAGAATTAACGACATTTTCTAGACGCGAGTGTTCTCGGGTTAAAATTGCAAACGAGGCAAAAGTTCCAACCAGAAATTGATTGATTACGCACCTTTATCAATTTTTGAAAGGTTTTGTATTTCATTACAACAATCGCCAAGCGTTTCAAACATTTCTTTCAAATTGCCCATTTTCAGGAAACACTTTGCCTTTCTGATGAGCAATTTAGGTTTCAATATGTTGGGATAATCGGCTTCAAGACTTAAACTGATGTCAATTAAGCAATTCTGAAACATTAAATGATATCTATTACACAAATTATACAATATCAGTAATACCCCGTTTAACGCGGGGGATACGTTCAGGCAAAGTACACCGAGAGAAAAAAGTTGGTAAATTGAACGAAACTTAAATGTTGAATATTTTCTTGTTGAATTAATCAAAATTTCGTTGAATGAAACCATTTTTAGTTATTACAAGAAATTCAAAAATGTTATTTCAATACATTATTTTTGTTAATTACGCATTTCGGGGGATTACTGTAAATCATTTGGTTAAAACCGATTTCAAAGACCTACCCACCCACAAATCAGCAACTTCATTCATTTTTCATCATTTTTATCACGTACCGTTATAAAATCAAATTAATTTTTTGCAGATAGTACTGAATATAAGTAAAATATCACAAAACATGACTAAACAATTTCTAGCTACTAAATATTATCCATTTACCGTAAAAAATTATACCTACCTAAAATGAAGTTTTTCATATAAAATATATGAAGGTACAATTCGCTACCATAATGGCAGAATGTCGTATGTGAAGTTTGCATTATTTTGAGATAATGAGAGTAGAATAAACACCACAATTTGTGAATTCAATAGTATACTTCAAGTGTAAGGTAGGTTGCCCGATTAACGCCAGGGTCCTAATAACGCCCAACCAACAATATTCAGAGACACAGAAAAGATAAAAACCCATAAGTGTGGGGATTTAAAGGGGGTGGTATGTGTATTCAGTTGCCACGTTGGCATTCCTCTGCATGGTGCTGTTCGTTAGTAAAGAGAAAAACATTTAAAAAAAGTTGCTGCACGTCGTCATTTTATTGTTTCGCGATGAATCGAAAGGTAAGTTTTTTTACATAATTATGCTTATATTCCTTACCATTTTCAATTAAAATCTTTAATATGTACATAAATATGTATTTTTATAAATTCATTAAAAATTACATTATTTTTAAAGGATTTTACTAGTGCATGATTGTTGTAGTGATTAGTATAGCTGTGCCTAATAACGCCCGCTTAGGGTTGTTATATCCAAATGTGTATTTAATATTTTTAGGTACTAACGAAAATTGAACAAATCCAGCTTTAATATAATTTTGACCACGGTTTGGCCAAAATGCATGGAAGGAAAAAGTATTTCGAACGAAGATTGGTATTGTCCAGCATCACGATTAGTATCACGAATTGTGTGTTGGTATGGATAAGGAAGTCATCCATTTTGATTGTCCTGGAGTGGACAATATGTGCTTATACGTAATTGATGCCAAATAGTATTATTTCAAGTCATATTTTTAATTATTTTAGTATGGGCGTTAATAGGTTCAACTGTTCCTAATAACGCCCATGAATAGTGTTTTTGTTTTTTTAGCCTAAAGTAAGAATTTTTGTATTTTTGTTGAACCAAACTTCATTTTTTATAAGAAAATAAAATATTTTATTGAAAATAAAAGTAGTTTATATTTCAACAGTTAGGGTTTTTGAGATATCTGATAGAAAACCCTTAGGTGGGCGTTAATCGGGCAACCTACCTTACGTTCAAACTCAATAACGTTGCAAGTTACACCTACGACGTTCTGTCAGATCATAGAGCTGAAGTTTACGAATATTTCTATGTACATACGAGGGGTCGTTTTTATATTCCCGGACTAGGCATGAAAACAAAAGACTAGAGCAACAACAAAATTTTATTTTTCAATATAGTTCCCCTGCTTTTGAATACAGGTATAACACCTTTCAATAACATCTTTAATCCAGTATAAAAATATTCATTTGGTTTTTCCGCAAAATGGCCCTCAACAGCTGCTATAAGTTCGTATTGTCCCTAAATTTGGTCCCCCTTAAGTGTTTTTTTGAGATTCGGGAACAAAATATAGTCACTGGGTGCTAGATCTGGACTATAAGGCGCATGTTCAATTTCTTCGAAGCCACAATCAGCTACAGGAGCTTTTGAAAGTCTGGACTTGTGCATTATCGTGGAGCAACAAGACACCTTGCGTCAGTTTTCCGCGTCTCTTCACATTAATAGCATTTCTAAGGCGATGCATCAGGTTTGCATAATACTCTCCCGTTACCGTACTACCCTTATTCATATAATCAATCAGCAAAATTCCCTGAGAGTCCCAAAAAATTGTTGCCATTATTTTTCTTGCAGAAGGGGTGACTTGAAACTTCTTGGGATGGCTGGAACCCTTAACATGCCACTGCATCGACTCTTGTTTCGATTCAGGATCATAATGATGAACCCAGGTTTCATTTCCAGTGACAAATCGATTGACACAGGTCTCGATTTTATTCATTTCGATACATATACAACGCGCGACGACACAAACTGACAGATAATAAAATTAATAATGATGCAATTGTTTTGTAAATTGCCACACAGGTTACCAAGGCATATGTGATTAAAAAACAGCATAATGAAAAATTGCATCAAAATTCAAAACAGCCCAGTCCGGGAATATAAAAACGACCCCTCGTATGTCTAAAACTCAAAAAATGTTACATACGACCTTCTGCCATTATGGTAGCGAATTGTACCTATACCGTCTCTTAACGTTGTAAATTTATACCGTTCCACTAGGGTTAAGGGGGTATTCCATTATTTTCACTTTAAAAAGTACATTTTTTTTATATATTTATTATTAAACTGGAATCTTTCTGGAACATGTTAGTGAAAGAATTTTGTGAAAAATTTTAAAAATGGGGAAGTTATGAAGATTTCTAATAACGCAGTTGCAAATTCGTATATGGGAAACCTGCACTACAAGAACCTTACCGCATAATTTTAAATGCGTTTTTCTCCGAATGACATTTCTTTAGGTGGTGGGCATTCTATCTTGAAAAATAATAGACCGATTCAATTGAATCTTGCGGCATTCCATTTTATATAAAATTCTCTATCGTCTGAAGTAAAAGAAATGCATTCGTACAAAATTTAGGTGCTTTTTTGTGGTTTCAACTTGAAAAAAATGTAGAAAATTTCAATTTTTGTTTTAAAAAGCTGCCATTTCCTAGGCAAGTTTTTGTTTCTTATGATTGTAGTTGGGACGATAGCGACAACGCTGTTGAATACGAAAATCTTTCGATTTTTAATTTTGGACAAATACAAAGGACCTGAGCTTGCCCACCACTTTTTTAATGGATTACGTTCAGGAAGCTGTAGCAGCACAAATTTTTATTATTTTTTATCAGAAAAATTCACAATTGTGTATTCAATATATAATAAATATCCCACCATAACAAAAACATTTCTATGTCGTTTCCTTTTTCTAAAAAAAAAAATCCAGAAAATTGCTTAGATTTATGTGCAAAAAAGTGGAATACCCCTTAAGAAACGAACATAATTTGCATATTTTTCTGGTAATTTTGCATTAACCCGTAACTGGTATTCCGGGGTCTGGGAGACACTCTTGAATGCATAATTCTTTGTTGTACTCGCGCCTTTTGTAATTATAATTGTCATGTTATCAGTACTTTCAAATTAAATCATTTCTGGTGTTGTTGCAAAATTTGGGCAGTGTAGGTAAATGTAAACTTATTTATTACACCTGAAAGTCTGAGAGACCACCGCGTACCGTTTACGTATGCAACTTAACCGTAACAATTCCGTAACGTAGTCGATTTGTAATCGGCTATATAGGTGTTTTTTTAGCAAAAGAAAATATATTTGGGATTCTATATGGTATAAATATTAATTTATGATTATTTCTCGATTTTTATATTCGAATTTTTAAACCACTTGTTATTAGTTTATGATGTTTTTCTTACTACAAATAAATTACCCTGCATTTGTTACGCAATGCATATTAGCCCAGTCATAACGACTTCAAATAAGAAAAATGTTACCTTTGTCCAAAAAAATTAAAACGTAAAACTCAGTATATACCTATGTTGTAAGTGTAAAAAAAGTGTAAAAACAAAATTTGTAGCGAGTGTAAAATAATATTCATTATGAAATCTAGGGGTAGTTAGTTTTTATGTGCGTGTTAAAAATTTTGTATTATTTTAAGTTTTTATTATAGTTCAATGTATAAACATTTACAGCCTTATGCATAGTCGTACTTTAGTGGCTACTAACCATGGTTTTTTTAAATTAAAAAGTTAGTACTGTCATTTTAGTAAATTATACTAATTCTGACGTTTACTATTATTTATTTGGTAATTTAATTATTCATTTGGATATAAAACTAAATGATCCAATCGAAAGAGATTTTTCTTCCGCATCGAAAGATACCTAAAGCTCAATATTTTGCTCTTTAATTATAATGTAAAATGCAAAAATAAAATCAACAATTTTAAAAAGAATATTATGTGCCTTGGAATAGGTACATACAGTGGCGGCCACATAATTAACAACGGTTGCTATATAAAGAAATTTCAAAGTTTTTATTTGTATATTTATGATAAATTCATGTTGAAATTACATCATAAAATATTGTACAACGTTATATCGTTGTTATATACCATTCTTTTTGAGCACTGGATGTGGTCTGCAACTTGCCTATAAGACCATCCTATTCTAATCAAATTCAAAATTATTTTCCCAACTTCTGGCGTGCAATTTTTTTGCTTTTCCATGTTGAAATGAATTACACGATTTTTATTAGAAGACTGGCACTTATATTATTTTCTTGTTCTAAAGTATCAATTTTCATTTGTTTTTATCAATCTATTACATATTAAATACGGCGTTGCTAATTATGCGGTCGTAAAAATTTTGCTGAAATTGTTAAGATACATAATAATTATGTATTTACACTTTTGCTGAAAAGAAAAATTAAAAAGATATGTTTTAATTAGAATCGTCTTAAGGTGTATCATCATTTAAATAAAAAGCTTTTATAAAAACATGCACTAAAAAGTTAAAAATAATTTTTCGTCACAAAAAGGATCAACAAAATAAAATCAACCCATATAAAACCTCCAAAACATTTATAAAAGCGTGCGGCTCTTTAGCAATTACTTAAATTAAAATTAACATCCGCACGCTTTTATAAATGTTTTGGAGGTTTTATATGGGTTGATTTTATTTTGTTGATCCTTTTTGTGACGAAAAATTATTTTTAACTTTTTAGTGCATGTTTTTATAAAAGCTTTTTTTTAAAAATTTTTTTTATTTATTTTTTATTTATTTCTTTTTAGTCTTCAAAAAATTTTTTTGAAAAAAAGCAAAAAGCGGCACGCGGTGTTCCCAAGCGGTCACCCATCCAAGTACTAACCGCGCCCAACATTGCTTGACTTCCGTGATCGGACGAGAACGGGTAATTCTCAATGTGGTATGGTCGTTGCTTGAATATAAGAGCATTATTTCGGCAAGTTCTCAAAAGAAAAAAACTTATTAAAACTTTAATATTTGATTATCTGATTTTAACACAAAAAAATTATTACAATACACCAAATTATCTCAATACACGAAATTATCACAATACACGAAATTATAAGACAATACACCAAATTATTATAACAACAGCTGATCTTCGCGAAGCCATTTTTTTAAAGTTGCGCGTATCACCTATGCGCGAGGTCAATTTTGTACGAGTTAAGTAAAAGCTTTTAAAAAATAAGAGGCTGATAAGAACGTTTTTTATTAATATTTTAATAATGAATGAAAATGACATCGTTGTTAATTAGGTGGCCGCCACTGTACCTACTCTTAAAATGTCTAATTAGTAGCTACTAAAAGTTAGTGGCCACTAGTACACGACTATGCATAAGGCTGTTAATATTTAAATCATTTTGTCTAAATAATTTCAATATTTTTATAAATTTACTTACAAATATAAAAGCCTATTATTTCGCCGATATTTGAAAAAAATTCTAATTATTCCTTAAATTAAATTTCGTTTGATTGGTTTTTTCGCGTATGCTAACTTTAAAAACACATACTAATGTCATCCAACCTTCAGATAACAAATATAATAACTTAGGCTAATTTTAAGGGCTAGTTGTCTCTCAGACCACGGCGTACCGTTGATGTATCAAAAGTAGGACGGTACCAGTTACGGGTTAATCAAAAAAAAATTTTCACTATCAAACATTAAATAGGCATTTTTTATATAATATACTATAAATTAGAAATACCAGAAAAGTATAAAATGTAATTTTATATGCACATGATATCAAATACTGCCGTGTGCAGTATTGACAGTGTAGTCGGCATCTGAGATATGCAATAATGCAATTTTGCAACGGACGTGTAATTAACATTTTATAAAAATGGGTGCCAAGAAAAAATTTGAAACATCAATCAATGAGCGAAAATTAATATTAAAATTAGTTAGTCAAGGAAAATCCAATCGTGAAACTGCTAGAATTATTGGTAGGCCACATTTTACAGTGCAATTTGTAATTATTGAAAAATTTAAAAACGAAGGTAATCTTCAAAATAAACCTGGACGAGGAAGAAACGCTATCCTCATACCGAGACAAAAATTTAAAACGGCTGATCCTAAAACAAGTGTTCCAAATTAATGTAACTGCTAAGTGTCGAGACCTCGAGACGTATTAATAAATCTATTTCAACTGAAACAATTACAGGAGTTCTATGAAAAGGAAACAACTGACCTTGTATTGCTTTATGGTAAAGAAAGTGGCTGAACGATTTGCAAGTGCCATTGCGTATTGCGGTCCATTCCATTTTGCGTAAGCCAAACTTTGTGTATATTTTGCCAAACAATCATCAAATTTTTTTGCATCGAAAAGAGCATTTGCCAATACACGAAGATTTTCTGACATAGCATCATCCTTGGATGTTAAAGATAAATGATTTTCAATCCAGATTTTCCGTTGTTCTTGTCTCCTGCAAAAAGAGCACAAATCATACTTAGAAAAAATCCTTAATTAGATAAAATTTTACTTACTCTGCAGTAGCATAATTTCGGAAGATTTTAAATTCAGGTTTACCATTAATGGTATTCATTTTCACAATAAAATATATTGGATTTCCAACAAGCTTGAGAAAATTCTAAATTCACGCACTTGCATAAACAACTGCACTTAAACGTTAATAATCACCAACTACCGTGTTTCCCGCAATATCCTAGCAGAATTACAGTAGAGTGGGGGTGGAAAGAGGTGTAGGGAACGGTTGCAATATCTCTTACAGATTACAGAATAATAAATTGTGGAATAATTTATATTTAATTTCACTAATTTTAGATTGATCCAAATGCCATCCGGAGTATGAATGATTTTGCGTTAAAAGATTATTTTACAAAACAAGGAGATATAATCGCAATAAAAGATTATTGCGAGAAGTAAATTTCCAACAAAAAAAATGTCATTGATTGAAAAACTAAAAATCGATCCCGAAAATCCTCTTACCACAATCGCGAGGACGATAATGATAAATGTACACAGAGCCGTACCAAGTTTTTGTGGCTCCTGAGACAAATTTGAATTGCCCCCTTCCAAAAGATTCTTATCATTTTGAAAATTTTTAACTATTATTTATTATTTTTCAGAAAGGCAAGTTTTTATTTATTGTAAGATTTATATTTACAGACATCCAGAATTAACAAATTAAATAGTTTAAATGAAAGCGCATCGTGCAAAAAATATACAAAGTTGTTTAGAATCCCAAATGTACTTTTCTCGATTTAATTGCCGCAAATTCAACAATAACATCATCAAAATCAACTTCTCCAGCAACTTCATTTTCTATAGATAAAATAGTCAAATTTGATGGTTTTTCCTGGCCTATAGTTGATCTCAAATAATTCTTTATGAGTCTGAGTTTGCTTAGGCTACGTTCACACGTAGCTACAGTTACTGACATTGTCAAAAAAAATTTTAAATACGATATCATCGTTTGGATACGATTCTTTTAAATTGTAATCTTGAATCAGCTGAAATAATTCAAGAACTGTTGCAGATATAATACGGTCAGGAATATTTGACAGCATTACGTGCTTAAAATCGGAAATCTAATCAGTAAATACTGCTCCATTTATGTCTCTTTCATATTTTATTGCTAAATCCATCGCTGTTTTTTTTTAAATCTGTAGTACTAATGCTGTGCAAGGATTTACCTGACAAAAATCTGAAATCTTTGGCAACCTCCTTTAACTTATCATACCTCCAATTGAGTTGAGTTATGAAAACATCAACTACATTGTTAATATCGATGCGAAGTTTTTAAATTTCTGAAATATTTGGCCCATCGTCTGCTCCTTCGTACAATTCCAATCATTTCTTCTTTTTGATCGTTTACTTGTGTTTATCACTCCATAGAAGCGCGTGTAAAATTTTCTTCGAAATCTGTACTACGAATATCTTGCAGTGAATTCTTTAATGCCTGAATCAGACTTGCAGCTTTATCCACAGTCAAAGTTTTCGTTTGTAAGGCTTTAGTAGCACGTCCAACTTGACCTAATATCTGATTCCAGATATCAAGGTAGAAAATAAATTTTAAATCAATATTTTTAAGTAGACTTTGGGCGGATAAGATAATGTCAGGATTTATAGAATTGGAGATCATATCTTGAAGTACTTCGTAAACTTCTTTAATTTGGGTGCTCAATGGTTTTATGGCATTGGATTTCGAGGACCATCTTGTGTTCGAGTGTCCCTTTAATGAAACTTTTAATGTCTTCATCAGGATAATCCAACGATTTGTAGAGCGAGAAAAAAAAATTGAAAATGCTTTCTACGGTTCCAAAAAATATTTTCATTTCTACATTGATTGAAACGGAATGTACCCCTACCAAATTCAAACTATGATGGCTTGCACATGATGGTATATAAAAAGCGAGATTGTTTCTTTTTTGAATACGTGCTTGGACACCGTGATAGTTTCTCGACATATTGGCTCCATTGTCGTAACCTTGACCTCTTGCATCTTAAATATCGAGCTGATCATCTCTTAATTTCTTCATTATATCAGATGCCAACCCCTCGCCAGTCTTTCCTTCAATATTAATGAAGTCAATAAAACTTTCTTCTATCTTCACTTTTCCATTAGCAATATAGACATATCGAATAATTTCCAACATTTGTTCATTATGAGAGACATCTGGCGTGCAATCAAACAGCAAACTAAAATATTTAGATTTCCGAATCCTCGATAAAATCTCATTACGAACTTTCGGTCCCAATAAAGTGACAAATTCATTTTGAATTTGTGGTGATAAATAGTTAATGAACCTTTTTTATGATTCGAAATGAGCTTTTCTAATGTTTTGTCGTACTTGCTGAGTAATTTAATGATATCCAAAAACACACCACCTTCTTGTATGCCAATTTCTGACGTTGAGCCTCGTAATGCTAAATTTTTTTTAGCACAAAACATAATCACATTTAAAATGGCTCGAAGGATGTGACGCCATCGCTCCTTTTCCAAGAAAATTGGCTTTTGCAATGAATTGTCAATACATTGTGAGTTTTTCAATTTTTCAAATTTTTCAATGCAGGTTAAAACATTTTTATCCTTGGAGTAAGTTAACCAATGAGGGAGAAATCGACGTCCACCTTTTGTTTCAATATTTCTGAAATCGATATTTTTTCCCTGATCTGGGCCATATCGTTGAAAGTTATTCTCATGCCATCCGTAATGGATGTAGGGGTAATGGATGAACCACGATGAAGGGTTGTTGTAATTGATGGCTTGTTGTTGAGTGACAGAAATGATGTTATAAAAATTTATTTACAAAGAGCTCCCCAGACCAATAGGACCAACCACCAACATCAAACATCAACAGCCACACCATTAGCCATGTGGTTTTGTAGTGCATGTGAAGAGGACAGTATTGAAGACATGAGATAGTGATTTTGAATGTTGTTAACTTTTGAAACCTAATATTGTCCAATGAGACTTTGTTTTGGTGTTTACAACAATTTTATAAGTAGTTTAGAGAACCATGTTTAGTTTTTGTATTAATTTTAATGTGCTTTTGATTCGGGCCTTAATAAACACCTTACCACATAATAAGGTCCAAAATTAGATATTTTTTGGGAATTTTTTTTTTGCTTTTTATATTAATTCTACGAGAACAAAATATTTTATTTTCGTTACAGTATGAAATAAATATTTATTCTAAAAATTTAAATAAGTTAAGTGGGCCTTCGGCTCAGGTACCTTATAGGTTTAATTTTATTTATATGATTTATATCATCTGCCATTTGACAATTTTTTAGTTTAATAAATTTTGATTCACTAATGTGACCTAAACGTTCATGCCAAATTTAAAATTATTTGCATAAGTAGGTACTCACATTTATTCGATTTCTCAAGTTAACCATCAAACCAGCAAGTAATTTTTTTTAAAAATACTAAATAAACCATTTAAAGAGTTACCTGTTGAAATGGTTTGTTTAACATTTTTAATTGTTACTCCTTGTTAATCGAAAATGACCATCATTCCACTCTGTTGAATGCAATGAACTGAGAGTAAGTTCAAGTTGTAGGATACTTCTGAAGCAAACAGCACATCTTCCAATTGTCCTTGGAATCCTAGATTTGTGGTTACATCAATGATGCCCTTTTTGGTTTGTTTTTTTCATCAATAACATGTAACACTGTTAATTCGGCAAGTAATGATTTAACACAAAACCTCCACACACACTAAAACGTTCACCATTAAATGGTTGAATGTTTCTTTTAATTTTATTTTCCATTTTTTAATTAAACGATATTTTGATAATAAATATTTTAGTGTAAGAAAATTGGGCACAATTTGATCAAAAAAAATTCAAAATCGGTTTTCTCTGATTTTTCGACGAATTTCGTTATTAGGTAATTGTTCGTAGGTACTTTTAACATACTAAAAAACGTCCTCTCGGAACCCTGAGCTTCTTACCGCATTCTTCTTCTGATGAAGTTGACATTTTTATGAAGGAGTAAAAATTATGTTTTTCGGCAAAATATTTTTAAACAAATTTCTATTTCAGCTATATTGTTATCATATAACTCATTAAAAAATTAAAAACACCTAAAATATTTTAACAACGTCCTCGAAATCATGAAAAGAAGAGTTTCCTAAAAATGGTCAGGGGGTTCTGATTTTTGGATATGTTTTACGGTTTGGGGTGCTAATAAAAACTCTGAGTTGGCGACCTCGGCGACCGCCCGGAAGTGCCGCCATTTTTTTAAAAAATGGCGAAAACAAAATGTTTCTTCGCAATATTTCCTTACCAGTTGACTTTAGGACGAAAATGACTTCTATAAATCTTATAAAAAATAAAATTTACCAACTTCTATCTAAGGTATTTTTCTCCAAGCCGAATAGTTGCTGAGCTGAGCAATTTTCTTACACTATTTAACAAAGCACCTTATCAAATGGACCTTCCCATTAAGCCCATAAAAGTAGCAGAGGTCAAATCGTGCATAATGAACAGCATCAACCCAAAGAAAGCACCGGGGTATGATCTAATAACAGGAAGAGTCCTGAAAGAGCTACCACCAGTAGGAACAAAAATGATAACAATCATATTTAATGCCGTCCTTAGATTGGGTTACTTCCCTTCACAATGGAAGGTAGCCCAAATAATAATGATACAAAAACCTGGAAAGGATCCAACGGAAGCTGCCTCTTATCGACCGATCAGTCTCTTGCCTGTTCTATCCAAGGTATTTGAAAAAACTTTTGTGGCCAAGCTCAAACCACTCCTTGAAGAAAACCATATAACACCCAACCATCAATTTGGATTTCGACAGAATCATTCCACCATAGAGCAGGTACATAGAGTTGTTAGGAGGATTAGAGCAGATTTGGAACACAAGCGATACTGCTCGGCGGCCTTTTTGGACATCTCCCAGGCCTTTGATAAGGTGTGGCATGCAGGATTGGTCTACAAGATCAAGAACAGCTTACCTCATCCATATTGTCAACTACTGCGGTCTTACTTGACAAACAGACACTTCCTCGTAAAGTGTGGGGACGCATATTCCACCTTGGTTCCTATAGAATCTGGGGTACCACAAGGCAGTGTGCTTGGCCCATTCTTGTATATTCTATATACCTCTGATCTGCCAACTAGCACCAACACCGAAATAGCCACCTTTGCGGATGACACCGCAATAATGTCCTCACATCAGGACCCAAACGTGGCCTCTAGGTTCCTGCAAAAACACCTTGAAGAAGTGGATGAGTGGCTTAAGATGTGGCGAATCAAAGCCAACTGCACAAAATCAACCCATATAACGTTCACCTTGAGGAGGGGGACATGTCCGGTGGTCTCATTAAACAACATTCCGCTCCCGCAAAGTGAGGAAGTCAAATACCTCGGTCTTCATCTGGACAGACGGCTGACATGGGCAAAGCACATTTGGAAGAAGCGGTTGCAATTGGGCCTTATCTACCGCAAGGTGTCTTGGTTGATGAGTAGAAATTCCAATCCCAGCATCGAAAACAAACTTCTAATTTATAAAGTCATCATCAAACCTGTGTGGACATATGGCATACAGTTGTGGGGTTCTGCTAGTGAATCAAATATTGGTAGATTACAGCGTTTCCAGTCTAAAATATTGCGGGCGATTTGCAATGCACCTTGGTACATTCCAAACGAAGTCATACATCGTGACATGTGCATGGTCACGGTCAAGGAAGAAATTGCATCCAGAAGCAAAAAATACCAACTCCGACTTAGCGCTCATCCAAACATCTTGGCTTCCGACCTTCTTATCGTCCCCAATTTTAGAAGATTAAAGAGGTTTGACCCTCTAGACCTGCCCCAGCGAACCTAGTGACTTTAAAGTCTTATTTGTGATCACAATGAAAACAATGTAAATGTTTTTAGCAGTCATTATGAGGCTTACCGATGGGTCAGCTTCATCTATGTCATTTCCTTAGCCAAATAATAATACTTATTGTTATTCATGTAACAGATTGTATTAAAATCTAGGATGTTAATAAAAAAAAAAAAAAAATTTAACAAATACCTACACAATAATTATTTTTTCACATGCAGTCGCGTAATCCTGGGCCCATAACCTATTATTGGATTATGGTCAGGTGCAATTAATAAAACAACTGTTGAGTGGTATACGTTTAATCATAAGAAGCTAGTTCTTTTCTTGACGAAGTTTCAACTTGTACTAAAATACATGTGGTGATTATTGAATAACTATTCTAAGGGTCTTAGGATTTTTTATGCACCATTAATAATCTCAGTTTTAATTTTTACGGAACATTAAAATTAGTTTTAGGGTACAAACTAAACTAACATTGCACACAGCTTTATGAGAAAATATCATACTACAGTGATTTAGTTTCTACCTAACACTTTTATTATAATTCCAACAAAAACCTTAATTAAATAAAAATTTTTATACTTTAACTAGGCGCTATTCTTATATTCAATGCCCGCTATTAAAGGAAGTCAAATCTTAAATAAAGGAAAAATAGAATGAAACTATTATTACAAATAGTAAAATAACACAAAATTGAAGAAAACAAAATAAGAATAAAAAGATAATTAAACAAAGTAAACAAAAATCTGTTTTCAGATGTTAAAAAAATAATTTATAAAAAAGAACAACTCTGTGTTTAATTAACATTAAATTATTCTTTTAGGTGCTTTCTTTTAGGTAAATGACAAATTAAAACCAGGGGTTTCAAAACATTTGACGATAATAATTTAAATTGTCCTTATTTGACTTTTGGTATCACCAAAAGTGCGGATTATAGGCCGCACTGGTGGATGGATTGACGAACCAATTTAGCGTTATTGACATAGTACAACTAATTCGATAAATTAATAAAAGGGTTACTTTAGGTACTTCTGTGTAAAATTTTCACATATATAAGTTAAACATTTATATATTTTTGACTTCTGTAAATTAAGGCTAAATATTATATTTTAATAATTAACTTGTGAACTAAATATTGAATTACAATTTTATTTTGAATTTGGGGGTGGATGGTAAAAAACAGTTTAATTTCGCAAATCTATTATCTTGGTAGGTTGTTTATACTTACCTGTGGAGGCTCGTGATTTTTTATAATAGAGGGGGAGAGTTTTTACTTTTTATTACAGTGTTTTAAATGTGTGCCACCGTTTATGGTCCAAGTGACGTCGGATTGTTCAATATTCCAGTCTAAAGTTCGCATTAAAAAATGTTATTATGTTTTGGGAGGGCGGCGCTCCATAGCCCTTCCCGTACCAGCCTCCGATGCGCGGGCAACAGTAAGACATTTAGTAGATTATTACTTTATAATGGCGGTAATCCTTGCGTGTTTATCATGACTACTTCTGCAGTTCGTAATGACCTTCTTCTGTCCCACGTGGCGTTTATTAGTAAATTTACTCCCATGGGGTCATTTAATCCTAAGGGATCATAGTATGACTTCATAATTATTGACTCAACAAAAGTCAACATGCTATATTTTATCTTACGTTAGAATTATTTATAGCTTCCTTCAAAGCAATGCGTTATCACGTTGCAATGAGATATTATTTCGACCAACAACCAGAACAATAATCGAGACTTGGCCGACTGTAAGAACAATAATCAATAGTTGTGTTGACTGTTTAGTGGACTGACTGTTTAGTTTCATATTACTAGGGTCACGGACCACATAAGCTATAAAATTGTTGGAAATGAATATTTTTAAAAATATAAATATTAATAACTATTAAGAAAAGTGTAAAAGAACAGATTGGGGAGGATTACAATACGTGTTTAAAATGAAGGAATTGCAGTTATAATTAAAGACTTTATTATTTTTTAACCTTTATAATTCAGAAGTGGGATGAATTTAAAAACTATACGAAGATGAGTGATTTTAATAGTAGTGATAGTGACGCTGAATTAATCGAAGAAACCGCGAGTGATTTTGAAAGCGACCTGGAGAATTTTTAAACGTTGCAAGGGCAAGGAAAAAAGTAAAAGACAATTAAATATAAATCCTACTGAAGTTTCGGAAGGGCTATACGTAAGAAAAAGACAGAAAACAAATAAAGAGTTGGACCAAGAGTTCGACAGGTCAAATCTGTACGTACCGTTTCAGATGGAAAAAAGTGACATCATATCAATGTTTGATCCTGAACGAAGCAAGTTAGCATCCGCGAATTGGGTACACAAAATTGAGAAGTCATATTTTATATATAATAGAGGCGGGGTTCCTATAGCCTTTGCCGCATCCCGCATTTCAATCGCCACACCTCTCTATCTTGACAGTCTTCCGCCTTTATTGCTCGATCCGCCATTGTCTCTCTTATCCCTTGCATCCATGACATATTGGGTCTTCCTCTTTTTCTCATTTTGTTAGCTGGTGTATATTTCATAGCTCTTTTTGGCCACCTTTAAAATAAATAAAAGTCATACTTTACCTAGGGGTTGTTCTTATATTCAACACCCGCTATTAAAGGAAGTCAATTACAACAGTTCAATAAATATCATCGAAATTTCCGATATAAATACGGATCATGAAAATTATGAATCACAATAATATATTTATAGGTTACATTAATTATTTAATATGTAAATTTCAAAATTATCTTACTACAAACACTAGCGAATTAGGGGTTACTGACATTGTGGAATTTGGCATTAATCTTGTATCACAAGAGCCATTCTTTTATAAACCATTCAGGTTGGCAGCGAAAGAAAAAGAAATAATTAAGGCAAACATTAAGGATATTATGTTAGAAAATAATATAATTCGGGAGTCAAAATCTTGTTATCCTAGCCCGGCGATCTTAGTAAAAAGGAAAAACGATGACTTTGGTCTTTGCAATGCCCATTCCACGTTCCAATTTCTGGAAACCAATAACGTTCTGGGTCAATTAGGGTATGATGAGGTTATAGTTGTCCTGGGCGACATTTTGATCATAACCGATTGTAGTGCATGAAGTACGATGGACATTTAATAAAAAAGATTTGTCGTCACGTATTGCACGTTCGTGGTTGGCCAAACAGGAATATGATTTTGAAATAGCATACACATAGTATTAGATCAGGAAGGAAAATGGGTCATGTAGATGTACGATTTCAAATGTATCTATCAATTATGAATACCGATGAGGACTGGATATTTTGTGTGCAATCTCAAGATGATGAAATATTACCTATCGATTAAAAAAAGATTGCGACAAACTAACCCAGACAATGATTTGAAAACTAGATATCATGAAGAAAATAATAGTTTGTGTTGTAAAACTGCCGATGGTAATAATAATAATAAAACTTGTCATTCCTAAAAGGGCCAAATTTAATTTGCTTAGAAAGTTCCACAATGACATTGGTCACGTTGTGGATTAAAAAAGCGTGACATGAATTCTGGTTTAAGGGTATGGCGAAATTCATTAAAAAAATACGTAAATGCTTGTCTGATCACCTAGGCCCCTTTTTTTAAAGTACAGGATTAATTTATATTTTTGTAGTAGTAGATTGATTCTCAAAATATTTGTTTTCCAGACCCACTAAAATCACAAAGGCGAAAGAAGAATTTTATGCATTAAACGATTTGTTTAGTATGTTCCGGTTCAATTTCATTAATTAATTACTACAGCTAATTAATGTACTACCAAACCTTTTAATTGAACTACCAAACCTTACCAAACGATTACCAATCGTTTGGCATAAAAGAAGTTAAAAAGTAATTTAAATTGGCAGTAAACAATTATTTATTGTTGTTTACACGACATGGAGTATGGCGCATAACTAAAATTCAAGTTCATTAATTATTTACGACCACACAATGGACTACCAGATCAAATGAGCTAAAACAAGTTGAAAATCTGATCGAATAGGTGCTAACTTGACAAAAAAATTATTGGTTAATTACAAAAAAACAAAAACTACCAAAACTTTTAATTAAACTATCAAACCTTACCTGACGATTACCAAACGTTTGGCATAAGAAAAAGTTAAAAATTTGATTGAATGGTGGCTAACTTGATGGAGGGAAATGAATATCAAAAATTTTAACGAGGTATTTTAGTACGCAATTTTTGAAATAGAATATTTTCAAGAAAGACTAATATCTATAAAATAATTAAATTTTAACCATCATCAGTAAATACTACGTCAGTACAAACGCATACATTCTTAAGCCAGAATGAATGGAATATTAATTTTAATTGTTTGGGGGTGGGTACAAAATTGATTTAAAAAAGGGCAATAGCGTATTTATCGATGTTTAAGAATTATTACTTTATGATCAGACATGCTTACTGTAAAATGAATCTAAACAGAAAAGCATTTCGCTAGAAAATACAAAAACAAAAATTTTATTGAAATAAAACGGAAAATTAGAAGTGAAAATCTTAAATAAAGGAGAAATAGAATAAAATTTATAATTACAAATAGTAAAATAACACAAAATTGAAGAAAATAAAATAAAAATAAAAAGATAATACGCAAATTACAACCAATCAAACTGAAAAATAAAGAGCCCAAAAATGAATAAAACAGGAAAACACTAGAAAAATTTTAAAAACAACTTCTCTTACCTATAATATGAAGACGAGGATGAGCACTATTTTTTTCTTGCACTCTGTATATTAGTCTTCAAACCACGAAGAACCCATTTGAAATTATCGTTCAAATCAAAAACAGTCTTTTCGAAAAATAAAAAAATATACCTATCAAAAATTTATTGAACACAAACACTATCACAATATTAAAAGACAATCTCATCATAAGACTAAAATCGAAAATACAAAGTTAAAATAATAAAGACAATTAAACGTCCTCAAGTTATAGATAATTAACCCTGAATTGCAATAAATAAACTTTTGCCGGAATAAATATGTTTACCAGTGCAGGAATTTTAACAGAAACTATTTCTTCTGCTTCTTCCAGGATACCATTTAAGTAGGTGATCATTTCCCTAAGAAAAATTAAAGCAGGCCTTAGAAAAAACAACGGGAAATATCAGATTACTTACTTTGTTTCTTGTTTACGAAGATTTCCTTTATTAATACAAAGGAATTGTAAACTGTTATCGCAAATTTCTCCAAGGGCGCAGATATATTTGCATGGATTAACAACACTGTCTCTCGTTTCAGAACAGCTTTTGAAATTTTTGGAAGCCGCAAGAAACTTTTTAATATCGCCTGAAATATATTAAAATTTTAATAAAACTAGATGGTAACCCCCCCCCCGTCTATGTGACAGATTTTTAAATAACCATGGTTTTCTTCGTTTAAGCTTATATCGTTGGCCTTATTCCTACAACGGTTGCGGAAACAGTGGATATGGACGCGCAAGATTAGATTAACGAGATATCAATTTCCATTTCTACTGTATTGGCAATAAGATAATAAGACCGCAATAGCCAAAAAGTGTGAGCGTATGTCTGGAAAACGTTAATACTGAAGGGAAGTACAAGGGCACGCGGATGAAATCCGATTAATTAAGAAAATGAATTCTAAATAGGATTTACCGGCACCGGAGTAATCATGTGCATTCTTCGCTCAAATAGGTACAAACCCTTTTGACTATAAAAGTTTTAAGATAATTATTATTTTGGTCTGTAAAAGATTTAAAGGCCGTTTCAAATTTTAAATAAAAGATTAAGCAAAATTAACACAAATAAATATTCAGAACTTGGAATTCCAATGATTTTCAAGGAATTACCAGCGATATTAAGGGAGTTAAAAATAAGTAACCACATGCAACTAAGAATTCCGGGGCATTCCATGGTAGATCCATGATTTACCAGGAATTCCAACAATTCCAGTGATTTATAAGAAATTTTATATAAAGAATTTTAGGGTTTTGCAAAGAATTTTAATGATTTCCAAGGAATTGCAAAGTGTATAAATGTGTACAACTTTTTTATTTTACAAATATTTGTGTGCACAGAATTCGGAATTTCATAGATGATTTTTTCTCGGTGATATTGAAGGAATTCTCAGCGATTTTAAAAGAATTAAAAATAAATACACAGAACTTGGAATTGCAAAGATTTCCAAGCAACCAAATTACAAAAAGCTTTCAAAAAGTTAAAAAATATAAATAAAATAAATAAATAATGTAAAAGATTTTTTAATTTGATAAGAATTGGCCAGCTACTTAATAAAATTAGTTTTTTTAATTCAAAATTTGAACTAGATACTTCTGGATCTGGATTGTTTGGGGAGGGCAGATTTACACTGCTAGCACTCAGGCCACACATCGGGCCCATTATGCTACCTCCAGGTAGCCCATCGCTCCTCTAAGTCTCAAGCCATTCCACATTTAGGATGTACTCAAGTATCTTCGAGGGCAATGTGCCACCAATACTGGCCATGCTAGGCCAGCAGTCCCCCAGCATGGATCCTCTTTTCGAAGCGAGGGCAGGGCAGCTGCAAAGCAGGTGCTCCGCCGTTTCATCTGCTAAGTTACATCCCCGACAGGTTGGACTGTCCACCAGTCCCATCGTGTGAAGATGTTTATTTAGTTTGCAGTGTCCCGTTAGGACTCCTGCAATACTTCTTAGTTTTTCTCGCGATAGCTGCAAGTAATATTTGTGGTGCTTACGCAAGGGTCCACGTATAGCTGCCCTTGCTTGTCGGCAGCCTTTGGTATTTTTCCATCTACTGGTATGCAGTTTGAGGGTCTCTTCTGTAAGAAGGGTGTTGAAGAGCTCAATGGTCGGCGTTATGAATGGCTCAGGTCCACAGGGTAGTTTATGAATTATGAATTCTCAAAATTTCCGAATTCGATTCTAGAGGAAAATTAGTTAATTCGGAAATGGAAGTGGGAAATTTGAAAGCTTGTTGCAATACCACAGTTATGACTTTCCACTCCTGAACAAACCAGAAACCATTATCAAAAATTTAATTTAATTATGGCGTTGAAAAAATTGAAATTAAAATATGGTTAATCTAATCTTGACGTCAGTAGTGACTGCTTTGGCAAATATATTTGCGACTTTTGAAGCTCAAGTGACGCAAACAGAAGCACAAACGATCGGCACCAATTTCATTAATAAATGATGGTGCGAAGTAAAATATTTCGTTAATCTAGTCTTGCGCGTCCGGAGCCAAAGTCTTCACAACTATTGAACACAAACTATGGACTTTCTAATTGCATTCAAAATTTGAGAACTCTTCGCTTATATTTAATACAACCATTGAGGCATTACAGATGCCTGTAAAAAAGATTACAATTGAACAACAAGCAACAACGATTATTACAAATTAAAAAAATATTTGTGTGAGAAACTTGGCGGTTACTTACCTGTTTTAGAATATAACCGAACGAGGTGTTTCATCAACTCATAGTTTATTTTATGATAAGGTTGTACCAATTTTCTGATGATAGTAAGAGCTTTCAGTGTTGCTGACAAAGATCTAGTAGAATAATCTGCTAGAATAATAAACAGTTAATTACATTTATTAAAATTTAACTACTTCACCTTTTTTGCACCAGGAGTTAAAATAATTGAACTGCACCCGAATATGAGGAGGCGTTACAGTGCCGACACTACAATCCACACAATGCATAAAAAATGTTTCGGGGCCTAATTGCTCGAGAGGGTCAGCTCGGCCACCACAACTAGGACACAGTAAAGTATCAAAATTGTCCTAAATGTAAACAAATGTTAAAACTTTAGCTTTGATTGAGCCAAAACTTACGTAATTATTCTTGATGTTTCCACAGGCTTCACATTTGCATGTTATACCCAAATCACGCAAAATATCCTTGCGCTTCTTAAACACAGAGCTTGTCGTATCAAAATATGCGGAGCGGTAAATAATGTCGCCAGCATTTATATTTTTAGAAGCTTTTACGGTACAGATATCATTTTGAAAACTAAAAGTAGCAAAATTAAATTACACCTAAGCACAAAAACATTGGTAACTTACGATATACTGGTGTTGGTTAAGCAAGAGTGTGGTAGTCCTGATACGGTAGGACAAAATGCTGAAGTGGTTTTCATCTTCATACGCGACAGTTTATACAAGTTTTGATTGTCCCTTAAAGAAATAATTACAGGCGAAAAACGGTCTACAGTCAACGACCTTTGAAATGCTTGGATGATACATTTTAGTAGTGCACCCCCAATAAAAACAACTAAAGGGTCGAAATTGCTTCGATAGGTATAAGAAGGGATGGTCAATAAAAAATCGAAAAATTTTGAATCGTTTAAAGCGCACACCAAGATAGAAGCAATCTAAAACGATATTTTTACTTAAAATAAAAACAACACTGGAATTCCTGCGTTTTACCTCACAGGCTTTTTTCAAAATGTCGTGATGGTGTTGGCGAAGGACTTGAAAATTAACAGCGTACTTGTAGAGTTTCAAAAATAGATTTGGAGCTGTAATATTTTCACATGATGTATTTATAATTTCATTAATTGAACTATCACTTGCTGCTTTAATAACGGATCGTAAAGGCAAATAGAACTCAGGGTCTAAATAATCTGATCTAAATATTTTACATTCCCATTGATGGTATTTATTCCATGAGGCATCGCGACATTTTTCAGAACAGTATACCACAGTAATACAGGTTTTACATCTAAAATTACAGGTATTAATTAAAACGCTGTGATGATTTCCGGTGTTGTAAAGTTACGGAACGCAGTTTTTAGCTTCTTTAGAACAAAAATCGCAGAAAAAAATACCGGAACCATCTTCATTGGGGACCTCGTGATGAATACCAACCACATAAGCTTTTTCTACAAAAAGAACCTCCCCGCGTTTAATATCGCGTGCTGCTAAAATGTTCACATCCGTATCGCTTCCGTTTCCACACTGGAAAGTCAGAGCAGAAGATGCGCATATATTTTCTGCATTTGGTTCTTCTATTATTTGGTCTACCACAAAAGAAATTTCTCGCAGTGGCACTGCTACCTTAACACTTTTCACACCCTCTACATAAGATTTCATCTCTTTGAAAATATTTTCTAAAATTAAAAAAAGAAGTGAAAAAGTGGACACGACATTATTTTATAAATATCCTACGTTGTCCAGTCGTAGAAACATCGGGGGAAGCTGTTATAAATGCCAGGCAAGCATTAAATTCATCAAACATTTCTTTCCATTTCCCCATTTCACCCAAACATTTTACTTTTCGAAAGATCAATTTCGGTTTCTTATCATTAGGATAATCGGCTTGCAAAGTTAGGTTTATGTCAATTAAACAGTTCTGAAATTAATCAATGTTACTATTAATTTTTTCCAGAATTTCCTACTTTTTCTAAATTTTTGGATTACTTTTAGGGCCAGTTGTATAAGAGAAGATGATCATGGCCAAATCAGGAATTTATGTAAATTTATCATCTTCTTTTATGTCACTAGCCCTTAAGTAGAATAAATAAATAGAAGAAAAAACAAAGGGCTTTATTAGATAATCCTTTACAGTTTACTTACCTCATATAATTTCATAGCAAAATAAGTAGCGGATCGATTTGCAAGTGCCAGTGCGTACTGTCGTCCATTGTAAGTTGCATAGCATAAACTCTTGGAATAGGTTTCCAAGCAGTTGTAATATTTTTTAGCATTATATTCGTCTAGTGCTGATTGCCGAAGTCGTTCAGATTTAATATCATTTTTACGATTCGGCCGTAGACTCCCCATAATAGTTAGATATAAGTTTTCATGTCTGTAAAAAAGATGGTTTTTCTGTAAAAATTACATTTGCACTACAAAAATTTTGATTAAAATTTTTGAAAATGATTGAAAAATGAAAAAATTACAAAAAATAAACAGCTACAAAAAATAAAAATAAAACATAAAGATAAAACATCAACCGTTAGATACCAATTTTTTCTGTCGTTGCCAGGCAGGTCCTTCTTTTTCACCGCAACACCATCAAAGTCGTGTTTAATTGCAATGCATAGATATTTAAATACGCACAACTCTACGCAGTTCGCCGAAAAGATCGCAGATTTGCTCGCTACTTTGGAGGTGATTTTGATCCAACGTCGACTGCTCGCAGAAATGATCGCAATTTTGTTATAAAATCGCCGAAATGTTCACCAAAAATGTGATGTGACAACACATTACTTTCCCATT
This sequence comes from Podabrus alpinus, assembly GCA_932274525.1. Taxonomy (NCBI): domain Eukaryota; kingdom Metazoa; phylum Arthropoda; class Insecta; order Coleoptera; family Cantharidae; genus Podabrus; species Podabrus alpinus. The sequence continues at coordinate 70,302,442 of OW026454.1, forward strand.
TAGTAGATTCCACTTCATTTTGTATTTAATATTAATAAAAAAGATGTTTACTCAAAAAAATTTTAACTCTATAAAATACACGAATTACTTACTTACTTTAAAATATCAATGTTACGAAATTTAATTGGTTAGATGATGTTTATAACATGATGGTAACTCATATTACTCTCCCATTTACGTAGTAAAGGAAAGCATTGTTATCGAGTTAAATAAATATTTTGAGTTAGTTAGTTAAAATTGTTTAAGACCAATTTTATTTTTTATGCCAATTTTAACGAAAGACTGGACTTCCAGTACTTATCTGACCGACTGGTAAAGTGATAATAACTCAAGGCAACACAAGAAGCGCTCTTTGAAACCAAAACTGATTAACCGTCAATTATTTAAATAATCAAAAATGCGATTAAACTAATAATTACTTATGGTAATTTTTATTCTTATTTTTGGTGGTTCTGCAGCTCTGCAGTTCTTTTGGTAGAACCGTCGCTGGCGTTCCTACTTTTCACAAACGATAAGGACCACTGATTTAATCGAAGGTTTAGTAATGAAATTTAGACATGCATTTTTGAAAAAAATCGGTACTACATCGCAACAGAATTGGAGTAAAATTAGAGCTTTTTCATTCATTCACCTATGTTGATATTGCATGCAATGGAAAACAAAATTGACATGACTTACCGATAATGAAAGTTTCTAAAAATGGCGAATTCATTTCTTCCTGGCAGACTTTCCTCAACCATGATTTATAAAATGCAAAATTTGTAACGCAGACATAAACAAACCCAACAACAAACTGAACTCGTAAATGCGGTGTCACGATCGTGAAGTTAAAGGCGTGGGCGGAGTGTAAACTTACGTGGAGACTGAAAACGATTAAAAACTTGAAATTCCTTAGTTTTCTTTAAATTTTCTGCAATTTTTGGTGTATTTTAAAAAGATTTTTAACCAATTATTTTACAATAAGTACTTACTGTAGGCAAGCAATTTGTAAGTATAGTACACGCCACTTAATGTGATCACATCGGGACTCGGGGTTTTTGATCGTCCGGACGGTAAGGAATAGAATAATTACTATATAGAACCTTGCACTTTGTGATAGAAGCATAAAATTTGGCACAAGTGTAGATGCGAACCTCCTTTACAAAACAAGATATGACGCCACGCCGGTCGCTGCCTCTTTCTGCCCCTAGACGCAAAAACACCCCCTAAATTTTAGTTTATCCTATTTATTTCGTAAACGGTTCATCATTGGATAAAAATACCTCAGAGCAAATAAATTTACAATTAAATTTTAAACAAAAATGTTCTTAGAATTCTTTTGATAATTTACCGTTTTCATAGAATCATCATGTAAACGTAAGACAAATATGGTGCGCACTGCAGATCTCGCGGATTTTCCCCAAATACCTCATGATCAGCCCCTCTAAGTAGTGTTAATTGCTTGTTCGTTAAAATGTATTTCTCATATGTTTTTAAGTATTACTGTATAATAATAACCCGGACTGTAAAGAAAAATATTACTATAGAACATTGAACTTTGTAATAGATGCATAAAATTTGGCAATACTGTAGATGCGAACCTCATTTATAAAAGAAGATGTGACGCCACGCCGGTCGCCACCCCTTTCCACAGCTAAACGAAAAAACACCCTCAAATTAGTTCATCCTATTTATTTCGTAGACGGTTCATCATACGATAAAATAAATCAGAACAAATAAATTTCAAGTTAAATTTTACACAAAAGAGGTTCTTAGCATTTTTTTGATACAGTTTCTTTTATTCAAATGCAAATGCGAGGGCATCATGAAACAAGATGCCCCGGAAGCAGAGTAACCCCAGCTACCTCGATCCCAAGGTTTGCCAGGATTGGACCGGCAGCTAGTACCTCCACTTCCCTCTCCACACCATCCCCTGGAGGGAGAAGACGAGAGCAAGGTTTCTTCATACTTACTTTTTACTTTACAACTCAACTCATCCACGGAGCGTTGATGTTCATAGGAGGGCCGTGTTCAGAAATTTCGTGAAGTCCGCAATTCAAACCCATAAGTTCCGTACCGTAACTCAACCAGCAATCACGCTAAGCCACTCTGGTGATAATAAATTTATATGAAATTTATCTCAAATTCATTGAGATAGAATGTCGTAGACCAGTGGTGGTGAATCTATGACCCGTAAGGCTTTTTAAAATACCTACGTTGATTTTTTGTGGAAACAAGGCATGGTCTCACCTGGTGCGGTAATTCTTGACTTCGACCTTTAATTTTTGATCTTCACTTGCAAAAGTAAAAGTTGTGAAACAAAATGGAAACATAAACCTTTTTAGAGGATTTTAAAAGTGAGAACCAAAAAAGAAGTCAACTGTCAAGTTTTTCTGTTAACAAATTTTCGGTGTTTCCAAAATGGTGGTACCCATTTTACATCACCCTCTCCCCTCTCGAAGTGACGCCACTGACTCAGTGACCCACGGGCCAGTATTAAAAAAATTTGACCCACTTCTCAAAAAAGTTCGCTTTTTTCCAGTGCAGGGGAGGGGGAACCCTAATTGGCACCACGCCAAGTTGGGATGGTTTGGCTGAAATGGGAAAATCACTCCAGCCTACTATCGATATTCTTCTGGCCTTTGGGTACTTTTTGCTTTTGCGGATGGAGTGGGAATAACGCTTCAGCGTTGTCGTTGGTAAGTGTATTTCTTAGTCTTCATGACTTGAACCCAGAAGTGCTTCGATGACCTTCTCGTCGTCCATCTTGGTAAGGATGATCTCAGTTAAAGCATCAGCAAACTCTGTCCCCATCATCCTTTGACGATGTCATTTATGTTACTAGGAAGTCGGGGATTCAGGTCTTCGATGCTGTAATATTTGTTTCTTATTTCAGACCAGTCGAAGATGGTGTGGTACGCGTCGTCTTCTTCCTCCTCATCGCAGTGGAAGCACTCCGGTGATTCTCGTCTTTTGAAGGAGATCAAGCACCCGTGTCCCGTCAGGGCTTAGGTGACTTGATAGCTCACTTCACCGTGGCTTCTCTCGACCCATGATTTGACGTCTGGAATAAGAAAACTCGTCCAAGCTCCTTTCTCAAGCTGCTTTCGTTGCAGTGATTTTACACTCTTTCGGCGGAGAACTCCCAATAGCCGATATTTTGTATTTTCTATAGTAAACTGGATTAATTGTATTTAAAATTGAATAAAACTTCAATGGTAGTTGCGAAGTAAAAAGTGATTTGATTAAAAAGTTTATAGTGTTGGTTGTCACTTTTGAAAGGTCTTAAAATTGACAGCATATTTTTTAATAATTAAATAATGTTACTGATTGCATTAAAGGGATAAAAATTGTTCCAAGTGTCAATCAATGGATTCGCCGTTATTATTTCTAGTAAAATTGGCATGGGCGAGCAGATTCCGTTTACCAATTTTAATAACGGTTGCCTTTATGGCTTTGGATATACGAATGCAGTTGGAAATTCACGTACAAACGAGAAGAATTATGAGGCATCCACATCAAGAAAATTTTAGGCCACAACCAACTCAAACGGGCGAAACTGTGTCCGATGGTAAATGCTCAATTTTCGTAACCGTTAAAATTACCTGTATTCTTTAGTTTAATTTTAGCTTCAAGCAATTCGTGGTCAACTATGGATGACGATGAGGAAGAAGTAGAAGTGGAAATAGAAGAAGGTATTCTGTTTGCAAATGCAGGGGAAGATGCATTATCGCTAAGTGCGAGTTCTCAAAGTGTCGATATTTAGATATTATAGAAAATGTTGGGTTTTCCCTTTCAAGATGAAATTTTTGCTTCTAGAACAAAATATTATATGTAGGTGAAGAAGTTTAATTATGTTGGGTTGACATTTTTCAAACTAATAAAAGTTTAAATTTAGTTTATTTTGCCCCATTTTGGTTTCTATGAACGTAATTTTAAGCGGCCCCTAGACGATCAATATTTACGTCAATATATTGCACAATAATTGACATTGTACAATAATATTGAGCGTCTGTAGATCACATTGAAAGATTGCGCAATATATTGAGTCAATCAAAAACAGTTTGATTTTTATTGTGCAATCTAGTGAATATTGCATCGTCTGTTGGCAATATTGTACAATACTGGTTCAGTTCTGTGTTGGAGGGATAGCATCTCGCATTATAGTATCCCTTTTTTGTATTTCAGATGTAACCATTCTCAGTAGTTCATCAAATAATGCACTATCTAGTCGCAAAAAATTTTGAAAATCACTTTGTTCACTAATTCTTAGTTCACTTCAGATTTTCATGAGTGTACTTATTTCTTTCTTTAAACCATTCCTTCATCCACCTGCGCTTCTTTTTTTCTTTCTTTTTTGAAGCTATAACCAATGCTATAGCCACACAACTTGCTGTCTTATTATTCCACATGTTGACTGCCCAAGTATCACCCGTGAACTAATTTATTGAGCAATAATATTGCAATATTAAAGAAACACTCATAGGGTCCGAGATACCAACGAGACAGGAAAACCGGAAAAGATGTGGATGTCTATTAAAAAGTGGATGACTGAGACTGCAAAGAGATGCGCACCACCAAAACCTTCAATAAAACGTAAACATTGGATGTCAGATGAAACAATCCATTTATTTGAAGAACGGAGAGATCAAAAAACCAAAAAAGCATCATCACCAGGAACAATACGCACACTGGAATATCTCAACCGAGAAATAAAGCGGTCATGCAGACGTGATAAAAATAAACATATCAATGATATCTGTGTGGAACTAGAACTTCACGCGGATCGACATGAACAGCAGGAACTCTACAAGAAGGTTAAATATCTGTCGCGAGAATTTAAGCCCCGAACGCAAATCATAAAAGACCAAAATGGGAACATCTGTACAAACGCCAACGAAATGGTCGAAGTATGGAGAGGGTATTGTGCCGGCCTATTTGGAGATGTACCACGAAGAGATACAAACGGGCCGGATGGAATTGAGCACATGGAACCGCGCATCCTGAAATCAGAGGTAGAGAGAGCGATAGGCAAGCTGAAAAATCGGAAGGCTGTTGGAGTGGACGGAATTGCGGGAGAACTTATTAAGGCGATGGGGGAAGGTGGAATACAAGCAATCCACTCATTATGTGAAATGATATGGCAAACCGGAAATTGGCCGGAGGAATGGTGCGAGTCAACATTCATCCCCATACATAAAAAAGGCTCACCAACAGACTGCAATAACTACAGGCTTATTGCTTTGATTCCCCACGCAAGTAAAGTGATGCTCCATATAGTCAATGAACGATTGAAAAGTTTCCTTTTGCCGCAAATCTCTGACGAACAGGCGGGATTTGTACCGGGAAGAGGAACAAGAGAGCATATATTAAACATACGCCAAATAATTGAAAAAGCGCATGAGTTCTGTGTCCCAATGGTCCTGTACTTCGTGGATTACAAGAAGGCCTTCGACTCTGTGCATTGGACTAAACTGTGGAGGATACTTGAAGAGATGGGTACGCCGCGACACCTAATACAACTGATAAAAGGTTTATATGAAAAAAAACTCGACAAGAATACGGATAGAAAAGACGTATTCGCAAAAATTTGGAATAGGTGCCGGCGTAAGACAAGGATGTATTATATCGCCACTACTATATAATATCTACTCTGAATATGTTATGCGAAAGGTCCTCCACGGATGGAATGGCGGAATAACCATAGGCGGTAGAAACATCTCCAATCTGAGATATGCAGATGACACATTAATAATTGCGTCGAGCCAAGAAGAACTGGAAATCATCATAAGTAAACTAGTCACGGTAAGCAGTCAATATGGCCTACTGATCAACCACAATAAAACAAAAGTCATTATAGTGGATCGCGTCAATAATAATTCCCCCAATATACACACATCCATGGGGTTCGAAGTAGTACACAACTTTAACTACCTGGGCTCTCTGATTTCTAACTCTGAAGGGAGTACGCCAGAAATAAGACGACGACTGGCCATGGCAAGAACAGCAACCACAAAACTCGTCAACATATGGAAGGACACGACAGTTACTAAAAAAACAAAGATGAGGCTTCTGACTGCACTAATATTCCCAGTGGCCACATATGCAGCCGAGACATGGACGATGAGGAAGGACGATAGAAGAAGAGTGGAGGCCTTCGAAATGTGGACATATAGAAGAATGCTGAGAATCCCGTGGACGGCACACCGCACAAATGTGTCTATTCTAAACGAGCTGAAGATCGAAACACGGTTGTCGACTAAAATCAGTCAGTCCTACTTGCGATAATCGGCCACATTGCTCGAAGATCTGAAGCAATGGAGAAGCTGATGATCCAGAGGAAAATCGAAGGAAAGAGGCCGAGAGGAAGGTCCCCTACAAGATGGGTGGACCAAATAAAACCTCTAACTGGACAAACCCTACATGAAGCAACACATGCAGCGTATGATAGGGAAGCATGGAACAACTCTTTGAGGACGCTGTCATCATAATACCACTATGTCCTTCCGCAGGGCGATGGATATTGAGAGAGAGAATATTGCACCGTGTGGGTTGGCCACGTAATATATTGACACAATAAATTGTGCAATATATTGACGTAAATATTGATCGTCTAAGGGCCGCTTTAAATTAAAATAAATTTTAAAAATTAACTGGTTAATTAAACAATATAAACAAAAATTTGTTTTCAGATGTTAAAAAAATTAATTTATAAAAACATTGTTGAAAAATAATTTTGATTTATTGTTTAATTATGGTCTGATTATAATTTTTCATACAAGCATAAATAAGCGAGTTATTGGCATAAAATCTCGTTGGGGGAGCTAAAACCCCCGATTGTGGGGGACGCCTATGTGGGATTTTATGGGACTTTTGGGGGGTTGATTAGTACACTCCAATGTACATTACTGCCAAAATTCAGTTTGCCCGGATTTTTTGCGAGCTTGAGCTAATTTTTCGGCTTCGTTGACTGGACTATAGACACAATAAAGACTTTATAATTTATTTTCATTGTTTATAATGTGACAGATAATCTGACTCTTGACATTTTAACAAATGAAAGTCGGTAATTTGAAATATTTAAATCAGGTGATTTGATTATTGTAGCAATCGTGGAATTCAAAGAAGGAAACGGACATTAGATTACAAATTATTTTATTTTTTCAAAATTGGTACATTACTTCTATGCGTACTGTCCGTGGTTGAGGTTTCATTTATCACCAAAGTTTTATTTTGTAATTTGTTTTTAAAAATGAGGAAGATGTTACTTTTCTGGTTGCTGTTGGGGTTGTTTTTCTTTGACCTCTTGATTTTCGGGTTCTTCACATTTTGCGAATTGTGTTGGAACCACTTCATCATTTTGGTTGCTTTAATCGCTTTTCTAAATTTTTCATTTGTTAAACCATAAATAATTGGATTTATTGCCGCATTAAAAAGAATCAAATATCGGGACGTCAACCATGTGGCGTAATAAAAACCATTCACCTGGAAGAAAAATTGGTTATAGCAAATACGCAACATTTTGTATTTTATATCTAACTTGATTTTGCACTTGTTGGGTTTGGGAAATGTTACTTTTTCTCAGCAATTGAGCTCTATAAAATATTAGAATTGTGAGAGGGATTCTGCATATCATGAAAGTAATAACTACGGTACACATCATCTTGGCTACTCTTTTCTTATAGGATACATTTATTCCATCTGCATTTTTTCCTTTACGAATGATTGCCTTTTCGTATTCGTGGAGCTGAAACAATAATTAAATTTCAAATTTAGACACAAATTTTGGGTTGTGCCTATACTTTACCTTCATGAACAGAGCAACATAACAAACCAGCATAACTCCTAATGGGAACCATACCATCATTGTAATTATAACATGCCAGTAAATATTTGTAATCATCATATTTTCGGTACAATATTTTTCCAAGAAATTCAACCATTGCCTTTCCTGCATAAAATTAAAACCAAAAAATTAAAAAAATTTAATTAAACGTCAAAAAATGTTACCTTGTATTCTCGATACAAGAACAATGGTATTCCTGTAATAAACCCAACCATCCATGCCAATACGATTACAATTTTGGCCCCCTTTCTCGATAATCTATTTTCTTGTGGTACAACAATGGCGTTCAGACGATCGTAACTGATAGCAACCAAGTTGAAAACTCCTGCCAGTAAAATAGCACCTACAAAAAAAATAAATAGTATTAAAATGTGATCGGCTCCCAAGAGTATAAAATTTGTACTAACATTCAACACCCCCTTCTACTTTGCAACCAAATTTTCCCAATTGGTAATTTTGGAAAAAATCATATATGAGGAATACTTCCGGAATTATTAGTAAGGTCAATAAGTCTGCAGCTGCCATATTTCCAATTAACAGATTGGTGGGTGAACGAAGACTTTTGTTTTTGATTATAACATATAGTAACAAAATATTTCCAAAAATGCCCCATAGTACTATGGGCACCACGATAGCCGTTTTTATAATTATTTCGTGTGTAGGAATTACTAACCATAGTTCATTGATGAATGTAGAATTTTCATAGATCTGAAAAAATGTAAGTGAATTTTCAAGCTGCTATTAAAAAATTGCAAAATATAATTAGTATGTATATGAGGTTTGTTTGCCGTCACTACTTTATCCTGCGTGATTGTCATGGTTCTGCGGCCTAAAGGCCGCACCGCTACTCTTTTAGGCTGGTAACCCCAACACTCTGATTTGAGTACATGATGGTACATCTACTCGGTTTCAAATTTTAAGTTTGTCTAAGGACCATATAAAATACTAAACTTAGTTTCAGACCCTGAAATAAGCTAAATTTTCATTTTACGCTCTTTGTGGAATCGCTACTTTAGATTCGGCCGAAAACCGAATTCATTCGTGCAAAGCTAAACTGTAAGGCGCCCGTACTGGTTAGTTTTTTAGAGGGATCTTCTAGGACTCGGGGTGGGGTCGCAACTTGGGGAGTCGCTGCTAGGAATTATGAAGATCAAGACTTGAGCAACTCTGGTTGCAAGGTTGGTCGCCTATGGTCATAATAAATAGATCAGCCTTCGGTCTCGCATACAACCTAAAATAATCCTTATGGTGATAACGTAACCCGATAAAGGCAGCAAAGATCAGCGCCGTGGTAAGCTCTTCGGGCGCTTGAGGCAAATTTGAATATATACGCCCGCCTCGCAAAAGATTTCTATCATTTTGTAAATTTGTCAAGGTTTAGCGCCCCCATAGCGACGACGCCTGAGGCAAATGCCTCAGTCCCCTCACCCTTGATACGACGCTACAGCTTGCACATTTTAGTTTATTGGGTCGTAATTTAAACGAACAGTCGGTTTAAGGGTGATTACCAGCGTAATGGGAACAGTACGTCAGTCCCTCCGTACAGAACTGTTAGGTGTGGCCGAATGGCATACAGTCAAAGCATTGCCGAATGTTTACAAATTCCTCGACGTGTATGCGGCCGTGGTCCACATTTATTCTATCCAGAAAGCCCTCAAATTGCAGGGTCAGTTTAAGGCTTATCTTAACTCTTAGCTTGATATACTACAATACGCGTAATGTATGATTTATACAATGAAGAGACGAAATTCCCATCTGAGGAGAAAACACCTGAAGAAGGAAACGTGCAATATGTGTGATAAACTTGAAGTACTAAAAATACCGGAAGCAATGAGGAGCAAAATAAGTTCAAAATCGAAAAAGAAATCCATTTGAGCACAGCTGAAGAAGCAAGAACTTTATTAAAAGAAGATAGAAATAGAGCAACGGAAGATGAGAATCTCGAGGTTTTATGTTTCGATCTTGAAAAAACGCTACCCCTTCCTCGCATACCATCAAATGTTGTCTTCTACAAGCGCCAACTTTGGCTGTATAATTTGGGTATTCATTCACACAGCAAAAAAAAATAAGGGTCTTGCTATCTGTGGTTGGAAGGTGAACCCGGACGAGGAGCTCAAGAAGTAGGTTCCTGCTTGTTTAGGCATATTATGCAAGATATGGATGCCTCCTGCACACATTTAATACTGTGGTCTGATAGTTGCGGAGGGCAAAACAGAAAAATTAAAATGGTTTTAATGTTAAGAGCGATTCTTGATGCCCATCCGTCACTGGAAAAGATGACCCAGCGATTTTCGACTTTTGGGCAAAGCTTTCTTCCCAATGACACCGATTTTGGTGGCATTGCATGTGCCTTGAAGTTACAGAAAAGATTATAAACTCCAGAAGATTACATGAACGTAATGAAATCCTGCAGAAGAAAGAACTCGCTCATTGTTCATAAGATGGAAAAAGAGGATTTTTTTAGTACAGCGAATTTAGAAAAATCTGTTGTCAATCGAAAAGTAGACATCGATAATAATAAAATAAATTGGCTTAAGTTTAAAGAAATTGAAAGTCAAAAAGAAAATCCTCACAAACTTTTTGTTAAATGTCATTTTGGGGATGAAGCTCAAGAAAGCGATATAGAGAACAAACGTGGAAGGCCGTCAAGAAGACAAGCCAAGAAGAATTTTAGCGAGCTACTTAAAAATCTTTGGTCAAATGGTAAGCCCATTCCAGAAAAAAAACTTGCCGACTTGAAATTCCTATTGAATTTGATTCAAAATGATGCTAAACGTTTTTATGAAAATTTATTGGGTGAGCTTAGCTTGAAATCATAATTAGTAAATAAATATAAATGAATAAAAATTTGAAGATAAATTAAGTTGAACATTGAACATTGAATAAAATTTAAGCAGAACCTCAATGGCAGAACTGAATTAAAAATATTAAAATGAACTGATTAACAAGTAACTTGGTAACAGGTGAGTACCTAAATCCATTTCGAAGACAAATTAAGGAGTGATGTTGAATTGTTTGAGTGTGTTTATTATAATTTTGCAAAATTTTATGAATTGTTGTGTAATGAATTTATTTGTAATTATTTCTTTAATGTCGAAAGGTGTAATGTTATAAAATTGACAGTGTAAGATGTAATTGTGTCGATGTTGTGTGTACTTTGGGCAGCAAGACAATAAATGATGCAGAGTCTGCCTACTTTAGCTTAAAGCTTAGCTTGAGGCTTGGATTGAAGCTTTGCTTAGCTTGAAGCTTAGCTTGGAGCTTAGTTTGAGGCTTACCTAGAGGCTTAGCTTGAGGCTTAGCTTGACTTGGACCAAATCCAATGTATATGACTAAAAATTGAGGGATTATGAAAGAAATAACGGGATGTGGTCTATGCATTAGAATGCTGATAATTTCATGCGTCAAGGTGATCCATTTATGAACGACATTTCGAAGATGTATGTGATATGAAAGCCGTGTTCGGTCTGGCGCTTTTCTCGCTTTGAAGCTCCGCCGAACATTTATTGATAGTTCTATTTGGAGCTGTTCTGCGCTTGCAAACGTTATAATTCCGTCCATTACGGAAGCTGAAAACACATGAAGTTCTGAAAAGAGAGCAGATAATGCGCTTGAAAGCGTGGAAAAATCCAAAATCGAATTATCAGAATGTGTTGACGGCGCTTCAAAGCGAAAAAAGTGCCAGACCGAACACGCAGGATTTTAGATTTATGACTAACAAATCATATTTTGTGCAAAGTTTTTATACTTTAAAAAAAGTTCAAGTGTCCCCAAACTTTTGAGCGGTAGTGTATAAACCATTTTGTAAGGATTAAATTTCCTACAAAAAGTACTTGACGGCAATAGTTTGGACGTGATAGATTTTCAAAGTCGAAAATAAAAATTGAAAAATCGAAAATTTGTTACTTGATGCCTGCCTCCAGTGTCAAAACTAAGTAATTTAAAAAGACTTTTTAAATGTATTGCTTATTGTATTCAACGTCCACTTTCACCAAAAAAATTTGTACTAGTCAAATTCGGCGATCATGGTTGGTGCAACTTTTACCATTTGCCATAGTCAAAAATATTCTTGAGCCAGGCCTGTAACTAGCAAAGATCTACAGGAGGTTCTCAGGAAGAGTATTAAGCTAATATTCATCTACAGCAATGCAATACTTCATATTGAAGTTATTCCTGCCCAATCAAAGCAATGATGCACAAAGTGGGAAAATCGCCCGAGGATGCCACGTCTTATTGCGTCATAATATGTCTCTTACCAGTTCTTTCCAAGGTTTTTGAGAGCATGCTACTTAAACGGCTATGTTCACAGCGACAGACAAATAAATGTAAATTATTTTAAATATTTTAAAGAAAAGCCCAAAATTTATCAAAAATATACTATTGTGCTACTCACACTCGAATTTTGTGAAACAGAATCGGTATCAAAACCTTTTTCGAGGATATTCCACTTCATACAAGTTAATCGAGCACCATTTCCTTTTATGATATCCAAAAACGAATTATTCATTTTTATGTTTTTGTTACCTTGAGTGAACTAAAGCACTAAAACTAACATACTGATTTGTAATCTTGTGCACGCAGTTATCCTTCCTAGTGCATTTCCACGTATCTTTTCTATAATTTTAAACATCGAAATAATAATATTGATTTTGTTTACATTTCACTTACTCTCAATAATGCATTTGATGGCTACTTCAAATAACATATGGTTCAGCAATATAATCCATTAACACGGATGTTATCTTTCTTCTGTGCAAACCGTTTTATTATTATCATTAGTTTATTAAACATCTGATAAGAGGAAAATTGCGTAAAATCGATAATTCGCAAAGAAAATTAAAATTCTGTTAACTACATATTTTCCAGAAGTAATTTAGAAAACCGTCATCGCTGTTCAGAAATCGTGAATTGTAATCAGATTTGTCAATTGGTATTCTAAAGGCGTCAATCGTAATTCAGATTTGTCAATTGATATTCATAAGCAGTCAGTTTTAATTTAGTCAATTAGTTATGAAATAAAATTCATAAAGCGTCAAATGTTCAGCTCAATGAAAGCAACCGTTGTTTTTTTTTCTTAAAATTTCAATGTTATGATTCTGAGTTGATTGCAAAGCAGTGCAAAACAAGAAGGAGTCCTAATCTTTGGATTAAAGGATTATTTTAATAATAATCTTACATAAGCAAAAAATACATTTTTAAATAAAGGTGCTGGAAAAGGTGTAGGGAGATCCACCGGACTTTTCGCTCCACAATTTCTGGTCAACACACACCACGCCATAATAACCATTAAAATTTACGAAAAGCACGAAATCAGAATTTCTCAATAATTTTATTCATGCAAAAAGTACAATATTAGTTCATTTTAAATTACAAATTACTAAATTGCCAATACAACCGTACATATTTAAACTTCCATAACAATTTCTTTTAATAATAAATAATATGGTAACAAAATTGGACCTACGAACAATAAGCGCTAAAAACTGTGTTAGTACCCGGGTACTATTTTATTAATTGATTAAATTTCTATTATCATTTTAAGAACTCTTTCCATAAAATGTAAGAATTTATTCAAAAATGTAAAATTGATAACGAATATTCAATAAATAAGTAAAAAATTTGAATTCAAACTGTTGCAAAAAACATTACATTGAATTAAAACGTGAAAAAGGCACGAAAAAATAATTGTATTATTTATAAGTATAAATTTTGATATTACTTCTTTATGTCTATCAAATTCAAACTACCCTACATCATTAATTAAAACAACAACTAATAAGCAATATCGCCCCTATAATTAATTTTTAAACAAAACAACAAAAATACCCATACACAAACACTGAAGCAACATGCATACCATGTACAATAACACATTCATACGAGGCGTATTCATAAAGTAACTTGGTTTAAAACTGAAAGCTACCATTTAAATACAAGCAAAACGATATAAATATTAATACATAAACAATTAATAATATTATAAATTAATCAAAGCAATTTACACATATTTGACTATCTAAAAAAATACCTAAGCAGTATCATTATTTTTACAAATTATACCTTGGGCTGCTTTGGCTGCTTGAGGTTGATGAAGAACTTTTTCGTTCCGCACCAGGAGCTGCGCAAAATGGATTTGCACGTTTGTTTAATTCTGTAATAAAAAAAAACCATGTAAATATGCAGAAAACATTTTTAAGAAAAGTTACCTGATATCGTAAGCAGCATCTTGCGTCTAGCACCAAAAGCAGTAACGCCAAGTTCAATCAAATCGTGATCAGTTAAAGAAGGAAATGTACTAAGGTCAATTTCATGCGATACAAATAGTCCAATATATTTTTCAAGTCCTAGAGAAGCTAACATTGTAGTAAGATCCGGCCATTTCGAATTGCTTATTTGGTTAACAATATGTGTTGGAGTATGGTCTAAGAAATTGCTCGAATTTAAGTTAGCAGGAGCTGTCGAAGGAAAATTAAAGTCTTGGTTTGATGTAGGAGTCTTCCAAATGTCTTCGTCTTCTTCATTATTAGGTAGAAAAGAGTCCAATTGTAATTGTCCAGGACTGGTATGGCTTATTCCATAACCAGACCAAGTATTCGTTGCAGCTCTGTAACCACCTAAAAGTCGATTTTGCATTGCTTTAATCCCGGCTATTCGCTTTTGTTCGTAATCGGAAGGCGTTAATGATTGACGATTATCAGTACGTTTACTAACTGTTGGTCCATGGAAATTTCCAGAAGTGGTCATTTCTGTTAAAACGGAGGAGAACCCTAAAAATAAAGTTGGTAATCAGAGGTAAGCTATTGGAATGTCTTTTTTACCCATTTTGTCTAACGAAGCAGCGGATTCCGATGCCGGTTTGTGATATCCAGGAGATAAACTATTTCGTGGGCTTGCCATAGGACTAGAAACTGGACTAGTACTTGAAATTGACGAATAAGAACTACCCTCGCGGCTGTGTTCCACCGAACTTCCAGAATATTGTCCCAAAGTTTGGAACCTGCAAAAAAAAATTTTAAATCTGTCGTTTTTATACCACGACCGTTTACCTATTTCCAGTCATTCCATTAATCGATGTTGGAGGCATCACGTTATACATAAACTGAGGATGTTGCATTATTCCCATATACTGTGATTGATTAAAGGTAGCTGGATACGGCCAAGTTGGCGATACCAAAGGAGATACTAGCGGAGAAACGGGCTTTACATTGATAGGTGGAGGTCTTTCGTTACTTAAGTTTTGCTGAGGAGGAAAATAAGATGTTGGAATGTCTGGTACAATACTATTTTCACGAATTCCCAAAATTCGGTTTCTTGCTTCGTAAATATTGCCAGCATTTCTTTCAATTCCTTTAATAATGCACGCCATGGTGTTTTGTTTGGCTTTGTTACGAATATTAATCGTTATATCTAAGGAAGCCTGAATTTTTGAGAGTTGTTCAGCTTCTATTGGTAAATCGCTTGTATCTTCAGGAAGATCAAACATAAGAACCAATGGTAACGAACCCTGAAGGTTTGGTTTTTAGTTTAAAAAACTTCGAGGAAAAAACCCTTACCATCAATTGCTGCCTGGCGGTGTAAACGCTGTTGATGTTTCCGCAAATCGTAACGTTGCTCTTTTTCAGACTTGGAATATTTGGATCTTGAGCATCAGGAAACATTATTTGAGTACCAGTATTTTGGACGATCGATTTTAAATTGGAGTGATTTTTTCCAATAACCAGTTGGTGGTGATGGGGTGAAATTTCCATCGACATTTGAATTGTAATTTGATTCTAAATGGTTAGAGTAAAATAAAGAAATGGTTAGATTTAACCTTTCAGGTTTACTTACTGCTAAATTTTCGCACATGTACTCAATCAGCAACAAAGTGGCTTGTTTCACTTTTTGTACTTCCCATTCCACACCTTTCACCATAACTAAAGTAGCGTGCAATTTTGGACGTGTTCTAAACATCACCTGTACATTGTATTGCTGCTGAACTTTAACAACATAAGGAGTGTTACCATCAGGAATACTGTGCGCAGATGCCAAAATTGGTAACTCAAAACTGAATATTAACGGAGTCAAATTCTACAAAACGGATTTCAGCAACACGATACCATAAAATGTTTTAGACCCTTACCCTAACGCGGCTTCTAGCTTTCTCAACACCTTCTATATCACCAGCAATAGACACTTGATTACTTTTTTCAGTAGCATTGGAGCGATTGGAATCTGGAAAGTGCACATGGCATTGAGTTTCCTCCATTACTCTTTTAATGCTGAGACCTCCTTTTCCTATGATGTGCGAATGGTCCGTATAGCTTACGTCCATTTTCATGGTGACGCGATTGCACTAAAATGATTTTTTTGCAAAATTTGGACAAGTTAAAATTTTATCGTACCCTGGTGTTAAGAACATTCATAATTCGTTCCTTAGCTGTTTGAACATCTTCGGGTCTTCCGGCAATACGAACATGAGGGTCTTTCTTAGATTTCGCTCCAATTTTTAACCTGCTGGGCCAAGTAATATAAGTGTTTGTATCCTCCATGATCTAAAAAGCAAAATGATAATGGATCGTTTTTTGGTTTTAGAGAGTTACCTTGTGAAAAAACGTATCAGCTGGTTCTGGAGCTTCATTGTCACCTGCAATAAAAATTAAATGATTTAGGATACTTGACGAGGCAAATTTAACTTCAAATTTAGGCTTAAAATTTTACTTGTTTCCATTGTAATAATTTTAGAATTATCTTTGGCAGGGCGAGCGAGAAAGATAAATTTATTGCAAGAAATCCACATATTGAAAATGATAATTGATAATCATAAGAAATTATTTCCAAAGAACTGAAAGAGTTGAAGAAAGTAATAATAAAAATAAAATACCAATAAGCATATGCTCCAATTTTTTTCTATCGACACGAAACCTTTCTTGATGTAAATCACTAACATCTTGTAATCCAATTTTTGCAACCAAATCCTGCAAGTCCTCCCTCGAATCCCATCCAGAAGTCCATCCAGAATTTATCGTTCCAGTCTCAGAAATTTCTGAAAGGGTATCAGAAGCCGCTGCTTTAACATCCACACGTGAAGTCAAATAATTGCAAGACATCTTTACAACACTTTTAAACAATAATAACAATTATTTATTTATTTCTTATGTTATTTGCAACTGCCTTTAGATATTATAACAATAACAATTTTTTAATATAATTTTTTCTGCATTTGTAGTTTTAGTTTTTAAGGCAGAGGTTGAAAGTTAAGTTTGGCGTGAACGTTGGAATTTATCGAAATTAAATTCGACTATTTTCGATTTTGATAAAAATACGATTTTGAGTGCTTATCAGGTGGTCAATTTTAAAAATTATAATTTGCATTAAATTTATACAAAACTTTAAAACTGGAAACTCGCTTGAGATTTTTACGTAAAGTGAAAATTTTTGTAAAAAATTTAACGGTTAAAAATAATAAATTTGATTAATTTACTTGAAAATCTTTAAGGGGCACCCTATATATTGAACAAATTAAAATGCTATAGCAACTTCGGCCGTTTGATCAATATTAGCATAAGAACGTCGAGTTGCAATGAAAAATAAAAATGTTCCACAACCAAAACTTAAATTTCCAAGTATTGCTCCCGAAAAATTAACGGGCGAATATTTGGAATCAAAAATTGCTACTAAATCTTTAAGGTAAGATTAAATTAACAATTTTTTCAAAGCGAACAATAAATTTTTATCACAGTCGGTATCCAAAATGGGATTTACCAAGAGTAGAACCCATTATGAGTTTGATAGCCGAAAAACGCAATTTGCACAAAGCGGAAATGAAACTTGAAGAAACCAAAGGCACAGTGGAAGAGCGGCGAGAAAATCTTCAAAAGCAGTGGAGAATAATCGAAGAAACTGTACAAAATTTTAGAAATAGATTTTTGGAATTTGACGAGGTCGTCTCACACCATTTTGGGTTTTTTTTAAGTAATAAAATTTTTAAACTTCCGTAGATGATAATACAAAATGAAGAGAAACGTAAGCGTTGCAGAAAGAAAATTGCAGAAGAAGTCGCGAAACAAAAGGAACAAACTTTAATAAATGACGATATGGCGGTTGTGACGAAAAAGTTGAGAACGATTAAGGAAAAAATGGAAAAAGCCGTTCAAAAATACAAAATTTACGAGGTAAATTAATTATGTTCTTATAAATCTACCCGAAAGTAATTAAATCTTGTAGGATTATTTAGAATCCGTGGCGAAAGAAAACGATGAATTTAAATCTGCAAGAGATGTCTACGATAAAATCGAATCTTTCAGTTATGCCCGAAATCTTGTAACCGAAAAGTTTTTGAAAAATATGGACGAATTGGAAAATATGAAGACCACCATGGTTTGTAGTTTTTAATTTTTATTGGTTTTTGCAATTATTTTTATTTTTTCAGGTAACAGAAAATATTCGGCAAACGACCATCCTGATGGGAGTAATGAACCGAGTGGCTGAACTTCAAATTCGTTACGACAATGCAAAATTCAGTGATAGAAAATGGGGAGAACTGGTTCGAGATATTCAAGAAATATTGAGGGAAAGAATTTTGGATATATTTAAGGCTAAGAAGGCTGCTTATAATATTTACTTGGAGATGTGTAACAGGAAGCAACTGAACCCTGAACTGGATAGTGGTGATTTTGAGGGGCAACTCTTGTTTATTAAAAATTCAATTTTGAAACTAAAAAAGGTTCTTGAAAATGCTCAACAGAGAGATTACAAGGATCTCAGTTCTGTGCAAGTCGAAGTATCGACGATTAAAAAGCTCCAAAAGTTTAGGACCTTTTCAGCGAAGTCTGAATAATTAATCACAATTTTTTAATTTTTTACTCATATAAAGTTTTTTCTTCAAATATATCGTACAATTAATAATATTGTTGAGACGGTCATCGGCTTAAGCGGTTAAGAGCGTCGCCACTAATGCCGAATATCTGGTTCGACTCCAGGCTCAGTAATAAACTTTATTCTGACCGTCGCGTCGCCTGGGTACAGCCTCTATGGAGATGAAGTGTATACATTTCCCACGGTTCGGAGCCCGCGTTAAGCAGTAGGTAAAGTGATGAATAAATAAATGAGAAAATTATTCATATTACTACTAAAGCGTGATTTTTATAGTTTTGCGGCCTATAGGCCGCACATAAACTTTTCTAGGTTGATAACTAAAAAGTAAACCACTGAAAGATACGTTTATAACAAATATGTATGTACAGAAGTGGTGTTTTAAGGTCATACTGACTCGTTATTGACTAGATTATGCGGCCTAAAGGCCGCACTGAGCGAACGGATCATCGGCTTAATTTAGCGTTACAAATAAATATACACACCCATATACAGATAAATTAAGGGCATTATATTGTCTATTTTCAGAAAATAGAGTTTCAAAGTTTTTGAATAGAGATTATGTACAAATTTTTACAGAAAAATTAATTATTTTAGTTGAGCTGAATACTTGTATAGTTTTGGGAATGCAGTTTTTGAAAACCCACTCAATTTGTTTTAATTTATTTAATAATATTGTAGATGTCGCCAGATTTTGTAGTACTTATATGTTTCAGATAAAAAAAAATGAATAAAAAGTAAATTAGACCCCACGAAATTACAATTTAATATGGTAGTGCTCATTTGGGGTAGCAAATTTGAAAAAGTGGGCAAGGTGCCAGAAAAGGCGTAGGAAGAGAGGGGGATTCGTCCCTTCTTCACGAGAACTTTTTACAATATGTGGAAGAAGCTAAGTTTGAAGCAGGCAAATTTTTTAATTTTTACATCCACATCTGGAGCGCCTGCCGTGAAACAGACGTTGTATGAATATGTTTACAAATAAGTTATAGTTTTTGATGAGAACAATTTAAATGATTTAAAACCTGTAGGTATAAAATTGAGTATTCACTGTAAAAAAAAGGCACGTAAAAATACATTCAAATAAGTGTAATTTTTACATTCAAAATTATAGTAAAAATACATATTGTGTATTATTCCATTGATAATAATGTAATTTCACACTATTATCAATGGAATAATACACAATATGTATTTTTACCATAATTTTGAATGTAAAAATTACACGTATTTTGAATGTATTTTTACGTGTTTTTTTTACAGTGTTATTAATCCCTCATGTGATTTTATGCACTCGACTCTTCTCAAACAAAATCTTCATACTAAGAATTGAATTTCACTCCCTTTAGTTTGTCGTACATTATTTTATGCATTTCCGGGACTTAAGTTGTGCATATTCGTGTATATTCAGTTGCAGCCATTTCATTGGCTATGTAAAATGAAAACATTCCCTGCATACTCCCACCATTATACATCTGTGCTTCAAAATCATCTAAATACTTGTAGTATATGGTTAGGTATGTGTTATCTAGCAAATATATAAGGTCGATGTTTGGTAGAGTATACCGAGGACAAAGATGTTCTTCAGGACTCAATACGCCTGCTGTGATTCTCCGTTACGGAATTTCATATCTTTCCGGTAGGATGCACTCCATCATAATAAGAAGGATCAATATTTCCCTGAAACATTTTAAAAATTAAAACTAAATTTGCATGTAAAATTTGACTAATTTTGTCAAGATGGTATTAATTATTATATTACATACATGATTGTGCGGCCTATAAGCCGCACTGGGAAATCATTACCGTAATTGTAAGCAGTAAGCACCTGACTACGCTGATGTAGTCATGAACCAGCCTCTCGAACCAGGGGGTGAACCTCCATGATCAATTTATTATGGGATTTCCCTTTGGTACGGATGAAGTTTATATTCTTGAGCTAAGAATCCTCAGCTATTTTGACTGCCTCCGGAAAATTTCTGGTTGTTTCAAGGACGATTTGGTCCTTGGAAACAGTTTTGTCTACTACCATGTGGATGGCAATTATTGAAGGTCAGGTCGCTGAAGGCTGCCGGGCCTCCAATTGTTTCTCCTTAAGTAGGCTATTACCTATATTAAATTATTCACAGAAGGGGTGGGAAGATTCCACCACTACAACTGTATTCTTGATAAGATATATTTTATCTACCCTAATTTTTAGTAGGGGTAAGCCGATGCTGGTTAGAATAGCCTTCGTGTCTTCTGCGATTTTTGATTCGTTCCCTTTTGCAGGATATACTCTTATAACCTTGTGTTTCTTAGGAGGTGAGCTCTAAGGGTTGCTGATGGCCGCCCTCTTCACTGCTGCGAGATAATCCCTAGGGGGGGGGGGATTTTGGCTCTTGGTCAAATCGACGTGGCTAAGAGATCACGGTAATTGGACCGGGGAGGGGAGACTGAGCGCTCTCCAATTCCATGTCCATTGCTTACGATAATATTCCTGCATAATTTTTGAATGGTTTTTTCCATACTTTTTACCCTTTCTAGGGCTTCTTCCCTAAAATTAATTACATCCTTGCTTTTTATTTGGAATTTTCTCACTGCATGGGCATCCTTTAGTGCGCTGTCGGTTATTTCATTAATTTCTTTTCCTGTTTCGTTTTGATCTTCTCTTTTGTTTTGCTTTTCGGTTTATTTTCGTTTTCTTTGCCATCTTCTTGTTCTTTTCTTAATCTTTGGGATTCTTCATACTTTTTAATTATTTTCGCTTTCCTTGCTTGTTTCCGTTGATTTTTCGTTAAAATCTTTTTTTGGGGATTCCGATTGTGCCCGTTCAGTTTCACCTTCGGAGCTAATTCTCCTCTTGCTTCTTCTCGTTTTGGTTCCAGTCTTCTCTTCACCGAAGCTGTTTGATTTGTCGTCCATGAATTCTACTTCTTTGCATCTATCCTTTTTCTTAAGTACTTCGATATCTCAAAATCGTCTATTTCTTTCTCGGATTCTTCCTGTTTTCTCAGTCGTTTATTATTTTCATGCGTTAAACTTAGACTTCTTTTCGTTGGTTTTGGCTCGTCTGCCATGGTAGGATTTGTCGATTCGTTGGTCATTACGTTCTGGATAATTTTAATTCTTTATCTTTAAGTCCATATCGCTCATTTCGCTTCCACATCTTGTTATCATTTTATTGGACCAGATCAAACAAGAAAGCCACCTCTGTTCAAGGGCGCATACAGGTGTGGAGTGGAGGTAAACAGTTAAGTAACTCTCATCCCTGAAAACATACAAAAACACATGTTCTTCTTTAAGTGAAAAATGCATAAGTGACGTCTCTCCAATTAAATACACCAAAAATGTTAAAAACTAAAAATTTACCTTTTTGCGTTATTATATAATGAATTACCTCCCGTCCTATGAACTTTGGCTGGATCTGCCGCTACTCCTGTGTGATGGTTTCTCGCAAATATAATTCTGGCTCGTGATATCCATTAAATTACAGGTTCAAATCTATTTTTGGGCAAAAAAAATTCATAGCGCTCATGGCAAACCATATCCAGCGGCGGCTCGTGACTTTTCCATTTGAGGAGGCTAATTTTACAGCTTAACTACCTTATAAAATAAAACTTAAAAAAAATTTTATAAAATATTAGTAGACACGTGTTTCGGGCTCGTTGGCTATCTTCAGTACTGTGTACAATAGAAAAAATTGTTCGATGAGTGCAGAGTGTTTTTTAGAAAAAATGCTGTACAATATACAGATTAATATTATTTTAAGTCATTCGAAATTTATGAAGCTTTAAACGTAAGACGGCGACTTTTATAGTATTCGCCAAGTGATCGATGATATTCTCGTAGAATTCGTTATTTCGAGACAATAAGGTAACGAATTCCTTTTCAATAGACATTACCGCGACGTTACTTAACCGATTTTGGTTCATCGTATTACGAGTGTAAGTTTTAATACGTTTTAGTGTGGAAAAACTTCTTTCAACCGAAGCCGTTGTTACCGGTATGGTGACGACCACACATAAAAGTTTGTAAAATTCAGGCATACTGTTAAACCCTGTTAATGATGAATGCAGTATATTCTGGAATAGTATTTAATTATGCAATAATAATAGTACAAAGTACAAAACGTGATAACTTGGTTCTCATTAAAGAATACATAAAACATTACACATCATAACGATGGTTACTAAACAACTCTACTTTATCGACACGATAACGTAGGCGGCGCGGGTTGAACTAAGTAAAGATAATTACGGTGGCGTACATTTCTAACACTTCCCCTCAAACCGCGACAACGAACGCGAGCACACAACACTCCCGAGATTTAACATTTTAATGCACCTCAAATGTTTCACCTTCGGTAAGGCCTTTGTGAGAATGTCCGATGGCATTTCTTCAGTGCCAACGTGTGATACCTTTAATAGTCCGTTTCCGATTGCATCACGTATGAAGTGGTGGCGAATGTCAATGTGTTTACTTCTAGAGTGAAACGTAGGATTCTCAGCAAGTTTCAAAGCACTCATATTGTCATTGTAAACTTGGATCTCGTTGAGATCTTTGAGTCCCAATTCTGTCACCAATTCGAGCAAGTAGATTGCCTCTTTTGCAGCTTCGACCATTCCCATATATTCGGCTTCTGTGGAGGAAAGGGCCACAGTCCTTTGCTTTTTAGACTCCCATGAAATGGGACCGTTGCTTAGGATAAAAGAGTAGCCGGAATATGAGCGTCTATCTATGGAGCACATACCCCAGTCTGCATCTACGAACCCTTGTAGTCCTTTACTATCAGGTTCATATACGATTCCAAGATCTGCCGTTCCCTTCAGGTAACGTAGAACTCGTTTTGCTGCTGTCCAGTGTTCTTTCCTGTAACAATTGTTAAATTGACTCAGATAACTTACAGAAAAGCTGATGTCGGGCCTCGTAGCTATAGCTAAGTAGTTTAGGGCACCGACCAATTCCCGATAAGGTAATCTTGTTTCTTCGTCAGTTGAAACTTTGGTTGGCTTTTCCACCTTCAGTCCATTTTCCATGGGGGTACTGATGGGGTTGCAGTCTTGCATTCCAAATCGATCCAACAACTCTGCTATATAACCTTGTTGATTTAAAATAATTCTGTCTCCATCGCGAGAAAATTGAATTCCCAAACAGTATCCGACATCTCCTTTGTCGGTCAGTTCAAAGCTTTCAGCGAGTTCTCTCTTCAAGTCGTCGATCGCTTTTTTATTCTGTGAAACGATCAAAATGTCGTCGACATACACAATAACGAATACCGAATCTTCCCCTTGATTCTTGCGGTACAAGCATGGATACATACCTTGTCACCCATTTGCAAGTCTTCCATCATTTTCTTCGCTTTCATACCTATGGTGGATTTGTCCTCTTCGGAAATGATGTTCAAAATTTCTGTTAACTGCCTAGGTGGTTCCATGTATATTGTTTCATGGAGATCACCGTTTAGATATGCGGTTGCCACGTCGATTTGATCCATTTTCATCTTGTATTTGGCAGCTAGCGCTGTGATCAGCCTAATCGTGCTTAGTCGAGCTACAGGAGCAAAAGTTTGGTTAAAATGAATACCTGGTTTCTGGCTAAATCCTTGTGCGACAAGCCTGGCTTTTCTTCGTTCCAAACTACCTTTAGCAGTGAGTTTGTTTCGCAGCACCATTCGACTACCAATTACTTCTCGTTGTGTCGGACGATCGACTAGTGTCCATGTTTCGTTTTTGATAATAGATTTGATTTCATCTACCATAGCGTCATACCATTCTGAAGCATCCGGGCCGCTGATGGCTTTGTTCATTGGTACTTCTACCGTGAAGGTCTCTTCGGGTCCTTCTGCGGTACTGGCTACCATATTGTATACCTTCCTTGGCCTTCCTCTGTAGCCGGTCCTTATTGATTGGGGTCTGCCAGGGCCTCGAACTATTGCGTTTTCTGGTACGATGTCTTCAGTTTCTGGCACTTCGACTTCTTCACCTGGGTCTTGGCTTCCTTCTTCTAAAGTAACGTCTTGATCGACATTTTCATTGGTTTCAGTAATTATTTCTCGAAATTTTCCAAAATCGACTTGAGTAGGTTCGTCGTTGGGAAATTTGTCTGAAAATTGTCTTACCCTTTCTTGGTTATTTAGAAATTTGACGTCTCGAGTTACTTCAAATTTCTTCTCATTTGTTAACCATATTCGGTAGCCCTTCGCCTCAGTTGAATATCCAAGGAAAACTCCGTTTCTGCCTCTGGTGTCAAATTTTCCACGTCGAGGTTCTCGGTACATGGAAATTACATTGCACCCAAATTCTTGAAAATTGCTTACATTTGGTGGTTTTCCGTACCACAATTCAAAAGGGGTCTTACCGTTCAAACTTTTGGTAGGACAGCGGTTTCGTGTATAATTCGCCGTCAGTACGGCTTCCGCCCAAAATGCTGTAGGCAGCCCACTTTGAATTAGTAGACATCGGGCCATACTAACCAGTGTGCAATTTTTTCTTTCGGCGATGCCATTTTGTTCAGGATTATAAGGCGATGTCAAGCGTCTCAAGATTCCTTTCTCTTTTAGGAAGTTGTCGAATTCATTATTTATGTACTCGGTACCATTGCCCGATTGTATGAATTTGACTTTCTTGCCAGTTTGATTTTCAACCATTGTGACATAGTCTCGGGTGATTTTCAGTACTTCACTTTTTGATTTGAAAAAGCGTACTTCGCACCAGCGTGAATGATCGTCGATGAATTCTATAAAGTATCTCGACTTTCCATGCGATTCCACCCTCATTGGTCCGCAGACGTCGGTGTGAATGATTTCCAAGAGGTTTGACTTTCGTTCAGACTTCTTCGGAAATGAATTTCTAGTCATTTTACCTTTAATGCAAACTTCACATTTCAGATTTTCGTTTTTGGTACTCAAACCTTCGTCAAAACCTGTGACTGTACCTTTTCGATTACTTTCGTAAAGGTCTCTGAAGTTGAGGTGTCCCATTTTTCGATGCCACGTCATGGCCACTTCACTCGAGGATTTGGGTTCAGACAAGATGTCTGTCTTTTGACTTTCCGCGACGTTCTGCACTACGTTTGATGATTGTTTCTCGCCATTATTTACCCGCACGCAATATAAGTCTCCTACGCGATCAGCTACCAACTTAATTTCACCGTTTGTTCCGATAACTGATGCTTTGTCCTTTTCAAATAACACTTTATTACAGTTATTAGTTATTTTGCTTACTGACATTAGATTCGTGCGTAAATCGGGTACATGCAAAGTATTACACAGTTTAAAGTTCCGCGATTCACCAATAACATTTGCATTTATTCGAACTGTTCCCTTTGCAACAATTTTTGTACACGAATTGTTAGCAAGGTTCAAATTTTCGCGTTTCGAGTCACTAAATTCCACGAAATTGTTCGAGTCTTTACATATATGAGACGTAGCTCCACTATCCAAACACCAAATTGATGTTTGTTCATCAATTCCAATTCGATATGCTTCCGATGTGAGGAACATCTCTTCGGAGTGGTTTGCATAAGATTGTTTCGACTTTCCGACATGACAGTCGACAGCCTTGTGTCCAAATAATCTACACTTGTGACACTTAAAGTTAAATTTTCCACCGTTTGAGGTTTTTGCAGTTGCATTTTCCCGAGGTTTATTGTAATTGCTTCGCCATCGTTCCGTTTTCTTTGCTAGTAAAACGTTTTGCGCACCTGTATGAGCGTTGTTATTTCTGGCGTCACTTTCCTCCGTAATTTTAATACGCAATGCTTCCGGTGTTGGTAGTTCATCTCTCGATTCTATTGCACATCGAAAATTTTCGTAGCTTGGTGGTAAACTGTAAAGCAACATTATGGATTATTAATCCTTGTTGATTTCTACCTGCATGTCCTGTAGTTTATCGACAGCATCAAAAAAATTGTCCATATGCGCCTTTACATCACCGCCACTTTCCATTCGTTGCAAGGTAAGTTGTTTCAATAATTGTGCTTTTCGAGCTGGACCTTGAGATTGATAAATATTTTCAAGTTTCTTCCATACTTCACGAGATGTGCTACAACCTTTAATTTGCTTCAATTCGGATGGTGTTATAGACAGTATGATCTCGGATTTCGCTTTATTGTCGTTTATAACCCATTTATTAATTTCACTCGTGGTGTCAGTGTCACCGACCATTTCCGGTTTCATGTTAATGCCGTTCACGTAATTCCACAAATCGGTTTTCACTAATATTGCTTCCATTTGTATTTTCCACGTATCATAATTGTTTTTATTTAAGTTTTCGATGCGTACAGCGTTTGATGCCATTTCTGATTTCCAAAGCACGTGTTATGTTAAAGTAAAACCATGCATTAATATAATAATTAAAAATTTCAAATATGTTACGATAGCCTGACTCACATTCGATTCAGCAGTCTATCGCATTCCTTTTAAAGTTCAATAACTGTAAAATTAGCAATAAGCAATATTTTTATTATAAATAGTCACAATTGTAATTATAGATTATTATTATGCTGTATGTCTAAAATCGATGTCAGTCGTAATTTTCAATAAATTTATTTAAGTAATTTTGATTTTTTTTAAATAATTTTGTTAAGTGAAATTAACTGGCGCAGTCGGTAGGATACTCAGAAGGGCTTTAGATCAAATTCTCTAAAATAACCCTTTTTGTGTTAACAATCAACTGAGAACCAACATTAAATTTTAAGTGATAAGAAGAAACAAATAAAAAGTGCAACAAGAAGAAACAAATAGAAGACAATCAATCAATCCAATAAGAGGGAAGAAGTTTCGAAAGATTTATAACCAAGGGATGAAGAAATTCACAACGTTCTTCATTTGCTTAGCGTAAGTTTTTGCTCATTATTATATTTCCTTTATTCCTTCCTGAATGTCAGAAGCAGAAATAACCGAATTATTCAATAATTTAACCCTATCATCGGAATCAATTTTACAAAGTATTCCAAATATTCTATCAAACGATCCCCCTAGTAATAATTACGAAATGGCACAACTAGATAGATTTAACTGCGAATTAGTACCAAAATATGATGGCAATCCAGCGACTTTATCGATATTTATTAATGCATGTGAACATTTATTGAGAAGATTTGGTACAACAAATTCAGATGATGTTGTCAACGGACAACTTATACAAGTTATACTGGGCAAATTCGAAGGACGAGCACTCACATTAATTGCTAGTCGAGAAAACTCAAATACCTGGGGTAACATAAAAAAATTATTATTACAACATTTTGGAGATCAACGCGACGAAAATTGTCTACTACGTGATCTGATGAGCCTCAAACCATACAAAAACGAATCCTCATATCAATTCGGAATGAGATGTCAGGATGTACGAAGCTTACTTTTAACCCATCTACAATTACATGAAGCGGACCCAAACGTCAAGTTGGTAAAAACGAAAATTTACGATGATTTATCACTCCAAACATTCCTTCAGGGTTTGAACGGTCAAATTGGCCTAGTTGTAAGATTAAAACAGCCACCCAATCTAGAAGCGGCAATGGCGTACGTAACAGTAGAAGAAAATTTCATGTACGCCCAAAATAAAACAAACATCTTAAATTTCCAACGGCAATATCAACCGATAGAAAGGAAACAACCATTTCATCCAACTCCAATGCCGAGTGTCAACCCACCTATGTTAACCAATTTTGGACAGCAGCCACTACAAACCCAAAATATACTTCGACCACCCGTATTCAAACAAGCTAGTACAACAAGGACACCAAATCCATTTGCCTCACAACCTCGAACTTTCGGAAGATTTTCAGGCCCATCAACGCAATCAAGAATGGTCCCACAGCAAACAAATAATTACAGTTACAAGAGAAACTATCAACAACCTAATTATAATGGACCACAATGGAACACATTTAAACCTCCACAACAACGCTACGAACCAGAACCAATGGACATTTCATCTGGAAATACCCGTCGATCAGGAATCCCACAACAAGAAACACAAGTATTGTACTATCAAGATATAGAACAAGGAGATTATGAAGATACACCCACATATGAACTAGCAGAAAATTGTGAGGAAGTTTATGAAACAAAAGTTAGCCAACCATTGGAAAATTCCAACGAACATGAGTACGTCGAAAATTTCCACATGGAAGCCTACAGTACCAGCACGACAAATAATACAATAAACCTTAATATAACGACTCTTTCCAAATTGCCATATATTAAAATTCCAGAATTAAAGTTAAAATTTTTAATAGATACAGGATCAACAAAATCTTTAATAAATCAAGAAATCGCACATAAATATTTCCCTAACCAAATTAATTACGAATCGTTCAAAATTCTGACAGCTCATCAAGTAAGTCAACATGATGAAGTAGCATACATAAGGTTACCCGATTCAATCGATTCTACAATCAAGCACAAGTTCTACCTTTTTAATTTTAACAATAAATACGACGGTTCAATAGGTGTAGATTTATTAAAATTTTTAGAAGCCAAAATTAATTTCAAGGATAAGGTACTAAAAACGAAAAACAAAACGATACCGATCTATTTAGGAGACGACGACGATGACGACATCTCGATGGCAGTCAATCTAGACGAATCCGAAAACGACCTCGGAATAATCGATTTGGATACAGAGAAAGAATGGGCAGGAGCACCCATGCCTACCATAAGCGAAATCAACGGGTTACTGAACAATGCAAATGAACCGGCAGCGAAAGGCCAAGATGATGGAACTATTCATTCCAACATAAACGACGAACGAGTAACAGCAACCCACATCATTAAAGAAGCTATAGATGATAAAAAACACCAATTCATAATTGAGACAACCCACCAGGGAGAGTTGAAGGTACAAACAAAAAACCAAAAATTTCTGACACTAATCGAAAGTTTGGGAAAAATCGGACAAGCAGTTCCAATAACAAGTAAAAATATTACTGAACTTGCGAATGCCTTAATCACACATTTTTCATACTACGGAGTTCCAGAATCAATAACAAAGGATAACGGGACGGAGATAAAACACGATATCGTACGAGAATTGTTAAACTTACACAAGGTAAAGGTTCATTTTACTACACCAAGAAATTCACAATCAAATAGGATGATCGAAAGGATGATTTCAACCCCAATCGAACACCTACGAATTATGAGGGTAGATGGCAAGAAAACTAGTAACATAAGAAGAAAAACTAAGAAAAAATTTTACGGACCTTTTATCATTACAAAATTATTTAACGATAACACGGCGGAAATCCGGAATAAAAATAATCGAATACAGAAGATACATGTTAGATTACTAGGAAGACCTACTCTTGTTACAGATGCTGCTACGCAACCGTCGACATCCAAGACTTGAAGAACAACCCCGGAATGTTACCATTTAGATTAGGAATAGTTAATAATCAAATTAGTTACTGGACGCTTATTAGAGTAATAGATATAGCACCACTTAGAAGGGAATTAGATGAATTAAATAGTAGTTTTAACAATATAACCTTAATATACAGTAAACATGGAAACGGGAAAACACATCGATGGAATAATCAAAATCTACATAGCCTTTTGGAACATACCATAACCGAAACTAATACAAAATTCGAACAAATTAATCTTTACGAAAATCATAGAAGAAAAAGAGGTTTCATTAATGGATTGGGCGGACTAATTAAAACCATTACAGGAAATTTGGATAATGAAGATGCAGAAAAATATAACTATGCAATAAACCAATTGACCAACGATCAAAATAAAGTAAAGTTGCTATTTAAGGAACAAATTAAATTAACAACTTCAGCAATGGAAAACTTCAACAACAGCATTATTAAAATAGCAAGAAATCAAGCACTTTTACTAGAAAAATTAACCTTCATGGAACTTAATATAAATGCAACTAATTTTTACAAAACTAAAGTAGATGAAAAATTAACGATGACGACAATTTATCTAGAATTAATAACAGCCGCAGCAACAATACGAGATATTTTAGAAACACTCGAAGAAGCGATCACCTTTGCATCAGCAAACATTATGCATCCATCAATATTAAAAGCCAAAGACCTTAATCACGAATTGTTACAGATACAGCTATTATTAACAAATTCTAAATTGCCTATAAACCCAAATTTGGAAAATATTCACGAATTTCATAAAATCATAAATATTAAAGCCTTTATCCAAAATACCAAAATATATTTCATATTAGAAATCCCAGTCGTCGAAAAAATCGACTATAATTATTTTCATCTATTTTCCTGTCCAATATTTAATAATCCTTTATACTCAATAATCATTCCCAAAGCCAAATTCCTTGTAATAAACGAGCAAAACTTCGCATTAAGTAACCAAAGATGTAAAGATATAAATTTTAACAAATTTTTGTGCAAATTGGAAATTAACCAAATCGAAGAAAAGTCACCTTGCGAAGTTCATCTTATTCAACAAACAAAGAAATACCAAAATTGTCAGCAAGAAAGTTTAAGTTTGGCCCACACGAAAGTCCAACAGGTCTCTAGTAATCAATGGATGGTAATAACAAAGGGAGAAGACGTAATCAAGAAAGAATGCGATGCAACAACAGAAACTATTTCGTTAAATGGAACATACTTAATATCACTAAATGGTAAATGCAGGATCAAAATACAAACAAAATTACTAACGACACAAGAGAAACGACTTAAAAATAACTTAGTGGAAATCCCGAAGTTAAAATTCGAACACACTAGCAACAGACACAATAATGTCAACATTACCTTCAGGCCAATCGAATTGGAACCGATAAATTTGGACGAAATTAAAGCAATAGAAATCAAATTGCATCAAATCGAGGAAAACATTGAAGAAACATCCCAAGCTCCCGTGTACTTCCATCAAGCAAGTGGATGGACCATCATGTTATATATTATGTTAATTTTCATTATTTTAATCACATATGTTTTAGTTAGAGTTTTTAAGAAGAAAACACCATCCGGAACAATCAAAGAGAAACCAATCGAACAGAAACCAATCGAACAGATCGGACTTCAAAATTTAAGGATACCCTAATTTTGGTCCTAGAGGGGAGGTGTTATGTTAAAGTAAAACCATGCATTAATATAATAATTAAAAATTTCAAATATGTTACGATAGCCTGACTCACATTCGATTCAGCAGTCTATCGCATTCCTTTTAAAGTTCAATAACTGTAAAATTAGCAATAAGCAATATTTTTATTATAAATAGTCACAATTGTAATTATAGATTATTATTATGCTGTATGTCTAAAATCGATGTCAGTCGTAATTTTCAATAAATTTATTTAAGTAATTTTGATTTTTTTAAAATAATTTTGTTAAGTGAAATTAACTCACGCGTCGTAAAATTCACACTTATTCGCAATTATCGTTTTAACACAAATGTATTTTTAAAATACTCACTGAGCCCATAACCTGTTAAACCCTGTTAATGATGAATGCAGTATATTCTGGAATAGTATTTAATTATGCAAGTACAAAACGTGATAACTTGGTTCTCATTAAACAATACATAAAACATTACACATCATAACGATAGTTACTAAACAACTCTACTTTATCGACACGATAACGTAGGCGGCGCGGGTTGAACTAAGTAAAGATAATTACGGTGGCGTACATTTCTAACACATACAACTGTGTAAATCATTTTTGACAGTAAAATCTAATATCTTTGATGGAGTCCTACATTGTCCAAACATTTTGGGGTCACTATATGCTACCGATAATTCATTTTTGAGTTGGATTTGATCAAAAAATGGATACTGCTCTAATAGACTATCTAATAAATTTTGAGGAAAGTTTTTCCTATAATCTGAAAATTTAGCAAATGTTAATAGATCAAAAAATTTTAATTTATGTAAGTCTGCAAATCTAACTTCAATTTGCACGATAACTATTTATAATTAAAATTATTTAATATAAAAATTATTTTACAAAGTAAGTTTACTTTGTAAAATTGAAAATACTACGTCTGTCTGTTCAAAAATTAATTTAAAAGTTTCTAATAAAAAGCAAAATTTTGATTAATTTAAATATTGTCTTAAACCCACCGCTTCTCCAATAGTTTGAGAGTCGTTTTTAAAATCATCGCTGTCGATTATAAAATTAAATACGTCAATTAATTGTAGTTTTCTTAATTGCACTGTAAATACTGCACTTCACTTTTATATGTTTTCAATACAAGTGATTATATTTAGAACATAATTATGCATGAATAATGCAAATATTTGCAGGTGTCTCTTTGATAAAACGCATATGAGTCTAGCCTCAAACGTGTGTAAAATTGCTATCTTCGTACATTTAGTGAAATAACACAGAATAGTATGCGTTTATATTACAAGCTTATTACTTACAATTCATCTGTTGATCATGAACTTAACTAACCAGTAGCCTCTATGGTATTCTGGGTTGCCTAACTCTGTGCTAATAAACTAACTAAGTAAGATACTTTCCTTTACTACGTAAATGCGAAAGTAATAAGCCTTTAGGCTAGCCGCTGGATATGTACTATTTCGAATTTATTTCAGGCGTAAGCGGCGTAAGTCAAGTTCTTAAGCTAATTTTATTATTAAATTAAATTTTGCTTTAAACAAATTCAAAAAAATTAAAAATTGGAAAATACTAATTTAAAACGAAATATAAATAGCAAGTCCGTCCAACAATTTGAGAGGACGCTAAGCCTCCCTTGCCTCCATTGACAAACCGCCGCTGACCATATCTGATTATATTTTACTTACGGTGAAAATTAAATAAACGTGGAGAATTAATTAATTAATCAACGTAAATTTTTTTACAGATTATGAAGCAATTTGATAATACTGAAATAAATCTTTTACTTCGTCCTTTAATTCCGTTTTATTACGTAATTTTTATAGTATTGCCAAAATACCATACGAAATGGGCGTTGGGTCATAACCAAAAAAATTTGGAAAATTTGAAGTGGAAATTTTAAATGAAGAAATTAAATTCTTAATTTTTCATTCATTCTGATGGACTTTATTAATTTTTAGGTTTTGGCTCAAGAATGTATGCATTTATACTAATAGTAGTTAAAATTTAATTATTTTAATATATTACGCATTTTGAAAACACTTAAGTTCAAGTTTTCTTTAATTTTAGTGTAATGATATGTTCTAAATTTGAATTTTGAATATTTCGCGCTACAAAATCTTACGCCTAGCGGTTACAAATGCAACCAAGCAGAAGAGAAGACGTGCGGCCACTTTGAACTAAAGTTCACATGCGCGCGCAACTGCTACCATACTTGAAACAGTTCGAATTATTGCCGTTTTGAATGTTGAAACATGAAATTTTCATTTGGAGGTTAAGACTGTTGTTCTGAAATATGATTAATCTCGAATTAAAAAAAAAAATGTCGTTGCATACCATCATTATACTAAGGTCGGTACGGTTAGGACATGGAAAATCGACCGCGGGCCAAAGCTCACATATGCAAGCAACTTCTAAACAGTTGGAAATGTAGTCATTTTTAAATTTAATATTTTAAGTACTATCGTATTATTTAAAACGACTTTGAGAACAACAATTTCAAAAACATCAATAATTTTCAATTACCAAAAGTATCGTAACAGTTGCGCGCGCATGTGAGCTGAGACTGCGAGTAGTCAAAAGTACATTTCGCTCCACCCCCTTGGAGAATTTATTTAATGAAATTAATGTCAAACGTTTGAACTTCAATGCGTTTCCATTCAAATCGTTTGAGCCCAACGCATCGCGCACTTAGTATTTGCGAAAACTTTTTCATTGGAGCAGGGGGGGGGCATAGAAAAGACAGACCCCCCTATCGCGAATTAATTTTTAAATTGGTGCCCATCGTCTCGGAAATGATTTGTTTAAGAAATGCTTTCTTTAATAAAATGAATAGAAATAGATCGAGAATCGTTTGAGATTTTATTCCCATCGTTTGAACTCCCCCCCCCCCCCAAACATTGCTCCGAGCAAGTAGCGCGTAGAATTTTGGTATGGCTGATGATAATTAAAATAGTTTTTATTTTATATTGTTAAAAAAAAACTATTATCATCATAAATATAAGTAATTTTCTGGTACACAGCAGTTGCTTGATGTGATTTGCTATTTGAATTACAGAGCGGACATTCCGGGCTTGAATTGCGGTGGTACATTTTGCCGCCCTTCCTCTATTGCATATATTTTAATAAAATTAGTGTCAAACGTTTGAAATTAATGTCAATAAACGAAACCAATTTTATTCAAAACTTTTGTTTTCTTTGGTAAAATTTACAATTTCACCATCTTTTCAAGGCTTTACCTTTTACTTTTCCATTTTTTTTTCTGCAGGGAAGGGGGAAACCTTCATAGGCACCACCCCATCAGGGATGGTAGTGTCAGATTCTAACTGACTAAAACCTGTAACGAATTTTTACACTCGTTACGAATTATAATATCAACTTGTTCAACACCGTGTACATAAGATTCTGAAATCGACCGGTTTCGTTCAATTTTCCGTGATCGCTCGGCGAAGCAGCCATCTTTGCCAATTTTGCAATTTGATCAAGTCGAGTTAAATTTTGTTCCGACTAATTTTTGCTAATTAGACGAGTAATTAATTTATTTGATCGTTTAACTTGGTGGATGGATGTTTTGCGCTACTGCGGATTATCATAAAACATCATTTTTACTTCCGTAAGTAACTTGTTGAATGATAATTTCCTTGAAGTAAATTCATTTCATTATTTTAGAACACATGTGTCAATAATCAAGGACACATTTTTCGCAAGGGCTGTTTTTAAAAACTGTAGTTTTAACCAACGATTTATTCTGGTTGATGTCAACACAAGTCAAGTCATTTTATGAAATTTCGATAATAAATTACACACTGGAAAACGACAACTTCAGGAGTAACATTAAATTTTTGAGGTTCTCTTTAATCAACGAATTTTATGGTGTTCCCGACCTAATCAATTGCAGCTGCTTCCGTATTATCAGTGCAGCCGAGTACAAGACGTATTTCAATTCATCTCTGGTGCTACAGAAGTCAAATTTGGAGTCCGCTTCATTGTCACAAGCGTGTAGTTTGTATTTGTTTAATTCTACCAGGGTACCTTTGGGTGAGTTACAATTTTTGTAAGACTTATAAATTTGATCTGTACATTTAACTACACCATTTTATTATTATTATTATTACGATTATCAGCTCGCTGATTTTATATGAATTGTAGTTGCATGATACTGCCACATCTGTTGTACAGAAATTTCAACGAATATAGTTTGATTATCATTAATTTTTGCATTCTTTATTTTTTTGCATCATTTGAATTTACAACCCATGACTCTAGCTCCCGCTAAATACGAGTTGGTTTAAACGTACATCAGGGTTACTGCCGACAGCAAATTTTACTGTCATTTTTTTGGCAGATGTTATTTTGACACCTTGTAATACCAAAGACCTCATTAGTCTTCGGAACTTGCAAGGGTGGAAAAAGTTACAAACCCCCTCCCCGACGACAGCGGGCTTTACCTTCTCGGCATTACTTCCGCTGTCGTCTGCGATCTTCCATGCTGCATCGATGATGCAGGCTCCCGATGACCTCCCGGTTTAGCACGAAAGTTTGTGTCCGGGAGGTCAGGCACTATCACTTGATTCTACTTTTTCAATTGAACCGGACACACCGCTCGCCGCCATCCAACACGTCTCACCGGGTCACCTAGTGGTCCGCGGTCGTCAGTATAGGTGTAAGTCCACTCGTCATTAACTTAATAGGCGGAAATTCCGGTGACAAAGTCAAGGCCGAGCCGACCGTCATTCATACCGGAGACCCCGAGCCCCCAAGCGACCCTGCAAATCATATTAAATCACAGAGCGCGATGCGACCAGGTCATCTTGAAAAACTTGTGGTCACTGGAAAAATGCCAGTCGACTCGTCTTTATATTTGACGGCACTACTTTCGCGATCGTCCCCCTCTGGATTAGCACGAGAGTTTGTGTCCCCAGAGGGTCTACGCGCTATCGTCGTACCGACACTAACCTACCCCGTCGAACGACCGTCACTACTCGACCAGATCAGACCCGCCGATCAATGACGATATTCTTCGGGAATTCTCTTGGGATCTTCTCGCGCATCTTCTCGCGGGAACTTCTCAAGGGAACTTTAAAAGGCTGTCATTGACTTAACTGTAGGGCGAGGACTCGAGCTTCGGCTTGCTCAGCTCGTCCGTCCCCCTCCTTGGTATTCATCACTTGACTGATGAAGACCGCTACAGCCAGCCATTCGTCTTCGCCGGACAGCATGAAAGCAATCATGTTGTCCGGGCTTAGTGTGTCGCCCATCCGGAGCGAAATCATCACTCTCTCCCTCACCCATCTTAGGCATCCGAAAAGAGTGTGTTCCTCCGTATCTTCGTCCCCGCAGTAACGACAGGCAGGTGACTCGGTCAGCCTGAACCTGTGGAGATATGCCTGGAAGCATCCGTGGGCGGTGAGAGCTTGTGTTATATGAAAGTTCACCTCTCCGTGCTTTCTCGCTACCCAAGGACGAAGATCCGGAATGAGCTTTCTGGTCCAAGCGGCATTCGTGCCGGAGGACCAGCTCCTTTGCCAATCGTCGAGCGTCCGCTGCTTAATGGTGGGGTCCGGTCCCGCTCGTACGTCTGCTCTCTCTCTCTAGCTAAAAGCAAAGGAAAGTATTGCTATCGATTTAAAAAAAAATTATAGTTAGCATTTTTCCCATGGTGTATGAGTCCATACGAATTGTTTAAGACCAATTTTAACCGTCCATTTTTAACCCATTTTTTAGAAGAATGAAAATTGCTAAAGAGCATTGCCG
The DNA here is from genome assembly GCA_932274525.1 of Podabrus alpinus. Lineage (NCBI taxonomy): Eukaryota > Metazoa > Arthropoda > Insecta > Coleoptera > Cantharidae > Podabrus > Podabrus alpinus. The sequence goes on from OW026454.1 coordinate 70,339,913, forward strand.
CTTCGCGGTGGAACATATGAGAATGAAAATCATATCAATCGAAAGAGATTATGTTTACGCATCTTTTGATACCCCACACTTGATATTTTTCTCTTAAATTATTATTAATAAAATAAGCGCTATTATTAAAAGAATATGGGTTGCCTTGGATAATAATATTTGGATCTGTCAGAGTGATTTGTATTGTTTATTATTTTAACTAATTTAGGTACTTATATAAACATATTATGTCATTAATATCAAAGGAAATTTTTAATTAATTATAAAAAAAATTATTTATTTTAAGAAGTTTTTGATATAAACCAATGCAATCGATATAAAATGAAGTTGAATCTAGTAAATGCGAAAGTAATGTGTTGTCACATCAGATTTTTTACCTTTGGGCTTCAAACTTTGGGAATAGAAGCTCATTATTGACAATTTGTCAAGTAGTTGGCTTGTCGAAAATCAAACAGATTAATTTTATTAAGTTTCATGTTTATTTTTTTAATGATAACCATATAATTCAGCTTTTCCGTAAACGCAAATAAATAAATTTAATAAAAATTTATAAAAAATCACCAAAAATAATTTTACAGTTTCCACCAATGTAGTTACACATTTCCACCGCTAGACGGCCTGTCATCTATCATAATATTATTTATTATCGTTTTTGTCGATCGGTTTGGTTGGGTTGATAAGGGTTGATTTTAATAATCTTGGATCGCAAGTTTCACGTTTCGTGTCATTAAGACTTAAAGTAAGTTGCATTTGTTATCACAATTTATTGTTTATAATTTGATTTTAGAAGAACAATTTATTTTTAAAAGCCTGTAATAAAAAGTTGAGGTTACATACTATTTTTTTTAAATTTTATACTATTTTTTAAGCATGCGTTACGTGGCTTCATACCTTTTGGCCATCCTTGGTGGCAACACCACTCCAACTTCGGCGGACCTGGAGAAAGCTTTAGGTTCAGTGGGAATTGAATGCGATATAAACAGAATCGAGAAAGTTATTGCTCAGCTTGATGGGAAACCTATTGAAAAAATGATCACTGCCGGTAAAAAAACAAATTTTGAATGTCAACTCTTAGTTTACCGATTTTTAAATTTCAGGACGTCAGAAGTTGTGTTCGACGAGAATTGCTACTAGATTCTTTGCCACTCTGTCGAGACCTCGTCCTGTCGTTGTTGAGGTAAAGAAAGGTAGATATGTATGCTCTTGCAATGCTAGTAAATTGTTTTAATAATAAATTATGAGTCGTTCAGCTGAGATTTATTGATGTTAAAATGTTTCACTGATGGCCAGTTCCATCAACGTTATTTAATTAACCAAGCTCTAGTCAAATACAATAGTTTTTAACACAGGTTAAAGTTAAGCAACTTTGGTGAAACTGGCCAAAACTTTGTGCTTTGTTGTCTTATACATTTTTTAATATAAAAAAATTATAGGTATCAAAGTGGAACAAAGAGAGGAGTCCGAAGAATCGGATGACGTCATGGGCTTTGGACTTTTTGATTAATTTCATTTTGTATGATTTAGGAATAAATGTGGTTTTTCTTTAAAAGAAATTTTCAAGGTAGAAACTTTTTTGAGTTTGAAGAATAAGACGTTTTTTTTTTACTAATTGTCTTAGCACCCTTGCTGATAGCTGATTATTTAAAAAAATAGATTTACAGATTTTGTAGTAATTATATAACATAATATCACAGATAATATTTTATGTAAGTGTCTGTGTTGTACAAGAAAACTGAAATGTGTTCATAAATTTAAATAAAAATTTTATGTAATATTGGTTTTTCAGTTTATATTATTTTAAAAAGATTACTTGAAAAAACGCAAATATATTATTTGATCTTAGGACAAAAATTGTAGCTATAAATCTTATTGAGGTCATAATTTCAAAATATTTTTCTGTTATTATTGTTATTATTAATTTACAATAATAACAATATTGTTATTATTGAGGTATTAACAATCAATTCGAAAAATAATGAACAAATATTCAATGTTTTTTGGATTTTTTGCATAGTACCCGGGTTTAAATTTTATGCAACTTTTGTTTATTCCACTTCAAAATGGTTTTTCTATCGAATGGCTCAGATTTAACCGAATGAGTTCAATTCGTAATTCTAATTTGACTGCCATATTTACTATTATATAATTTGATCACCCCCCTGAATTTAGCTAAATGGGCGCCCATGCAGGAGCGGTTAAATTCGGTGAACGTTCCATTTCAAATTCCAAAAGTCTGCATTACGAAATTCTGAAAAAAAATAACTCTGGAATAAAAAAGTTATTAAGCATTCAAACCATTCCGTTTGTTTTGGGCCACCCTGTATATACTGATATGTTTAAAATACTGACCATATCATTTAAAATACTGACCATTTATTTAAAATACTTACCAATTATTTAAAATACTGACCATTTATTTAAAATACTGACCATATTATTTAAAATGCTGACCCTTTATTTAAAATACTTACCAATTATTTAAAATACTGACAGTTTCTTTACTGACCATGTAATACTGACCCTATTATTTAAAATACTGACCCTTTATTTAGAATACTTACCAATTATTTAAAATACTGACCATTTATTAAAAATACTTACCAATTATTTAAAATACTGACCATTTATTTAAAATACTGACAGTTTCTTTACTGACCATGTAATACTGACCATATTATTTAAAATACTGACCCTTTATTTAAAATACTTACCAATTATTTAAAATACTGACCATTTATTTAAAATACTTACCAATTATTTAAAATACTGACCACTTATTTAAAATACTGGCCATATTATTTAAAATACTGACCCTTTATTTAAAATACTTACCAATTATTTAAAATACTGACCATTTATTTAAAATACTTAACAATTAATTAAAATACTGACCATTTATTTAAAACTAGCTGGCACGGGCGGCATTCGCCGCCCTTAGCCATCTAGACCCAGAATAGATCCGAGAAGGCCATAGTTGTTCGGCCTCACAGGGGGAGGACCATAATAGATCAGCGAAGGCCATAGTTGTTCGGCCTCACAGGGCGGACCATAATATATCCATGAAGGCCATAGTTGTTCGGCCGTGGGCCTCACAGGGCGGACCATAATAGATCCGTGAAGGCCACAGTTGTTCGGCCTCAAAGGGCGGACCATAATAGATCCATGAAGGCCATAGTTGTTCGGCCTTCGGCCTCACAGGGCGGACCATAATAGATCCGTGAAGGCCATAGTTGTTCGGCCATCGGCCTCACAGGGCGAACCATAATAGATCCGTGAAGGCCATAGTTGTTCACTATTATTTTCAAGTTTCGAAAGATTGCTGCAGATTTTCAAAAAAACGCAATTTTAAAATTCTTCGTTTTTGGGAAGTCGGAAGAGATGGTTTTTGATCTCTCTCCGTCGGCCCCGAACCCCCATCTCAAATATTTCGCCGTCAACGGATTTTGTAATTATTTGTATTATTTTGAGCGTTGAAATTACTAAATTCTAATATATTAATTTGTTAGTGGTTTTCATTTTTCGAATTAAAGCCGCCATCCCGCCATCTGTTGACAGTGTTTTGAATCACTGACAGTATGTCAGAATATTTCGATTTTTGACAAATTAAATTTTTTGTTTGCAAGACTTGTGATTTGATTTATCGAAAAAAGCGAATAACTTTTTTACCCGCGCGAATTTTTTCTCCATTTATGCACGAATATAACTGTGCAAAATTTGGTTGAGATCGGTCCAAGGGTCTAGGAACGTATAGCGAACAAACACGCAAGCAGACAAGCTCTTTTATATATTTAGATACTTACCAATTTGCTTGCTAGCAATTTCGTTGCTAGGCATTTCTTCGCAATGAATTTGGATGTCTGTGTTAGGTTGCCTTCTGCACTGAAAGAAATTTACTTATGAGATAAATCGAGAATCCGTGCAATAAATTAAAAAACTCATAAAATTTTTAAATTAATGAACACTTTTCTTACTTTTAGCACGAGTAGGCATTTAATTAAAAATGCCATTCTTATTTTAAACGTAAATTCATGAATTCAAGAATGTTTTACAAACAAGCATGTCTGCTATAATGGCGATTTTATATTAAACAATAGAAGATTTTTCTTAACGAACGATAATCAGCTATTCCTTTTTTAATCTAAATTCATGTTTGATTATAACTCATTTAGGGTTCAAATTATCTGCGAAATCTGCAAAATTCAGTTCAACATGTGAGAGTTTTTATTGCAAAGCAGTTTCATGACTGTGTAGAAAACCGTGGTTGGGGTTTTAATAAAATATAATTTAATTAATTCCACACGGCTAGTAAGCCACCAAGGTAAAAAATCGGGGGTGCGCTATTTAAATAGCTTCTGTCGCTGCAACCACGAGCTTCTTTTTAGTTATAACTCACCTTTACCTATTTTACAGGTTCGGTAATTTCGGAAGAGAACGCCCGAAGAAACTCCCTTTTAACTCTTGCCTAAGTTTGTAGCTTTGGCCGTTCCGGAAACGCAGGTAAAGGATGGTTCAACGCTAACACTTGCGTATTTACTAGCAATAATAAATTGAATTCTTTATAACAAAACAAATCTATTGATACCTTTATACACAGAAATAAAGTTGGTAAATTTTAACAATAAGTACAAAATAATCAAATTACTGGGAATAGTTTAATACACATGCACAATACCTTTTTATTACTAGTCAGCTCGCTAAGTCACCAATGTACAATCCAGGAAAGGAGTTTTGGAACTAAACAAACTTCTCTTTTGCAATAAACACTCAAACTTTTAATCTCGTACTATAATTACTCCAAATTAACACTGAATACTTTATTCAAACAACTTTGACTTAAGTCCAGCAAATTAATACTTTTAACTTTAACTTTTAGTTGATACTAAACTCAAAATAACACTTTATACTTTATTTTTAATCGAGCACCGGCTCGCGGAACAATTGAACTTATTTAATCGAGCACGTACTCTAGAACAACTGCCGAATTTTTTCTAAGTTGGGATTTTTATGACAAATTTCCCACTTCGGATATTCATTATACCACCCCCGCGCCAGGCGAAGAACCAATCCCCTGATTCTTCATCCTGCCTAAAACCAAGGGGATGTGACTAAATCTCCTCGTTTTCAAAACTTATTTCCTTTTTACATGGGTGGCCGCTCAAGAACCGTGTGACTTTTCCGCAGCACCTTATTTTTAAAGTTTCCTCGAAATGAGGGTTTCTACAAACTATTCCCACACATGATGCAAATGGACCGTTAAATTAAAACTACACTTTTCGCTCCCTTGCTAATACTTATGGACAAGGCTCTTTTGGCGGTGTAGATATAAATTAACCTCCCATTTCCGTCCACATGCAAAATAAGCGCAATGTAAAATTAAATCTATTGTATGCATTGACTTACACTAATCCTTACTACGAAATAAGCGGCAGAGCGCCCTTTTGACTACATAGCCGCCAGCATCTGTGCTCGGCTTTCTTAGAGCCAGTCCACGCCTTGACAAATGATTTCCTGCTCTTTTCGGCAGAGTCAATGCATCGATATTTAAAATTTAAATCCTACATAATTATTTTATGCGTTAAATTAAATAGGGTATTCTTAAATTACCTCTATTTAATTATCTCAATTACAATTATCTATGTCGGTAATGAAAATACTTAAACCGTATTTTCTTGGTCGGTATTTGAATTAATTAAAGCAAGAGCGCGGGTTGTTACAACTGAATGGTATTTTTCAATTTCGGATGTTTCTATGCGAAAATGGGAAAAATTATACCAACTTATAGAGAATCAAATGTGTAAGTTACGAATCTCAAAAAATTAGTTTTCTGTTTTCATGAGACTTTTTCAAGAAATGGTTCAAAACTTAATAGGTAGGCAAATTCAAAATGGTTATGATTATAGTTTTTATGTAACCTGTGAGTCTAAAGTAGCTGGACAGAATTCAAACGATAATAAAAAAAAGTTGGTTATAGAAAATTTAAAATTAATTAATCTAAATATATAAAAGAGAAGATCTGCTTGCTTGCGTGTTTGCTTGCGTGTTTGTTCGCTATACGTTCCTAGACCCGTGGACCGATCTCGACCAAATTTTGCACAGTTATTTTGTAGCTCCAGGCGCAACTATTGTCGCATATATGGAGAAGAAATTCGAGCGGGGAGCAAAGTTATTCGCTTTTTTCGAAAATCAAATCACAAGTTTGACAAAAAATTTAATTTGTCAAATAATTAATCTGACGTACAATCAGTGATTCAAAATACTGTCAACAGATGGCGGGGATGGCGGCTTTAATTCGAAAAATGCAAACCACTAACAAAAAAAACACTAACAAATTAATCTGAAAATACTGTCAACAGATGGCGGGGATGGCGGCTTTAATTCGAAAAATGCAAACCACTAACAAATTAATCTGAATGCCGCGAATAAGACCGGAGCACTTTATATAGGTCGCAGAACGTGGAAGATCCACCTCTTTGCGGAAGATTTAACTTTACATGAAGATGTAACTTTACGTGAAGATTATGTATGTATGTATTGCTGTGTAGCCTCGGAGCTTTACTAGGGCTGCACGTTTTATATTGATGTTGTGTACGAGTGTACGTAATTGTACCTCGTCAATAAAAATGATTGTAAAATTATTTGATAAATTGCAATAAAATAAAATTTCACCTCGGCTTTGACTATTTCGGAGAGCACTGACTTACCTAATCTCAAGTTGGGCTCTTTCCTTGACCAAGTCGTGATACTGAAATACAAATTACTGGTCGTCGGAAAATAAGGTTGCAAAAACAAATTATGCTCCGTTTTCAAAGGAATATTAATTTTATTATAAATTGTGCAAAGAAAATAGAAAAATGAATAGAAATTCTTAAATTTACTGACAAAATCTTAATATTATAACTTTAAACGAGCTAACGCACGCGTATTTCAGTTGCCAAAAATTTTCACTAATTTTTATTAAAATAACTTTTAATGTGAAATTACCTTAATCAATGTGGGGAATTTCTTGTCACTAGTTTCTAACAGCATACAATAGGATAGTTTTGCTTGGTTGATGACCTTCGGTTACTGATAATAATGCAGATAAGTTTTCTTGTGCAGTGTCGAGCCACGTTTTATGCGGAACCAAATTTTTCAAAATAAACACAATCACTTGATAAATTCAACGAAATTGACTTTTTAGATACGTAAGTATATTTGCTTTTATGATATTTTCACTTTTCATACGATTTTAAAACAATTTTCTCACTATTTATTTAATTTTTAGGAGAGGCTAAATTTTCACCACCATTAAATTCAAGAATCAACTTATTATTTTTTTAACCAATTGTTTCACCAACGTTACTTGTGTTTTCCAAGGCAATTGTGATTTTCCATTAATCGATGTAAAATCAATTCATTTGACGTTAAAGTTTGCAGGTTCGTACTTAGCCCAAAATAATTGTAAAATTTTTTAATAAAATTTTTATGTTTCAGATTAAATTGAATTAAATTTCTTGTATCTTTGCCGATCTTCCAGTAACTTTTGAAGAAGATGTTGTTTCCGTTTGTGGTACATTGAGTTACGAAGCACTTTGACACATGTAAAATTTTGTTATTTTAAAAGTTCTACGTTTCAACACATTTTTATAACTAATACTTTGAACAATTATTTTTTTTTATTTCAAATTACATTTCTTATAACTACTTAAATTAATTTACAATTTTAACAAACCTTTATTTTATAAACAGAATTAAAACGTTGCATTTGAATTTATTTTGTCATCTCGTTCCGTGACCTTGTCTTTACATAAATTTATGACGTTAAAGCAGATTTTTGGTGTCAGATGAAACCTTTACTTTCGAACAAATAAGTCATGTGCTATCTTTATTGATAAATTAAAACTTTGAATCAAAACGTGATCATTTCTATTGACGTGGTAGTGGTACATTGCAGTATGTATGTATGTATGTATGACAGATGACGGATGACATATGACAGATGACAGATAAAGGCCGAACAACTATGGCCTTCACGGATCTATTATTGTCCGTCCTGTGAGGCCGAAGGCCGAACAACTTTGGCCTTCACGGATCTATTATGGTTCGGTCTGTGAGGCCGAAGGCCGAACAACTATGGCCTTCACGGATCTATTATGGTCCGGTCTGTGAGGCCGAAGGCCGAACAACTATGGCCTTCACGGATCTATTATGGTCCGGTCTGTGAGACCGAAGGCCGAACAACTATGGCCTTCACGGATCTATTATGGTCCGGTCTGTGAGGCCGAAGGCCGAACAACTATGGCCTTCACGGATCTATTATGGTCCGGTTTGTGAGGCCGAAGGCCGAACAACTATGGCCTTCACGGATCTATTATGGTCCGGTCTGTGAGGCCGAAGGCCGAACAACTATGGCCTTCACGGATCTATTATGGTCCGGTCTGTGAGGCCGAAGGCCGAACAACTATGGCCTTCACGGATCTATTATTGTCCGCCCTGTGAGGCCGAAGGCCGAACAACTTTGGCCTTCACCCCATGTAGCACACAATGTTGGCGCAATATTGGACAAATATTGGCTCAATATTGAATCTTGGCCCAATATTGCAAGCTTTAGCCAATATTGGTTCAATATTGATTTCCAATATTGCGCCAATATAGGAAATCAATATTGCGCCAATATTGGCTGATGCTTGGTGCAATATTGAACCAATATTGATAGCCAATATTAACTGCCGAGCTTCAATCAATATTGGTTCAATATTGATTTCAAATATTGCGCCAATATAGGAAATCAATATAGCGCCAATATTGGCTGATGCTTGGTGCAATATTGAACCAATATTGATAGCCAATATTAACTGCCGAGCTTCAACCAATATTGGTTCAATATTGATTTCATATATTGCGCCAATATAGGAAATCAATATTGCGCCAATATTGGCTGATGCTTGATGCAATATTGAACCAATATTGATAGCCAATATTAACTGCCGAGCTTCAACCAATATTGGTTCAATATTGATTTCACATATTGCGCCAATATAGGAAATCAATATTGCGCCAATATTGGCTGATGCTTGGTGCAATATTGAACCAATATTGATAGCCAATATTAACTGCCGAGCTTCAACCAATATTGGTTCAATATTGATTTCAAATATTGCGCCAATATAGGAAATCAATATTGCGCCAATATTGGCTGATTCTTGGTGCAATATTGAACCAATATTGATTGCCAATATTGACTGCCGAACTTCAGCCAATATTGGTTCAATATTTATATCCAATATTGCGCCAATATAGGAAATCAATATTGCGCCAATATTGGCTGATGCTTGGTGCAATATTGAACCAATATTGATTGCCAATATTGACTGCCGAACTTTAGCCAATATTGGTTCAATATTTATTTCCAATATTGCGCCAATATAGGAAATCAATATTGCGCCAATATTGGCTGATGCTTGGTGCAATATTGAACCAATATTGATAGCCAATATTGACTGCCGAACTTCAGGGGGGGGGTGTATGGATGGATATCCCTGTTAATTTGGCCGGTTTCAATTGATTTTAACGTTGTGGAAGGGAGCGAATTGTTTGTTTTCGTCTTGTTTGTTGACATCGGGTTGGAAACTTTTGTGATGTGTGGTGCGCCTGCTTGCTTTGGTGGATTCCTACTTGAATACTGCGGGAAGTTTAAATGGAATATAAACTGAGCGGTGTAAGAATGTCTGTCTTATACGCTATCAACGGTATCAGTATTCTTATCTGTATTTAGTTTATGCATGTTGTTGTGAAAAGTTTGACTGTATATATTTTAATATTGTACAGGAGGTTTTTTATGAAAATCCTATTGTTATTGACTAATTCGCTTTTGGGATTATGCAACGTTTTAATTTTACGCCACCGAATGTTTCTGTTTTTATTTGCATGTGACACCAATGCAGGCTCCTTCAATGTATTGTAAACAGTTTCCACCTATGTTTTTTAAGGTATGTCTAATGCTGACCCATGTGATTAGGTACTCTCACTTATTACATTACAGTTCTGAAGATGGCTTTTGTTTTGAGGCCGAAACGTCGACTATAAAAACACTTGTTTGATTTATTTCTGTCCACGAACCCGATATCCCGTATTATTGATAATTATTTGGACGTGAATTGTTGCTATATTCAGCCAATATTGGTTCAATATTTATATCCAATATTGCGCCAATATAGGAAATCAATATTGCGCCAATATTGGCTGATGCTTGGTGCAATATTGAACCAATATTGATAGCCAATATTGACTGCCGAACTTCAACCAATATTGGTTCGATGTTGATTTTCAATATTGCGCCAATGTAGGAAATCAATATTGTACCAATATTGACTGAAGCTTGGTGCAATATTGAACCAATATTGACTGCCAAACTTCAACCAATATTACCGAAGAAAATATTGAAGGCTGCTGAAATATTGCATCAAACAATTTTTTTACACAAATGTTGGTCCAGAATTGGTTTAGCGCCGAATTTGATGTTGCGCCATTAATTCTTACGTTATAAGTTTAAGTACAACTAAGAATGTAAATAATTAGTCCGCGAAAATTTTAAAGGGGTTATTATCAGCAGGGTACAAAATATTCAAAAATATTCTAAAAAATATTTTTTACTTTGATGGTTTTTGAAAAGCCGCTTTGTTTCGAAGATCTCTCTCCTCAATCGTGATTCTTCTTTGACAGAAGCATCGTGACCCATCTCTTTCTATGCATGTGATGTGCGTTCGATTTAAAATCACCTTAAATCGAAGATCGAAGATATTTGAATCCTGAATATTTTCACTGTTTAAAAACTAAAAATATAAGTTTAATTATTAAAAACTCATAATGTTATGAACAGTTAATAAATGTTATTGGAAAATCAGTAGTGAAAAGCTGTTTGAAGCTTCAATATTTTAACGGCTTTTCTCCCCCCCCCCCCCCACTTAAATATTTTTAAATATGAAATTGTCATCAATCGATTGAGAAACGTTTGAGCTTTAATGGATGTCTATTCTTATTGTTTGACCCTAATTCGTAACAAAATTTATAGCGTTTTGATGGTATCATTTTACTACATTTTTAACCTTATACCATACACTTATACAGACACGCCGAATGCTATCTTACACTGGTTCTACTGTAAAGCCAACATTAAAAGTTTGCGCATGGTTTCTTGTGACGCCATCGGCGTTATGCACCAAGGTTCATAAATTACGTCACGCACGGAGGGGGGGGTTCAAACTTGCATGATTATTTATGACGCTGGGGGAGGGGGTTTCTAAATGCGTGACGTCACGCTTCTGTATGGTTGCCAACTTAGAAAAAGTAGAACATTTATCCTTCAATTATTTGAGAAAATGTTTATGTAGAAATTATTTATTTTTAATTCTGATTACCTACAATAAAATTGTCCCAAGATCCCAATTTTGACAGGAAACCTTTCAAATACCACTAAAATAAGGCTAATATTTTTAATAATCAAAATTGAGATTTCGGGATAGTTTTATTCTAATCAAAATTAAATATAAATCATTTCTGTATAAAAATTTTCTCAAAAAAGTGAAGGGTAAATGTCCTACTTTTCCGAACTTCCCCTTAAGGGGGTTCAGCATGTTACAAAATCGGACATTTACCTGCACTTTATTCTCGAGAAATTCTTTTTAATGTATTAACTATTTTCTAGTCGGTAATAACTTTTTCGTTGTTTGGGCTTTATTAAAAAGGTAAATAATAAAATATGGGGGTTGCAAGGGTGCGTAACGTAATATTTGGAGGTGGTCTAGATTTTTGTGACCCAAAAGTTGGTGAAATTGACAAAAGCCACTAAACCAAAGCTAGGTTTGTAAAAATTTTATCAACTCAAAAAAATTTCAAGTAATAAAAAAATAATATGCCTATTTTCTCATATTTTATAACTATTTTAGTTATATTTTGTAACTAAAATAACGTGTTTAGTTATATTTTGTAACTAAACACGTTGTTTTAGTTACACAATGTTACTATTTGAAATAATTAAATAATGCATAAAAGTTTTGCATAGTTGTTGAAACCAACATTCAATGTAAAATGTAATAATAAATTTTAATTTACATAGGTATTCATAATTATTTTATTTAGGGCCGCGATTATAAAAAACAAATATTTGTCCTAAAAGTCCTCAAAATTTGCTTTACTACAACACGGTTTTGCTATAAATATAAATTTTGGCTAGAGTTCAATAAGTTGGCCGCGTTTTAGCCAATCTTGTGTCAAGTTTATATTGAAAATTTTAAGATAACGCCGTTTGTTGCAGCATTTAGGAAATTCAAAACCTCCGATGTAGATCAATTTTTCCAGAAATTTGTAGAAGAAATTAATACATTGTTAACTTACAATATTGTAAGTTGTCTTATAATATAATAATAGAATCTACATTGTCAAAATAAAAGGTATAGTATGCGATGCATCTGCTAGGGCATTTATTAAATGCATTAAAGGCCACACTGGATATTTTGGTTGCGAAAGATGCTTTATTAAAGGAAGAAGTGAAAACCATAAACTTGTGTATGGAAACGAAATTTGTGAGCTAAGAACCAATTCGAAGTTTTTCGACCAAGCACAACCTGATCATCATTTAAAACAATCACCTTTAATTAAAATTAAAGATTTTAAATTTATTAGTCACATTCCTTTAGATTCCATGCATCTTGTGTTTTTAGGGGTTACGAGAAAACTTATAAATTTTTGGATAAAATCACCGTCCGAGTTTAGAATTCTTCCAGCTTTCAGAAAAAAAATGTCAGCAAGATCTTTAAATTGTGGTCAAACGGTTCCAAGTGAATTCAATAGAAAACCACGGAGCTTTGATGAAATTGATAGGTGGAAAGCCACAGAGTTTCGGTTTTTTTTACTATACAGTGGTCCAATAATTTTAAAGGATTTGTTTTCTTTGCGAGAGTACAATAATTTTTTACTGTTAAATGTTGTGTTTAGATTATTAAGCAAAGGAGATTACGAATTACATAAAAATAGGGAAAAAGTAGTTACACTGATCTGGCAAGAGCCGTCGGATTACGAATGAAACAAATTGAGTCAAGATTTTCAAATATTTACGTTATTTGTGCTTTCTCTTTTAAATATGTTTTCAACTAAGATCCCGACAAATGTTTAAAATAAAAAGTAGATCTTACGTACACAAAAGTTGTCCACCCCTGATATACACCATTAATCTCGAGAGCTAATATATTTAAATAAGTAAGCTTCGTAGATAAATGGTAACAGGCGGAGGCTTTCGCAACATTCAAAAGGAACGTCATGGGTTCGAACCCCGCTAGCGGCAAGTAAAAAAAAATCTTTAAATTTAATTTAATTTCAGATTTATATGATGTTTTCGGTACTACAACAATCAAAGGAACTTGAAAGAAAAAAAAATTATAATTAATATGATTGTCAGATACAACTACTATATCATTTAGTGGAGGCTCAAAACTTACAACATTACAAACATTAGAAAAAGGTAGCAACATACAAATTAGGAAAAAACCAGACCGAAATAATATTTATATAATTAGGTATCAATTACAATAAATATGTAAAAAGTTAAATTAAATCTTTTTTTCTTTGTACCAATATTTATTTGCAATATTGGTCCAATATTGAATATCAATATTGGTCCAATATTGAAAATCAATATTGCGCCAATATAGAAATGTGAAAATTCTGCTATATGGGTCCAATATTGGAAATCAATATTGCGCCAATATAGAGATGTGAACATTCTGCTATATTGGTCCAATATTTAAAATCAATATTGGTCCAATATTGAAAATCAATATTGCGCCAATATAGAGATGTGAACATTCTGCTATATTGGTCCAATATTTAAAATCAATATTGGTCCAATATTGAAAATCAATATTGGTCCAATATAGAGATGTGAACATTCTGCTATATTGGTCCAATATTGAAAATCAATATTGGTACAATATTGAAAATCCATATTGGACCAATATAGCAGAATGTTCACATCTCTATATTGGCGCAACATTGATTTTCAATATTGGACCAATATTGCGCCAACAATGTGTGCTACATGGGACGGATCTATTATGGTCCGGTCTGTGAGGCCGAAGGCCGAACAACTATGGCCTTCACGGATCTATTATGGTCCTCCCCCTGTGAGGCCGAAGGCCGAACAACTATGGCCTACTCGGATCTAATAAAGCACAATATATTGGGAACACAAAAAAAAACTTTAAAAACATAATGGTCCATTTTCTTCAATTGTTCGCACTTTTCTTTTAACACCTTCCATCATATGCCGGAGCATTTTCAGATCAATTTTTTTGGCACATGACATAATTCGTTTTAGGCTTCTATACAAAATATAGCAAGAAGCCTTATGATCTGGCTCCGTGTCTGTCCGTCCGCATAATTCAAATCTAATTTATATATTTTTACTCTTAAGAAGGTTGACATTACGATAGTATAATTGAAAATTGTATGAAATGATAAAATTGTAGCGAAAACATTTGATGATCATTTCATTAATGTTCCGACCTATATATAGATATTTCCGTTGATATGTTGATCCAATGATACGTTGATACCTTGATCCATTGATACGTTAATACATTAATTTATTAAATTGTGGGTGATGGAAATATTGGACAGTTGCTTGATTGAAAGCAGTTAGTAGATGATGAATTTAGTAGATTATAGAATATATCAGACCCTAATAATATACAAAACAAGGTGGAACTCGCTTTAGTGGCAGTTCTTAGGCTTCTATACAGCTACCTTTCTGGTGTGGAAAGTTGTTATTATCTGGTTATTTTTGGTCGCCATATAATGTAACATCACATAATCAGATAATCTGCACTAATTATTTATTATTTTATTTTAACCACAGCAGTGGCTTGATGTTGATATTGAAGTTAAGTTGTAAATAAAAGAGAAGGAAGAGGATGGATCACCTCAAAAAATGGACCGGACATTACAGAAAAGTGAAGTTACGAATGGAATGGAAAAGTTTGATTATTATTACTTATGTAGTAATTGATAAATACCAACCGCAAAAATTTAATTAGTGCAGATTATCTGATTATGTGATGTTACATCATATGGCGACCAAAAATAACCAGATAATAACAAGTTTCCACACCAGAAAGGTAGCTGTATAGAAGCCTAAGAACTGTCGCTAAAGCGAGTTCCACCTTGTTTTCAATTGTTCGGCTGATGTTGCTTCCCAACCATTCTTATAAACTAATTGCGATAAAATTGACCAGAAAGTTTCAATCGGACGAGCTGCCGGAATATTTGGGGGATTCGCATATTTTGGCACAAACGGTATATTTTGACCTTCTAACCAATTTAAGGTTTTTTTTGCATAATGGCAAGATGCCAGATCTGGCCAAAAGATGATTTTATCATTTTTATGGTTTCTTTTAACAAAATTAACCATTTTTGGTAAACAATTTTTTATATAAGTGTCTGTGTTAACAGCAATACCAACTTGGGTTTGAATAAAAAAATTTGATATGCCTTTAACTGATATCGCACACCAGCTAACACTTTTGGTTCGAATTTTGATTTTCTTATGAACTTTACATTATCAGGAAATATATTTTTATCGGTGGTATAAAATCCTTTATTTGCAACATCACAACTGTTCGCAAAAGTGAAGTACTTTTCATCGTCCATAATGATCACTGTATCGCCTGATAAAAAATGTTGTCTCAGAAGACGGCACTTTCCGGGTATTTCCACTAATTGTTTATCGGTATATTTTGGTTTAACGTTTCTCTTATACCTTTTCACATTTAATTTTTTCAAATTTCGGCAAATTGTAGTTTGTGAAACTTTAAATTTTCTGGATAGTATGCGAGTACTCACTCCAATTTTGTTTTCAGCAGCTTTCTTCAAGGAACTTAGCCGAGATTTTTTTAGAATTGATTTTCTTCCGGTTTTTTTTTTATTTTCAGGACCAATATTGTTATTACATCTCGAAATTATCGAAAAAATGGTACTTCGACTGAAGCCTTCATTTATAAAATGATGTAAAACATGTTTTTTATTTTGCTGGCCAAGCATTTTGAAAACGCGTTTACGCAAAAAATTCTGTTCGCATACTTTCATATTGACAATTCAAACTAAACTACTTCAATTGACATTAAAGATTAAACAAATGAAAGAAGGTACAGTAAAAAAACAAAAGGATTGCTAGATTATAACTAATGATTTGATGCGATTGAAATTTGTCCAGCTATACTTTAGACTCATACGTTATTGTTGAATATTTATGTATTTTGTGATGAAATGTCATCACAAAAAAACCTACCATAAGTTTAAAATAATGGCCATTCTATCCTGAAAACAATAATGTTTAAAACTATATTTAAGCCTGATTATTCTAAAATTAAGAACTCTTTAAATCATGGAAATAAGAATGTTTCGCTTTTAAAGAAACATCCGAGCTAATAGATAACAATTCTGCTTATGTAATTTGATATTTACCATTCGTCAACAATTACTTTGTTGTTAAGAATGGACATTCTGAATTTTTGATTCAAATAAACACCGTCGGTTATCGGAGAGTTTTTCCCCTTTCTCACGGGTATCAAAGTGGCTTTCTTCCAGTTTTCGGAAATATCCCGTCGGTGAGGTATTTGTTGAAAAATTTTATGAACACCTTCGGTTTTAACGGTCTAGGACATTTGACCGCGGCCGAATTACCGCGGCCATATTACCGCAAGGACATTTTACCGCAAGCCAGATTACCGCAGGGACATTTTACCGCAAGCTAAACTACCGCGATATTATAAAATATCATGCAAAAAAAATTTTTTACCAGAAAAATGCACTTGACTACCAAATATAATACCTAATTAATGGTACTTGCACAGCAGTAAATTAGAAGATATGTAGACTACGCGATGGTCAGTATTTAATCCTTTTTTTTGGGGGGGGAAATGAACGAGGGTCACATGTAGATTGCACCGCCGCTAGTTTGCAGCTTGCACCGATGGTCATGGCAAGTAGTGATTTTTTTTGGCAATAATGATTACTTTTAATGTTTAACTTGCGAAAAAAAATCGTTTCCTAACTCTAGATCCACTTCTTCGCGGCAGATCCACCTCTTTGCGGCAGATTTAACTTTATTACGCGGAGATTTATTTGTTTTTAATTAGTTTTCTAAAGAAATATCAAAAACTAACACTAACCTAACGACAGATCCACCTCTTCGCGGCAGATCCACCTCTTTGCGGCAGATTTAAATTTTCACGGAGAATTAAATTGTTTTTAATTAGTTTTCTAAAGAAATATCAAAAACTATTTCATCATTCGTAAATGATGAAATAATGTAAAGTATGAATATTTTGCGGTAATATGTCCCTGCGGTAAAATGTCTTGCGGTAATTTGGCCGCGGTAATATGGCCGCGGTAATTCGGCCGCGGTGAAATGTCCGATCCCGCGGTTGTAAGTGACTTCTGTCAAGATGCCGTCTGGTCCCGGTGCCCTGGCGCTCTTCATCTTTCCGGCCATCTTGTTTAGTTCATCCAAGATGATCACAGGAATATCTCAGAGGAATTTGGAGCTATCTATGGTCTTTATAATTTTTGTGGAAAATTGTTTGGGGTAGTAGGCTGGGGATATCCATGTTCATTTTGTTTGAATTTTTTTAATTGGTTGTATAATGTATTAATAAGAATAGATACGGAAAAAATGTATAAACTTTTGTTTAGAGAATTTCATAAGCTTTAGTATTTATTTTATATGAAAGATATTCCGATATCGGTAATAGAGAGATATACTAAGCATAAAACAAAATCGGAGCGCCATTTTTCTAAGATGGCCGATCGAAAGCAACCTTCTTTCATGTATGATCGAAGATCGCAACAGATTCCGCTCAGGACTTATAGTTTGTTTAACAGTAGGTACATAATAACAATATTGTTATTATTGAGGTATTAACAATCAATTCGAAAAATAATAAACAAATATTCAATGTTTTTTTTGGATTTTTTGCATAGTACCCGGGTTCAGATTTCATGCAACTTTTGTTCATTCCATTTCAAAATGGTTTTTCCACCGAATGGCTCAGATATAATCGAATGAGTTCAATTCCTAATTCTAATTTGACTGCCATATTTACTATTATATAATTTATTCCGCCACAAATTTTTAAATCAAAATTTCGATTTTAACCCTCCCGCCATTTTTGAAACTTTAAAAATGACATTTACCTTAAATATCAACATAACCTCAAATTAGTTTCTGATGCTTTTTGATGTAATTTTCACAAAACCTGCATTATGGGCGATATGTTGAGAGAATTGCGTGAAAAATCACGTAAGCGTAAAAAGCTGCTAGCGCAAACGGTAAGTTTTCACTAAAATAATACTCGCAAAACTGTAACAACAAAATTTGTAGCTTGGTGTTTCGGGCGTCGAAGAATTGCGGCAGGTTTTGGGTACACACACCGATGATGGTAAACGGGGCAAAGGTAGTAACGAAGAAAACAGCGACAAAAATGAATTAAAAGATGGAACTTCCGACGAGTTGGTCTATCGGGATTCTTCGACCTTCTTAAAAGTACGTCAAACTTTATTTTATTATAGCAATTTTTATGGTAGTTTTTAGGGTACGCAATCGTCCAATCCGCATAACGACTACTGCCAGCATTTTGTCGATACCGGACAACGACCACAAAATTTTATTCGGGACGTTGGTTTGGCCGACAGGTTCGAAGAATATCCCAAGTTAAGGGAACTAATTCGACTTAAAGATGATCTCATCTCGAAAACAGCAACTCCGCCCATGTACTTGAAATGTGATTTGAATTCGTACGACTTGAAAAATTTGAACGGAAAGTTTGATGTTATTTTAATAGAACCTCCGTTGGAAGAATACCAGAGAACTATGGGAGTTACCAATATGCAGTTTTGGTCGTGGGATCAAATCATGAATTTAGATATTGGGGAATTGGCTGCTCAACGTAGTTTTGTGTTTCTTTGGTGTGGCAGTTCCGAAGGTTTGGATATGGGGAGGGTTTGTCTAAGGAAGTGGGGCTTTCGAAGATGCGAAGATATCTGTTGGATAAAGACCAACATAAAAAATCCTGGTCATTCTAAAAATTTGGAACCGAAAGCTGTTTTTCAGAGAACTACAGAGCATTGCTTGATGGGTATAAAAGGAACCGTAAGACGATCAACCGATGGTGATTTTATTCACGCTAACGTCGACATTGATTTGATTATTTCGGAAGAACTCGATTATGGAAGTTTAGAGAAACCAGTCGAGATTTTTCATATTATTGAACATTTTTGTTTGGGTCGTCGGAGGTTACATATTTTTGGACGTGATAGTACGATCCGTCCAGGTTGGTTAACCATTGGTCCTGAACTAACCAACAGTAATTTTAATGCTGATACTTACTGCAGCTATTTTAATGCGAGTAACTTGACAACCGGTTGTACGGAAAGGATTGAAGCTTTAAGACCAAAAAGTCCTCCACCGAAAGTTAAAGGCACTGCCGGTGCCAGAGGCAGAGGTGGCTTCAATCGTGGGAGAGTTCGTGGAAGATAAATTAAAATTTTTTTTGTGTAAGTTAAGAGAAAAAATACTGTACTGCCCTCTGTATTACATAATTTAAAATTAAGTTGTAATGTTGAAGAACTAATAAGATTATTTTTACTTTATTGGTATTTTTTTATTTAGGGTTCAACAAAACTTATAGGGCATTGTCCTGAAATTTTTTAGGCCAGTTCAGTTATTATTAAACTTGAGAACGTTGTTCAGTGCTATCCTTAACTTTAAGAATTGTAGGAAATTTAACAAAATTTCTAGTTTATGCCAATCTTGAAACTTCTGTTCATGTATATATGAAAAACAAATAAGTGAAAATTGGAGTTTGGGGGATCCCCAAAACTTGGTCTTCGTTTTACGAGGTATTCAATTTTTTTTTGTCTCAAGATCTTTTTATCTTCAACAAGACACCACCAAGATGTTTTGGGTGGTAGTGTGAGATTCTTACTCACTAAAACCCCACTCCGTGGAGGTGCCGGGAATCGCTAGCTGCATTACTTCCGAACACCCCCTGCTTTGGCATTTCAGCCATCTCCTACTCCTTCCTGCCGAAGACATCTTCTGCCCTTTCGGGACTTTGCTCTTCTTATGGTTCACCTGCCTTGTCTCTCCAGTTCTTCATTGGCCTTCGTGGACATTATGGAGGTGATCAGCTCATGGACGGCCCTCCACTTGCTTTCCCCCTGCAACATCACTGCCACAATGTTGTCTGGCGTGTGAGCGTCTCCTGGACATGCCGTCTTGCGTCTTCTCTATTTTGGGACCATCTCGTACAGTCGAAGAGGGTGTGGGCCGCGTCGTCCGTATCTCCACAGTATACACAGTTCTCCGTGTCAGCGCGCCTGAATCTCTTCAAGTATGCCTGGAAGCAACCGTGCCCCGACAGGAACTGGGTGACCTCGTAGGTGATGTGGCCAAATTTTCGATTTATCCACGGTCTGATGGATGGTATCAGCCGTGCCGTCCAACGTCCCTTATCGGAGCGCTCCCATTGTTCATGCCACTCTTGCAGGGCACTTTCTTCGGCTTGGTCGTACTCTTCCTTGTTGTACTCTTCCTTCCCGTATTACTCCCCCTAGTGGGGGACTAGCACAACAGCATTCTTTTCCGATATACCGTCAGATTCAACAAAAGTGGCGTGGATATGAAATGAATCCCGAACTTTGGAGTAGGAAAAAATGAACGACTTTGTCACCCCTGCTCCAAACTCTTTGCTCACATTGATCTCCTGTAAGTGCAAAAGGGGTTGTACTTCATCTTGTGGATCAGAAAAGCAAGAACGAATGAAGTTAAATCAATTTTGGTTTGCTGATAATTTTTCCTAAAATTTAAATTAGGCTAGTTATACGCGAATATAGGGGGTATAGGGGTAATGCTGCAGAGGTAGCACCTTTTATCAGGACGGTCACATCGAGCGTCGACGACGGGAGATGGTCTTTGATAACTGGTCCTCGTGTGATAGCCGATGCTATGGTTAAATTAATTAACCCCTTCTTTCCAGTATCGCTGCCCCCAGGGTATTCTATTTTATTATTAATCGAAATTAATAAGCGAGTCGAAAACCCAAAACTCCAACTACTTACTTACTCAATGGTTTCACTTATTATTGGTAATCGTGGAAATGCGGATGATTCTTCGAAGTCGCGGGGAAAGTGTATGACAAACAACCCTTTTTCACCAGTATAAACACAGAATGCTTATAAGAAAAGATTTTAATTTACAAAATAGCTAATTTATTAAAATAATATAAAACAATTAAAGAAAATGGTTTTACAAATATTTAACGTTACTAACATAAAACTAAGTTAATTAATTAAATGATTCTTAGACTTGAACGGAGACAGTAAAATAAAATTAATCTTATGACGAGTTTATCTAGTAGGTAAATTTTTAAGTCATGTACCTGCTTTTACGCTACTTGGCCCTTCTCTTGAAAGATTTATGGGTCCCTTGGATCGAGGTTTATTGGAAATTTGAATATTTAATTTGACAATACTTTATTTATAAATCACAGAACTCGCGAATACGGTATTTTAAATAATTTAAAACAAATTTAATTTAATAAAAAAAATATAAAAATTATGAGCACTTCTAACGGAGCCTATTTTGATGGATTGCTCGGATTAACATTGAACAATATCCGATTTGTTTTAATGGAACTTAGTCGAATTTATCGAGCTTAAAACTCCCGAACGATTTTATTAATGAAAACACGAAGGGTTCGTACCAGAAGACTGGCAGAACCCGCTCTCCGTAGAAGACTATTTCTAGAAGCCTCCTTTTAGTAGAACTGACTATTTTTGATCTTTCATCCCTATTTATTAGCTTGATTATTTACATTTGGAGTGGGGTTGATTAGGTAACATATAGGATATCCTACTCTTTGAAATTGTGTTAGCGACTAATCGCATTTTTGAGCGGAGTGTCCTTTTGGACCACCCAATATTATTATCTAAGTGCATCTTTTTTAAACAAAGGAGAGTTTGCACCTGCAATCCTAAAAGCTTTAGATTTCCATGTTTCTATATTTAGGGTGAGCAATTATTTGCAATAAATGTCAATTTTATTATGGCACTAATGGACTAGCGATTTCGGATTTCTATACTTTCCGTTCCTAGTTGGGTGATTTTATATATTCCCATGGTGAGATAAAATCATTCCTTTAGTTTTTGGCTAGACTTAATGATCGCGATTCTTATTTTACTGTCTTTTTGTCTAGTCTTAGAAGTATTTTGACCACCTCGAAGTAGGTCCTTTGTGATATATTTTTACCTAAAAGCTGTGGGAATTACTTTTAATACCGAGTTACATGTACCTTATGTTAATTTATTACACCAAGTTACCATAGGCGTAACAGATTATTTCCAATGAGTGAATTTACTTAACACTAATTTAAATCCTCCTTAAATCTAATTGCTTATTATTATATCTGGAATTCTCGTTACAAAATATTAATTTATTGTTATAATTTCATAAAAACAGGGTTGTAAAGTTTACACGTTAACTCGAGAATTCCAGTGTTTCTCAACCAGTTTGCACACTGGCTTATTTTATTATTAACTAATATGTTTAAATAATTATGGACAAATTAATCTTTATAATGATTAATAGTTATAACTTAATTTATACGTAACATGATTTAATATTTACATTCATTTACTTTTATTGATAAATTTGTCTTTATGTGTTAAAATTTCGTAGTCGGTATATATTTAATTAAAAATTCTTAACGCGGGTTGTTACATTCGCAGGATATCCAACTCTCACCTATGGCTCCACGTGCCATACCCCGGGCAATTGCATTGACCTGCAGGCTAAACTAGGTGAGGGTAGCCAGATATGGTGAATCATAGCGACTGTTCCCAGAATGGGCGACTATGAACAGCGTATGTTCCATATTGGGCGGCTGAAAATAAAAGCATGGAAGGACCTGGGGCCCCACCATGACTAAAATGCCCCTTGTATATCATCATGAAGAGTTCTCAATTGAATACTGTTTTGCCGAGCGATCCGACTAGCGATCGGCGCCGCTTGGGTTCCGGACCTGGGGGTGTGAAGTGGGCTACCGGGCACGTGCAAGTGGGAACCAGGCTTCACGTGGATAATGGGCGACTGACCAGCAACAAAATAAACACCTACACTGCACAATTGAGGATCGCGACCTGGAATGTCCGCTCATTATAAATATCAGGTCGGAAAGTTGGGAAACGCCTCAAAGGAAATGAAAAGACTGAGAGTCGACATCCTCGGTATGAGCAAAGTTAGATGGCCAGGAAACGCAGAATGCGAGCACGAAGATGTAAAAATGTTCTATTCTGGAAGTCCTGCGGAGGACAGATATCATAGACATGGAGTAGCAATCCTCGTGTCAAGGAAAGTCGCTAGATGTATCCAGAGTTTCATACCCATATCAGAGCGATGCATGCTGCTGAAAATAATGGGGTCACTTATCAACATTAATATAATAATGGCATATGCACCTACAGCGGATAAAAGTGAAGTGGCTGTCGAAGAATTCTATCAAGAGATTGAACAACTTTTAAAGTCAACCAAGAAAGAGGACTTAAACATAGTATTGGGCACCCTCAGGGGCTTAGGCTGAAATAACCTAAGTACGGGTACAGCGCACCCGAGGTACCCTAGCTACAGACGAAACTCGCCACTCGTCTGCTTAATACCGTAGGATGTTCATTCCGCAACAACAACCGACAATAGGCGAGGTGCCGGTACGCTGCGGAAAGGAACATCGCGGGGGGCTGGGCTTAATCGCCTGACTCGCGAGGAGAAATCCTCTATAAAAAACCCTAAAGTCACGGTGGAACAGCATATGCCAAGACTGTATGGCTGGGAAGGTAATCGCAGTCACTAATATGCAAACTACGAGCACCCGGCGCTGTCTCGGTTTTATATAGCCTCCCTGTGGTAAGCGGGACTCTGTTGCAGGTGATAATTTTCCCTAGCTTCTCGTGGGATCAACATGAAGAAATTACCAATAAAAACAAAGGGAGACTCGCCCTCAACAGAGTCAACAACAGAGGCCCCCCAAGGCCTTAACCCAATCCTAAAGCCTATGGCGCAGGATGAAAATTCTGGCCAAAAGACTGAGGAGAAAATAACTATGGAACTGGGTGAAAATCCAGACCAAAGAACAGATACTTCTCGCGAGCAGCGACGAAGAAGTCAACACAGCCCTACAAAGCCTACAGATAAAGGCTAAAAGGGAAAGACTCAGTGGAGCTGCTCGCAAGCGGATGAAATACTTCATCCAAAAGGGTCAACTGGCTGATAAAGCC
This sequence comes from Podabrus alpinus, assembly GCA_932274525.1. Classification (NCBI taxonomy): domain Eukaryota; kingdom Metazoa; phylum Arthropoda; class Insecta; order Coleoptera; family Cantharidae; genus Podabrus; species Podabrus alpinus. The sequence continues at coordinate 70,364,273 of OW026454.1, forward strand.
AGGGAACTTGCCCGTATAGGATATGATCATAGAACTGCCAAAAGAAACAGATCGGATGGCAGTACCCCGGAAACCCGTGATAAAAAGCGGGCAAGGACTGATGAGGATGGGGCGGCACCTGATGGGGTGGCTAAACCTACCTTCAGCCAGGCCTTAACCGGGGTTAAGATAGGAATCATGCATTCCTTATATCCAAAAGAGCTCCTGACTATGGAACAACTTCAAGGCATTCAGGAAGCAGTATTGGATAATATAATGGAGAAAGGAAAATTGGCTGCTACAAAGCCACAATTCCAACAAATCCACAAAAGACCAGGCTGGCTCGGTATCAGGTGTACCAATGCAGCCACATGTTCTGACCGAAACTCGGTTGCTCCAAAATAGTTCCGGTTACACTTGCCGCTTGTCTCGCTCGTGGATGGACTGTACGGAGCAGCTAACTCTTGGAAATTACTCCGCGTCGGAGATGCTGGGTTATCTTTCGGTAGTCGTGGGTTTTTAAAAGAAGCCTTGCTCTGCACAATAATTATGTTACCTGGGCGCCAGTCTCGAGAAAAAGCTTTCGCTAAACTAGTTACCTTCATCGGGACAAAATGGAACTTAAAATAAAATAAAATTGACTATTTAGAATACACACGTTTAATCAAAATGAAAGATGGAATGGTAATAAACAAATAAGACAGACTCTTGATCACACACATAAATAATTACAACAGTAGGAAAATATTTACTTACAAAAATAAATCGGCGGATCAATTGATGTCGTGATAAATTGGCTGACCGTTGTTCGAATTGGATCTTTTCACTTGTCTGGCGTAGTTACGAATTTTATTTGTTTCTCATTTGTAAACGTCAGTTTCCAAAAACACAATATTAATCAAGAAAGTTTATTTTATCAAGTCACTAACTTGTAAAACTGACAGTTAACTTGCAAAATTTTTACAAGTTAGTAGTATTATTTACATTAGGAAATTTTGTTTTATCGTCATATATGTTGAAAATCATGGTACAATTGTTATTTCCAGTAACACAGATTTTTGATGATGAAAGAGTTGATACTGATGATGATGAACCATCTGTTGACTCAGAAACTGCTGAACTCGAGGACTGCAGAACATTTGTACTCTCCTTACTACCAAATAATTTGCTAGACATTTCGATTTTTTTGTTGACCGAATCATCGACATAACTCATCGCAATTTCGGTGCTCTTCCACCCTCCTGCACGCTTTAGTGCTAAAATATCTCCACCCGAATCCGCAACCATAGTGGCTCCAGTTCTGCGAAAAGAGTGGCCGGTGTATAACTCTGGGTTTTTTAAACCTAAATATTTCGCTATTTGCTTTGGGACACCACCAATAGTGTGCTGGCCAGCATTAAGGGAAATGCACTTTCCATGTCGGTATGTCAAAAAAAATCTTAGGCTTTCTGTTCCAGGAGGCCGAAGATTTACATATTTTCTGTATAACATGCAGGGCTTGAAGCTGCAGCCATCATCGGTTATGGTGAATCTTCTTGTTGTTAAATTTTTTGTTTGCCGCAATGTCACAATAACGTATTTTCCCATATCTTCTACATCATTCATGTTTAAGGAGAGAATTTCGTCACATCGACAACATCCAAAAATCCCAAATATTGTTACAATTTTCGCCAGCAACCACTGGTCATCAGGAGCATGTAAAAGAAATTGTTCAACCTCTTCTTTACTTAATACCTTGGCCTTTTTTGGCGCATAACGCTCATTTTTTCGTTTCAGAAACGCTATTACCTTTTGAAATCTGCAAATGACAACTAAACGTCATATTTTTCAATAAATTTTTTAAGGAAAACAAACCTGCGAACAGGGGCATTTTCTTTCATTTCCAAGCAGCTTTTCAGCATAGACCATTTTGCCCATAAAGTATTAGGGCTGAATCTAGCTGATAGTTGATTCAAGTATACCAACAAAACATCTTCAGTTACCCCAATCACACTATTTTTGTTTTGCCACTTTTTGAAGTCGTCGTATTCTCGCTCGTACCTTGAAGCTGATTTTGCAGGTAATAAACTTGAAGCTACACTGCTGGCTGCCTCAATAATTTCTTTTGGTACATTCATTTTCGCTTTCGCCAAAACAAATGTAAAGAAAAATAAACAGACATGTTCATGGCAACGCTTCCATAGCTTACGACATTTGCGACAAATTATTGAGATTTTTTTGGAATTTATCTAACCTTTTTACAAATGAGAAACAAATAAAATATAAAACAATGCACGCAAGGTAACGGGTTTTACTGGCTCAAGGAGGTAACTGACTCGCCTGCGGCTCGTCAGTTATATCCTCCATTCGCCAGTAAAAACCCTCTTACCTTGCTAGTAATGTTATATACTATATCTTATTGTAACATGTACATTTATGAAATAAAAATTACATATTTTGTATACTTTGTTTAAGCTTTAAAATGAGAAAAATATTTAAGATTAAACATTTTTTAAACAAAATTAAATATTTTTTGAAAATTAAAAAAAATAGTTAAGGCCGGTTTGTTATAGTAGTGCCATGGCTCCTGGGCTCATTATAACGAGCCGCCACTGGTGGATGCACTTCACCACCTTGTAAGAGAGATTGAAAAATCTCTCGAAACAAAAGAAAATGCGGTCGGAATATTTATAGATATAGAGGGGGCATTTGATAACACCTCAAATAAATCTATAAAAACAGCCGCCGTAAGACACAGCATTGAGGCACCCACGATAACTTGGATAGAATCAATGCTGGAAAGCCGAATAGTAACGGCTTCCTTAGGAGGGGAGGAAATCTCGGTGGCCGCGGCAAGGGGATGCCCACAAGGTGGGGTGCTATCACCTCTTTTGTGGTCCATCGTGGTAGACGACCTACTGAAGAAATTAACTGACGATGGATTTTGCGTACTAGGATATGCGGACGACATTGTCATTATAATCAGGGGCAAGCATGAAGGCATAATTTCAAACCTAATGCAAACAGCCCTAAACAAAATAAAAGAATGGTGCGAAAAGGAAGAACTTACAGTGAATCCTTCGAAAACCATTATAGTTCCATTCACGAAGCGTAGAAAGATAAACCTAAAAGCTCCACAGCTACAGGGTCTATCGATACCTTTTTCCGGAGAGGTAAAATATCTGGGGGTAACCCTGGATGCAAAACTCACCTGGAAGCCACACATGGATAAAATTCTTTCCAAAGCAACAGGCGCCTTTTGGGCTTGTCGCAAACTTTTTGGAAGGACCTGGGGACTAAGACCAAAAATGATCTATTGGTCATATACATCAATAATTAGACCCATTGTCACATACGCATCGCTCGTGTGGTGGACAAAAACTAACGAAATCACGACACAAAGCAGGTTGCAGAAATTGCAAAGGCTAGCGTGTCTGGGTATAACAGGGGCTATGCGCACAACCCCAACCGCGGCTATGGAGGCACTCTTAGATATGCCAACTCTTCACCTACGAGTGAAAAGGGAAGCCATACAAGCTGCCATAAAAATTACCCAAGTCAAGAAATTCAAACCAGGAGACAAGACAGGTCACCTAAAGATACTGGACTTCTTACAGCCAGATCTGTTTGAAAAACCTTCGGATATCATTCCGAAAATCTTTGATTTTGAAACACCGTTTGAGGTCATCATTCAAGACCGAAGTACGGCTAGATGTCATAAAATACAAGTGGATACAAAATCCTCCAACTGGTACACAGATGGATCAAAAACTGAACAGGGAACAGGCATAGGCATATATGGCCCAAAATATGAAGGATCTATAGCCTTAGGAACCTATACCACAATTATGCAAGCTGAAATACTTGCAATTGCACTATGTGCCCATGAATGCCTGCGAAGGAACATTAAGGGCAAAAAAGTCAATATCATGTCTGACAGCCAAGCTGCGATAAAGGCACTCAAAGCAAATAGCCTTGAGTCTTTGTCCACATGGGAATGCAGACAATCCCTCAAGAAACTGGCCAAGGGCAATAAAATTGCCCTCCACTGATGGGTGCCGGGTCATGAGGGAATTGAGGGTAATGAGATAAACGATAAACTGGCTAGATCAGGCTCAAGGGCTGCCCCGACTGGGCCCGAACCATTCTGTGGATTGTCCAAGACACACAGGGGGTTGGAGGTCCGGAAGTGGGAAGCAGAGAACAAAAAAACCCTATGGCATAGTACGCCAGGACAAAAACAGGCGAAGAAGTTTATAGAGTATTCGACTTCAGAGGCTAAAAAGCTTCTTCTACTATCAAAGAATGAAATCAGGCTCATCACGGGGTTGCTCACCGAACATTGTCAGGTGAGATATCACCTCAAAAAATGGGAATGGAGGACGATGACAGATGCAGACTCTGTGAATCGGAAACCGAATCGGCCGAACACATTCTCTGTAGCTGCGATGCCTTAGACCGATCCAGGCTGAAATATCTGGGACAGACACAACTAACACCCAATGAGGTGCAACAAAAACCTCTCAGGAGTATATTATGTTTTGCCAGCAAAATTGAATTCCTGAACTCCTAATTAGCAGGGTAATGAACAAAAGATCATTACTGGTCGCAGTTCTGAAAGGCTCTTGCAGCCAATCGACCCCTAAGTACAATACAATACAAAATAGTATTGGGCGATTTCAATGTAAAAGTTGGAGAGGGTGGATACGAGATTAGGAATAAGAATCGAAAGAGGTGATAGACTCGTAGAATTCTGCCAAGAAAACAATTTCATTATCACCAATACATGGTTTCAATTACCACCGAGACGTCTATATACCTGGAGATCTCCTCAAGATAGACCCGATAACATCATAAGAAACCAGATTGATTTTATTATGATAAACAACCGCTTCCGGAACGCAGTAAAAAGCGTTAAAACGTATACAGGTGCGGACATAAACTCAGATCACAAACCTCTAATCGCCGACATCCGACTAAAACTAAAGAAAATCACGCATCATAAAGAAACAAGAAAAATTGATGTTAACAAGCTGAAAGACGAAAATATCAGGAGTGCATGCGCTAATAAAATTAACAACGCCATGAAAAGTATAACATGCACAAACGAAACAGAAGAAACTTGGACCAAACTTAAAAACACTATAGAAGCAGCCGCAGAAGAACACCTGGGTTTCTACAAAAGATCTAAAAAATAGGATTGGATGACCGATGAAATATTGGCACTGATGGAAGACAGTACAAGAACACGTCACAGTACTACAACAAGAACAAGATAATGCGAAAAAAGATAAGAGAAGCAAAGGAGGCGTGGCTCAAGAACAAATGTGAAAAAAGACTCAGACGATACCCTACTTAATCTCTTCAATCAAATATATAACACCGGAAACTTACCAAAGGACTGGCTCCGTACAACCTTCATCACGTTACCGAAAAAGGCTAATGCAAAACATTGCAGCGATTATAGACTTATAACTTAAAACTTTTTCTAAAAATTCTATATAATCGCTTGTGGTGAAAGATTGACGAGGACATTAGGTGAGACTCAGTTCGGATTCAGAAATGGAATGGGAACCAGAGAAGCACTGTTTGCCATAGGAGTTCTTGTACAAAAATGTATAGATCAACAGAAAACAGTCCATATATTATGCTTTATCGATTATGAGAAGGCGTTCGATAACGTGAAGCATGATATACTCGTGAAGCTTCTGAAACAGAAAGGAATCGATAGCAAGGACCTATACATAATCTGTACAGAATCTGTACTGGAATCAAACGGCACATTTGAGGGTGGGTCATCACGGAAGAGATGGAAATACAGAAGGGCGTGAAACAAGGTAGTGTTTTGTCACCATTGCTGTTTAACCTTTACTCTGAAAATATTTTTAAAAACGCACTGGAGGACGTGGATAAGGGCATTCAAATAAATGGCAAATGGCTGCAACGAATTTGGTCCGGTACGCGACAACTGGGCGAGTCAAACTGGGCGACGTATAACTTGGCGACGTATAACTGGGCGACGAACAAGTGGCCGATGGGCAAACTGGGCGGCGGGTAAACTGGGCGACGGTCAACTGGGCGACGATAAAACTTGGCGACGGTCAACTCGGCGACGTTTAGCTGGGCGTCGGAAAAACTCGGCAACTGTCAACTAGGCGACATAAATATGATATATTTATGTATCTTGTCAATGTTCCGAATTTTGGGGTGTGCATTCGATAAGGAGGGTAATCCATCGTCAAAACCTACCCTTACGGGGCGCCGCTCCGCTCCGCGTTGCACCCCTCCAGGGCGGTTTTGACTCTGGTTACTAGGCTAAACATACGAGAAGGCGCCACCCATCAAGGAAACCGGGATAAATGAAACCGGGATGTGAGAGAACTTCAAAATAGCATTAAAAAGTATAGTTGCGGTATGGGGCAGTAAACTATTACGTTTCACCCCCAAAAAATCGCGTTAAAACAAAAAATAATCGATGTTATTGTCGTTATCAAAAGTTACCGGAATATCGCCGAGTTCATCATCGTCCAGTTTTCCCGTCGCCCAGTTAACCGTCGCCAAGTTTACCAGTCGCCCAGTCATACGTTGCCGAGTTTACCTGTCGCCCAGTCATACATCGCCCAGTTTGACTCGCCCAGTTGTCCGGGTCCGAATTTGGTCTCAAAATGAATATTAGTAAAACGAAGATAATGGTCATAAGCAAAAATAAAAATGAAGCTCAGGATACTCCAATTACTATCAATGGCAATCAAATAGAAAAGTAACAAGCTTCAGATACCTAGGATGTTTACTGACAGAAAGCTGGGACCCTGATAGAGAGGTTCGAACGAGGATTGAAATGGCACGAGGCGCTTTCCAAAAGATGAAGCGGCTCCTATGCTGTCGCGATCTATCACTAGAAACACGCTGCCGCACAATAATTGTTACATAAACCGGTTTTGTTGTACGGCGTGGACGCTGAAGATGTCCTCCGTTAACAGGCTCGAGGCATTTGAGATGTGGCTATACCGTGGGATGCTTCGAATCTCATGGATGGAAAGAGTCTCCAACGAAGAGGTGCTTCGCCGTATGAACAGAGACCGCCAACTGTTCACCACGATCAAAAAGAGGAAGGCGGCATATTTTGGCCACATATTTAGAAGCGAGAGATATACCCTCCTACAACTGATAATGGAGGGCAAGATTGAAGGACAACGAGGCCTGGGACGGAAGCGATTCTCGTGGTTGCGGAACTTGCGGCAGTGGTTTGGTGTACGTGGCGCCGCGGAACTAATACGTAGTTCCAATTGATGATCGCCAACCTCCGATAGGAGACGGCAACTTAAGAAGAAGATACGCAAAAAATCACGTTGGAAAAACAAACCTTCACAATTGGAGGAGAAGCTGCCAGGGTATTTCGAGGACTTTTGGGGGGGTTGTTATTTTTTATATGATGTTAAATGGATTTGATTTGAAATATTGAATGTTGAAATATGGAAGGAACCCTAGAAACATCTGGCGTCCGACCCTTCTATCGAAATGTCATTTTTCCACGATGGCGACTTCAGCGCAAAATTGAGGCTAGAAATTTTTTTTTTTTAGTATCTATGGTCTTCATAATTTTTGTGGGATATCTTTAATATCCGTGACCATTCCGTTTATATTTTTGAATAGATTGTCCTCCTCCTCGGTCCTTTTGCTCTTATGAGGGCTTGGTGACGTATGATTTAGTCATGTGTCGATGTTGTTCAAGGTGTCTCTCCATGCTTCTCGGTCCGAAGCCAGACGAGTTATCTCTCGCAGTCCGCAGTTTATCAATACCTTTGTTTGGTCGACCCATCTCTTTGGCGATCTTCCCCTAGGTCTCTTGCCCTCGATCTTTCCCTGCACGATAAGTTTCTCCATTGTTCCGTTTCTCCTGATGGATACATGTCCCAGGTATTGAAGATACATTCGATTAACATCTCGAAGCAGGTGTCGTTTGACGTTGAGTTGTTCTAATACTGAGTCGTTAGTGCGGTGCTCTGTCCAGGATATTCTGAGGATTCTTCGATAGACCCACATTTCGAATGCTTCGATTCTCTTCTGATCCGCCTTCTTCAATGTCCAGGTCTCAGCAGCATAAGTACCGACGGGAAAACAAGAGCGTTCACCAGTCTCAGTTTCGTAGCTTTGGTAATAGAGTTGTCTCTCCAGACATTTACTAGTTTAACTGTGGCAGTTCTGGCCAAGGTCAGTCTACGTCTTATTTCAGCTTCACTGTTTCCATTATTTGTGATAAGCGATCCTAGGTACACAATCTTCTCTACAACGTCAAAACCGGCTACATTATGTATATGTGGAGAATTATTATCCGCTCTGTTTATTATCATAATTTTAGTCTTCTGCTGGTTGAGTTTAAGTCCGTATTCCTCGCTTATTTCCGCTAGTTTCTCCATTATAGTAGCGATCTGCTCAGCGTTTTCTGCAATTATCAGAGTGTCGTCTGCATATCTTAAGTTATTGATTTTTCTCCCTCCTATCGATATTCCGCCCTTCCACGCTTCTAGTACTTTGCGCATGATGTATTCGCTGTATATGTTAAATAGTATTGGGGACAGCGTGCATCCTTGTCGGACTCCGACCTGCGTTTGAAATACGTCAGAGTATGTGTTGCTGACCTTGACCCTGACAGTGTTGCCTCTATATAAGGACTCTATCAGGGCTACAAGATGCTCAGGCACGCCCATTTCCTGGAGTATTTCCCATAGTTGGTTCCATTTCACTTTGTCGAAGGCTTTAGAATAATCCACAAAGCAAAAGATCATGGGGACATTGAATTCCCTAGCCTTCTCAATTAGTTGTCTCACGTTTAAAATTTGCTCTCTCGTGCCTTTTCCTGGGATAAAGCCTGCCTGTTCTTCGGCCATTTGTGGCATTAAAAAGGGTTTCAGTCTGCCATGTATCACGTTCAATAGTACCTTGCTTGCATGCGAGATCAGACTTAATGTTCTATAATTGGCGCACTCTGTTGGAGAGCCTTTTTTTAATATTGGTGTGAATAGGGATTCCTTCCAGTCATCTGACCATGTGCCCGATTTCCATACTTTAGTGCATAGTTGATGTATTATGAGTACTCCTTCCTCTCCCGCGGCTTTCATGACCTCTCCCGTGATTTCGTCAGCTCCTGGTGCCTTTCCATCTTTTAGTGATTTTACCGCTTGTTCTATTTCTGATACAAGGATACCAGGTTCTCTTTCCATTGCAGGGATACAATTAGTCGTGTGGGTCTGAACATCTTTATATAAGTTTTCGCAGTAATCCCTCCATACTTCGGCTATGCCTTTGGTGCTGTTTATTAGTTTTCCGTCTTTATCCTTTATTACTTGTGTTCGAGGTTTAAATTCTCTTGTCAAGTATCTAACTTTTTGGAATAGTTCTTGGGATTCATTGCGATTCGAGTGTTGTTCAAGTTCTTGATATATCTCAGTTATCTGATTGTTTTTGTCGACTCGGCACGACTTCTTGATCTCTTTGTCAAGTGCTTTGAGTCTCGTTTCTCTTTCTTCATGTTGTTCTAGTTTGGTCTTTCTTCGCAGTTCCACCAAGGTCAAGGTTCTTTCGCTGATCCAGTGATTCCTTCTTTGGGTGTTTGCAGTCTGGCATTTTTTTACTCCGTTCAGTATCCAGTGTTTGGTGTTCTTCCAGGCCTCATTTATCTCTCCATTTAGGTCTGGGTATTGTTATTCTTTTAGCGCGCTCAGAAGGCTCTCGTTATCGGATATTTTCATTCTCTTTTTCATAAGCGTTTTTTTGGAGCAGCACAGCTTCATTCTATAGTGGGCCTATTGCAGTAGGTTTCACCTTTACATTAATCAGCGACGTCTTTCATCTTTTCTTGATCAGGATGTATTCGATCTGGTTTCTGTATTTTTCTCCTGGGTTTACCCATGTTGACAGTCGTCGCGGGTGGTGTTTGAATAATGTATTGGCTATCGCAAGATCATTGTCAATTGCAAACTGCAACAGCCGATGACCCCGGTCGTTCCGTTCTCCTAGTCCATATTTTCCTACGTTTTTGATAGTTTCGCAGGTTGTATCGCCTATTTTGGCGTTGAAGTCGCCTAATAAAATTAGCGGCTCTTTTGAAGGTATTTTGTTTATTTTCCTTTCTATTATGTCGTATATCTTTTCGACTTCTTCATCTGGGGACTCTGATGTTGGCATGTATATTTGGGCGATATGTAGTTTGGTCGGTTTGGTGTTTAGTGTGATTATAATGAACCGGTCATTGATTGGCTCGTATTCTTCTACGTATTTCGCGAGCTCGTTTGTAACCATAATTGCTACACCATTTCTGCCGGTTCTCTCTGCACCAGAAACGTATATTGTGTGCTCTGCAGTTTTGAAGTGCCCTGCGCCCTTCCAGCGAGTCTCCGATAGTCCGCATATGTCGACTCTTACTCTTCGTGTTTCTCTTTCGGTTATGTGGAGTTTTCCAGTTTGCAATAGTCCTCGCACATTCCAGGTCGCCAGCTCTAGCTTCTTCCTAAGTTGGGGGGATTCCCGTCTTCCAGTCGCACATTTTCCACGCGTCGCCTGGTCGCCTGCATTCGCGTGCCCAGTAGCCAATTTGTCACTCGTCAGCCCGGACCCAATCGAGCGCCGGTTGCTAGCCGGATCGCCCGGCATAACACCAATATGATTTGCACTAGTCATCATCGTTCTCTTGGGAAGATAATCAGGTGGTTTCCCCTTGCCTTCCTGATTCCATGCCGTTGATCAGCGCTCTGGCCAATTCTTCCGCCTTGGGGGAAAGTGAGTGCCGCTTATCGCCATATCTGGTTACCCTCATTTAGTTTAGCCTGCAGACCAATGTAGTTACCAGGGTGTGGCACTAGGAGCCATAAATGAGAGTTGGGTGCCCTGCGAGGACCAGATGCGAGAAGCTATCTCCTGTCTATGACACTTGATGTGGTCGCTTTTCTCAAAAGGTGCTACCCCTGCAGCGCATCCCCATACACCCCATACAAGAATTGATTGTACTATTTTAATAATCAAAATAGATGCGGGAAAAATATTTAAATCTGTTTCATAAAGAATTCGATGAGCTTAATTTTGATATGAAACATATTTTGATATTGCAAATTAGAGCTGCGGGACACCCCCAGTTTTCGACCATGTAGCGACCACTGGCGTACTAATGCAAAATTTTGTTTTTTATCGATAAAATGTTATCAAAGGATATGAAATATACATTTTTTATCAAATTTAAGGGACGGCAACCCTTCAAAATGGCTGTTAATGCGTCAATAAATTTCACTAATAAATTAACGAATAGTTATAAACAATAAATTTCGCTGGTAAATTATCATAACAGCTCTTGGAGAGACTGCTATTGCCGAAAATCGTGAATTTTCATAGAGGTATTTATGATTGTTATCCACGAAGAAGTGAGGACAAGCGCACGCGGACTAGCGGAAAACTTGATCGAACTTGTTCAATCAAGCTCAGAAATTAGTTTTTCGCTGCTCTCGCGGTGAGAAGGTGCGCTTAAATCAAGTGTGCAGTTTTTGTTGTTAAAAATTAAAAAAAAAAGATACGAAAAAATCAAATTTTTAGCGATTTGGTGCCTTTTGCATAGGTTGCGCCCCCTATAATTCAGTCAAAAATACATATTTTCTATCTCTGAACATTATTCAATTAAGTTAAAAAAAAATAGGCATTAGTACGCGACTGGTCGGTTGGTCGTTTTCCGAGCGCTTTTTTGGGGGTGTCCCGCAGCTCTAAATGGTTAGCGTGATATGTATAAGCAAAAAACTGAATAGGGGTGCCATTTTTCCAAGATGGCGGATCGTTTCGTTCAGGACTTTTAGTATATTTAATAGTACGCCTAAATGAATAACATCTTTGCCAAATTTCAAGAATATATCAATTTTTTTTCCGTCAAATGACGAAATTTATTCCTATTTAACTGGACTATAATTTATTATTACAAACGACCTAAATCACATTGTGCAGTGTGCCTAAATTCAGAAACAATCGGTTTAGAAAAAGTTCATAATTTTTGTATCAAAAAACAACAAAATTTGTCAGCCCGATACTTGCGTACATTTTGCTCCTTATTGCGGTCCTGCTTTATCCACTTGAATTATTTTATCAATTCTTTCATGTTCAAAAATTGTGTGGTTAAAGTGGTTGACGTTTTTGTTACTCGATGTACATTTTTGCATTAAAAACGGAACGAATTTGTTGAAATTCGGAAACATGTGAGACCTTGAATTTGAAATGATTGGCTAGCGGTGAGCGCACTCTAGTGCAAGAAAGTTGCATAATGCACGTTGTAGTTATGTTGTAGCCTGTGTGGTGCTAAAAGACGTCAAGACAAAGAGACTCGTTTGATTTTTCGCTTTTACCATCAAATTTCGCCATAAACTAAATTATCAATAAAATCTAGGTGATTATAATTTTGTGAGCCATGAATTTAGTGAAAAATTACGACCCACTGACGTTCCAATTAAATTGGCAAACCTTGTTATAGTTACTAAGTGCACCTATCATCTACAACTCATGTATAAATGTTAAAAATTAGGACATCAATTTTTATTATCTACAAATTTTCAGTGCCAATTTGCGAGTGTTTAATCATTTTTCTACTTCACACACACACAAATTAAATTTTTAAAAAAGTACAGTGCGCGAATTTAATTGTAAGTGATTTATCTAAAAAAAATTTGGTTACCTCGAAATTATTTTTTGGTTTTTGCATCAAAGTGCTCGGTTTCTGTTGTGTATTTGTTTTTAACCTCATTCGTTATTATTATTTGAGAAAAATAAGGGATCACCTGGATTGGTCTTTATTTTATTTGAATCAGTTTTATGGGTCTGTGTTTTAGTTGTCGCAATTCAAAGGCTAGATTTAGAGGTATGTTGCACCTGTGTGTCACTTTATCTCATAAAATGACCTCTCTTACTTCTCGGAAATTTGATTAAATTCCTGGAAGCTAGTCGATTGAATCGATCGGGGACGGGACGGCCCCGGTTATCTAATAAATTGGGCTTTCATTTCAAAGAGTTCAACAAATTGTACTATTTGTTGAAGATATCATGAGTCAATATTAATGCGATAAGGGATTTTAAATTTACTTTGTTGCCGCGTTTTTTATCGAGACAACTATTTTTATGTTAAGTCACTTCTTTTTATTATCAAATGTGCTAAAACGATCTTCTTTCTTGCTTTTAGATAAAGGTAGCAAAATATGTTGTCACATTCAATCGACCGTTTCTCCAGCGCTGCACATAACAAATGAAGAAAGTGCGGCTAATCACATCAACGGCTATCCATTGATATTGGCACCGCCGTCAGTTTCGGTTAATTACAGTGCTTCTAAAACACCCACGGACGCCAGGATGTCGAACTCCTTTACCAACATGAACATCACCAACCCCATCAAGGGGTTGGTGAGCAAACGTCGTTACAGATACAAAAAGGATGGATTTAATTTGGACTTGACTTGTATCCTTTTTTAAGCTAAATATTTTAACAAGATTTCGGAGGACGTGATAAGTCAAGGTCAGATCTGTTGTTGCACCTTTGTTTTGTCAATTTTCGTTTTTTAGTAAGTTTGGTCTACCTCATTTTTTATTCGGTTAAATTATTCTGAAAAAAACTCAAGTCTTTTAACAGTTGTGGTTTTTAACTTGTTAAAAGTCGATCTATCACTTGAGCTTTTTTTAAATTGCTTTTGGAAAATACTACATAAGTTTTTGTGCCTAACCACTACATTATAATTATGTAATTTGGATTTCACAAACTGGGCCATATCATAAGCATAAACTAAAAAAACTGGAACAGCAATAAAAATGTTAATTTCTTCAATTTTATAACCAGTGGCGTGCAACCCATTTTTAGGGTATCCTTCTTGAGTTTTCACAATCGACCAATCGGCAAACAAATTGTTGAATTTTTATAAAATTGAAAATCAAAAAATTATCCTTTCCAATGTTTAACTAACTGTTTCTGTTACGCCACTGAGTTAGGCTAATTTATTATGAATTAACATTATTCAGTTGCTTGTGTAGTCGTGATGCATAAAATTATTCGGTTTAAGTTATTTTAAAGACAAGATATGACAAATTAGCAATGCATATAATATTTTTTAATTTGAAAGAAAGAATATTGGGCCCCCCACCATTCACCTGGTCCACACAATATAATTTTTTTATCATACCATTCACAATCATTAATTATTTGACTTTGATAAAAATTAAATTTTGTTTTAGTTTGTATGGAAGTATCTTATTATTATTTTGATTATTGTTTATCAGTGTTTTAACCACAATTTACTATAACAACATTGCCTAATGAATGTTAATTTTATTACACTTATGATACGGGGGAAACGCCAATACATCGTGAAAAATGCGGCTTTCTTTATTTACAAATATAATGACAAACTTTTTACTTCTCCTCTTATCTTGTAATTTTCTAGCAATCTAAAATTGAAGACTGCTGTAAAAACGAGATTTTGTACAAACCTCTTTTGTAATTTGACCCAATTTTTGAGGTCCCAGAAGTGGAAAATGAATGTCTGTGGTTAAATTTTGCGTGCGCTTTAACTCAAAAACCAATGGGTATTTTAAAACCAAATTTCATACTTAGGATGCTTATAGTAAGATTAAGAACCGATCAGATTTTAGTAGAAATCGGTTCCCAGAAAGTAACTGTTCTTTGTTTTGTTTTTTTAAAAGAATATTCGATCTTTAGGATGTCCTTTATCATATGACACGATTAAATTTTTTTTGCGCAACTCATTTCCATGTAATTAAATAATGAAATATTAAATAAATCGTTTGAATAACGCGTGACGTCATAATTGTTGAACTTATATGGGTTAAATTTTGTTTTCTAAAAATCTGAATATTTGCACAATGATAAATTGTTATTATCGTATGATACAGCGCAAGGGTTCGGAAATACTCAAAGATTCAGCGAGTACAGGTTTTAGCAAGGAGATTGCACGAGCGTAGCGCAGCGGAGCGAGTGTCAATCTCCTTGCTAAAACCTGTACTCGCTGAATCTTTGAGTATTCTCCGAATCCGCGTTGCTGTTGCGATGATAATTCCGTGAAGAAACGCCACAACATAAAAGCACAACATCACATACGAAAATCGACATTTAAAACGCCATTTTTAATATCGATTTTAATGACGGCGATTTTACGCAACATTTACTGAGGATTAATTACAAAAAAATTGAACATGTGGAGCAAACAATCCCACAGAAATTACACCAAAATATTTAAATAGCAATAAGAACATCAAAATCAATATACCAACAAACAAAAATTAGTGCGAACAGGTAACAGTGACAAATCAAACAAAAAATAGCGAGGTATACAAATAAAACAGGTCCTCTTTAACAAGCAAAAGTAAAATTAAGCCGTTTTTAAAAAAAGTAAAATTTATGCTAGGGCAGCGTTTCAAATTACGCAAATGGATACTAAAAAAATGGCAAGTTAGAAAAACCATAAAAAGAACCACTTCACTTACCAGAACAAAAATACGTCGTCGCAGGATACCCATTTTCGTTCCAAGCTTTTGCTGAATAATGACAATTCGAAAATTATCATTTCTACACTTTTTGTACACACACACACACAATTTTCGTTACACATTTTTATTACGTTTTTAAACACGTTACCGTTTTTATAGACGTATTCACGTCAAAACAACGCCAACGAGCACAAAGAAACTTACTTTCGTACAATACACACTGCACACAAAAATTGAACAAGGAAAATAATTTAATAGACGTTTAATTCAAACTAAAAAACAAAAGCCCAAATTTAAATCACAGAGAATCTTATTAATACTCTTTATTTTCAAAACAATTTAAAATATTCAAATTGACCTAGGGTTATTTGAATATTTTCGTAGGATTTCAAAATAACTGGATATTTCACCTAGGGCTCACAGTATTTGCGGGTATTATGCGACGGTGCATGAATTGTATCCGTATAAGTACAATGTAAAATAACGCACGCTGATTGGTCGAAACGCCAAAATTTGACCCTGAATGCAATTATCAACAACATAATTTCATAGTCTTTTGTTAGAACTAAATCAAACATTTATTGGATGTGTTATAAATATCCGTGAGCTTTCACTGGTTTACATAACATAAAAAACTTGGACACTGGAGCAATTCAAAGTTGCGGATTTTTAAATTGTTTTTAAACAACGCCTAAATTATGAAAGATAAAAATATTTTGTCAGGAACTTTTTTTGTAGGAAATTAAATTCGATATGGTTTTAGCAGCGTTTTCAGTGAAAGCTTAGGGAAATTTATAACTGGACTAATAAATGTTTGATTTTATTATTTAACCGGCCACTTGAAAATCGCCCAGTCTTTTCAATCGGTTGTAGACTTTTTTGGTCTCTTTTTTTGGTCTTTTTACCAAATATTTTGGACTTTTTTGGAACAATATTCGATCTTCAGGATGTCCTTTATCATGTGACACGATTAAATTTTTTTTGCGCAACTCATTTCCATGTAATTAAATAATGAAATATTAAATAAAACCGTTTGAATAGCGCGTGACGTCATAATTGTTGAACTTGTATGGCGTAAATTATGTTTATAAATACCCCGATTGCACCCTTAACGTTCTATAAATCTGAATATTTGCACAATGAAAATTGTTATATTCAACAACATAATTTCATAGCTTTTTATTAGAACTAAATCAAACATTTATTGGATGTGTTATAAATATCCGTGAGCTTTCACTGGTTTACATAACAAATTTGTAAGTCTTGATCTTAAAAAACTTGGACAATGGAGCAATTCAAAGTTGCGGATTTTTAAATTGTTTTTAAAACAACGCCTAAATTATTAATGATAAAAATATTTTGACACGATTTAATTTTTTTGCGCAACTCATTTCCATGTAATTAAATAATGTAATATTAAATAAAACCGTTTGAATAGTGCGTGACGTCATAATTGTTGAACTTGTATGGGGTAAATTATGTTTAAATACCCCGATCGCACCCTTAACGTTATAAATCTGAATATTTGCACAATCATAAATTGTTATATTCAACAACATAATTTCATAGCTTTTTATTAGAACAAAATCAAACATTTATTGGATGTATTATAAATATCCGTGAGCTTTCACTGGTTTACATAACAAATTTTGTAGGTCTTTATCTTAAAAAACTTGGACACTGGAGCAATTCAAAGTTGCGGATTTTTAAATTGTTTTTAAAACAACGCCTAAATTATTAAAGATAAAATATTTTGTCAGGAACTTCTTTGTAAGAAATTAAATTCTGATATGGTTTTAGCAGCGTTTTCAGTGAAAGCTTAGGGAAATTTATAACTCTACTCTACTAATAAATGTTTGATTTTATTATTTAACCGGCCACTTGAAAATCGCCCAGTCTTTTCAATCGGTTGTAGACTTTTTTGGTCTTTTTGGAAGAATATTCGATCTTCAGGATGTTCTTTATCATATGACACGATTACATTTTTTTTGCGCAACTCATTTCCATGTAGTTAAATAATACCGTTTGAATAGCGCGTGACGTCATAATTGTTGAACTTGTATGGCGTAAATTATGTTTATAAATACCCCGATTGCACCCTTAACGTTATAAATCTGAATATTTGCGCAATGATAAATTGTTTATTTGTTTCTCATTTGTAAACGTCAGTTTCCAAAAACACAATATTAATCAAGAAAGTTTATTTTATCAAGTCACTAACTTGTAAAACTGACAGTTAACTTGCAAAATTTTTACAAGTTAGTAGTATTATTTACATTAGGAAATTTTGTTTTATCGTCATATATGTTGAAAATCATGGTACAATTGTTATTTCCAGTAACACAGATTTTTGATGATGAAAGAGTTGATACTGATGATGATGAACCATCTGTTGACTCAGAAACTGCTGAACTCGAGGACTGCAGAACATTTGTACTCTCCTTACTACCAAATAATTTGCTAGACATTTCGATTTTTTTGTTGACCGAATCATCGACATAACTCATCGCAATTTCGGTGCTCTTCCACCCTCCTGCACGCTTTAGTGCTAAAATATCTCCACCCGAATCCGCAACCATAGTGGCTCCAGTTCTGCGAAAAGAGTGGCCGGTGTATAACTCTGGGTTTTTTAAACCTAAATATTTCGCTATTTGCTTTGGGACACCACCAATAGTGTGCTGGCCAGCATTAAGGGAAATGCACTTTCCATGTCGGTATGTCAAAAAAAATCTTAGGCTTTCTGTTCCAGGAGGCCGAAGATTTACATATTTTCTGTATAACATGCAGGGCTTGAAGCTGCAGCCATCATCGGTTATGGTGAATCTTCTTGTTGTTAAATTTTTTGTTTGCCGCAATGTCACAATAACGTATTTTCCCATATCTTCTACATCATTCATGTTTAAGGAGAGAATTTCGTCACATCGACAACATCCAAAAATCCCAAATATTGTTACAATTTTCGCCAGCAACCACTGGTCATCAGGAGCATGTAAAAGAAATTGTTCAACCTCTTCTTTACTTAATACCTTGGCCTTTTTTGGCGCATAACGCTCATTTTTTCGTTTCAGAAACGCTATTACCTTTTGAAATCTGCAAATGACAACTAAACGTCATATTTTTCAATAAATTTTTTAAGGAAAACAAACCTGCGAACATTTCCAAGCAGCTTTTCAGCATAGACCATTTTGCCCATAAAGTATTAGGGCTGAATCTAGCTGATAGTTGATTCAAGTATACCAACAAAACATCTTCAGTTACCCCAATCACACTATTTTTGTTTTGCCACTTTTTGAAGTCGTCGTATTCTCGCTCGTACCTTAAAGCTGATTTTGCAGGTAATAAACTTGAAGCTACACTGCTGGCTGCCTCAATAATTTCTTTTGGTACATTCATTTTCGCTTTCGCCAAAACAAATGTAAAGAAAAATAAACAGACATGTTCATGGCAACGCTTCCATAGCTTACGACATTTGCGACAAATTATTGAGATTTTTTTGGAATTTATCTAACCTTTTTACAAATGAGAAACAAATAAAATATAAAACAATGCACGCAAGGTAACGGGTTTTACTGGCTCAAGGAGGTAACTGACTCGCCTGCGGCTCGTCAGTTATATCCTCCATTCGCCAGTAAAAACCCTCTTACCTTGCTAGTAATGTTATATACTATATATTCAACAACATAATTTCATAGCTTTTTGTTAGAACTAAATCAAACATTTATTGGATAAGTTATAAAAAATATCCGTGAGCTTTCACTGGTTTACATAACAAATTTTGTAAGTCTTTATCTTAAAAAACTTGGACACTGGAGCAATTCAAAGTTGCGGATTTTTAAATTGTTTTTAAAACAACGCCTAAATTATTAAAGATAAAAATATTTTGTCAGGAACTTTTTTGTAGGAATTTAAATTCGATATGGTTTTAGCAGCGTTTTCAGTGAAAGCTTAGGGAAATTTATAACTCTACTCTACTAATAAATGTTTGATTTTATTATTTAACCGGCCACTTGAAAATCGCCCAGTCTTTTCAATCGGTTGTAGACTTTTTTGGTCTTTTTGGAAGAATATTCGATCTTCAGGATGTTCTTTATCATATGACACGATTACATTTTTTTTGCGCAACTCATTTCCATGTAGTTAAATAATACCATTGAGTATAAGAATTTAGTTAAGAGACGCAACGACATCGACAAAATGCGAATCGTACATCCCTCTTACTCGAACAACAATCCATCCTCTTTCATCTTTACTCCCCTGCCGTCCCACGTCCTAAAACTAATCCTATCGACAGGTAGCGCGCTGTGATTACAGCGGACGACTCTATCAACCTCTTATCCGTTATCACTGTTTTAAATTACTAGAATAAAATAGTGCACATTCGTACATTTGAAAGAAATTGTATTTATTCCTTTTTACTGTTATGTATGCACTTTAAATAATATAATAAATTATGCATTGCAATATTTTCTTTACAATGTAAAGTATAAAATTTTGAAAAATTTGTCAATTTATAAATCCGAAATTTAAAAATAATAACAAACTATTGAAATGTTAACTTTGCAAGCAGAAAAATAATGATTTTATCTTCAAGCAGTATTAGTAACTTAGCGCATTTAAAAAATAGAAGATCGATCATTGCATTTTATAATTTATTGCAGTATTTCCTTATTTTGTGATTTCGATAATTTTTCAAAAATTATTACCAAATTGCTAGTAGAATTTACGTGAGGGGTCATTCCATCTCAAATCGACTGAAGAATTTACCTGACCCCCACCAAATTTGACGAAACTTGGTACACACCATCTTAGTAAGAAATAAAAAATACAAATTTAAGGATTTGTCCAAAAGGGCATTCGTTTCGTTGTTTTGGTCGTTCAAAATGTCAAAAAGTTGGTGTGTAGACTTGTAGGAAAACGGCTGTAACTTCGTCCACGGTGGTCTAAATTTAAAAATTAAAAATGTTCTGTAAAGGTAAATGAACGTTCTATCCAAATATTCAATCACATTTTAATTTTTCAACCCCTAACTGGATTAATTTTATAATATTAACCCTATTTCAACCCCTATTTAAAAAACGATTTTTTTTTTGTTTATTTTTTTACTGTTTGTTTGTGCAATTATGCTGAGTATGTGTGCCAAATTTTATCATGGGATCTGCAAGGGTTCGGTTGCTAAAAATAAATTAAAAATATGGAATGCAAAATTGAATTTTACAAAATAATGTTTGGC
The DNA here is from genome assembly GCA_932274525.1 of Podabrus alpinus. NCBI lineage: Eukaryota > Metazoa > Arthropoda > Insecta > Coleoptera > Cantharidae > Podabrus > Podabrus alpinus. Next base: position 70,384,974 of record OW026454.1, read on the forward strand.
AGTATAAATATACAGGGTATCCCCGTGACCGTGGAGAACCTTTAAGGTGGTGATAAAGGACACTTTTCTAAGACAAATTTTCAAGTAAAATTTTTGCCCAAGTCTAAACCCTTGGGGGGTACCTCCCTTTAAAGCAATTTTTTGAATTTCTGATTTAAAACGGCCATAGCTCCGATATTATTAATTTTTTAAGGTTAATGGAATAGAACTTTTTTAAAGATCATTCGCTTGTCTACAAAGTAGGTTATAACTACTTATCGTCTAGAATCAACGGATTTCGAGTTATAAATTAAATTAAGGGAAAAAATGTTTAAAAAATTCAGGTTTTTATTTTTTTAATTTCTTGTGAACCCCGTATCTCTTAAACGAAACGTCTAAGAGAAAAACTAACTGCTCAAACCGGATAGGGAATTTAACGGGCTACAACTTTCGTCAAATAAATTTTTTTGGGCAACCAACCGTTTTCACAGAAACTCTGAAAATAATGAACAAGGTGTAGGTAAAAAATTATAAATTCACATAATTACGAGTAGTACCTACTAAAAATCTCAATTTGATTTATAAATTTATAATTTTTTTTTTTTAATTATTTTTCTTTATAAATTAAATTATAAAAAATTTATAATTTATAAATTTATAAATCAAATTGAGATTTTTAGTACTACTCGTAATTATGTGAATTTATAATTTTTTACCTACACCTTGTTCATTATTTTCAGAGTTTCTGTGAAAACGGTTGGTTGCCCAAAAAAATTTATTTGACGAAAGTTGTAGCCCGTTAAATTCCCTATCCGGTTTGAGCAGTTAGTTTTTCTCTTAGACGTTTCGTTTAAGAGATACGGGGTTCACAAGAAATTAAAAAAATAAAAACCTGAATTTTTTAAACATTTTTTCCCTTAATTTAATTTATAACTCGAAATCCGTTGATTCTAGATGATAAGTGGTTATAACCTACTTTGTAGACAAGCGAATGATCTTTAAAAAAGTTCTAATCCATTAACCTTAAAAAATTAATAATATCGGAGCTATGGCCGTTTTAAATCAGAAATTCAAAAAATTGCTTTAAAGGGAGGTACCACCCAAGGGTTTGGACTTGGGCAAAAATTTTACTTGAAAATTTGTCTTAGAAAAGTGTCCTTTATCACCACCTTAAAGGTTCTCCACGGTCACGGGGACACCCTGTATATTTATACTGCCAAACATTATTTTGTAAAATTCAATTTTGCATTCCATATTTTTAATTTATTTTTAGCAACCGAACCCATGCAGATCCCATGATAAAATTTGGCACACATACTCAGCAAAATTGCACAAACAAACAGTAAAAAAATAAACAAAAAAAAAAGAATCGTTTTTTAAATAGGGGTTGAAATAGGGTTAATATTATAAAATTAATCCAGTTAGGGGTTGAAAAATTAAAATGTGATTGAATATTTGGATAGAAAGTTCATTTACCTTTACAGAACATTTTTTTATTTTTAAATTTAGACCACCGTGGACGAAGTTACAGCCGTTTTCCTACAAGTCTACACACCAACTTTTTGACATTTTGAACGACCAAAACAACGAAACGAATGCCCTTTTGGACAAATCCTTAAATTTGTATTTTTTATTTCTTACTAAGATGGTGTGTACCAATTTTCGTCAAATTTGGTGGGGGTCAGGTAAATTCTTCAGTTGATTTGAGATGGAATGACCCAATATGGACTTTTTGTATAATGTATTTTATAAATTTGCAATTGAAACATTAATTTTTCTATTAATTTCTGTAGTACAATACCGCTTTCATAACGCAATATTTTACATAAAATTATGTTAAAACGAAATTTTTGTTTTGAGGTTTAGTTTAAATAATGATTTAGTGCCTATTTAACAACGTCTCTTATTTTGTTTTGTATTATTTGGTACTTTTTAGTATTTCCATGATTCCATGTATTTCGAATATTTAATTAATTTTTTTGAGTATTATATTATTATCTTCTAAAGAAAATATTACACATGTAAATTTTATTCAATAAAGTGCTTAAATAACAAATAGGAATAAATATAATTTCTTTCAAATGTAGGAAGGTTACTTTTATGCAAGTATTTTTAAAACAGATAAAAGGTAATTGTGCACCACATCTTATCATGCAACTATCATGTTTCTTATTAACTCTACCGTCCACGGTACGTTGACAACATATACGAACGCAACAGAGTGCTGCAATAGAATGACCGCGAGATCTCACGCAAAAATGTCACGGTCTAAATTGAAAACATCGAGTAGCGCCATCTAGTTGTCGCGATGAGTTTGTATTACATTAATTTGCATAAGGTTGCGCGTAATACCGTTTGAATAGCGCGTGACGTCATAATTGTTGAACTTGTATGGCGTAAATTATGTTTATAAATACCCCGATTGCACCCTTAACGTTATAAATCTGAATATTTGCGCAATGATAAATTGTTATATTCAACAACATAATTTCATAGCTTTTTGTTAGAACTAAATCAAACATTTATTGGATAAGTTATAAATATCCGTAAGCTTTCACTGGTTTACATAACAAATTTTGTAAGTCTTTATCTTAAAAAACTTGGACACTGGAGCAATTCAAAGTTGCGGATTTTTAAATTGTTTTTAAAACAACGCCTAAAATATTAAAGATAAAAATATTTTGTCAGGAACTTTTTTGTAGGAAATTAAATTCGATATGGTTTTTTTTAGCAGCGTTTTCAGTGAAAGCTTAGGGAAATTTATAACTCTACTAATAAATGTTTGATTTTATTATTTAACTGTCCACTTGAAAATCGGTCGATTTTCGTGGCTAGCTCTTCGAGGCCTATGGCATCACTGTCGACTTATTGGCCTCCCAATTGTTCCCAGTCTTTTCAATCGGTTGTAGACGAAAAAGATCGCGCGGGAAAAAATTCGAAAATCTGTTCCAGCAAATTTTCAGATTGGACTAAAACTTGGGAGGGCCTAAAAATGCACTGGGGCCCCGAAAAAATTAAAATAAAAAAAACTCGAAAAGTTTCCCGTTCAATTCTCTTCAAACTACATCCCCCTGCAAAATTTCAACTTTCCACAACGCTGCTAGCTATACGTCAAATAATGAATGAGTGTCACGCTTCTGATCACCAAAATTCTAATTTTTTCTGAAAATAATATGGATTATATTTATGGAAATGGGTTGCAAGAAAAAAACTAATTATATCACATAGCAAAGGACATTGTAAGCAGGCCGTAGCCAGGATTTCATTGGGGGGGGGTCACTTGTAAAGGAGGTTCCCCTTTTTATTACAAATTTTTTTAAGTTTTATTTATTTATATATTAAACTACTTTATTACAAATATTTTAAGAGCAAAATTTTCGGGTGTTCCCCTTCCGGGAATTTTTATTACAAACAAATTTTTTCAATATTTTATTTTTCTTAATTTATTTTTGTTTAAACACGAAAAAAAAACTTTTTCCAAAATATACCTATTTTATTTTCGAAATTCAAATGTTTTACTTTCAAAATGTTTGTTTCTTTTGAACATTTCGGGGGGGGGCAGGAGCCCCCCTGGCTACGGGCTTGATCGTAAGGATCGAATTTTCGTAGAATAAACGTACACAAATATTTTTCTGTCAGTGTACCCCATTTTTATATTTTATTTTATTCTTTTAAGTTTGTTTTTCAGTTACATAATCTTTTTATTTTTTATTTAAATCATTTTTAAAAAAGTCTAGTATGGTAAAGTCACATAGGTGGTCAAATCACATTTTTTATTTTAAAGGCACAAAGCTATGTACATTGCAAATAAATGATGTTCATTCAGTAAAAGAAAAAGGAAAGCAAAAACCTATCTTTTTTAAAAAACATGACATGGTATTTTGCTATCACATTATGATTTAGTTTTGATATAATTATAGTATAGTAATATTTTTAAAATCATTATGAAATTTAATTAGCAGAAAAACAAACCATTAGACATTATTAAACAAAACGTCCATCATCATTACAAGATTTGTATTGTATTTTCATCAGCATCTTCTTGAAGCTTCAATAGTATTTCTTCAAACTTTTTTGTAGAATAAATTGCCTGATTCTTCTAAAAACTTGAAAGAACAAAGCAGCTTCTCAATATCTTATTTAAACTTGGGTACATGATTGACAAGTGGAAGTTCTTGAGATGAATTTCTTATAATATCCAATCTTTGCAGTGATATTACATAAAATTTTTACCTGAATTTATTTTCTAATTTCAACAATTCTTTTTTATTTCAATAGTTGAATTTGACATTATCAGCGCTATTCACAACAGTCTTGTTAGTTAACAATAAGGGCTAAATATTTTGAAAAATTTGTGTACACAACTGATTTTCTAGGAATTCTCAATGATTTCAAAATGTATTATTGCTCAGCAATGTACGAAAGTTCTAGCTTGAGTGCTTTTGCTTAAAATCAATAATTTTAATAACTAAACGAAAAACTTACGGTTTGCGCTATATTTGCCAAATTAATCTCTTACTGGGTGAATTACTTGAGATAAAAATATTACAGGAACAAATAATAATAGATGCTGTCCTGCTAAGCAAGAAGGTCGTAATTTTAATCCTATAATCTGATTAATCACATTCTTTTTAAATTAGCAATTACATTCTCCGGTATTTTAGTTATTTATTGATAACTAAATACGAATTCCATTCGTATATACTAATGTCCATATGATATATCAATATATCATACTATATGTTTCAGACATGAATAAAACTTATCAAATTGATGTTAAACTTTTTTCTTTCTGTTCAGTTTGTGCCTTTCATAATAGAATAATTTAATTAAATTTTAATTTGAAAAAAATATGTTTCTGTTTTTTTAAAAATTTCTAAGTTATTTGTTAATTTTTATTTGCACAGCCACAACCCAATATTATGGTTTTTCCACTACTAGTCATATAGGTTATCATTTTTACTTTTTGTGAACAATTTTTCCATTATTAACCACTGGTTAATAATGAACAAAATGGCATTTTTTGATAACTTGGCGACTATTTTAAAGAAAAATGTTGTTATTAAATGATTTAGAATAACCAAGAAATGCTAATTAATTGTATTTAAACTATTTAAAACGCTTTTTTAATACATTAATTTAATTTTAAAAATTTAAAAAAATCGAATTAAATGTGACAGCAAGTGACAACGCCATCCATTGTTAATTTGACGAACCGCGATTTATTTTATTTAATAACCTAAATTTGTCAACAACTGTCAAATCAACAAAACAAAACTGTCATTTGAAATAAATATTTTAAATTTGAAAAAAAATTTATTAAAAAGAATTTTAAAAAATGGTAATAAATCTAGTAGTGGAAAAAATCGTATATAAACCACGGTTGTGAAGACCATTATTGCCTCCGCGCCTTATATTCCTCGGTGCAAAGCACCTCGGAATATAATCTTGGCGCTAGGGCAATAATGACGGCCTTCACAACCTTGGCCTATAATATACCATTTTAGTACACTACATACTGTAATTATTTAATAATCTTCTTTATTTACGGAAAATACCACTAACCATAAGATCATTACAAGACATCATCATAACCACATAATATCATATCATTACAAATTTCCATCGTGACATCATTAATCAAACTCACAATCTACGCTCGTCATTCAATACGTCATAATAGTATAATATAAATCAGTGGCGTGCCTGGGGGACGCTAGAGGGGATGCAAGCCCCTCCTTCATCTGTCAATTATTATTCCCCCAAGTAACCAAAAGTTATGTTTTATTTGGTTATGATACGCATTTGCGCTCCTAAGAATGTTGTGCCCTGAAAGGTTTGGCACGCCACTGACAAAATATTTTAGAATTTAACCCTTTCACCGATTTTACCAAAATTTGGGGGTCCAAAATATTTATGCTTAAAGGCATTCAAAATGTTGGGTTATTTTATTCTTAAATTTTGGTAAGTTTAGGGATTTATTTAGAATCAAGAAAAATAAATTTATGATTTCGAAATTTTAACAATAAGAAAAAAATCATTATTTAAAAATTTTTAAAAGGGAAAATAAATTGATAAATCTTTAATTGCGAGGACCATTGTGATATTCTTCGAAGAAAATTATATCTTATATTATATAAAAATTTATGTGATTGTTATTGACAAATTTTTTGCATTTCTTTCTTCATTTTTAACCCATTAAATATTTTCTTCATTTTTTACCCACAAATTTGTGGGTAAACCGGTGAAAGGGTTAAACATTAGGTTTAAATTTGGTTACATCATGAATTGAACAACATTTTAAAGCTATTTGAATTGGGGATATCAAAATGTTTTTGAACAAAACAATTAATAAAATCCAGAATGAATGAAAAATTACTAAAAACGGGGAATTAGAACAAATTATAAAGTTTAAGGTAAAATAATGTTTGTTAAATTTGTTTATCGAATTAAGGATTCCCCTGTGGCTAACATACATTTGTGCGTCCAGAAGAGACCTGCTCAACGTCTTCGTAACCTATTGACCCCGGAAACGAATTGTTAAATTGACCAAAATTTTAAATTTTTTGAAATGCAACTGTTTTCCTTAACGAATTTTAGATATAACCGATAACGTAATCGCAATGGGATATCCAGCATCAAGTATAGAAGGAGTGTACAGAAACCACATAGACGACGTCGTAAAATTTCTGGAATCAAAACACAAGGACCACTATTACATATACAATCTTTGTTCAGAACGTTCGTACGACATTTCAAAATTTCACAACCGCGTTAGGACATTTCCATTTGACGACCACAATCCTCCAAAAATTGAAATTATACGACCGTTTTGTACGACCGTGCAGGAGTGGCTCATGTCCGACTCGAAAAACGTCGCTGCTGTGCACTGCAAAGCCGGAAAGGGCCGTACGGGTACAATGATTTGTTGTTACCTTTTGCATAGTGGACAATTTAGTACGGCGGAAGAAGCGCTAAATTTTTATGGTACCACGCGAACGCAAGATAGAAAAGGCGTTACAATTCCTAGTCAGTTGCGATACGTAAATTATTACGCCGCACTGATACAAAAAAATATTGAATATGTACCTGTCTCTTTATACATACAAAAAATAATTTTAGAACCAGTTCCTTGTTTTACCGGTGGACAAGGTAGCATTTGTTTTTCCGTGTCTCAACAAATGCTCAACCAAGATAACGATCAAAGTTTTAACTGTTTAAAATTGTACAAAAGTGGAGTTTATGATTTGAAGAAAAGTGCGCCAAATTTTGTTATTCATTTAGATTGTTGTATGCCAATTACCGGTGACGTTAAGTTAGAATTTTATAATAAACCCAAGTTAGGACGAAAAGAAAAAATATTTCAGTTTTGGTTTAACACGTTTTTTGTCAGCGAGGAATTACCCGAAAGTAATTCCAATGGATTTGTGCATGAAAATGGAAATTCGGCACAGGACGTTCATCAAACTACGCTTTTATTAACATTAAGGAAGAATGAATTGGACATTGTGAATAAGAAGGATAAGCAAAATAAAGTATTCAGTTCGGAGTTTAAGGTAAGAATTTTTTAAACTTTTTAATTTCTCTTCCCCCTTTTTTTTATGTAATCTCAGTGGTGGTTTGATTATTTTCTATTTTATCGTGACCTACTTGTAGTAGGTTTATGAATTTCAAAATGCTCTTTTTTAAGGCTACAGATAATATTTATGTAAACATATTTAGGTGAACTTGATAACGACGTAAGAATACATCATTGCTTTCCAACTTTTTTATTTTGGAATATTTACTTTTTGAAGGACTCTGTCTAGACGATTTTTGTCGAAAATTTGCTCAAATTGTTAATTTCACACATTTCATTTTTTTTTTTTGTTTGATTATGTAAATTTATGTAGGAAGTTAATTTACGTTGCTTAAAAATATTCAGCGAGTTAAAATTGATAAAAACAATTATACACATATATCATCGGAGATAAGATAGTGGATGATCAGTAAATAATTATCGCTTCAAACCTAGCAGTCTACTATGTTTGTGCTAATATTAAAGTTGTGCTATCTAATTCTAAATACAGAACGAAAAATTACATTGACCGATAAATTTTGAGGACCTTCGACTTTAATTATCAAAGTGGTTGATAGATTATGCACTTATTAGTGTGTCACAATATTAAATAAAATGTAATTTACATACACTTTTTTTTTCTATTATCAGTAATTTAATTAAAGAGCTTGTAATAATTACAGATAAAGTGTTACTTTATAATATTAATTTCGTAAATTTTAGTCATCTTCCTCATTTTTTTTGTCAATGAAATTTTGCGCAATTATAAATTGTGGTTTTTATTGTAATAATTTCATGATTCATTAAATACTAAAAAGGTTGGTTAACATCTTGAGGAATATAAAATTATTACTAGAATTTTTTTTTCCTAAAATTGTCTATCTTTTTAAATTTCAATGATTTTTAATTGAATTAGCATTATTGTCTTGAGCTGGGAAGTTTTCGGAAGTTTTAAAATTTATTTTTTACAGACGAAAATTTTTGAATTTGTTCTACATTGTGTAAGAATCGCTAAATGTTAATGATATAGTACCTGCATATATAAAATATAATCCAGCATAGGTGGTAATATCAATTTTTTTGTTCAATATCAACCTGGTTTATTGGGAACCCCCCCCCCATTTTCGATTTGCAAATATAATATTTTCCATAACAGTTGTTAATGTTTCTGACTACGTATTTATGGACGGATTTAGAAACTGAATTATGTGGGACTTGAACATAAACCTCATTCTTCAGATAACCCAAAAGAAATAGTCAAGTACTGTCAAATCCAATTAATTTTAAATTTTGTGAGGATAAATTGACTTCTGATTTTGGAAATAAATTCTACGATTTGTGTTCCTTGTTCATCTGTGAATTTTTCATGATTAATATGCAAAACTATGTTTAGAAAATCTTAAACGTATAGGTGTTAATTATTTGGGGAGAGTTACCTAATATTGACCACCCCAAATAAAATTAAAAATTTCATATTGCAAAGAGGAAGGTTTATATAGTATACTGTTAAAATTTCACATGCGAATGTATTATCAAAATTTTGAAAAAAACCAATTTGAAATTTTGGGGTTTGGATTCGAGACTCGTCCGGCTGTGCGCATCGAAAAACCCACGCCTGCGCTCCTCCGGAGCTCTGGCCGGTTTTTCAACGCATACGCCGCTACGCGGCAAAGGCTAAACATACTTGAAGGCGCCTCCTTCAAGAAAACCGGGATTCGAGTCATGTTACCTGTAGGACATGCGAGCAGCAACTGACGAAATTTTCTAAGTGTTAGGGTATACCATTCCACACGTACCGTCAACAGAATGACGACGCGCGGAATCTCATATGAGATTCCCGCGCGTCGGTCGGCTTTTACATGCTAAATTTGCTAACTTCAAAATCGATTTATTCAAAGTTTTGATAATACATTCGCATGTAAAATTTTAACAGTATACTATATAAACCTACCTCTTTGCAATAGGAAATTTTTAATTTTATTTGGGGTGGTCAACATTAGGTTACTCGACCCAATTATTTTAACCCCTTTCATGCCTATTGGCCCACTTCTGATGAAAGCATATGATTCACAATTCTTTGCTTGTGTGCTTTCTATCGAGTTACCACCTTTTGCACGAGGATTTGCTTGTTTTGTTAGGGCTCAGCCATTCCTTTCTGTTCTTGATGTTGATGTAAAGGCACCATTTTTCATCACCAGTAACAATTTGGAACAAACACGGCCGATGTTGTTGACGAGCTAAACAATGACGAGCAAGCAAAGAAGCACAAATGGTAACGCGCTGATTTTTGTTGTTTTCGCTCAAAACGTATGGTACCCAAACACCCAGCTTTTGAACTTTGCCCATGGAATGCAAATGTCGTACGATAGTTGATTGGTCACAATTCATCAAATTGCCCAATTTTTTTGGGACGTAGATCATCACGAATTGAAGCATTTAATCGGTCTTCATCAAAGCCGGATGTCTCCTGAACGTGGGAAATCGTTCATATCAAAATGCCCCGTTTAGAAAAGAGAAAACCATTTTCGTGCAGTACTTTCCACGATGGCGTTTTCTCCGTAAACGGCACAAATGGTTCTAGCAGCCTCCGATGCCTTAACTCCTCGGTTAAACTCAAACAAAAGGATATGTCTGAAATGTTCATTTTTTTGTACTTGACACTCCATTTTCTTTAGCCAACAATTACCGCTAACTTTCTACTTCTTAACGTGCCTATCCGTTACCGGATGTTGGCGACCTCTCTCCTATGTATGTGTTGTGCGTTTGTAGTACTATCACACACATAGGGGACCTACTTGTTTAACGCGGGCTCCGAACCGCGGGAAGTGTATACACTTCATCTCCAGAGAGGCTGTTCTAAGCAGATTACACCTCGGTGGTTTGCCATTGCCTTCCTAGGGGAGACGGTCAGAATAAAGTTTTTATTGAGCCCGGAGTCGAACCGGGCATTCAGCATTAGCAGCAACGCACTTAACTGCTTAAGCTGATCACCGTCTCTTTCTACAAATTGAAAAATTCAAGAAGTATTCAATAAAACAATGCTATGGCCTTAAAATGACATTGATATTTCTCAAACAAATTTGTTTCCAAAGTACTCGTACCTTGGAAACCAAAAACGCTACGAACTTATGCATCAACCTGATATTTGGATTAAAATTAGTCTTTTTTCTCCATATTTAATTTTAATTTATTACAAAACTCCAAAAATATTGGGAAAATAAAATGATTTTTGATATTTGGAATCGATTCTTTATTTTATTTTTATTTCTCACAGACAATGAAGATATAATATTCTTTTTATTACTGCAGACGATTGAAATGACGTATGTACACGAAATCCGTAAAAATTCTAATATTCGAAGAAACATTTACTTCGTTACGAAACTTTTCATTTTCTTATATACGATAATATGCTGTATTTTCATAGAAGTCAGCTATCAACTGGCTAAAAGTACGATAATTTATCAGCTAAAAGAAATTAATGTGTTGCTTTTTTCATAGTCCAAAAGTCGGTCTAGTATTTTAGATCATAGCAGTGCGATTGTCTTTCCTCAGAACGCAAACCACAGATTAAATCTGTCAAGAACGGAATCCCATGGTTCAGAGCCCATGTTAAAAAGTAGATTAGGTCCTCAATGTATGTGAAAACACTTAAAGCGCAAATCACATCCATACTGCCGTCCTTAGTTAAAACGTCCCAGCTCTAACAAATTGTTATGACGCTGTCTTCATTAGAAAATACGAGGGCGTTTTTTTTTCCGCAAAAAAACGTTTCATTTCTCAACATAAGGTTCTTTCCAACCCACAGTTCTGTTACCGTTCACAACCTGTAATCGGACTGTTAAATGCGCCTGCGCTAATGAATCCCGTAAAATTACTGCAGTTCACAAATTGTCAAGTTGAAATGCTTTTAGAACAAGAACCATTTAAAATATTAGTGGTGGTGGTAGGCGTTGACGTTTGATACATACAAAACCAAGAAAGAAAGAAATTCCTGAAGCCATAATCAAAACAAATAAAAACAACAAATAATCAAACAAATAAAATAACAATTTGCTAATCTGCACATGCTAATCCTCAAGTAGGTTACTAGGTTATGCTGGCAATTTTTATTAAATTTATAAGAACAGCGACAACGCGTCTGCGCGGGACTATTAGTAATCGCTTGGTACCAAGGACCGCTAGAACAGTTCTATAACCGTTCTGTTACAGTTCCGAATGTGGTTGGAAAACGTTTTAGTGGTAATTTCAGAATTCAGAACTTGTAATTTTTGTGGTTGGAAAGGATATTTATTAACGCGCATGTTCAACAGTCCGATTACCGTTCTAGAACCATCGGTTGGAAAGAACCTAATGTCGCCTTTTAGCTCTATACATTTAGTCCAGCGTTTTTCCAATTTTTTTATCCCTTCCAAATAATACGATTTCTCGAGGCCCTCAAAATAGGCGCTTGTTTCAGTGATGACCTCTTCATTAGACACAAATCTCTTACCGCCGAGCCAATTTTTAAGGTTTAGGAACAGAAAATAGTCGCAGGGGGCTAAATCTGGAGAATATGCTGGATGAGGAAGCAATTCGTAGCCCAATTCATGAAATTTTGTCATGGCGATGATACACGTGTGCACCCGTGCATTGTCTTGGTGAAAGAGCACTTTTTTGTTCGCCAAATGCGGTCGTTTTTGCTTCAAATCAATGTCGAATCTGTCCAACAGCTCTGAATAATATTTGCCGGTGATCGTTTTACCCTTTTCAAGGTAATCGACGTGAATGACACCGCGTGCATCCCAAAAAACTGTCGTCATGACCTTGTTGGCCGACAGACCCACCTTGGCCTTCTTCGGTGCACGTTCACCCGGAGCAGTCCACTGCTTTGACTGTTCCTTGGTCTCTGGTGTGTTGTGATGAATCCATGTTTCGTCCACGGTTACGAAACGGCGCAAAAACTCATTCGGATTGCGGTTGAACATCGCCAAACACTCAATTGAAGTGGTCACACGATTGCTGTTATGGTCGAGTGTGAGCAATCGCGGCACCCATCGCGCGGATAGCCTTTTCATGTCCAAACATTCATGTAAAATGTTATGTACCCGCTCAGTTGAGATGCTTACAGCTTTAGCCATCTCACGCACCTTTACTCTCCGATCGTCCAATATCATTCCATGGATTTTATCGACGGTTTCTGGCGTGACGACCTCTTTTGGGCGACCTGAACGTTCGGCGTCACTTGTGCTGGTACGACCACAACGGAATTCAGTAAACCACTTCTTAACCATTGAAATTGATGGAGCAGAGTCCCCCTAGTATTTATGAAGCCTTTCCTTGGTTTCGGTGATGTTTTTTTTTACGCAAAAAATAATGCTTGATGAGTACACGAAATTCACTTTTATCCATTTTCGTCGAAATTCACGAGGTTGTCTGCTTTGAATGGCTGTCAAACACAAACTAAATGACGCAGCTTGCTCAAAATTTGACAGTAGGCTATTGACAGATGGTAGTTGACAGGGGGAAATACAAAAAGTCCCTGACTTATCAAACCGCCCTAGTAGTATTTAATAATAAATAAAGAAAAACGCTATGGGTTGAATTCTCCATGTTCCTCTGTCTTTTGCTTTCTTCTCACATTCAAGTCTCCTACCGCACTCTTCCATCGGGATCTCAGTCGACCTTGTGTTCTCGTTCCTATTGGTTGTCTTTTAATTATGATCTTGGGCAATCTTTCCACGTGTCCCAACCATCGCACTCCGTTTACATGCACAACTACTTCATAATTACTTTTTTTTAGTAAAAATCATCTTGACTTCCAGGCGTTGAATGAATTCGACATTTGATATGACGATAACAGTACATTTGGGGTTTTACCCCCCCCCCCTAATACGGGTTTTCACCTGTAGCTCGCTTATTTTTACTTTTACAAAAACTTATCATCAGACCAAAATTCAAGAGCATAAAATTCTCTACAAAATATATTTTTTCCAAATTTTTATATGGCATACCATTACTGAAATAACTTACCGAAAACACCACCCACTCTTAAATTGGCGCAATATCCGCTCCATTATTGTACAAGTTTGTCAAATTTGAGCTTGCCGGGATTTTTTTTGCGAACTAAGAATGTTGCTTGGTTGTACTTAATTTAGTTGATAAATTCTGCATCTCCCAATGGGAAAAAATCATAATCAAACGAATTTTAAGTCAATTTCTAATCCCGTCTCGTATTTTGTCTCACAACATTAAACATATAAAATTGAAAATTGTATATTTCAAGAAATTCCAATGGCAGTCCATGATGGTGTTTAAAAATTATCTGGAAGTTTATAGCATTTCAGGAAAGTCTTGGGGAGTTTGTGAAAATCTACGGCATCAGTCTTTAAAAATTGATAGTAGTCAAAATACTTTTATCGAGATTTTTTTTCCTGTTTCCCCATTGGGTTAAACCACCCAATAGGGGAGTATATTCTGCAAATTGTTACAGCGAGTTAAAAACTAAGGTACTTAGAATTAATGAGATAAAATGAATTGATCTAGTTATTTAATGACCGAATGTCTGGCGTTTGGTATAAATAAGATGGTATAGTTTGATGCAAGAAAAACGAGACCGGGTTTGAACCTCTTGAATATCCGAAGTTGGTATAAGCTCAGGGTGGAGTATTAAAATCTTTAAGAGTAGAGATTATATTATGTTTTATGAAGGTGGTGAAGGTAATAACTAAGAAAAGATGTTTAGGAATTTAAAGGAGGTCGAGTGGGGAGACTGAGTAGAACTTACAGAGAGTAAGATGATTAAAAAGAGAAAGATAGATGGCGTGGGCAATCGAGATTTGGGTTAAGGTTAAAAAACGCCCGATCAAGAGCGAAATATAGCTACAAACGTCGACGAGAAGTTGCAAGTATTTTTTAACCTTAGTGCAAATCCCGATAAAAAGTATTTTGATTTTTGAGTTGCCGGATGAGAAAGAAGATGATTAATAATTGGTAGTAGTTTTTAAAAATTTTGAATGTCTTTAAAATTTTGTGGTCTTCTGCAGAAGTTCAAGGAAGTCTATACATTTTGTAGTCTGGTGTACGCGAATTTCAATACAAACAATGCCACTTTCCACGCCATCTCTAAGCAAGATCTGCTAACTAATGTTAGTGCGACGTCACAGATTGAATTAATAATTCAAATTTATTTAAATTTCGTTATTTCTGTGTTGATTGCGAAAAAGTGCTTATGTCATGTTTTTGCAAAATTGGGGTTTTGACTTATTCAGATAGAGGAAAACTTGCTCTTTCTTTTGGTATAATTGCCTAAGTCATAGCGTACATATTAAGGCAGTTATTTAATAGAATACCTTTCGCCTAAGTCGAAAGTAATCAATTTAATTGGTGTAATTTTCAGTTTTTCTCAATAATTATTTAGTTATATGCCTGTAGTAACATTACATTTAATAATAAACTTGCAAAACAAAATTATATCCCTAAAAAAGGTTCCTCAGTAAACCAAATTCAATTTTGCCCATAATTTGTTTTCGCCATTATCTCAGTTTGACAAATATTGACTTAAGCACTTTTTCGCAATCAACACAGATTTAATTACATCGAAATGAGCCGCTTTTAGAAAAATTTAACCACATAACATGACGAAGGACATCCTAAAGATCGTATTTACGCAAACAAAAACAGTACTAAATGTTTTTGTCGGTACCCCATTCATACTTCGCTTTATGTGATCACATGTGATGTGAAATAAAACGTTTGTTTTATTTTAATAATCTTTTTTTCGTTTATGTAATAAAAATGGTAAGCCCATGTGGCAAAATTACTGGGAGGGGGGGGCAAAAAGTAATATTTTAATAATAATTTTAAGGAGTATACTATCGATCTTATATTGGCTAGATAGGACATAGGCGCATTAGTAGTGAAGAAAACAAGTATAAAATTTGTTGTCCCTTTTAGATGTAACACAGGTTGCATAGTACATGACATTCAAACAAATCTTTCACATCAAAATCAATGTTGCAAACATCCAATTGTTTTATAGATATACAATTTTTATTAGTGTTCAGAAAAATAATATAAAAATCAAGAAATACGAAAATTAACACATGAAGTAATACCAACAGGTATATTAAGTTGCAGCCATTTCAGGGGCTGTGCAAAAAAATCCATGCCTACCTCTATAATCGTACACCTATTCTGCAAAACGGCCTACTTTTACTGTAAATGGCTATATCATGTCTAGTAAATTAATATAAGATCGATGATTTATAACTCTTGTTTCTAATGATGATAACTGTTGGTTATCAATAGTTCAGAAACTGGTGCTTGATTACTGAAGTATTACAGTGTTCGACATCATCATATCATTTTTTGCACTTCCCAAAGTAAAACCACTACTTGAGTCATCGTTTTCCGAAAGCGAACTTTTTTTATCATGGATTTGATTTTCTATGAAATTATTTCATTCCCTTGTTGCTTCTCTATAACATAAAATTAAATTCCTTTGTTGAAATTGATTCCCAAATTTGTTATCGTCCCTGCTAAGAATTTTTTTAATTGGTTGCATTCGGTTTTTTGGGTGTTACCTTGCCCTATTTTAATAATATGGTAAGCTCAGATTTTAAATAAAAAATGTGAATATAAACAAAAATAAAGATCTTCAAAAATGTGAAAAAACTTTTGAGCAATTTTGTTCTTCGAAGTTAAAATTGTTTAGATGTTTAAAAAATGACATTATCTGTAGGATCTTCATGATATTTATTATTTTAAATTCTTAGCTTCAGTGGGGTCTCTCGAACTTCATAATGAAGCTGTAATATAAATTGAAAGAATATGAATTAATTAATTATTATAATTTGTAGGTAACGTTACTAATGCATCAAGTGCCGACGAAAACTCCCGGACCTCCTAGTTGGCTGGTACCGCCAACGAGAGAGGTGGTAAATTTACCTCAGGACACACCAAGTGAAAGTTCGGAAGCTGACACATCGGAAGACGATTATAATGACGAAGATGACTGGGATAGTGGTAAGTGCCTTTTGCCATGTAACAAACTAGGTCATTCTGAAACTCAGGAAGAATTATAAAAGACTTAAAATAAATTACATATTTATTTATTAGACACAAAAAATTGTTAAAATTTCTTGTTTAGAGTATTTTTCATGTGTATAGTCAAATTTAGGAAATTTAAAATTATTGTCGATGGTATTGTAGAATATTTAAAGCGAATTGATTAGTAAATTTTTTAAACAAAATTTTTTTGGGATTTTTGAAGTATTCACCTAATATTCTACACATATACCGTATGTCTTATTATATTATATACAGGATGATGGTGAGTTTTTATGATTTTTGTTATGGGACGATTTTACCAAAAAGGAGTTTTGCGTCATTCTGTATAAATATTTTCTATATGTCTCAAAATTTTGATGATGTATAAATTTATATCCGACTGTGTTCACACAGTTTTGCGTTTTAGTATGCACTTGTGTAAGTTTTTGGATTTTGGCGTGTAGTACGATTTTTATAGAAAGAAAACATTTTGCTTTTCCATAATCATCCTTAAATGCATGCAAAATGAAATAGTGAAACGAGAACGTGTACACTCGACAAGTTCTGGTTTGATTGTTTCAAATAATTTTCATTCTAGCATGTTACTAACATATTGGGCTTGCTTTCATGCAGTCGTGGAACGGGAAACCTTAGATCCGAGGGGTGTAGGCTACAGACTTCTGTCCGAATGTGATTTAGCTTCACAAATTGCGCCTTCATCCAATGACCAACATTCTGAGCTGCTTGCAGCGTGATTTGGTTACATTGGTCTTAAAATTTTTGGAAACATTTAACTTTTTAATATTTATTATCAAATTTATAAAATTTGGTGTGTATATTTAAAACTAAAATATTTGTAATTTATTTAATCTCTCTAAATTTGATCTCTATTATTATTTATGTTAATTTCGTTTTTTAAGTTTTTGTATAGGTAAATTAATTTCTTCCTTTCTTTGTTTTATTAGTACTTAAAAAAAATAAATTGGGGAAGTTTTACAAATTTTTATACTACACAAAAAGTATAATAAATATTTATTATTAGCACATTTACTACTACTACTACTACTACTACTACAATATTTTGCAGTACAAAATTAAAATTTGTATATTAAAATATAAATAAAAAATATATTAAACAAATCGATGGAACAGATTACGAGACAAATTGAAAATGTTTCTTTTAGGACAAAAAGTGTTTTGTAAGCTGTGCTATTGTTTAGGAAGTTGTAGCAATGAATTGATAGCGTAGATTGTATTTTTAGTTACAAAAAATTAAAAACGTTTAAAAGTATCTAACATTGAATTTCATTTTGTAAACGTTATTACCTGCTAATATCATTTTCATGTTGCTGCTCTTTATGGATTACAAGGTACATAATATTATGTTATTATTGTTACATTTTATAATACCAATCAATTATTAATATTCAATTTTAAATTTATTTAATTGCATGGTGTCTTGTTTAACAACTTTTCACTTTTTAATCATTATTGCACACAATTTACATTATTAAATGTGCATTTGCTATAACCATGTTGATGATAATTATTACAGGATAATTTATTGTTGTAATGTGTTTGTTGAATTTTTAAGTGGTTCATAGTGGATTATTGTTGATTTGTTTCCATAATGAAAAAAAAATCGAATCTTGGAGAACCAAAGTTGACTGTGAACCTGATCGAAATCCAAAATTTTTTAACTTTTCATAACTTAATTTTTTCACTCCAAAATTCACACGGAAACAAAAAAGTGTTACATATAGCAAAACAAAAGTTATTGACTTTTTAATGTGTCTGGGTAAATTTTTCAAAACCAGATTGTGCACAAAAACGAGATTTATCTATTCAATGCAAATGCCACAAAAAGTTTCTACTTTTCACAGCATTATTAATGGTTCAGACGTTATATCAATGTTTGAACAAAGACTTGCCAATTCAAGATTTGAATGGAGAGATATTTTTGTACCGATTTGTAGAAATGGCAATTTATGTTTCGTGTTTTATGTCATTTACTTTCAGAATTTTATAATTTAAAGTAGCTTTGTAGTTTTCTCAAATCTTGAAACCGCGTGCGAATTCGAAAAATTTTTGATTTGCCCATGGGAACATAGCGCAAACTGAAAACTAGGATTCGGGGATTTCCAAACTCTAATTTTCATTTTACGCGGTATTCTAATGAGTAAATTTATTTTTTCGTTTTTGCATAATCAAATGTTTAAAATTGAAAGAAACAAGTGATTATTTAAATTTTTTGGAAGAAAATTAAACAATTGGGAAGTACGAGGGTTGCTGTTTAACTTTCTGGCCTAATAATGAAAATGCGAATATTTATCATCAAAAATGATTTTATTGTTTTTCAAAGTATTCTCCAGCAAGATTTATACACTTTTGCATGCGCTCAAACCAATTGTCGAAGCACTTTTTCCACTCCGATTGAGACACCTCCAAAACATGGTTTTTGAACGCTTCAACAGCATCTTCTGGCGACGAAAATCGTTGACCACGCATTTTTCTCTTGATGTTCGGGAATAAAAAGAAGTCATTGGGTGCCAAGTCAGGGCTGTACGGCGGATGACCCATCAATTCGACGTTTTGGGCGGTCAAAAAGGCGCTGGTTTGAGCTGATGTGTGAGAGCTCGCATTGTCATGGTGCACAATGATCCGTCTTCTCTTGTTCGTTTTTCGAATTTCTCCGAAGACTTCAGGCAAACAAATTGTGGTGTACCACTCAGAATTGACCGTCCTACGTTGCTCAAGCGGAACAGTCGCCACATGACCAGTTTTACCAAAGAAACAGGCTACCATTTGCTTCGAAGTGCTTCTTGCACGAACAACTTTCGTTGGATTTGGCTCGTCTTCGAAGACCCACACGGTCGATTGCTGTTTTGTTTCTGGCTCATAAGCATAGATCCATGATTCGTCACCTGTGACGATCTTATAAACGTCTTTTGAAACACCGCGATTGTATTTTTTTTTAATTTTCTTTGCACCAATCCACACGACACTTTTTTTGAGCCACTGTCAAATTATGCGGAATCCAACGAGAACAAGCCTTTTTTACGGCCAGGTGTCCATGCAATATCGAATGTATGCTGGTGGAAGAAATGCCCAAGGATGCCTCTATCTCACGGTATGTCACATGACGATCTTGCTTTATCAGTTCACGGACGGCATCAATGTTCTCTGGCACAACGACTGTTTTTGGACGACCTTCATCTTCGAGCGAGCGTCGGCCACGATTGAATTCATTAAACCAGTTTTTCACAGTGCTATAGGATGGTGCTTCATCGCCATACAAAGATTTAAGTTCATCGATGCACTCTTGTCGTGATAATCCACGTCGAAAGTTGTGAAAAATGATTGCACGAAAATGTTCACGAGTTAATTCCATTTTTTTGCCAAATTGATTTTTTCAAGTCACTATAAACAACAGAAATGATGGCCGTACGTCAAAACGTTCTGAGTACGTTTATGCTACAACATGTCAAACTTTACAATGCAAATGTCAAATTGCACCTAGCAACGCTTAGTGTTCCCTAGGCCAGAAAGTTAAACAGCAACCCTCGTATATGATATAAAACAGGAGTTACTCAGGATACTATTGGACAACGCTCTTAATTTTGTTCTTTGAAATGCTGTTTTAAATTGGCCAAACCAATATACTCGCTTTAATGACTTTAGTAAACCAGTCTTACTCTTATAGAGAACTCAAGACTTGATCTCAGTCTCAGATTACCCTAAAATAACCCCTATTGTTGCTATTTTTATACAATTTTAATTTTAAATCCGATTGGTAGATACCAGAATTGACGGATCTGCATCTTTTCCAGCAGTAAATTCAGACTGTTATTAAGAAAACGTGAACAGTTAAGTCAGATTTGTCAAGTAATATTCAGAAAGCGTCAATTAAATTTAACAGAAGCGTTAAATAAAATTCTGAAAACGTCAAATGTAAATCAAAAAGTGGAAAATGTAGTTCAGAAAGCATCAATTCTGTGGCTTACAGTTTTTGGATTGAGCCATTTTATCTTTCTAAAATTATTATTTTCGATTTTCCGATTTGGTAAGGCTTTAATTTTACAATATAGTCCATTAAATCTCAGTTTAAGTATAATTTCATCCTGTTGACATAAGTAATCAGAATTAAATTATTATGCTTTCTGAATTACAATCGACGCTTTCTGAAATCAGTGATAAATCTCAATATATTACAGTTGATGATTTCTCAATTACTGGTGAAACAGTGTTTCAAGTGTGAACAAAATTTCAAAAACTAAATGTAGTTTTGGAGCAGAACGTTTGGATGCGAGGACCTATTATATTTTCCATATTAACAAAATTTATATACACAAAACATAAATTTGATTAGGTATATATTTCAGACAGATGCGTAACCTATAATAAATTTTGTGCTGTAATTTATTGCAAAAATGTACTATAATAATTGTAAAGCTGATTTTACACACTATTTGAGGGCATTTCAATGCTTTTTAGACGCTGAAAAAATTTGAGCTTTGCAATTTCTGTACAATAAAAGTAGTAACGTTATCAATTTTTCAGAATACAATATAAATATTATGACTGAGAGTTTTCCATGTGGTTGCGTATCTTTCTCAAATTTATAATCAATGGCAGCATAATTTTTATGCTGTTAGGCCATGTAGTGACAATGATCCAACCACAACCTTTATGTAATTAGTCTCAAGGGGCGAACCACATTTGATTTTGGTCATTTTTCAATATTGTTTAAAATTTTAATAGATATTAAAAAAAGAGGTTCTATCTTGGCCATATATTTAAATATTGGTACAGTGTAGTAGAAATAATATTATATTCCAGTTGACCTATAATCAGAGCTCGGATTTTATTGCCTTGAAGAATCCCAAAATTTATTCTTCAAAGTCGAAAGTTAGCCTTCAAATTTACATAACATTATCTGAAATTATTATAAGTTCTCGCGTCCAAATATCGTAGGGTTTAAACGTTTCATATTCTCTTTAGATCACTAGTTTTTTGAGTTTTGCGACTAACTTCTATCCACCAATACCAATATTTTGGAACGCTTCATTCAACAAGCCTTTTTGTATTTCAAAACCAATATTTTGTATTCTCTCATACAGATGCAGTAAAAGTTGAAATAAAAATCATTTTACATTTTTTTAAATTTGAAGTGTCCCTAATTTGCAACAATATTTATACAATTTTTTTATAAATTGGCTAAGTGTCGCTTCTATCCTAGGGCTAGAAAAAGTAGCCCCCTATAAAATGTTTTTGGTTGTAAAAAAAACTGTAATAAACCATTTTGTATGATTAGCATGACCTCTTGATAAGCATCTGAAGCTCAGATTAAAATCACTGATGTAATATCATCAGGTGGCATTTTTGCTTGAAGATGCCATTCAAATAATCCACTCTATTACTTACTTATCTCATCTATCTACCTATTATCTATCATCTATCTGTTTATCAGAATAAACTTTTGCATGGAAGCATTGATTATAGATTTAGGAAAGATACGCAACCCGATGGTAAATTTTTTGCCCTAATTTAATCTAAAAAATGTAAGTATTGAAATTGTGCTGCGTTTGACTTAAGACCAGCTGTGCGGCGTAAAGCGTAGAACAGCTCTCTGTTCTATTCCTAGTCGCGCCAGCTGTGCTATGATCTCGAGTGTAAATAATCAATTTGTGAGCTATGTGAAATGAAACGGGAAATAAACACTTTTAATACACTTCTAGTCAAGCCATCTTGGTTTCGACCAATTTGACTGTCCGACATTCGCTGACCTAATACTACACCTAAAATAAAAAAAGTTTACAAATTGTTTTACCGCCTAAACGCAGCTTTACAATTTTGGTACAAAAAATTAGTGTGCCATTTAGTTTTTGGAAAAATTACGGCATTAATAAATTGTCCCACAAGGTTGCGCATCTTTATTAAATTGATAATCAATGGCGGCAGGTATTCATGACGTTATGATAAATCCAAAAACCATCCAAGCAATTCTGAATTACTGTTCTTATTAATTATCTATTCATAGCGAGGGGTGAAAACTTGTCAATATATTAATATTATCAATAGTTTTTCAAAGATTTTAAATAAAAGCAGTAGTGCTTTCATCTTTGATGGTTTGTTACATCAGTTAAGTTTCTGTAATGTCAAAATTTACTATTTTAGATTTAATTAAACATCCATTAACATCAAAATTTTTAGTTTTTACAAACACACAATTTTGATCTTCAATATCATTCAATATTTTTACTTGGTGTTTCGTTAGTAAATTCCCTAATTTACTTATAAATATTCTTGGTTTTTCAGTTCTCTCTATTTCAAGTTTCAATCAATTCCAGTAAGTTTATGCGACATTCAAAGTTTAAGCTGCATTCACGATTTTGCGATTAGTCTAAATGGACAATTGCAAAATTGTTTGTTATTCTAATTGTAAAAGTTAATTTTAAGGTGTGAATGCAGCTTTAGCACATAGTTATAATACTTACATTTACCTCCGTGTAGTCTAACAACCAAGAACTTGGATCCAAAAATGAAATAAACCAAAAGAGAACCATGTGGTACCCTATTAAAAATTTATAAAATTAATAAGTGGATATTCGTCGAGATGAAGAATCAAATTTTAGGAAATCCATTAATTTGTTATAATATAAAAAACACAAGAAAATTAGTTAATGAGGTTCTCAAGGATTGAATAGAATTTCCTTTTAGTTTCATTTCCACTTGAAAACAAAATTTTAATTATCTTGTAAAAATTTTCCAAACTCCCAAAGAGAAACTTGTTTAACAAAACACTATGTAGAAAAGGCGAAAAGAAAGTTTTGGCTTAAATATATTAATTTGCAGGTGAATCGACATACTTGTGATTGGGCCTTTCATCATTATGCTTACAAAGGTTAACAATGCTTCATCATGGTTCGCATAATTATTGTACATACATAAGCATGGTTGGTTTTTTTTATCACTTATCATTCATGATTACTGTAGCTTTTTTTTTCAATGTATGTATGTATGTTGTGGCATTGTCAATGTTTTTTGGTATATATTATAAATGTGGGTGCATTTTGCGTTATTTTTCACCTCACACTTAACTTTTTATTATTCGTAAAATTAATTTGGAAGGACGAGAATTTCGAAAAAAAAAATATTAAAATTTGCGCATACATACTATTTTTTGTGTGCGAGTTGTTTTTATTATTAATTAGGTGTGTCTGTGTTTGTTGTTGTAAGTACAAATCAGTTGTAAATTGTTTGATCTCAACAATTTAATTAATCTTGCCAATTGCAAATTTGGTTACCTAGAGTTTTTTTTGTTTAAAGAAAAAAGTTTTGCCAGTAATTGAAAAATTATTGTTTTAATTTTTGGTCGTAAACGATAAACTTTTAATCACAATATATTTACAATTATAGTTTTTATGTATATTAATTAATTATTCTAGAAAAATCGAGGATGAAGATTTACATTTTCCAAAAATTCCTATCACGAAATTACGTTTTATGTTAAAATTTTTGTTTTATTTTTTCGGGTATTTCTATTGCGGAATTTTTTTTTTTGGAACATGTAGGTGCGATTCCATTTCTTGAAAGGCTGTTAATAAGTTTTTTGTATAATAATTATGGCATAATAATTGTAATAATATAATGAAAAAAATAGATCTTGATTCATTTTATCATATAGTATTTTGTTTTTGTATGTAAATAGAAAAGAAAAAAAAAGCATGATTATTTACATTTCTTTATGTAATTTAAGTTTCGTCTTGTGCGCGTCTATTGTTAGGGTAACAAAAAGTACCTTTCTTTTTATTAAAAGATGATTAAAATGCAAATCCCAAATATCGCTGCAAAATTGTTACCTTTTTCAATTCGCAATAATTGGAAGAGGGGATAATTTCTATTAACTTGTTTTATTTTAAATATTATTAAAAAAAAGTACTTACAATGCCAAATTGAAATAATAAATGTAAATATTTTATTAGCTCCCCTTTACCCCCAGTGTATTTTAGTCGATATATAATGTAATTATGTGTAAGACCTAATTGCTTTATGTTAAATGACATTATGTGTGTTTTTAAATTATTATTGTCAAAAACTTTTCTCGAGATTAGCGTTAAAAAATTATGATTTCCTGAAATTTTTGCGTTTACTTAAATTAAGTAGGCACAAAAAATTAAAATTACTTGTAGTAGTATAAATTAATTTTGTTAGTAGTAATTTGTTGGTGAAATTTGTTGTATGGGTGTTATTATAATAATTTAAATTTTTACTACTTAGAAGAGCGACACACTTCGACAGATTTTACCAATTTATATGTTTAAGAGAAAGAAATCAATGTGATAGGTTTTACCTAATAATGAAGTTCATTTGAACGAATATTATTTTTATATATTGATCTTAATTGTAGAAGAAATGTAATAATATATAAGTATAATTTTTTATATAGTACTAAGCTTGTGATATGTGTGTTTTAGTTGATGGCAAAAATAGGGGCGTTGTCAGTGTTTCTATTTGTGACAACACCTCTTTTTACATCTAGATCTGAGCACAATACTTATTAGAAATAAATTTATAAAAATTCTTGAATTGTTTTAGTTGTTTTCTAACATTTTTACCTCTTCTCTGTCATTTACTGCAACCCATCAAATGGTTACTTATTTTGTTTTGGGATATTTTGAAAGGAAAAGTTGGTGTTGTTCAGTATTCTGCCATCCTTAGTTAGAATGTCCTAACCGACATTGGTTTTTTGGAGAAAAACGACTTTTGTAGATGTTATAACGCTGTCTTCATTATTAAATGGTATTTAATACATTTTGTAATATATGCTTAAATCAAATATCTGTAAAATAAAATTGAAACGGCGTTATAACATCTACATCCTGAAAACCAATTTGTTAGTTAGGACGTTTTAGCTTAGGACGGCAGTATTAATAATCAAATTAAAATCCCTTCTACACCAAACATCATCTGACTATGTCATTGCAGTTCTGCAACAATGGGATCTGATACACCTCACATAATATGACTTCAATAATAATTACAAAAGTATAATAAATAATTATAAAATGTCTCAAAATAAGAATTACATAATGCAGGCTGTTTCTTAGATACTTGACTCAACTTGGCAGACTCATTCTGGGCATTTAAAAGTTGAAAAATCTCAATAGTTTTCATGAGTCCTGAGACTTAAACTTCATTAATTTCTATAGTATAAATATTGGAAATATCTTTTTAATACTTCAAATTGTTATAATATTGGCCAAACACAATAGGGGTATTAATTTTTAATATTAAGAGGGGGGGGGGAACAATACTTATACTGCTTTATGCAAACGCATGACTACTAACTCACACTCCATTGACCAGACAGGCGAAAAAAGTAGACCAAAAGATAAACATAAAAGAAGCTATTAACCTCCATATGAATGACAAATAAAAGAGATGGAGAATACTTTCATGGAGGTTACAAACATATCCGAGATAAGATGAGAACGACATAGTGCATGGCCAATCTCTATTTTTACAACCTTTTGAGTAAGCATACGTAAGGGTCTTGGTTGTACCTCGATATTTTTCTTCCCCATGATGACGTTAAATTCAAAAATTTTTACCATTTCCATGGTTTACCTATAGATGGGAAAGAATACAATATGTTTACCCCTAAACTTAGGTACCCCAATTCGATCTTGATTTTTCGAACATTGAATTGTAGTTCACCAGGATGTCAAGGGTTGATTTTCCAAAGTTGTCACGTAGAAGAAGGAAATATAGAAGCAAGATACTACTGCCTTTTATTTTAATAGCGTTTTTACCCTTCACCTACCCTCATAAGGTTTGTACTATTCAAGATTTATGTATTTTATTTTTTATTAATTTATATTATAGCCTTGAAAACGTCGCACAATAAATTTTTTTGTTTTATTGAGACTTATATTCAACAATAAATCTGTTAATATTTTCAGATTCTTCCAGCTTTGAGAGCTCTAACTGTTTTTAAATCACTTTAGAACTAAGCTACGTCGCGTCAGAATTGCAGCGACTTGGGTATCTACATAAAAAAGCACAGGGAATGTTTTTGTCGCCGGTGTGGCCACCTCCATTTAAATATCTAATGCAATATTGCAAGCGACTATCGCGGTGTTTGGATCGCCGATATGGCCGAAGTCTTATTCATAGGATTTTCAGAAAAAACAATATTTTTAATTTTCAACAAAAATACATAGTATTCGGATTGATTTTCTTAAAAAATATTGCGGTTATAACATTTTTATTTTTACCGAGGTTTGATCACCGTAAGAGGTACTATACTCAAAAGTGCGTTTCTTTGTACCTGAAAATGAGCTATTACAAAATAGTACTTTATGCACCAAGGGAGCAAAGTGACTTTTTTTTGGCCCGAGGGTAAAGGATTGTTTACACGAGGCGCTAGCCGAGTGAAACAATTACCCATGGGCCAAAAGTCACTTTACTCCCGTCGTGCATACTTATACTGTTTTTTGCAATTCCGGGAGGTAAAGTAGGAACTTCGCCAATTTAGAAACTTAAAGCAAAAATTTAACGCATTTTTTAATAATGCACGTGGTCGACAGTTTCACAAAATAGCACTAGTAATATTACCAACTACTACCAAAAAGTACTAGGAAATAGCAGATGGCACCCCTGATTCTACCAATGATTCATTTCATTTACATTTGTGCCTTAGAAAGAGCAAGACGTACCATGAGCGAGAACGTAGAAATTGCCGAAGCAGCGAAGATGGCGTTGGTGAAACTGTTGCCGACAAAATCTAGAAAACTTTACCAAAAGCACTATGACGCTTTTGTGCAGTGAGTGGTGCAAGAACAAAGAATTGCCAGATTATTTTACTGAAGACGTGTTTTTGGCATTTTTTTACGAAAAGGCTAAATCGTTGAAGTCGTCGATCATGTGGTCGCACTATTCCATGATCAAGGCCGTGATTAAACTAAACTAAACTCGGCTAGCGCCTCGTGTAAACAATCCTTTACCCTCGGGCCAAAAAAAAGTCACTTTGCTCCCGTCGTGCATATACTGTTTTTTGCAATTCCGGGAGGTAAAGTAGGAACTTCGCCAATTTAGAAACTTAAAGCAAAAATTTAACGCATTTTTTTAATAATGCACGTGGTCGGCAGTTTCACAAAATAGCACTAGTGATATTACCAACTACTACCAAAAAGTACTAGGAAATAGCAGATGGCACCCCTGATTCTACCAATGATTCATTTCATTTACATTTGTGCCTTAGAAAGAGCAAGACGTACCATGAGCGAGAACGTAGAAATTGCCGAAGCAGCGAAGATGGCGTTGGTGAAACTGTTGCCGACAAAATCTAGAAAACTTTACCAAAAGCACTATGACGCTTTTGTGCAGTGAGTGGTGCAAGAACAAAGAATTGCCAGTTTATTTTAATGAAGACGTGTTTTTGGCAATTTTTTACGAAAAGGCTAAATCGTTGAAGTCGTCGACCATGTGGTCGCACTATTCCATGATCAAGGCCGTGACTAAACTAGAAAAAAAAACATAGACATCGGCAATTTCCACAAGTTATCCGCTTTTATGAAGCGGAAAAACGAAGGATATGTGGCGAAAAAATCGCGCGTCCTAACATCTCACCACGTGGCGACATTTAGTAAATCTAGTGACTTTTTTATCAGTCATCTGGTGACTTTTTTATTGCCCAAGGGCAAAAAATAGTTTTTTTTCACCCGCTGCCCCCCTAATTTTTAACTTTACTCCCCAGGGTAAAAAAGTGCCCCTTTTCACCAGCAAATCGGGGTAAAAAATGAGTACTTTACCCCTGGAATGGCAAAAAATTTTTTTTAATGTTGTATAAATATGTGGGGATTTACAGGAAATTCAGTTTCGCTCATCTGTAAATCACTTTTGCGCCCGATAAACACGATAAAGGGTCGAACTAAAAATTTCCCTTTTATAAGACAAAAGCGGGATTCTTTGAAGGGCTGTATCTCGAAAACTGGAAGTTCGAAGTTACAAAAAAAGAACCAACTCTAATTTCAAAAGGATCACAACAATACCTAAAAGTTAAAATTCTACTTATAAATAATCGAGTTGTGTACGAACGAAGGTAAAATATCGAGGAACTCATCAGATACATAATGCGGGACCCCTTTCTTAAGTATTCCTACATTTGTCCTTCTATCGAAACTTCTTTTACAAATTTAAATTTCAGTAAGGACTAACAAATTAACTCGGTTACAAACACGACTAAGAAATCAAAAACGTGTACCGACTGGTTACGCATGCCCATCCGTAATCATGTTCTCTTCCAGGTGGTTTTACACATTTATAGGGGGCCTACAGTTCAACGTGGGCTCTGAACCACGGTAGGGAATACACTTCATTCTGAGAAGTAATTTTTAGGCCAATTATATCTTGCTGGTGATGGTTTAGCCTAAAAATCTAAATAACAGACTCGATACTTGCAGGATAATGCTAGAATTGTTTGTACTGTACTGAAAGCTAATACATTTTAAGGGGTTTTTAATATGTTTCTAGTATTTGAAATATGAGACGGTCATAGGTTTGGCAGTTAAGTGCGTCTACTGCTAATGCGAAACTATCGGTTGGAATCCAAGCAGGGTAAGAATTTTATTCTAACCGTTTTTCCTCGGAAGGCAATGGAATGGCAAACCACGAAGGTAATCTGCCATGAAAGTCCATCTCGAAATTAGATGTATTACGCTTCTCGTGGTTTGGAGCCTAACACTTCGAATATATGTCACATGCATAGAAAGAGATGGATCACGGAGCTTCTGTATAGAGCAAATTCTTTTCAATTAACCAAATCTTCGGATATTACCATTTACGAGCTAGTGGCGACTGCTTCTTAGAGGGGTCTAGAGAAGCTTGGCCTCCCTTAAATTATTGGTCTATGATTACAATGGAGGTAGTGCAATTTAGACAAACGATTAAATTAAGGTGGTGCAGTTGGAATAAGAGATTTGTGAATCAATCAATTCGGGTGCCCGGCTTTTTACACTTTTTGAAAGATATATTATAAATATGCCAGGATGGAACAAGGGGTGTAATAAATTTTCAAAAAAAACTAAGCAAGATACAAGTTTTTCCAGTTACAAGCTTTATCAAAGCTTTAAGTTGCAAAAACAAATTTTTTATTCCAGAAATTTAGAAGAAAAAATTATTTTTTACTTTTGAGTTCACCTATATAAAGCTTTTAAAAAACTTGTTTTTTTGCCACCATTACGTAAGAAAAATAATCAGTGGCGGCAGGTACAGGGCGCCGCCCTCCCAAAATAGGATACAAACTCGGAATAATATTAATAATAATTAATGTTAATGCACTGTAAACCTTTCCTCTTCTTTCCTTTTGTATCGGCTTGGTAAAAGGAAGGCTGTACATCTGCTGAGCAAAAACTCAACAGTAATAATTTTTGCAGACGTACCCGTAGATGTTGATACTAGCTCTCAGCACGTCGGAGGCAAGGGTTGTGAGTGAAATAATAGTCAAAAGTCAGGGTAACAAGTATAATTACAGTTAATCCAACTATTAACAATAACAAA
This sequence comes from Podabrus alpinus, assembly GCA_932274525.1. Taxonomy (NCBI): domain Eukaryota; kingdom Metazoa; phylum Arthropoda; class Insecta; order Coleoptera; family Cantharidae; genus Podabrus; species Podabrus alpinus. The sequence continues at coordinate 70,415,104 of OW026454.1, forward strand.
ATTATTAGGTAAAAATTGTAACACGTAACAGGTCTTCCAACGATACAGATATACTCAAAGTATCAGGCAAAAATTACAAGTTGTCTCAAATACAAACAGCTATAGAGATGGGTCAGCAAAACCGCTTCACTTGTGATCACGCAAATATGATCCACTGAGAAGAGATTTGGCTTAACACACTCACCAACAATCAAAAAAGTAAACCAGTACACTACTAACCTGATACCGGTACCCTGTTCCGAGCGAACGCAGTCCACAGTCCTGACGTTGAGTAAGGTAGCCAATTAATACTGAAACAAAGAAGCGTTTCTGCCTTGCCACCCTATGCTGCTAACAACTGATATATCATAAACCGATGACGATGGTTGAACGATAATTGGCTGCTTAATGTAATTGTCCGGCTTTACAATCCAAAACACCTCGGATGGAATATTATCGGCAGATGGATGATGGTAAGCTCGAACGTTAAAATTTGGTGGCAAAATACAGCTCCAATACAGTTAATTACTGGTTGTAAAACAGTGGTAAATAAGTTCCTTGCCGAAAGGTTGGAAAAATGGCGGTCAAAGATTTCCACGATTCTCAAAAACACGATAGATCCGATAAACGAAAGGTCGCTTGGTGATGCATAAGTCAAATAATAATCTACTATTATTAGCAATTAATTAACTAAATTCTAATCAATAGAATGCAAAAATCAACCGTGACCTCGGTGTTGAAAACGAGAATATTGACTCGATATCAAAATTCAGATAGTGTCTATCTAGAATTAATTTTGAGAATCATACAGGGTATTGAAAAATTAGTAACGAACTGCGAGAAGAAATAATTCGTTACAGCACCACTAGCACTATGGTGGTTGCAATCCTGAATATTGGACACTCCGACGCCGCTTGGATTGTAAACGGTAGCACTGATTTTAGAGCACATTACTAAACAAGGTGGAACTCGCTTTAGCGGCAGTTCTTAGGCTTCTATACAGCTACCTTTCTGGTGTGGAAAGTTGTTATTATCTGGTTATTTTTGATCGCCATATAATGTAACATCACATAATCAGATAATCTGCACCAATAAAATTTTTTGCGATTGGTAATTATCATTTACTATATAAGTAATAACAATCAAACTTTTCCATTCTATTAGAAATTTTACTTCTCTGTAATGTATGGTCCTTTTTTTGAGGTGGACCAATCCTCTCCTTTCTCTTTTATTTATAACTTAACTTCACTAACCACATCAATAAAAAATTATTTTTTCACATCAAAGTAAAACAAGTAGTTTATATAGGGAGACCTCTTCGAAAATATCTTTAACTTAGTAAATTTCTTTTGAACATTTGCGTATTTATAAATTGCATTAGCGAATCGAAGCAACGGATTAACAGATTAACGCAATACTATATAGACGAAGTATTTAAAATATAACAACGTATCAGTTGATCAACGTTATGATTGGCTCTGAAACATGCGGACGGACACGAAGCCAGACCATAAGGCTTCTTTCTATACCTTGTATAGAAGCCTAAAAGTAGCGCACTGGCTACCCAGTTCTTAGACCTCTATACACACAGAGTATTTCCAACACGATTTGAAACGCTCTGTATGATTTTGAATTATGCGGACGGACAGACGGACACGGAGCCAGATCATAAGGCTTCTTGCTATACTTTGTATAGAAGCCTAAAATTATGTAAATAAAATATAACTTATATTTGGTATGCATTGCAAAAACAGATATAAGTCTATATAAGACAGCTATTTCCAAAATAATAGCGCACTGGGTACCCAGTTCTTAGACCTCTATACACACTGAGTATATTCAACACGATTTGAAATGCTCTGTATGATTTTGAATTATGCGGACGGACGGACAGACGGACGGACAGACACGGAGCCAGATCATAAGGCTTCTTGCTATACTTTGTATAGAAGCCTAAAAGAGAAAAATTTAATTTGTGGTCGCCCCCCGGGAAAGTAGTAGATAGAATTGCGAAATTAAATTGATTTAACATCCCCCCCACAATTGGAAGAAACAAATGTATTCATTATGACGCTAGGGTTCGACTGAAAGCTTATTTTAACACGAGGTGTTCCACAAGGTGACTTCGTTACTGTTAAGTAGGGCATTTTTTATATGATGCACCGCGTGTTGATGCCCATATTAGGAGGGTCGAGTTAAGAAATTCCGCAAGATCCGTTATTCTAATCCGAAATTGCCGATCTGTAACTAAACCAGAGTTCACACAAGCCACTGCTGCGAAGTTTCGATGTGATTCTTAATTTAAGTTTTCATGTGCTTGTAAACCCCGTCATACACCATTACGTTCATAATTATTGTCATAATCTGTACAGAACGCTATGTGCAAATTTCTGAACTCTTATCTGCGCAGATTATGACCATAATTACGCTCATAATTTATTATTGATGGTATAAGACGGGTTTTATATTATACTAGCTCTAAATCTAAACCCAGAATAGATCCGAGTAGGCCATAGTTGTTCGGCCTTCGGCCTCACAGGGGGAGGACCATAATAGATCCGCGAAGGCCATAGTTGTTCGGCCTTCGGCCTCACAGAGAGAGGACCATGATAGATCCGCGAAGGCCATAGTTGTTCGGCCTTCGGCCTCACAGACCGGACCATAATAGATCCGTGAAGGTCAAAGTTGTTCGGCCTTCGGCCTCACAGACCGGACCATAATAGATCCGTGAAGGCCATAGTTGTTCGGCCTTCGGCCTCACAGACCGGACCATAATAGATCCGTGAAGGCCATAGTTGTTCAGCCTTCGGCCTCACAGACCGGACCATAATAGATCCGTGAAGGCCATAGTTGTTCGGCCTTCGGCCTCACAGACCGGACCATAATAGATCCGTGAAGGTCAAAGTTGTTCGGCCTTCGGCCTCACAGACCGGACCATAATAGATCCGTGAAGGCCATAGTTGTTCGGCCTTCGGCCTCACAGACCGGACCATAATAGATCCGTGAAGGCCATAGTTGTTCGGCCTTCGGCCTCACAGACCGAACCATAATAGATCCGTGAAGGCCATAGTTGTTCGGCCTTCGGCCTCACAGACCGGCCCATAATAGATCCATGAAGGCCATAGTTGTTCGGCCTCACAGACCGAACCATAATAGATCCGTGAAGGCCAAAGTTGTTCGGCCTTCGGCCTCACAGGGCGGACAATAATAGATCCGTGAAGGCCATAGTTGTTCGGCCTTCATCTGTCATCCGTCATCTGTCATACATACATACATAATCTTCACGTAAAGTTACATCTTCATGTAAAGTTAAATCTTCCGCAAAGAGGTGGATCTTCCACGTTCTGCGACCTATATAAAGTGCTCCGGTCTTATTCGCGGCATTCAGATTAATTTGTTAGTGGTTTTTTGTTAGTGGTTTGCATTTTTCGAATTAAAGCCGCCATCCCCGCCATCTGTTGACAGTATTTTCAGATTAATTTGTTAGTGTTTTTTTATTAGTGGTTTGCATTTTTCGAATTAAAGCCGCCATCCCCGCCATCTGTTGACAGTATTTTGAATCACTGACTGTACGTCAGATTAATTATTTGACAAATTAAATTTTTTGTCAAACTTGTGATTTGATTTTCGAAAAAAGCGAATAACTTTTTTCCCCGAGCGAATTTCTTCTCCATATATGCGAGAATAGTTGCGCCTGGAGCTACAAAATAACTGTGCAAAATTTGGTTGAGATCGGTCCAAGGGTCTAGGAACGTATAGCGAACACGCAAACAAACAAACACGCAGATCTTCTCTTTTATATATTTAGACTAGCGCCTGCGGCGCTAGACATACGTATAGTAAACAGAACCAACACATAAGAACAATTTTTTTATTATTTCAACTTTAAAATGACTGTGGGCATGTAACCGACGTTGGAGAAAATGTTTGTTGCTCCGAATGAAGTCATTTGAAAGCATGAGTTGTACTTGCGAATGTTTAGCAGGAAGTGTTTTGAAATTGCAGTGGTGCCAGTAAGGTAACTTAGAAGCGGCTCAGGTGGATCAATCAGCGGTGGCAAAACAACTTTGCCGTTCGAACAACACATTCCTGGTGATTCCTTAGCGAACTTCGAAACACGACAATGCAAGCAAAGTTTGTTCATAAGTCCTATTATTACATCCTCGTGATTCATGTAATCGTAGTCTTTGTCGTAATTAAATGCTTCCAATGTTAAATTCAATTTTTGTCTTGATCGAACTAATCGTAAGCGATTGACATTAAGTCGTTCTAAACGTACTTCCTCAGTTTCGCCAGCTCTTGACGTCGAAGCTCTGGCGCGTTTATCTTCAAGCCGGATTTCGCGTACTTCTTCAGTTTCGCCAGCTCTTGACGTCGAAGCTATGGCGCGTTTACCTTCAAGCCGAATTTCGCGTACTTCCTCAGTTTCGCCAGCTCTTGACGTCGAAGCTCTGTCGCGTAATTCTTCAAGCCGGATTTCACATACTTCCTCAGTTTCGCCAGCTCTTGACGTCGAAGCTCTATCGCGTAATTCTTCAAGCCGTATTTCGCGTACTTCCTCAGTTTCGCCAGCTCTTGACGTCGAAGCTCTGTCGCGTAATGCTTCAAGCCGAATTTCGCGTACTTCCTCACTTTCGGCAGCTCTCTTTTACTTACCTTCTTAGCCTTTGTTATTGGTGTTTTATTTCCTACGATGTCCTGCCTGGAATTAACTGACTTTGACATAAGAATATTAACCTTAAAATAATGACATTGGCACTCAAAGAATTGTTTATCCAAATATAAATTATAAAGTTGTATTGGTTTTCTGTACTTTTTTATTATTTTATATTTTCTGTCATCTGTCATCTGTCATACATACATACATACATACATACATACATTTTTAAGGTTAACATTCTTATGTCAAAGTTGTGCCCCTATTCTCGAGCCGCTACTGACTATTTGTGCAACGCCACTGAGTATATGTCATCTGTCATTTTTAAGGTTAACATTCTTATGTCAAAGTTGTGCCCCCTATTTGTCGAGCCGCTACTGACTATTTGTGCAACGCCACTGAGTATATGTCATCTGTCATTTTTAAGGTTAACATTCTTATGTCAAAGTTGTGCCCCCTATTTGTCGAGCCGCTACTGACTATTTGTGCAACGCCACTGAGTATATGTCATCTGTCATTTTTAAGGTTAACATTCTTATGTCAAAGTTGTGCCCCCTATTTGTCGAGCCGCTACTGACTATAATATGTCAAAGTCATTTAATTAATCTTTTAGCGTCAAAATCGCTTCGTAACTATGACAACGACTGTGATCTGAAGCGTTTAACTGCTGATGACCGTCTTATGGTGACGAATTACTAAAATCAAAGACGACGAAAAGTTTACTTTTGAATGTCGCCAGATCTCGTGAAAGTTTCAACGCCCACAGTTACGGGGTTTAGGCGTCTATGCGGAACATACATACATACCCACATACAAGCATTTTTATATATAAGAAGAAGATTAGCACATATAAGGTGTTTTTTAGCTGCATGAGAACTTCAAATTGAAATAAAACATTAAAAAATTGATGGAATGTTTTATTTTATGAAAGTAAATTTAATGCCATTTATGATTTGACAATGATTTCCGACATGTAACCACAACGACTAATCGTTACGAAGCGCATCCGATCAGTTCAATTTTTGACCGCTTTTTCCAATATTTCTGGCCTTATTTCATAAATGGCTTGCTGAATATTGACCTCCAATGCTTCCAGAGTTGTTGGTTTGTTAGCATAAACCATGGATTTAACTTACCCCCAAAGAAAATAATCTAGAGGCATTAAATCCACGATCTTGGAGGCCAATTGATCTATGAATTCTAGATTCCGAAACCAATTCGACCGCATATATGACCAAACTAACACTGAAGTGCCATCGTGTTTCACAATTCTACACATGTTTTCTTTATTTCGTTCAAAATTCGTTTTTCGACCCACAATTTGTTTGCCATCCGAACCAAATAAATTGTACTTACTTTCATCATTAAAATTCACTATGACCCAAAATTCTATACTTTTATTTAAGTAAGTTTTAGCAAAGGTAAATTTATTTGCGGAACATCTCGGTAATATCTTTAAACCATTTCCTACAGAAACTACCCCTGAGGAGGAAAACCCTATTACTCAATTCTTGGATGCTCCTTATCAAATGGATCTCCCCATAAAGGTATCAGAAGTGAGAACATGTATCAAAAATAATATTAATCCAGAAAAGGCTCCGGGGTATGACCTGATAACAGGAAGAATTTTGAAAAAGCTATCGCCTAAGAGCTAATAAGCTTAAACCACTTCTAGAAGAAGGCAATGTAATACCAAACCACCAATTCGGGTTTCGACAAAATCATTCCACCATAGAACAGGTGCATAGAGTTGTAAGAAAAATTAGAGAAGACCTTGAACATAAAAAATACTGCTCAGCAGCCTTTCTAGACATCTCGCAGGCGTTCGACAAGGTGTGGCATGCGGGCCTGGTCTACAAAATTAAGAACAATTTACCTCATCCTTATTGTCAAGTACTGAAGTCTTACCTGAAAGATAGACATTTCCGAGTGAAGTACGGAGAAAACTATTCCACTCTGGTTCCCATCGAATCTGGTGTACCACAGGGCAGTGTACTCGGCCCATTCTTGTACCTCCTTTACACTTTTGATCTGCCAATTAATACCAACACCGAAATAGCCACTTTTGCCGATGATACTGCGGTAATGGCCTCACATCAGGACCCATACATGGCCTCTCGATTCCTACAAGATCATCTCAACGAAATAGAGAAATTGTGGCGAATTAGAGCCAATAGTAACAAGTCCAATCATATCACATTTACTCTTAGGAGAGGAACATGTCCTGGGGTCTCATTAAACAACAGTGTCCTCCCACAGAGTGAGGAGGTCAGGTACCTCGGTCTTCACCTGGACAGACGCCTGACGTGGGCAGCACACATCTGGAAAAAGAGGTTGCAGCTGGGTCTTATCTACCGCAAGCTGCACTGGTTAATGAGCAGAAACTCCCATTTAAACATGCAAAACAAACTTTTGATATACAAGTCTATCATCAAACCTGTGTGGACGTATGGCATACAGCTGTGGGGTTCTGCGAGCGACTCAAATATCCTCAAGTTACAACGATTCCAGTCTAAAGTGCTGCGAGCAGTCTGTGGTGCGCCTTGGTATGTGCCTAACGACGTAATTCATCGAGACTTGTGTATGAGCACTGTCAAAGAAGAGATTGCCTCAATGAGCAGGCGGTACCAATATCGACTAAGTGATCACCCAAACATCTCGGCATCAGATCTCCTCACCGCCCCTACTGTAAAAAGGTTGAAGAGACATGACCTCCTGGATCTACCGCGGCGAGTTTAAATGCAGTGTTGTGGTAGTGCGGATAGTCAACTGTGTCCAAATGCTTTTAATTGTAATTATGGGTTAGGCTAATGAGTCTCACCCATCTATATTATTTCTCAAAGTCAATATTAATGCTTATTGTTACTAAATGTAACAGATTGTAATTATATCAAGGGTGTTAATAATAACAAAAACTTCTTTTTGAATTTATTTTATTAAAAATTTGATAAAATTTACTGCTAACGTCTCTATAATCATTTGTAATACAAATTATTAACTAATGTAACTGAGTAATTCGATTATTATTGCATTGTTGCTTTATAACATTAGAAAATCTGCGAGTGTAGAAGATAAGGGATCATTTTTTCGAATTATAATACATCAAAAGTCAACAGAGTATAATTATGAAAAAATTGAATTAAAAATTCATATATTTCCTTGAAAAATAATGCAATTATTACGTAATTAAAGGGTGTATACTCACTTTTGTGAGCCACTGTGTATAAAGTTCTATCTAAGAAATTTTCACATTGCGTACACAGAGAAAAAAAATCTTTTGATGTGAAGTATTTTTTACTTCAAATTGAAGTGCAAATTCGTCTCGCATCAATTTGATGTCAATTTTACAACAAATGAAGTAAATTTGACAACAGTCAATTAATATTTATTTCAAATTGTTGCGAGACGAATTCCTACTTCAACCAAGTAGGTGTATACACTGAGAAAAAAATTGAAGTAGGAATTCGTCTCGCAACAATTTGAAATAAATATTACTTGAATTGTTGTCAAATTTACTTCATTTGTTGTCAAATTGATGCGAAACGAATTTGCATTTCAATTTGAAGTAAAAAATACCTAACATCAAAAGATTTTTTTCTCTGTGTAGGTTCTACGCAGATTATGGCCATCATTATTATGACCAAAATGGTAGGTACATTTATAATAATCGTTGTAATATTAAATTAAAAATTAATAGCTATAGTAAACATTAAAATTTAATTTTTTCAGACCTCTTGTTATAGATTATCGCTTTTAGGCTTCTATACAAAGTATTATCTGTGGTATTATGATCTGGCTCCGTGTCTGTCTGTCCGCATAATTAAAATCTAATCAGAACCCTCGAAGTTGTGATTGTAGACACATCGTATGTATAATAAAATAAAAATGTGTTTTTAATTTAAAATCGACTTTCTAGCCACGTTCTACAAAAAATTTTACTTTATATATTGTCATCATACCAATGCGGGTGAAATAAGAAAATTAACCCTTTTCACGCCCCACGTTGGCAGACCATAAATATCATCCAAAACAACCCCTAAATTGCCCCACGTTCGGAAGCCATAAAATGTCGTGATCTTGAGCCTCTAAATTTAACTAAACACTTTTAAAGAATAATACCAACAACCTATTTGCTCCGGTCCTAGCTCAGCTCCGTAAAACAACATAAGTGCAAAACTCAGAAATGTTCATACAAATAACTCACCCAATTGCTCAAATGGTTCCTTATCAATTATCAAATTTGTCACTTTTATGTGACAAATAAAATATTGTTGCATTGAAAGATTCTATATTCAATTTAGTAAATTTCAAAATTACCCTGGTACCAGTCAAAATTACAAAATAAATTGTAACGATTTTTTGCAAAACATTACTGACTATTTATTTCGCAACATCCTATATACGGCATTTTTAATCGTCGGATATGTGTGCGCATGTCTGTCAATGGCCATATAGCATTTGCTATATTTCGCGTCGTTGCCCCCTCCCTAACATTATTTCATGCCGTGAAAATAATAGTCGCAGCAAGACTTAACATGTACTGAGTTCTACTCAAGCGTTGAAGACGCACTTAAACAAATGTTGGAATTAAACAAAAAAACAAAGAATCCTAAAATGACCCAAATAATTAAATAATAAAATAATAAAAAGGTGGGTGTCCACTAATGACGACACGTCATTAATAAAACCGCCTAAGCGTGAACCCAAAATGACTGAGCGCGTAACGCTTCGTGTAGCCAAAATCAAAAAAATTATCGAGACCATCCCTCGCTATCATCATGCCCTGGGATTCTCAACTGGTTCGGTACAGCACCACATAGGACCTGTATCCAGAATGAAAAATAAATGTACGGCGGTCCAACGACTGGCACGTAACAACAAGATGGACCTCATGGGACCCATCTCACACGGCTCGAAAGTGAATAGAAAAAAATGTTCACCCAGCAGTAGAAATGTGTTTCGGGCAAAGGCACTCATTGTCCTTTGGACATAGAAACATTTGAAAAAAAATAAAAAAATTCCAAACGAATTGGCATTTGATCAAAATTTGACCAACAAAGGGTTTCCAACAGTTGCATCAGCAACGAATTCAAAATAAGTATAAGAAAAAAATCTCAGATGGTACAACTGTGAACTTCGGATGTTAACGTTCACAGCTGTTAATAAAAAGACAAAAGACAAAAAAATTAAAACACAGAAAGTGAGTCGGGAATGATGGACCCATGGAAATGGTAAGTCAGATGTTATGACTTACGGACTAGGTATTTAATCAACCTCCACGTCGTCTCTCAACCTGATCATCAGGTTCCACTACTAAATCAGTAGCTGAAGGATGGGGTTTTAAATCTTTTATATGGTAGACACCAACCTCTCGACCACGTTCGTTCACTAGACGGTAAGTCAATGGACCGGTTACTTCTTTTACACGACTTTTTAAATATTTAGGAGCTAATTTCCCACTAAAATGTTTGCTGGCATTAGACAATGCAAAATTTCGACGCCAAACTACGTCTCCAGCTTTAAATCGGATACTACGCTTCCTAAAATTATAATGTGTGGCATTTCGTTGGTAAGCCTCGTGTAATCTTTTATTTACATCTTTAAATAATTCATCTAACCGATTCATCTCCCCAGCCAACCTTTCGCGACTTTCCAAAGTTAAATCCTCCTCCCTCAAATCCATAATTCGACCATAATAATCTCCCTTAGCGGGTACGGTACGTCCTAGATTGAGAAAAGATGGAGTAAACCCGGTTACATCGTGAGTGGCAGATCGAATAGCATGAGCGATTTTGTGAATTTCCACATCCCAAGTCTTGTGATCCTCTTTAACATATGATCGCATAGCGGTACCGACAACTCGATTAACACGCTCAACAAAATTTACTTGGGGGTGGTATAAAGCATTATAAAAGAGATGGTTTACGTTATAATCGCTCATTAGCTTTCGAAACTCGTGGCTTGTGAACTGTGGTCCATTATCAACATGACAAATCTGCGGAGTGCCAAAAAGAAGAAAAACATGATTTTCTAGAAAATCACAAATGGCTTTCGAAGTGGCTCTACGTAGTGGTTGCACCAAAACAAATTTAGTGAACCAATCGCAGACAACTAATAACATGGTATTACCCTTCGCAGATCTGGGGAATGGTCCCATTAAGTCTACCGAAATACATTGAAAAGGGAACCGTACTCGCTTTTCTCGACCCATCAACCCATATCGTCCACCTTGGCAAGCTTTTGATGATAAGCAAACGGCGCATCGCCGCACATACCTCGCCACATCCGCACGCATCCTGGGCCAGTAGTACAACTCACCGATCTTATTGAATGTTTTTAATGTTCCTAAATGAGCGGAAGTCGAATCATCATGACATTCTTTAAAAATGTCAATCCGACGCGACTTCGGAACTAATTGTTTCCACTCAACTAAATTGGAAACAATATTATGTGAATTCGGAATAAGTTTGTACAACCGTCCAGATTCGATCCTCCAATCAGGATACTTATCAGGAGCGTCAGTGACTCGGGTCAGCATACGACGATACCACACATCTAAGTCATCTTCGGACAATTCCAAAGAAGAGACTTCTAAAGGTGCGCGAGACAATGCGTCAGGTACGACATTCAGTTTTCCTTTTCTATGTTGGATGTTAAAAGAATATTGAGATAAGCGAACACTCCAGCGGGCCAATCTGTTTACCGGATCTTTCATATTAAGTAACCATAAAAGACTATAATGATCCGTTATCACAGTAAATTCAGTACCCTCAACATAAGGTCTGAACTTCTCAATGCCAAAAATGACCGCTAAACATTCGCGTTCGGTGACAGAATAGTTACGCTCTTGTTTATTCAACGTTCTAGACGCGTATGCGATAGCACGCTCTTCCTCTCCTTCTCCCTGACTTAAAAAACAACCCAAACCATAATTTGAAGCGTCGCATTGAATATAAAAACGCTTACTGAAATCAGGACTAGCTAAGATTGGGGCAGAAACTAACTGTTTCTTCAAATTCTCAAACGATTCAGTAGCAATAGATGTCCATTTAACAAGTTGACGTTTACCAAGACCTTTAAGTAACTCGGTGATAGGCGCAGACAAGGTTGAAAAATTGGGTATAAATCGTCTATACCACCCTATCATACCTAAAAATCGCTTAACCCCCGTAGTATTCGTAGGTTTGGCAAATTCAGTTATGGCTTTGGTTTTATTTGGATCAGTGTGCAGTCCATTCTTATCAATAACGTGTCCAAGATACGTCAAACTGGACCTACAGAACTCACACTTATCCATGTTAATCGTAAGGTTGGCATCCAGTAACCTGTCGTAGACTTGTTCAAGTAATTCTAAATGCTCTTTGAAAGTGCTAGAAACGACGATGATGTCGTCTAAATAAACAAAAATTTTTTCTCCCAAAAGGGGTCCAAAAATGTTATCCATAAGACGTTGTTGCGTAATTGGAGCATTAGAAATACCGAAAGGGGTTACAACATAATGAAAGAGACCACGACCAGGCACTGTAAAGGCGGTCTTTTCGTAGGATTCAGGAGTAAGAGGGATTTGCCAAAATGCTTTTTTGAGGTCGATTGACGTTAAATATCGAGCGTCCTGTAGACGAGTTAGTATATCGTCTAACCGAGGTAAAGGATAGGCGTCCTTCTTTGTCAATTGGTTAAGCTTGCGACCATCAAAACATAAACGGTAAGAATTATCTTTCTTCCTAACCAAGAGCATAGGGGAAGACCACGCAGATTTACTTGGACGTACGAGATCCAACGCAAGCATTTGGTCAAGCTCTTTATAAGCAATTTCGCGCATCGCGGGGGAAAGTGGATAGAAACGTTGCTTCAACGGAGCAGCATCTCCAGTGTCGATATGATGTTGAACTTTGTGGGTTTTGGTTAACCCATCGTGAGAGAGTGTCATAAATTTTTCTTTAATGGCGGCAAGAGCGACTTGTTGTTCTAAACTGAGGTCATCAGCGGTTCTGATTGACTCAATTGACTGTACTTCATTAACAAAAAATTGATTCCGGGCAAAATCAGCTTTAACTCCGAACAATTTGCAAAAATCAATGCCCAAAGTTAAACATGTACGTATGCTGTTACATACCAAAACGTTGAGGGGACGGATCACATCGCAAATAGAAACAGGCAAAACAACCGAGCCTAAAATGTCTTGCGAAGTGCCATCAGCCGACCGTAAAAATACGCTTCGGTCACGTACTAATTTTAAATCTAATAAATTTATTAAATAGTGCCCATCTGTACCTAATATGGATACACTAGCACCGGAGTCTAATAAAGCAGTTAGTTGCTCTTTGCCGACACAAAGATTCAGGTGTGGACGTTGATCAGACGTGGGGTGAATAAATAAGGCGGAAGAATTGGCGGTTGATCCGCAAAAAGCGCCTACGTGCACCAACCAATCTTTCCATCCCAACCTATCTGCTCGAATACTTAAGGCTAGCGGCGAGCAGGTACTCCGCTTAGCCCAACTGCGTTTTTTGAATGGTTACCACTGCAAACCAGTGAAGTAACTCCCTTGCGTCCACAAAGATAGCAAAAAGTCGTTGTAGGTTTGGAACAGAATCTGTACGAATGACCACGCGTCAAACAATTCCAGCAAGTAATCGCCCCTCTAGGATTCACTGAAGGTGATGCTGAAGGTACATTAGGAGTAGTAACGGAAGTTAAAGCAGATGTAGAGGCTACATTCGGGAGAGTCTTTTTTGCTAATCGTTCAGCCATTTGAGCGATTTTAATAAATTCGTCTCTATTGGTTATAGAGGTCGTACCCATAACGAGTGAAATCGACGGAAGCATATTCTCTCTGATTGTCCATAATTGATCAATTTCAGAAGGAATAGGTGAAACGCGAGCAAATTTCGCAAACATCGCTTCAATGAAACTACTAACAGATTCATCAGAATTCTGTTTGCAACTGTTTATCTCGGCTAAATAAGCTCTACTAAAATCGACGGACAGAAAACGTAATTTAAGTGCTTCTATTAATTTCTCCCAGTTATCAATATGGTGACCTAAAGTTCTGTACCAAATTAAAGCTTCACCTGAAAAAAATTCTACTGCCTTAGCAAAAAGTTCTTGAGGACTAACACCTCGAGTTCTCGAAAGTTCTGTAGCTCTCTCTATAAAATTAAAAACTTCCTGAAAACCTCCCGTACCATCAAATGTAAGATTCCATTTGTGAATTGCAACGTGATCATTATTTCGTACAGGTAAAATTGATTTTAAAACCTCAGCCAATTCAACGGCTGGTAAAAGAGATGACTTTCTGAATGACGCATAACCAGGTGATTCAGTATTTTCTGCTCCTGACGGATTACTAACTTTGGGAGTGATAACTTCGTCGTCATCATCCTCAGTAACTTGCAATAATTTAACTACCCGTGCTTGTAAAGATTTAGAAATGCCCAATAAATTACCCCTTTCCGTGTCTTTAAAACCAGCTCCCTCCATGATATCTAGCCTATTACTGTAATGCGAGAGCCTATTAGTAATATTGTCTAACACAGTTAAGTCAAGCTGAGTTTCGAGTTTATCGATTTGCGAAGCAATATCTGATAAAGCTTCTTGACATAATTTTAAATCTGCGGTTACGTCAGATGGTGTATATTTATGAACGGCTAAACGTGAGGTAAAAGCTTCCTCCAGTAAAAATTTTCTTAAATTAGAACGACGAGTACTTTTATGAACAGGTATTAACGTTGGGTCTTCAACACGGAAGGTCAACTCAACAAGGACTTCCTCGTTATTTAAAGCGGCAACATAAAGATTCTTATTTGACATAATTATGCAGGTAATTAAATTTTGAAATTAAAAATTCGTGGCAAAATGTAAATTTGCAAAAACGCAGTTTAAAATATTAATAAAATATATGCTCAGAGCTGTCACACAACAAATTATCAAACTTCTGATAATAAAATTATTAAAATAATCAATTTCAAACAAATGCAAACCACACTAAATCAGTTCAATACCAGATATCAATAAAAAACAGGTGTTCGTAGCAAAATCAAGTTCAAAAAAATAACCGTTGTACTGCACAATCAAACGAATCTTATTTTCGTCAGCAACCCCTGAAGATTCAATCAAAAATTTGGCCGTCACAGCGGGCGCCAATGTAAAATGTTTTACTCCTCTAAGCTCGACAAGCTAATGAGACCTGGGGAGTCGAAGAAGCAAAACTTTACATCTGCCAATATAAATATCAACAGTAAATTCGGTGACAGACGTAAAACCCTGATGGTCGTATAAGCTAACTCTTCTCTTTTGCGGAGGCAAAAGGTCGTGGATAATTAGAATCTCCAGGTGATCACGGAACAGACAAATAAAGCTAACGACAAACAAATAATCGTTTAATGAAGGTAAAAATATCGTTATCATGTGCACAGTACAAGCAGTTAATCAACAAATTAATGAATGCTACCAAGTCAAAGGCAAGAATCAATACAATTGCAGAAGGCAATTGTGATAGCAAAAAAATATGGTGTACAAAATTCACTGCAGTGCAGATTAAAAAAGTAAAATACGGCACAAACCTTGAAGCGCTCTCGGGTTCTACAATGCCCAAAACACAACGCAATACAATTGCGGGAATCTCCTTTAATCTTCCTGCAGTCACCAATAGTGGATACGATGTTGACAGATTCTTTCGCCGACTGGTTAGAAGTGGAAACAAATAAACTGGATCTTGCCAAAAGGTCACCCTGATCATTCAATATTCTGGTCGTCCTGGTAGTGTGATTGATTTCAAGTAAAAAGCAATCAACTTGATGTTTGTTGACATAAGTAATTTTTGACAGTTTGAGTTGTGAAATGTCAAAACTTATAATTGAAATCTCTAAAGATAATATGACAGCATAAAAATGACAGCTCCGCACATATCTAGTAAAAAATTATATGCGTTAAAATTAAGTTGTTAAAAAAATTTGCCACTTACATAAACTGATCTATCTAATCCGCGAACGTGTCAGTTGTTATAATAATGTATTCAATAATTAAACATTAATTATCCCCCCTGATAATTAATGTTTAATTATTGAATACATTATTATAACAACTGACACGTTCGCGGATTAGATAGATCAGTTTATGTAAGTGGCAAATTTTTTTAACAACTTAATTTTAACGCATATAATTTTTTACTAGATATGTGCGGAGCTGTCATTTTTATGCTGTCATATTATCTTTAGAGATTTCAATTATAAGTTTTGACATTTCACAACTCAAACTGTCAAAAATTACTTATGTCAACAAACATCAAGTTGATTGCTTTTTACTTGAAATCAATCACACTACCAGGACGACCAGAATATTGAATGATCAGGGTGACCTTTTGGCAAGATCCAGTTTATTTGTTTCCACTTCTAACCAGTCGGCGAAAGAATCTGTCAACATCGTATCCACTATTGGTGACTGCAGGAAGATTAAAGGAGATTCCCGCAATTGTATTGCGTTGTGTTTTGGGCATTGTAGAACCCGAGAGCGCTTCAAGGTTTGTGCCGTATTTTACTTTTTTAATCTGCACTGCAGTGAATTTTGTACACCATATTTTTTTGCTATCACAATTGCCTTCTGCAATTGTATTGATTCTTGCCTTTGACTTGGTAGCATTCATTAATTTGTTGATTAACTGCTTGTACTGTGCACATGATAACGATATTTTTACCTTCATTAAACGATTATTTGTTTGTCGTTAGCTTTATTTGTCTGTTCCGTGATCACCTGGAGATTCTAATTATCCACGACCTTTTGCCTCCGCAAAAGAGAAGAGTTAGCTTATACGACCATCAGGGTTTTACGTCTGTCACCGAATTTACTGTTGATATTTATATTGGCAGATGTAAAGTTTTGCTTCTTCGACTCCCCAGGTCTCATTAGCTTGTCGAGCTTAGAGGAGTAAAACATTTTACAAAATGTTGTACAAAATTTTCTCCTGGGAAAATTCCCTTACAAAATAATAAAATTGTTGAATTAGTTGCAGCTTCCTCTTCTTTAAATCTTTTGGCTGTGTTAATGTAATACCAACACAGATATGAAATGTTCTTGTTAAATTCGCGTTAATTTTCTTGATTAATGCCCGATTTCATAAAACTTTTACCAAGTCGTTAAATTTAACTAACGAATCGAAAACGTCTGTTAGTACTAACAAGCCAATAGAAATCGCCTGTCAATTTTAACAGTTTGTTAGAAGTTTTATGAAACTGGGCTTTAGTGTTTTTTTATTAAATAAAAAGTAATGATATTTTGTTTAAATTTTTAATGGTAGTTGCTATCAGTACCCTTGAGTTAGATGCAACGCCGTAAAGTTCAAAAATGGTTTTAAAAAAATTCAAATAATATTTAAAATACCTTATCGCGTTTAAAACTCGTTCACCTGATGTTTCACTATGATAACTCATGCTCAGCATCTGCGTAAGATCAAGGATTGACGATCCATCCAAAATTTCCTTCTTCAGTGTCTCGAGTCTTGTACACTTCAATTTCTCACATCGACCAAAATTCTCAACATTCCTCTGGGTTATCACCTCCAATTAAACGAAGTGTGTAATATTGAATTTTTGAAATTAATTTATATTTTAATTTACCGCTTCTTTTGGTTTAGAATTTTTTAAACGACCTGTATATTTTATTTTAAATTCATATTTTGGAACGACATCTATTGGTAGTGAAAGAAAACAAGTTCTTAAGGGTCATTTTTGCTAGGAGAGCGTTACTTTCTTTGTTACGGACCATTACGGAGCAAAGATTAGTCACTGTGGTGTACCGTTTTAATGTCAAGTTGTCATTTATTTTGAACTCAAAATAATTTTGTTTTTAATTTGCTTTTGTATTTAGTGTTGGTGATAAATTGTACAGGTATAAATCTTTTAATTAGTTGATAATGTTTATTACAAATTTGGGCAAAAATGACTTTAATTTAATTGATTCGTGTTTTACATTATTTCTTTGTTTCAAATAATAGAAAACTTAATAGGTTGTTTTAAAGGGTTTTACATTATAGTTAAATTCGGTTTGCTAAATGCATTTCATAATTCATTATTTATTATTAGGAGAAATTTGTTTAATTTACAAAAGAATATTCGTTGCAAGGTTGAATAGTTTTATGCCTGAGGGTAACTAAAGGGAAGCGTCCTTTTTTGTTCTACCTGCGGTGGTTCGTTCAAGTGTAACGTAACTTCAAGGGTGTTAGGAATGTCGAGGTCAAGCTTTTAACGGTAACTTGTTTTTATTAATTCAAAGTAAATGCTAACAATAATTATATACAGGATGTTTTTAATTTCAAATAAGATTTGATTTATAAATAAGAGGTTTCTTTATTTAAAATAGGTAGTAATCTGTTAGTAAAGTAAATAATTATATACAGGGTGTTTGTCAAAGTTATTGATAATTGTTTACAGGTAAAAAGACTTGATAAATGCATTCAATCTGTTACTAAGTCCCCACAAGGCTGAGTAATGATGTACGATAAGTTTAAAAATCTTTATATCGTGGTAGATGATTGACTTATTTAAAACAATGGTTTTGGGTTCGTTACGTGTACATTTAGCTTCGACGATTTGGGTAAAAGATTATAAACAACCCCTATTAGCGTGGAAAATAAATTACTCACGACTAATCTGCTTAAATGCAAACCATAAAGCAAATTACATTGAACTGTTCCCAAAGATTTCCACAATCTTCCAGAAATGTATACTAAGTACATGAAGAAACTATTATTAAAATCCTAAGGATTAAATAAAATAGGAATTTAAAAGTTATCGAAATCATTAAAGCGATTTAAAACAAATCGACTTTCAGGGTAATTAAATCTACAGATTTATTAGGTCACGAGTTAGGTAAATCATTGCTTCAGGTTAAATTCCTCAAACAAGAATATTAAAGATAATAAAAGAATTGACATGCCCAAATTTGGTTGTTTTATTTTGTGTTGGAAGTTATGGCTCGTCTCTTTCGGAGCGATCATTTGTTTTTGACACTATGTTTTGTACACCGGAAGAAAGAATTTGGTTACTAGATGGCGATAGTAGGTATTTTCACAACGTGGTGGTCCAAGTTATTTTCCGTGTCGTCGAAGAAGTGTGATTTTAGGTTTGAACTTTGTTAGTTCTCAATAGATGGCGTTTTTCTGGAGAGGACGTTGGCGCGAAGTTCAAATTCAAAAGTTGCATCTTACAAGTGCTACTATTTAAAATAGCCAACTGATAAATTTACTAGCGACTTGTCTTTAAAGATGCCAATTTCATCTACTTCACCAAAACAATGCATTCAAAAAAAAAGGATATCAATTAAAGCAGCAAGGTATCTCAAACGTGAGTGTTGCCTTTGCATTCCATCCACGAAGTCTTATAACAAAATGTGCAATCAAAAGTTTCACAACCTCCAATTATAAGGATCCAAAATCAATATTGCTTAAAATTTTCCGTTACTGAACTTCATCGGTTGAGCGCCCAAGGCAAACTAAATTTCCAAGTCACGCAGGGTCAATTGGCGAAATTTTGTGTCTAATGTACCACTTCTAAATCTTAATCATATCCAAATTTTCCAAATTTCACGCTATCAAATTTATCAAACGTCCGAAGATAAGTTTTTATTTAATTTTAGAGTTTTTAAATAACTTTAAAATGTTTTATGTTTCAGAATTCACTGGTTTTGTTGAAATATTGTGTCGAGACTTGAGTCACTTCCATTTAGATAACACACACACCGAATTATGGTCTTTATTACTAGATTACACAAACGAAGACCCTTAACACTTTCACTGCTACCTCATAATCCATTTCGTACGCCCTACGCTAAATAGTTGTTTTTACTTTTATATATAGTTACTTAAACTATATGCTCATGCTGTTACATTTACTTAAAAGCAACGCTAACATAATTCTCCTGTCGTTTAAAATATAACATCGATTGACGGGCAAGTCCGTCAAGCGCCATACGCTAAAAAATGCCATGACGGACATATCCGTCATGAGCATTGAAAGTGTTAATACATTAAAATGACTGTGAAAAATTCCAGAAAGAATACAATATCTCACAAGATACAAAATTTGTTATTTTTACAATAATCCATCTTATTAGAACCCAAACAATTTTAGGTTAAAGATAATAAAACCTTCTTACAAAATTTTTAATTTTCATTGCAACAACATTGTTTCCTTTGAATCTGATATGACAGATTCCTTCATGAGATCAAGTAGTGAGCCTAAAATACATTTTTCAGAGTTCCACAGCTTTATCCGGTTTCCTAGCACTAATCGTGGGAAAGTGAAATTTACCATAGTTAAGTTATTCCTACTAAATCCCCGCATCCTGCTACCAAATCATGTTAACATGGTGATATTGAATTACTGAGCTCAGCCACCCAAATACAAAACGCTTGCTTGCATAAAATCAAATTCTATCGCATGAGAGAGAAACCCTTTTAGAGTCAAAAGAAAGAAGAGTGAAGCTTTTCACCCACATGAAATTTTTAAGAGGCCAGCAAAATACGACATAATAGAATATTATTTGTTAGGTTACTACACAGAAAAAAATTCTTGTGATTTGAAGTATTTTTTAGTTCAAATTGAAGTGCAAATTCGTGTCGCATCAATTTGATGTCAATTTTACAACAAATGAGGTAAATTTGACAACAATTAAAGTAATATTTATTTCAAATTGTTGCGAGATGAATTCCTACTTCAATTTTTTCTCTGTGTACTAAAGATTCAGATTATCAGGATTACCACAGATTTACGAAATGAAATATTCTGAGATTTATATTTGAAACTTAAAATGCTATCTTTTTGCTTTTATGTGAAATTACATTATAAAATTATGGCGACCAAAAATAACAACAACTTTTCACACCAGAAAAATAGTTGTATAGAAGCCTAGGAACCGCCGCTAAAGCAAGTTCCAACTTGTTTTTTAATAATTGTAACCAATTGTTGAGAGTTTGTGAAAAAATATTATCTATGTAGTTTGTCAATTTTGAAATTTAAATTTAATATTCATTAAAATTATAGTCTTAATGGTTTGCCCATTGAAAAATATGAATGAACGAAGTTCATTCGAGAATTTTCTATTCGTACAAATACCTAACGTCAGTTTACCTGCAATCACGAAAAACAACCGTTAAAAACACTCCTTCGGTTTATTTCATTTACCCCCTTCCCCAAACAATTCGCTTAAATAATAAAAAACTGTTGACCGAACAGCTCAGTATGTCGTGCATGCCGAGAAACAAACGGATAGTGGAACATGTATATTTCATGTCATTTCCTGAACATGTCCTTTTCTATCCAAAATCTAAAACAACTATAATATTATCCATAAATAATTTTCATTTAAAATTTGTGCCCTCCCATTGCAACAAGTCACGAGCCGACACTGAAAACAAATGGAACATGTCCTTGCTCATTCTGCTTGGCTAGATAAAGTTTATTATGTTTCGTGTTGAGCCGTGGTGGCTCATAAGAGCACGTGTCCTAAGCTATTGTATTGTATTGTACTTAGGTGTCGATTGGCCGCAAGAGCCTTTCAGAACTGCGACCAGTATTGATCTTTTGTTCATTACCCTGCTAATTAGGTATTCAGGAATTCAATTTTGCTAGCAAAACATAGAATACTCCTGAGAGGTTTTTGTTGAGCTGAATCTGCCCAAATCTATAGCCGATCCTGTAGATCAGCTTTTTAAGATTTTCAGCTGACTGAGTGTCAACTGATAGAGTTACCTCTAGAGATTGGCCGGATGCAACTTTGCGTATAATCCGTCAACTTGAGACATTAAGGTCCTCATTTTGGGCTCCCATGAGACCCAGGATTTTTTCATCCGTGTAGTCTTGGCTTCCTGGTATGTATGCCACAAGAATCTCTGTGTGAGGCATTTCTGCCTCTGACACGATGTTCAGTGTGGCGCCATCCCAGGGTTTAAGTTCGGCCTCTAGGCCCTTTATCCATTCGGCTGTGGCTGCAATGGTACACGTGATACCGAGCCAGCCTGGTCTTTTGTGGATTTGTTGCTTTGTAGCAACCAATTTTCCTTTCTCCATTATATTATCCAATATTGCTTCCTGAATGGCTTCAAGTTGTTCCATAGTCAGAAGCTCTTTTGGATATAAGGAATGCATGATTCCTATCTTAACCCCGGTTAAGGCCTGGCTGAAGGTAGGTTTAGCCACCCCATCAGGTGCCGCCCCATCCTCATCAGTCCTTGCCCGCTTTTTATCACGGGTTTCCGGGGTACTGCCATCCGATCTGTTTCTTTTGGCAGTTTTAGGATTATATCCTACACGGGCAAGTTCCCTGGCTTTATCAGCCGGTTGACCCTTTTGGATGAAGTATTTCATCCGCTTGCGAGCAGCTCCACTGAGTCTTTCCCTTTTAGCCTTTATTTGTAGGCTTTGTAGGGCTGTGTTGACTTCTTCGTCGCTACTCGCGAGAAGTACCTCCTCTGTTCTTTGGTCTGGATTTTCACCCAGTTCCATGGTTATTATCTCCTCAGCCTTTTGGCAAAAATTTTCATCCTGCGCCATAGGCTTTAGGATTGGGATAAGGCCTTGGGGGGGCCTCTGTTGTTGACTCTGTTGAGGGCGAGTCTCCCTTTGTTTTTGTTTCTATTTTCTTCATGTTGATCCCACGAGAAGCTAGGGAAAATTATCACCTGCAGCAAAGCCCCGCTTACCACAGGGAGGCTATATAAAACCGAGACAGCGCCGGGTGCTCGGAGTTTGCATATTAGTGACTGGGATTACCTTCCCAGCCATACAGTCTTGGCATATGCT
Source organism: Podabrus alpinus (assembly GCA_932274525.1). Taxonomy (NCBI): domain Eukaryota; kingdom Metazoa; phylum Arthropoda; class Insecta; order Coleoptera; family Cantharidae; genus Podabrus; species Podabrus alpinus. Next base: position 70,437,535 of record OW026454.1, read on the forward strand.
GTTCCACCGTGACTTTAGGGTTTTTTATAGAGGATTTCTCCTCGCGAGTCAGGCGATTAAGCCCAGCCCCCCGCGATGTTCCTTTCCGCAGCGTACCGGCACCTCGCCTATTGTCGGTTGTTGTTGCGGAATGAACATCCTACGGTGTTAGGCAGACGAGTGGCGAGTTTCGTCTGTAGCTAGGGTACCTCGGGTGCGCTGTACCCGTACTTAGGTTATTTCAGCCTAAGCCCCTGAGGGTTGTCCTAAGCTAACTTGGAAACAACTATCAAAAAATAATTTAAAATAAAATTTTTCCATTTTCTTCAAATCTTATGCCCTCCCATTGAAACAAGTCACGATCCGCCACTGCCATTTTATCATTTGATAAAAAATGTAATATTTATTTAGTTTCTTGTATTTTCAGGTTATAACTATTGTATATTAATAATGATCTGAAAAGTATTATATTCTGTAGTATTTACTGAAACGAACACATTTTTAAATTTGTTAGTAATTATCTTTATTTTCACGCACTTGAATTAATTTCTTTTTTGAGCACAAGATGTCTATAAGCGCTTCTATTCAAATAAAATTCAAATATTGTTGCGCGCCATCTGTTGTGAACAGCGGTTGTCGATGTTAAATTTAGCCGACGATAAACGAATACTCGCAAGTCGTTCTTTGACTTGGTAGTTGTTATGATGTGTGTTTCGTGAAAATTTTTGTTTGATTACATGTTTTGTGTTAAATTATACGTACGTTTTTATTATTTTTAATTGGAGTGTCTGTAGGTGTACAATTTGAGGACTATAATTGAATGTGAGTATTATAAATTTTCAAATAATCATAACTTACAAGTTACCAATTTTTTGCTCGGTTTGTCATCGATTTTGTTCTGACATTTTTGCCAATTAGGCTATTTTGGTTATTTTTTCATTATCAATTACGTTTTTAATTAGGTGCCCCTTTCGCACTTTTTGGTACTTCACTTATTTTACCTTAGCGGAAAAACAATTGCGAGCGAAATGTCACATCATTCGGATGTTTAATTAATTTTTAGGTTAGGTGATCTGTCATTTTACAGGACGCTCCCAATTTACAATTTTTTGTGTTATTGCCGATTTTATTTAATTTTTTCATGTGTGTGGGTTCATTTTTCGCTTATTGACGTTTTTTAATGACCGGCGTCAATTTAATTGGGCTCTTTTTATGTGCGTGTTTTCCTTCGGGATTAAAATTTTATGCAAATATACCGAGCGTTTGTTAATTTGACGTGTTCATTTGTTTATTAAAAATTGATCTTTTTTGAATTCTCTTTATTAATTTTTTGTTACAGGAATCTTTGTTACTACGTATACAGATGTAGTTTCGAGAGGAATTTAATAAAGTAAATATACACGAGGAATGCAATAAAATTAAATTTTTTGCATTTCTCGGGGTACACTCGGCCTTTAGTCTGTCCCAAAATTATTAAAAAAAATGAGTTGTTATTAAAACATTTTTGTCCTCGGTTCTGCTCTCCGTATGTTCGGTTCTTAGTAATTGGAGTATAAAATAAGTTTAGGTCCGAGTGACTCAAGTAAAATAATGGGTTCTTTTTTTTTGTAACTTACGTAAGACGGTGACCGACGGTGACCATACAAATTAATACTTAATAATATAAGATTCTAAAAAAAGTGGACCATTTTAACTTATAAAAGTTCAGTAATGATTTTGTAACAACCAATCTTCGATTTTATTATTTAAAAAAAAAATAACCTTTTTTCATCAACTTCTTGATAATGTCGGGCCTATAGGATACCAAATACCAGGGCTAAATTACCGTGCTTTTTTAACAACCGCTGGCCGCGCGGACGGAAAAGAAAAACTTCCCCTTCTGTTTAGTTAGTTTGTTGTTCCAGGGATACACTTAATTCTGTCCCACGTTTTTGGGGGTAAGCGTAACCCTGGGGCCATTCAGGACCGTATTAAGTAATGCCGCAGATCAATACCCGCCACACCCGCACCACTCCACACCGAAAGTTATAATATTCCATGGGATATAAAATGTACAATATTTACATAATTTATGCCATCACATTTCAATATTTTTGTGATATTTGAAACTACATACAACTCACCTCGAATTCGTTAAAAAAATCGACCGAGGCGAACGTAACTCGAAAAACTTTATAAATGAGACTATTAAAATTTGCTAAAAGACCTTTACTACAAATTTAAATGGCAAAGTAAAATGATGATTTTAATGCAACGGTTGCAGCAGAATTTACCACTTTACATTTCTTATTCGACTTTGGATACGTTCCAAAATTACGGTTAGAAAAGTTAAATCGCGAGAAACTTTTTAACGAGTTTGTAAATCAATAAGACTTTGTAACATGCAACTTTTAGTTTTTTTCTTCAATTTTTATTACGCGAGCGACTCAAGTTTCCGAGCTCTTTTTTCCTGCATAAAATTTTATAATTATTTTTCTCCGATAATTACTCGACAGTAATTTTAATTGGGTATTGAATATTTGGGTGGTTCCACTCCGAAGCAGCAGGTTGCATATTTACTTCATTTTATGTAACTAAGATTTTTGGTCAACATTGAAAATCCTGTTTGGAAAAATATACCTTCCCCACCCACAGTCTCGCATCAGTTTGTTTAGTAAAGGCGTGACTCGACTTCATTCAAACAGTTGAAAAGACATTTTTCTGAAGCGTATGAGTTATTAACTTCCATTAATGGGTGCATTAACTGAATATTTAGATATCTTATCACAGTATTAATTCCATTAGTAACCATAGCTACAGACATGACATCCCAATTAGTTCGTGCTTTATGTTATAAAAACATCATCGATAATACATCTGTTTTCAAGTCAAGTTGTCGTTGAGAAAATCTGGTCAGTTTTTGTTGAAAGATGTATAATTACATCACGTTTCAAATTATTTGTGCCGTGGTTAGGATTCCACGTTGAACTATATCCACTAATCTGTAATTATTCGTCTTTAAGCGGGTTTATTTCGAGTTGAATGATGAGAGCGATGTTATGGCGAGAATACAAAACAATATGAAAATCTTATACTAAAGGGCACTGCACTGAAATCCCACTGAAAACCATTATGTTACTACTATAATCCATCTGTTTGAAGAATGCAGAGGTGCGGACTCTAACTGCAAATAAGATTTGCTATATTTAAATGTTAACCAATCACAGTTGCCGTTCGAGGCCGCACGTCGGCATACTTAAACATATAGCATAGACCGTTATCGTGGTATGTAGCCGTTCCGCGAAAACATCGTTATGCGGCTGGTGCCACCGTGCGGCAAAATACTGTTCTACTCCATGGTGCCGCTATGCGGCACGACTTCGCCTTCGTACATCAACTATAATATGGCGTTTTTTAGGCTGGTGATTAATGCATAAGGACTTGGAAAAATCGCGTTAGAATCGGCACGGTTTATGTACTTTTGCAATGTAATATCCATCCAATAAAAAGTAATTAAGATGGTCTTAATGGTTAAGTGCGATGACTACTAATGCCAAGAAATCCTGTTCGTTTCCGGGGAAGTAAAACCTTTATTCTGAACGACTACTGAATTTTACACAATCAAGGATGAATGGCAGACACGTGTTTCAGACTTCTTAGTCATCATCAGTACCGTATGCACATGGAAACGGTTTAATTGTGTAATAATATGCACTTATCGGTTGGCGCTTTTATGAACGTTCATTATTCGTTCAAAATTAATTAAATTGATTGGTCAAAACCTGTGGACAATACCGTTTTACGTAAAAAAAATCAAAATTCGGAGCTAAATAGCGGAGTGACGGAGGTTCATCTGCGAAAATTTCGGTCTATCCACTACCGAACCTGTGGGCGTGCAAAGTTTAACATTCCAGATGACGTGAAAGTGGGAAATCATTTCCGGTTACGGGGTTTTGAGCTTAATTATTATATACCGACCGATGTTGACATGGAAATCGTAACACACATTCGAAACGTATATTTGAAATTTGAAAAAAAAATTTACTGAACTTCCGTTATTTCCGAATAATACACGATTATAATAATATCACAGATGAAAGTTATTATGCCAGTCATTTTTCTTCGAAATTACCTTGGATTGTTATTAACAAACTTTTTATCGTCAATCCGGTCGTTTAGCTACCACGCGCCGTCAAACTCCGATTTGTTCATTTGTTTGTGTTGCGTCCCTAATTCTTTTCGGCCATCTAAGATGGAATTAAAAATCTTGAAAAAATTACGCATTATCTGAGAACTTCCAAGCATACTTTTCGTGGCGCAACCGATTTTTAGACCCTTCTTTTGTATATTTTATAGCTACGTGAACAAAACGATTTGAGTTTTTGGAGTAATTTAACTTTTTTAACGTTTTGATGCCTTAGAATTGAATTTACCGGAATCTTATTATGTACATTTTATTGGGAACAACATCTTAAACAAACAAAGACTATTTCGGTTTTTTCGTACGACGAACGTAGAATTTTTTATTGATGCCCAAAAATAAGCGTTGTTAGTATGTAATTTGGCATGTCAATAAAAAAGTCTACGTTTGTCGTACGAATAAAACACACAAGGGTATTTTTTTGTTTAAAATTTTGTCCACAATAAAATCCATATAATAAAATTCCTGTTAAATCAATTCTACTAACTAAAAACAGCTAACAACGAGGACTACTTTCAAAAATCAAATTCTTTTGTTAACATAACCACAAAATAAACAAAACAAGGTCTAAAAATTGGTTGTACCATGAAAAGCATTTTATGAAGTTCTCAGATGACGTATGATTTTTTTTTCAAATTTTGAATTCCTTAATAAACGACAAAAAAATTACCGGTGCAATATAAAATAGCGGCAGTTCCTAGGCTTCTATACAGCTACCTGCTACCTTTCTGGTGTGAAAAGTTGTTAGCTATTTATTTTTGGTCGCCATATTATGTAATATCAGATAATCAGCACTAATTAAAATTTTCGGTTGGTATTCATCATAAAATTAATAATAATTAAACTTTTCCATTCCTTTCGGAACTTTACTTCTCTGTAATGTACGGTCCATTTTTTGAGGTGGATTAATCCTCTTATTTTTCTTTTATTTACAACTTAACTTCGCCAATCACTTCGAGCCACTGCTTTGGTTAAAATAAATACATACAAAGTGTTTCCCAACAACATTTGGAGCGTTCTGATCGGTTTTGAATTATACGGACAGACGGACACGGAGCCGGAAAGGCTTCTTTCTATACTTTGTATAGAAGCCGAAAAGTAGCGCACTGGGTACCCAGTTCTTAGTCCTCTATACATACAGAGTGTTTCCCAATACAATTTGGAGCGTTCTGATTGGCTTTGAATTATGCGGACAGACGGACACGGAGCCAGATCATAAAGCTTCTTTCTGTACATTGTATAGAAGCCTAAAATAATAAAAATTGAATCATTACCAATGTCTATCTGCTGGCCACGGGTAACATTAAATATGGCTCAAAGACTTCCCTGGTCGGAGTAGACGATGTAAAAATCGTCTATTCCCGTGGTTAGGAATCCACGTTAAGCTGTAGGTCCTCTGTGCTCGTCACACAGTTTCAACACGCAGCGAGCACAGACGGGGAAATCGGAAGACGGCGTATTAGAACGTCAAAAACCGATGTATGAATGAATGAATCATTACCAACTTCGTAGAAAATAATTTGGAGCGTTCTGATTGGCTTTGAACTATGCAGACGGACGGACGGACACGGAGCCAGATCATAATGCTTCTTTCTATATTTTGTATAGAAGTCTCAAACAAGGATGAGCAACCTTTTTTTACAACGGGCCAGCTACAAATTTAAAAATGTTGTGCGGGCCGCATGTAAGAAACTTACGATCATACAAACACTGAATGATGAATTCAAATTATCCCTTTATTAACAAAATATACCTAGTAAACAAAATAAACCTAACCTTAAACGTCAAAATGTAAAATCTTTGAAGGGCCGCGTGCGGTTCACGGGTTGCTCATCGCTGGCCTAAAAGATGCCGAAATCGACGATTTTCAGAACTCAAATTTCAAAGTTTGATAGCGCGTGGAAGCCAAACGACTGACTTATTGTTAATGGTGATCTAATCGTTATTGTAGATAATTTATTAGCGCTCTACAAAAAGGTTTGTATAGTTTGTTACCACCTTGCTTAGTTTTCGAGATAATTAAGAACAAACAAACAGCGCCGCGTTCTTTGTTTATAACTTTTTGGCGCACGTTAATTTTTACAAAACAGAGTTCGAGTCGTGGTATGTTCAACTAGGGAAGGCTAATTGGAGGGTTCTATGTCTACTGTAATAACCAGTGGCAATTTTAACGGACAGGCAGGTTAGGCTTGGTCTACCCAAAAAATGTGGATATAAATAATAATTTTTATGGACTTGTATAATTAAAAGGCGCTGATACACATGCTACTTACTGGCACGAAAATCATGCTATTATGACGTAATTTGACGACAATTACGTCATAAAAGACGCAATTTTACGACATTTACGTCATAATAGCATGCTTTTCGTGCCAGTAAGTAGCATGTGTTTTATTTATACTTTTCAAGTGTTTTATTTATACCAACAATTTGCAAAATTTTCCGTGTTTGCCTATGTAAATCGTTCTTTTAACCACGGCGGTGACGCATCATTCTTCTAGAATTATTGCATTCAACAATCATAGCTTTGGTGTTACGAACACAAAATTGTTTTAAGAGGGCTTCCCTGAGGGTTTAAGTTAAAAAAATTTCTTAAGAAAGCGGATTCTATTACCACCTTCGACTTTTCTATGGGACCTGTATATTAATTTATGAAAAATCTCTTCTTCCACAGCTTGTATCTATGCTTAACAAGCTGCTGGCCTACTCAATATTTTACTCCACGAGTCGCCGTCGACTATAACAACTGGCCTATAGATTGTAAAATATGGATCACACATTTGTTTTTCGAAAAAACGCAACGAATAAAAATTGGAAAAACGATTTATACTCAACAGCAGAGAGAAACAACGTCCGTTGCGGACGAATGTATAGACTTTGTAAGAAATATTAGCCAATTTTAAAATTCGTCTCTTATTTAGAGCAAAATCAATATTGTGGGGAGAAACAAGCAACTCGAGGAAACTGCTGCTTCTTCCATTTAAACAGCACCACAGGCAATCCTGAAGGTATATCGATTAAGCCCATCTCGGAACGAGTGAAATGCCTATTGCAGATATAATCATTTAGGTAGAAGTGCGGCCCTAGCAAGTATTAACTTCTAGTTCAATACCCGAGTTCCTCTCCTTTAACAACATCAAAAAGACCATTGTAGTTCAAGTAGAATCAACTTGGAAGGAAAATCTCCCAAGTTTATTTTGCATTAAAAATGGATTCGCAAGCCCACTTCGTTTTATGACCGAAAAAGTTACTGGTTTACAAGAATTCAAATTATTTGCTACGAAGTTGATATAAAAGAACCAGTAAAAGTTGAAAAGCAAAAACTTGTAAAGTTAGTTTATTTAACGCGACTTTAATTTTAAAAAATGTTTTAGATTTTTCACTTGATTAGCGAGTTTAAAAATAAAACCTATTTAACTATCTCTCGTGTTTAAATGAGTGCGGTCACGAATTTGAAATAATAATTACCCTTTCTGAATTGCCACATTTATTATGTGCACGAATTATTTCAACTTGCCACAAAAGAGTTGACAATTTTTCGAGCAAGGCTTCATCAACGTTGGTTTCCTCGTTAACTATTCCGCTAGCCGTTGGCGCTGTTCATTGTGTATGTTAAAGCATATGGGATTGAATTATGCAAAATGTAGTAGGTACGTCATAGAAAAGTATATCACACACGCCGACTCCCGGACTTTTTGGAACCGTTTCATCTATATACATTTTATTTGGGAAATAAAGGCGTCGGATGCAATATTTCAATAAACATTGCCAAATAATCGTGATGTTGGCAAACGCAGCGGCTACGAGGAAACTGGAATTCCCATGAGTCGAGCACAATATTTCAATTTTAAAAATATTAGTGATACTAGTCTGGGTATTTTCTCAGACTGTGAGTCAAAATATAAATAAATACAACATAATTTTTGTCTCGTATTCCAAATTTGAAAAGGAAATTTCGGGAAATTTAGTGTTCGCTATATCGCTAACAAGGAAACAGGATTATGACATGCATTGAATTTTATTCTAACTGACAAGAAAGTGACTGATGGCGCCATTCTACATTGAGTGAAGAAAATATTGCACACGTGCGTGAAAATGTAAGTTTTCTCAATCTCAAAGTCGTGTGTTATGGACACCTCGACACAGCCACAGAAAGCCGAAATGAAGAGAAACGTGTTCTATTTTATAGAAACTAGACAGAGTGTGACTGATAAGCCGCAGAATGGTGACGTCATTCTGCAGTGAGAGAAGACTGAACTACAATTTGCGATTCGATATGCCAATAGATTAGGATACACGCAAAGACTAACGCATGCAGGTTGTTTTCAGGAAATGCAGGGCTTCAATTGCTTTTTTGGACTGTTTGTCTATCTCCCACGAGATATCTAAGCTCCGAATACTGCGGCAATCAGACTGCGGACTTCCTAAACTGAAGGCCAAATTTCGCAAATTTAAAAGACCGGCACATAGAAAAATTGTTTTGTGGAGAATAACAAATTATTCTGTAAATTTCCAATCTGTTAAAAAAGAGTGTTACCGATTACAACATTTTTCAATATTACTGTCATTATTATTTGTTACGAGTGCTACTCAAGGGAATTCAGAATTCGTGTATGAAAATACAAGCTTGCTGCATGTCAATCAGTGTCACCGATAGAATGTGGGGAAACTAATGTCGTAAGCGTTTGTTTAATCGGCTTCCATTAAATAGCATTTTACTAAGGTGTAGGATAACATACAGTAATTGTGCTCAATTGTTCATTGCTTTGTTCGTATTGGCTTCATTCACGTGGTAGGTAGTTTCTTTCATTTAAATTCAGCACTGAATAGGCGATTGTCAGGTTGTAGTATTGATTATGACCAGAAGCTTTCACAGAAATCAGTACACGTGAAATGGATGTTATAATATGGAAAATAGGTGGTCATAACCTCAATTAATTAGAAGTTATAAGTTCTAAAAGTTAGGTTATGTTTTAGCTGTTTAGACCGAATATTACCAGACTTTTGTTTTTTAGGGGACTGCAAGTTTATATTATCTTAATCTCTCTATCTCTAGCATTTCTATATGCAAATATCATAAATTCTGATTGATTTTCTAGATCTAATCATATTTGTTTCGGTTACATCTTTATTATATTTCTAAACCCCAGAAACAAATATAACCAAATCTGTAAAGCCTTAACATGAACATGAGGTCTCAATTTATTCCCCTATTTTATCAAACTTGTGGGTGGTCCTCGTCCCGATACTATCTCGATTTGTCGGCAATATATGTGAAAGATTTTTATTAAATTGGGACACTCCGTCGTGATTTTTGTATACGTCTCTATGTCAAAAAGTTTTAATTAGATTACGTTACTTGTCACGTAATGTTGGAGAAGATTTTATCACGTCAGTTTTATCCCCCGAGTTACTTAGAAAGGTTCCTAGGAATTTATGTGAAATTGCAAGGGGTTGGTTCGTAGTTGGTTATTAATAGTGATGGACTTATTTGAATAATAAAGTACCAAGTTATCGCGACAGGGATTATGCGTCGTTGCATAAAATATGTTTTAAGTTAGGTTGGGTGAAGATTCTGTTTTTGAAATTTTAAGCCTAAAATAACATGCAGAAAGGTTGATAGATAATGTGGTTAGGTAATATCGGAGAAGATTTTCATTAAAAGCATTAAACCGCCCGAAATGTATAAGCGAATCCGAAAGCTTGATAAAGATATTTTGGAAGAGATTACTGTAATCAAAGTGTGAATGTCTTTTTCCTATAGGGACATGGCTATTTGTGTCTCAACGTGAAACTTGAATGCCACGATGATAAAGCGAGGGTGTACTCTGACGTCAGTGGCGATCAATGAAATCATATAGCAGCCCTTATTGTAACTGACATAGCTAACCATTTTCCACCGTCTTCCTTATTACTTTTATTCTTATTGCGGTTTACGTAGGTACATATATATTTTTTTTACAATCATATAATATGTCTAAATTGGTTGATGGAGGATAACGCTCACGCATCCATTTCGTATAATGGAAGCTCCTAGTAAAATATTCAAAAGTCAGCGTTCAAGAGTTACCATTTAATGTCAAAGGTATAAAGGTCCACAGTTATTTGGCATCCATCTTGTACGGTTTCTAGCTTTACATTCTGGTTCGCTCTCATTCCAATAAATCAAATATCCTATTACCTATACAGACTTTAAATAAGTAATAAGATATAAATTAGATAGGTTCAAATAAAGCTCCAAAATATTGACATATTACGTGAAATCATACTTTAATATTTTATTATATTATTTGTGTGAAATACTGGGAAAGCGACTAAGGAAATAAAGTGATAAAACGCAAGAATTTAATAAAACGAGAGCTAATTTATTCTATTGATTAATTAATATGAATGTAACAGTATTACCAGACATGCCGAAGTCAAAATTGAATCAAGGCAAATCTTGATGAAAATCTTATTCTCGACTTGATAATATTAAACACTCGATACTTATGCAAATTAAACTGAGTTCTCGGGTGGAAGTAAAAATTTGTTAATTTAATTTAGCCTCCCTCCGCAACATGGAAAAACAATATTTTCTCTTTGGGGATTAAATTAAGATTTTGATCTCGGCAAAAGTTACATATTATTTAGAAACCAACCACGAAATAGTTTAACTTTATTGTTGTTCTATCTTTAGCGGATTTGCTTTTTGGGTCACAATATTCTAGACACATCCAGAATTTAGAGCACGATAATGATCAACAAGCTGTTGAGACAAACTAATTATCTAAATCATGACGATGAATTTTTTCTCTCGTCACATATTGGTCACATGTGGAAGAATTTATTGTTGATGAAGCACCATTTTGAGACAGAATTTAATCATTGAAGTACTCAGACATAGTCGACATTTCTGAAAATGAAATTGTTTGATATTTTTATTATGACTTTATCTCCAGCAAATATTGCAAATATATTGAGCGTGACATATTATGGGGACGAGGCTAGAACTTCTTCTGGGCAATTCCTTAATTTGAAAATATTGGCATAACGCTATAATTTCTAGCAGTCTAGTATAGCTCTGGGGGATTTACCGCTCTGAACGTTTGGCCAAATTTTGAAATATCAATAAATTGGCAAGCCTAAATTTAGAAGTAATCTGTTCACTAGATACAACATGTTGCGTTATAAATTCATAACCCCCTTTACAACTTCTCTATTTACTGACCGTCTTTGTAGTCATCGTATGAGCAAACTATCGACTTTTAAACGACCGTCGTTTGTGTAAATTTTTATAGAAATTCAGTTCTATTGAAGTGAATATGTTTGTCAAGGAAGGCGTGAATAGCGTAGTTACGAATGCATCCTAAACTTTGTATAACACGGTCTAGTGGTCAGTTACGGTTTTATTACAATGCCCAAATCTCCAAAGGCTTTTATTATGTTGCTTAATTGCGCATCTGAAAAGACTTAACTTCAATTGATAGTAGGAAACTTCAATTTGCTTACGAAGGTAAAAAACCCAGTATTCCATCAAATATCATCCTATATAAACTGCTTGTATTTCTATATTGAAATTCCGGTTACTGTGCAGTTGTTATGACAGCTCGAAACAAAATTTCTTCTGCTACACACTAAAGAACACACTTATTTTAGCATATTGTAAAAGTAAAACATATGAATCGGGTCCAAATGACCGAAATATTCGAATTTGAAAAGTACGGAAAAGTAGCATAAATCATGCAGTAGACCCCGGTGATGCCACATTCATCGGCCGGCCGGCGCATTTTGTTGACGGTACGTGCACTGGGATATACTCTTACACTTAGAAAATTTCGCACCGGCAGATGCAGCTCGACGCTCCTACATGTAACATCGCTTATTTTTTGTTTTTACGCGATTTTTAGGGGGTGAAACGTAATAGTTTACTGCCCCATACCGCGACTATACTTTTTAATGCTATTTCGAGGGTCTCTCACATCCCGGTTGCATAGATCCCGGTGTTCTTGATCGGTGGCGCCTTCTCGTATGTTTAGCCTAGTAACCAGAGTCAAATCCGCTCCGTAGGGGTGCAGAGCGGAGCGGAGCGGCGCCCCGGAGGAGTAGGATTTGACGATGGATTACCCTCCTTTTCGAATGCACACCCCTAAAATTCGAAGGCAAAAAAAATTTAATTTTTTCACTTTTTCGGCAATAACCGCCTTATTTTCCATTTTTTCGCGAATATTTATACTAATATCTACTAAGCACACCCCCCCCTACTCGAATTTCAAAGAAAAATTAAAATCGGACCGAAAAAATTTCACTCCATTTCAAGGGACTGTAACCCGATACATGTGCAGACCCCGGGTTCGACCGGCTACATGAATTTACTTTCCCTTCTTTTCAAAAGTCGATTTTGGGGTTGTTTTTACTCCGTTCAGCCTTTTTATTGTTTTATTAGACAAATATAAGCCTGTTCTTTAGTGTGTAGCTGAAGAAATTTTTTTTCAGCCTGTCAGAGTAACGGCACAGTCGCCGAAATTCCTTTAGCATGAAGCTTAATTTATATTTATTCAGTTTTAAATAATGAGAATTATTCATAGCGCTAACATTTTAAACTTTAATCCTTCTAATATTGATAGAGATTTTCGAGTATGACGCAATTGGAGGGAGGTTTTCGAGTAACTTTTTCTCAATAATCACATTTGATAGGTTCCAATTTGTTTCTTTTCACACTGTTGTCGTTGAGGCTAACTATCTCCTTGGACAACAATTTGTTTTGGGTTCTGTCAGTAGATTAAACTTCAGTGTTACTGAACGATTTCCATTAATTATAATATGTATTTGGTATTTGCGTTGCTTCCGTAGCTGGTTTGGGCAAGCAAGCGACTTGCCAGTGTTGCTCTTTTAGAAATTTCATCAGTCTAATTCTGGTAACAAGCCTGGCCATGGATGTGTTTCAAGTTTCATAATATATACCATTATACATATATACGTGCGGAACTTAAATTTTATCTGTCTATACAAAACGCATTCTACTCCAGCACAGCTACGTGGGTGTGAAATTCAGTCAAGTTTTAATGGTTAATTAATCGGCGTGAATATCGCACAGGTGTGATAATTGCCCCATACGACACTTAGCAGACTTCGAGTAGCTGCACTACTGGGATGTCCATCAACACAAAATATGTGCATGATGCGGATAATTAATTAATTAAATTATGTAAGATTAATCTTCCTATGCGATCTGAACAATCAATACTGTTATGGAACAATCCAAACAGAAAAGTTACAGATACTACAATTCTGTGAACATCCAATGGACGAATGCCAAACATCTCTTGAAACAGATTATGTTAAAACCATATGTGAACGAATGTTCTTGAATTTTAAGCACAAATATGTTACGTCCTTCTCCATTAATTTTGATTTATGTTATAAGGTATTAATTTAAAAATAGGCTTAATTAATCGGAGAGTATGACAGTTAATAAAAATCTGAGGACCTTTACACAAGATAACTTTGATTTACCTGTGGATGGGAAATTAGAGTTTAATAATTATAACATACAGTAATAAAAATAAAGATTAACTCGCAAGTTGTATCTAATATTAATTTTGTACATACTCAGCAATGGCTCGAAAGTAGCTCACATTGGACCTACCCAGCACTTAATTAAATTCCTCTAATATATAAGGAACGATGATCTTAACATTATCATGTCTTCCCATTTAGACTATTATTTTTCCAATCAAGATACTATGAAAACAGACAAATTCGACGACCTAAACTAAGACGAACACAAAACTAGAAGTGACGGATGATTGTAAATCGGTACACAAACAATTAATTAACAAAAAATATTACAACTGGGGGCTTAGATGAATTACCACACGAGAGGGAACTTCTTTATCTTTTTTTAAGTCTACTGGTCTTCCCAGGATGGAAGTCCAGAATTAACTGGTTTTAAAAATTAGTTATATTATGTATACAGTTATAAATAATCTCTAATAGCATTTGATGGCTTTAGACGAGTGACAAAAATGTCGATCCGCAAAAATCCAAAGCATTTGACAATGTCAAGCATTTAGACTTGAGGATGGAGAGACTAAACGAAACTGACATAAAAGTTATAGTGAACTCCTATAAAGACAAAGTGGCATCAGTAAGACTGGATGGTGGAAAACATCCACTAAAAGAGGGGTAAGATAGGATTTTAGCTGCTTTTATTCCATATTTATTCGGAATATATCTTCCAGAAAGTCACCGAAGACTACAGGACGGTATAAAAGTCAACAATAGGATTAGAAAAAACTCCGAGATATATTGGTAACACAGCGGTGGTCACAAACAGTCCAAAGAGACTTCCATGTTTAACGAATAACGTAGCGAGAGAAGGAAATTCATTTGGTTTTAGACTCATCAGTACAAAACACTGAAGTAATGGTCTCCAGTAGAACCCCTAATACGAGCGAATCGAACTAGTGAGGATTGACCCGTGGACGATGAAGATAAATACCATGAACCGAATAGAGACATTCGAAATGTGAGTCTTCAGAAAAATGTTAAAAACGATAATGGCCCAGTAATGACGTTTGGCATAGAGTTCCGAACAGATGTAGCTAAGACAAGAAGTACTTTGAGAGTTACGGAGATGTTAGGAAGAAAAGAAGACGCCACTGGAACGAACCCGCCAAAAATATTACTCCAACAAGACTATCACGTATTATCCTAGAAGGTAAACCCAATGGTATTCGTCACCAGGCAGACCTCCCAAGAGACGGAGAGACAGTGGGAGTCCAATTCCCAAAAAAATCAACAAAACTCGATCTTAAAAAAGTAGAAGAAGAAGAAAATAGAAGGGCACAGAACGAAGACGATGCTTCTGGTTTAAAAACATTAGAGACTGTACATGACTGTTTTCCTGATGTTTTGAACATCACAAGACGAAGATAAATTGGCCAGAATTAATCTTCTTCTATATGGCGTTCGTTCGTTACGGAATATAGTCACCTCCTTGGAGATTTTTTCAATCCATTTGGACAGTGGATTACTCCTGTTTTGTTCTTCGCAGTACTTATAACTTCCTGTGTAATTTCGCGCTTTCAACTGTTATTTTCCATTCTTTTCTATATCCCCCCTCCCGCAGTTGATTATATTCATGCTTTCCAGATCTCGGTTTACTTCATCTATTCATCTAGATTTTGGTTTACCTCTGGTTCTGTCATTGCTTGGTCTTCATTCTGTTAATCTTCTTGTAGACATATTCACATAAATATCTTCCTCGTTACATGACCTAACTATTTTCACTTTTGCACAATATTTTCATTTCCAATTTCACTCATCAAGTAATTATTCCTTATCGCTCTAATAATTCCAACACTGATCCTCTTTGGTCCCAGTATTGTTCTTAGGATTGTTCTTCAAGTGCTGTGCCTGATTCCAGGCGTAGATGGCTTCTCTCTCCTATGCGTGTGTTCTTCGTTTGAAGTATTATCACAAACATAGGGGACCTACTGTTTAATGCGGGCTCCGAACCGCGGAAAGCGTACAAACTTTATGTATAGAGAGGCTGTAACAGGCAGATTACACCTCGGTGGTGTGCCGTTGCCTTCTGAAAGGAGACGGTCATAATAAAGTTTTTACTGAGCCTGGAGTCAAACCAGGTATTCAGCATTAGCAGCAACGCACTTAACCTGACGACCAAATCTTAGGATTCACCTCTCAAATATTCTGAGCGTTTCCTCCTCTAAGTGCAGGACAATGTTATAATCGTAACATTTTTCGAATCCTTGCTTCATGACGTGCAACGCGTGTATTGTCGATCTCCCAATTCTAAAACCGTATTGGTAATCTCCAATGATTTTCTCGTAGTCCTCCATTTGTTTATTAATCAGTGTGGACAATATCTTATAATATGCCATAAATATTAGTCTTATTCCTCTGTAATCACGGTAGTTCTCCATATCACCCTTATAGACTGGTACTATTTTCCCAATCTACTCTTCAGACATTTCTTCGTTTCTCCAGATCATATTTTTTATCAACTGGAATATTCCCTTGTATAATTCTTCTCTTCCGTTTCTTATCATTTCTCCACATACATATTTCGTCCGTCCCATCTGGTGCCTTTCCATTCTTTATTCTCCTTATTATTTCAGTATTTTCTTGGTGTTCTTTATTTTTCAAAGTACGTTTTCCATATTTCTTTCATTTTTTCTTCACCGTTTTGTACATTACCATCTTCGTCTTTCATGTATCTTCCCCTTATTTTTGGTTTTCCGGTATGCTTCTTGATTTTCATGTAAAACTTCTTCATACCATTTTCGTTGCTCTCTTTCTCTCTACTCTGTTCGCACGCATACTCCGAACTCCACAAGACCGAAATAAATTGGCCAGAATTGTTTCGGAGAAGACACCTTTAGAAGAAGACTAGCACTTGGCTATACAACTAATACAACATGGCAAACAAAGCTAATTTTGGCATTGAAGGAATTACCAACCCCCTACACCTATCCTCACTGACAGAAATGGCTGAAGTATGCATTTAGCTAAGTTGAAGCTGTTATTGAAAGCATCTAATCAGAAGCAGGCAGTCACAAAGGTTGGCTATAAAATCAGAGTTTGGTAACTACTGTACTCAACAACGCTTAGGACCTCATCAAAAACATAATAAAAACAGCATGAGACTCAAGTTTTGAACCCTGAAGCGGGGTCGATCTGGTCGATGTGCTCCAATTTAGATAATTAATGTGGAAGGCTATTTGGAAATCGTCAACCCTTTCGGAAATAAACTATATGAAGAAAGCCATTAGCAATAATTGACTTATGGAGAAATAAGCCAGATGAGCCTAATATTGTGGCTCTCATCCAAGGGGAACCAAGTACGGTAGAAATATGAATTATAAACTACGTTAAACTTCAGTACAGTTTTGCAACAATCAGAACAGAAATTTGAAAATACCAATATTTTCAACTCTGCTTTCTCAGCCGTTTCTCATTAACTTTTAACGTATATTGAGTTTAATGTACTCTTAAACCCAAAATGAGTTCCAAAAGATCCGCTCTTGCTTATTAGCACAGATAGCCCACGCTTATGGAAAAAGTGGTGTCCCTAAATACCTGCACTAGGAAGCAATTGAAGCTTATTAGTTTGAAAGTCATTGGTTAAACGTAAAATAAACGTTTTGATGGGTTTCTACTTGCTTCCAGCCCTCTATATGGAGATGGAAATATTATTTTACCTGAGAAATAGAATTAGCGGGGCGGTTTCGTGTTGCCTTTTCAATAATCCACGCATGCAGAGAATACTAACATTATTTTTTGCATAATCCTAGCCTGCCTATGCCACATTAATGGTTTCGATATCACTGGAACTGACACTGGAAATGGTTTACTTTTACACCCCGCTTGTACTCGTAACATCGAAGGTTCGAATCTGAAGCATCAAAAAAAATTTATTTACATTGTGACATTTGTTACATATTAACTTTTCACTGCTGTGATACTCCCACAGTGTTTATTTGCTAAATTTAGGAAGTTCTAACGATATTCTTATAAAAAATAAAATTTTCCGCATTGTTCACTTTTATTGCTTTTTCGCAAGCTTATGTTGTTTATCTGCAATTTATGACACTTAAGAATAAATGAAATGTGAGGCTGATGAAAATTGGATTGAACTGGATTAGGTTTTCTTCCCAATAATTTTACTTTGATAACTTTTCCGGTTTAGAAATGAGTGTTTAACTTGTAAATATTCATCCACATGATATATTTTACAACGGTCGTAAAAAAGTTTAAATTTTTGCTTTCAAATCCAAGGTGATAACCGAAATCGTTGTTGACACGCAAGTTTAATAATTTACAAGATAACTTATTCCATATAAAAATGTTTTTGTAACATTTTCGCGAAAGTTGATATTTTATGTTTGATCAATGATTTCTTTTCATGTATATGCTATAATTAATTTAACAATTAGCTTAATCCATTTTAGTTGTGTTCTGTTATTTGTGTGCATCGTAAAATTGACATTACCATACGACCATCTCATTAAAAAGTCGTTTGTTATTAGATTAATCAATGATTAGACTAATGCCATTTCCACTTTAATTAAAAAGCTGCATTGAGTTCACTTTTTGCCTGATAAAACTTTTTTTTCATGTCTGGTATAACTGGGAAAACAGGTAGAAGTGGAGCACCACTTAGTGTACATTTCCCTTCGTAGGTTTTACTAATTAATGTCTCTTAAATTAACAACCTAGGTTTTTCAAAAAGTGTTTTTTTGTGTTTGGTTAATATCCTAATTGAAAATAGTGAAATACGACTTCATTAATATGAGGAAATTACTAGCTTTTCAATTCCATCGGTTTGTTTGACCACTCAATTAGTTTAATCAAATCGAAAAAAATGAGTCCAACTTCCTCTCTCTCTCTGTAATTGATATGGTAACAAATTCTAATTTACCATAGGTATTCTAAGCCCTGACTACTTAAAATTTCTATTCCAGAATAGAAGTTACGATAGATAGGAAATGTTGAAATAAATGTTCCTATTTGTCTTTTGGATTAGGGCGATCGGATGATTTGTAAGGGCCTATTTTTCAATACATAATTGGTTTTCATTAATTCACGATACGCAATAGTTTGGCATCAAAATGTAGATGTTTCGGACTTAATGCGGAGCCTGTTTATTTCCTCATTCCAATGAAAAATTCATATTGATTAAACACGAAATTGAGTTTTACTTTTCCTGCCGGAGCATTCAGGGTGTCAAGATTTCAAAATTTATGTTCATCGATTGATAGGCGAAAGTAACATCGGCAGTACGAAATTGACTCTCGTAGTTCAATTATTTTGGAATTTTGGTTTTTATACAACGCAAGTTCCTAACGATTTTATGAGAATAATTGACGCTAAACTGAAGCGAAAGAATCTGAGCCAGACAATATTTGACGGATTCCAAAACGATTTATAAAAGTCTTGAAAAAACTCTATTTTAATAAAAGAAACTCTGGGTCTCAATTTGCCTGCACTGTGTTAAATTACCCAAATCTGATGTAGAATCATTATTTAATTGCATTAATTTTGTGGGTTAGCGGGGTAAACGATCGAGCAGGTATACTTTGTATGCAAATTACGACCCGTACGTGTTTCAATTCTCCAATTGTGCAGGACGCCACTACCCATATATCGTCCTTAATCTGTCTATTGTTTAAAATAGTTAGGATTTGTAGGGTTAAAGCTAAAATCAAAATTCAATTTATCGCTTGCATTGCTTCCTGATATAAGTAAGTGACTCGAGATAATTTTTATCCTAAAATTAGTATAGAAGGAAATTAAATTTTCATATTGATTTATTGCAAAATAACGTGACAATCTCAATAAAATCTTATCGTTTTATCTTGAGAACTTGCGAGTTGTATGCCGCGTTTCAGTTTCTTGTTTTATCGTTAAAATTTTAACTTGATTTATTATTTTAGCGCAAATTTTGCATTAATTTTTCTTTTGTGATTTTTTGCTCTTTAGTAAAGCATGTAGGTATAACTTTTGCAACTTGTAATAAATTGAAATGTTTTTATTGAATGCTCGTTCCGTGCTCCGGAGTGCTTTTTGTATCTTTCAGAAATAGGCCGAAAGGTTTTTTTAAATAAATGTTGTTGAACGGATTGAAAGTTCCCAGATTTTCTTGTACGTGGTGGAATGAGACATCAGTTTCTATAACATGCTACAATGATGTGTTATTTTAATGGTTTAACAAGTGGTTAAGTGAATTTTGGTGTAGGTATACATTGAATCGACATATCGCATTGAATTGTACCTTGTCGCTTATTCAAAAATTGTGAAGTTATCAAAAGTGTACCGAAGCGAAATTATTAGCTTTGATTCCTGAAAAACTATGTAGCAAAATTAAAAACTAATGCTGCAAACAATTGCCCAAACCGAGGTCCAAATACCTAAATTTCTTTTATCTATCAGTGCCATTGGATGTCTTCCATACTTAACCTCAGAAAGGGGCTGTTATCCAACTCTGATGGCCTAATATCGGAGAGATATGAAAACAACTGTTGAGAGAGACGGTCATAGCTTAAGCGGTTAAGTACGTTCACACCTAATACTCGGTACCTGGTTCGATTTCGGGCGAAATAAGAATTTTATTCCGATTACATCTCTCCTTGCAAAGCAATGGCAAACCACCGAGGTGCAATCTGATTAGTAAATACAATCTCAAAATGAAGTTTATTTAGCGTTAAACAATAGGTTCCCTATGTGTGATCACATTTCAAACGTACATCATAGAGTTAGAGAGAAAATATCTTCAACATTAGGGAGAGCGGACAAGGCACATGAAAGAAGTGCTACAGAAAGATAAAATTAGATTTGTAGCAAGATGTACTTAACTCTGATCGACAAAATATTGCCTAAAAGTTTCATATTTGCAACAAATTTAGAATACTTTTGAGATGTCAATTGAATCTGTCAGTGTCGGAGAAGTCTTCAAAACAAGATATATACCGTAAAATACTAATATGTAAATATAAGTTCGACTCGGAATCCCGGACCCGTTCCCGGGGAATCACCCGCCTACGTCTAAAATATTTTTTCCTTTCCCACCAGGTATATTGAATATATCAATATCAGATTACTCATTAAATAAATTAATTAAAATTATTCAATGGTGAGCGAATGGCTCAACGGCTAGCGTGTTAACCATAATATAAGAATGAAAACTGCTGAAATTCATTTCTAACCGTGGAAAAAACACATCGCACGTTTTTGTGCCAATTGAAAGAATGGCCGAAGAATTAAAATAATTACGGCCTACATTTAGAGTACAATCACGTACTGCATCTTTTCAAGCAGTAATTCAGAAAGCGTCAACTGCTATTCAGAAAACATCGACTGTAATTCAAATTTGTCAACTAATATTCAGAAATCGTAAAAAAAATTAATTAAAACACGGGTTTTTCTTCGATTTTCCGATTTTTATTAGACCTTATTCCGATAAGGCCCTTTACAATAAATTGTTCACAATAGTCCATTAAATCTTTGTTTAGGTATAATTTCATCCTGTTTACATAAGTAATCTGAATTAAATTATTATGCTTTTTTGAATTACAATCGACGCTTTCTGAATATCAGCTGACAAATCTAAATTACAATTGACGATTTCTGAATTAGGAGTCGTCAATATTAGAGGACGTCCGCAATTATTTCCGACTTTTCAACTCTCTTGTCGCAGTTGGTCACAATCTTTGGAACCATCTTCGGAACCTCCCCCTCCCAGGAATGTCCTACGGTCATAAATCAAAGCCCCCCCATTTAATCGAACTCGACACGATATTTGGAATTTAAGGAGTAAATAATTTTTTTTACAAAGTATTACAAAAAAAAATATTCAAACACATTTTCTTAGAAATCCCAAAATTGGGATTTTTATGCGGACATCAAATTTGTCCAACCCCCTCTCCCCCATGGTCACACGTGGTCACATTTTGTAAATCTCCCTCACCCTAGCTTTGGACAACCCCTTAGTGGTGGAAACGGTGTGGTATGAAAAAATATTAGACTGCATCGAAAACGATGTAGAACAGAAACACAACTGAAGCTAAAATAGGAGCAGCAGAAATTACGAGTAAATTTCATCGAGCAGTAAAAGGCTGTTCACTAATGGATAGGACTAGAAATGAAGACACCGGAAAAGAATTTCAGACTTTATCGGTAGAATGCGAGATAAAAGACTATAAACACCAATGGGGGTCGTCCATATAAAGGCCGTCCGCAAATTTTTTCTACTTTTCAACCCCCCTCCCACAGGAACGTCCTATGGTCACAAATAAAAGACCCCCCCTCATTTAATCGAACTTGTCACATTTGGGATTTAAGGAATCAATACTTTTTTTAAATAATATTACAAACAAAAATATTCAAACACAATTTCTTAGAAAGCCCAAAATTGGGATTTGTATGCAGACATCACATTTGTCCAACCCCCCACCCCCATGGTCACATTTTGTAAACCTCTCTCCCCCCTAGGTGTGGACGTCTTTAATGGAAACCCTAAAGAAGAGACTTAGGACGTCCAAGGAAGAGATGGGCTGATAAAGAATCTCTCTTTAGAGCTTTAAGAGGTCTCAGAAAACGATGACGAAAGTATCAGTTTTTTCAGTAATTTTGCCTTTCTTCCAAATTGACTCCTCGAACTGTTAACGTCTGCGTGCGAAGCTTTACCGCATGCTCGCCAGGAATGGCCTGGTCCGACTAATCCAAAAATGTTAAATGAAAATAAGGGTACGTGGATTCTTAAAAGACATCACAAGATCGGAAATAGTACAGTTGAAATCTCAAGTAATGGAAAATTTAAAAGTCTCTGAAGAATTTTACGAAGAACTGTTTATGAAGGTCGATGATGATAATCAATTAACCATTGAATGAAGAACAAATAGAAGAGATGTAAAGGGCTTATATTTTCACACACATGTAGGTGTTAAGGTGGAACTGAGGGCCAGGATCGCGAGCTTGTAGCTTTTTGCATTCACAAGTTTTCTGTTTTGCATTTACACGCTCGAACTTACTTTCAACTGTTACCTGTGCGGGTAAAAGGCCCATAATATGTGTTTAGGTGATGAAAATATTCCAACAGCCTGGACAAACGTCATGGTTATCCTAATATACAAGAATACATGTATACAATAAAATATGTTCTAAGAAATTGCCTGACAATAAAATCATTCAAAAGCACCATTTAATACTGGAAGAATGCTAGCATTTATAATGAACAAACCATGACTCCAGTATAAGAAGGGCTAGAAGAGTCGTAGTGATGGAGGAATGATAGTATGTTACCAAAGCTGTTCATTTTGGTGCTGGAAGATGTCTAAATAAATTAAATGGGGGTGATCTCAAACTTCACCATTCGAGATTTGTTGACAAACAAAAGATGAACTGAAAAGCATTCTATAATTTATGCATTCAGCTTCCGATATTGGACTGGAATTGAATTTTAAAAGAACTCTATAATAATATAACCGATGAGAAAGAAGAGAGCGAAATAGAAAAAGAGCGGGGAATAAAAATTGCAATGTACAAAACCAGAAAGGTGAAAAACTATGCATATATGGGACAAATTGTAACAATTAAGAAGGAGGCCAGGAATTGGAGATGAATTGGAAACTTGGTTTGCCGTTGCCTTCCGAGAGGTGACGGCCAGAATAAAGTTTTACTGAGCCCGGAGTCGAACCAGGTATTCAGTATTGGCATCAGCGCACTTAACCGCTTAAGCTGACGACCGTCGACATTTACTCGACTAATTTCAAACAAATTTTTTTTACTAAACTCCTACTAAAAAATCTCATTCCTCTTAATATAGTACACATTTTGTTCAATTAGTTATGTGAGCATTTTGTTTCTTTTACCTTCGGTGTGGCCGTGCTTTGTTTTTATTGTTTTGATGACATATCATTAACACCAGGAAAGCCGACGGCTTTACGTGTACTCCGTGTATTTATGTCGAAATACGGAGACGGTCAAGAAATTTTAGACTGTCTTCTAGTCGAACCGGAGAACTTTGCATTAGCAGTTGAACTCGCTAGCATTCAATTTGACAATTTGTCAAAACTATTTCTACATATTGACCGAAAATAAATTAGCTTGAGGAAAGTGTGCCCTTCTTGTTCTGAAATTTGGAAAGAAAGAAAGAAAATAGAGATTCGCCTGCGGTTAATTGCTTTGACTGCTAATCCTCGAGTGCCCGGTTCGTCCTCGGGCAAAGTAAGAAATTTATTTCCGACTGTATCCGCAGAGGTCTCATCGGTGACCTCTTCGGTCGCTGATTTCAAGACGAAGCTGGGAAATAACAAACTGATTCTACCTCGAGACGGGAAGCACCAGGAAGTCGTTTAATTCGGGCTCCCTGCCCCGTCAGTTGATTTGTATGGGACTGTGACAAAACAGTAACATGTCGACTTAGCGACAGCGGAGTTGCGTAGCCATCAACTCCGACATGGCGGATGTATTGACAGACCCGGCTCCTATGGGGCAACACGTTAAATAACTCGATGGCAAACCAAGGAGGTCTTGCCAAGACTAAAAGGACCTAAGAGGAAGATATGAAAATGATAGAAAACTGTTAAAGCAAGAAACAGAAGAGTAGACAGAAACAAACATCAGATTATTTGTTTTACAAGGGTGCTTACTTTTACCTTTCGTATCCAACGTATTCCTACTTCATAAGAACGGCATAGAGATTTCCATACCGAATGGATAATATTCAACAGCTTTGCACATTAATGCGATTGATGAATTCAGAATCTTGTTAAACATAGCAGGTCGTGCAATGGTGTAACTGTATCATTATTAAATTTAGACACTATATTGATCCGATTTACAGAATCATAATCAGGCCAATTGTGACGTATTCGTTCACCATTTTGGGGTAATAACTTTACCCATTAATATTTAGGAGGCAATTTGTGCCCATGGTTTTTTTAACCCTCTATGCAACGAACGACTCTAAAATGGACGAAACCATCACGAATTCATGAAGAATTTTATTTAAGACTTCAGATTCAGACTCCTTTCAGCTTATCACTGTAGATTCTTTTAGATACTTTTATCTAAATAGCTCTGATAAAATTATTATTCACACAGCCACAATCTTTCGACGTAGTAAACGTTTCAAAACATAGCTTCTATTTTGAGGTTAGAAACCTATAAAGCAACCGTTTAAAGGCATTGTTATCACACTGTGTCTAGTTGTTATAAAGCAAGCCGTCGTTACGTAACAGTGCAAATTGTTACTTATTTTGAAACAAAGTTTAATAATGACGTCGTCTAGGTTATTCATTGCAGTTGGAAATTATCGTAATACTAACTTAAAAGGGTACCTCCGAGATAAACCCAAAGTATACTCTTCTTAAGACTTCTGTATGTATATTTTACATGTAATGTCCTGAATGAATTTCTTAGTTTTTAATAAGCAAATTTACGGAGTAACCCTGTTTTAAAATTCAGATTTCTATAAGACCCACTTTTCGGTGCTCGAATTTAACCCTTTCGTATTTATTCTTCAGAAATTATGTAAATGCAGATTATTAAGTTAATATCTTACACAGAGTCGAGAGACATGAAATAGACTAGGCACCCTATATCAACTTTAAAGTAGAGATGGTAAAAATTGATTTGCATAATAGAGCGGACGGCGTATCGATTCGATACCGATAATTAAATATTATGTGAGAACCTGTCGTTATTTTCACCTCATTGTGTGAAACATCTAAATTTGAAATTTCTACCTACATTCTTTGATAGAAGTTCCTATAAGGTGCACATAATAGAACTTCATTAATCTATTGAGGAAGTTTCTAATAAAGGGTGTTTGGTGACACTTAATAAGCAGCAAGGGTAAGGTATACATTAATTAATAAACCTCAAGCTTGCGTCAGTCAGACGTCCTTTTAAGTGCCGTTTCGTTAATGCAATTTCAAGATTTAACACTAACGTAGTAAATGTTTTATATTTTAAGAATTTAATTAGTTTTAGTCTATTCAAGACTTACCAGCATGTAGAGGATATAAATTGCGTCTAGCTTTGATACGAAATTCTGATATTTCATATAAATCTTCTATGCCTACTACTTCATTTGATTAAAACGTTTTCAGATATCTGTTTGTGAGAAAATATTTCAAATTCGGCTTTTTTATTCACCCTCGACGAACCACTTTTTAATGTTAACTTTAAAATCGCGAATTTTGAAATTGTTTTGTATAAACCCTCACAATTTTGTGATTAAAAGTATGCAGGATCATAAATAATTGGATAATATAATGGAAAATGTTCAGCTTTCGACACAAATTTTTACATTCTGAAGTACTCGGTTTGGCTTGCCAGCCTTCTGATGTTCTGTCGAGGGGAAGAAAATTGCAACTCACGTCTGAAAAACAGAAATATTTTGTTTTCAACGTAAAACCATTAAAATCCGAATACAATTAATCCTTAAATTACCATTTCAGCTTATTCATTTTAAGTCCTCCGCCCCCCGTACAAGAAAGGGGTTTAGTATTTATTATGTACGGATGATCAAAACTTGACATTTGCAAATTATGATATTGTAACTTGGGAATACTAGTAAGAACACCAATTTGATTGCTAATTTTGAATTTAAGTATGGTAGGCAAGCGTTACAATGAATTATT
This sequence comes from Podabrus alpinus, assembly GCA_932274525.1. NCBI lineage: Eukaryota > Metazoa > Arthropoda > Insecta > Coleoptera > Cantharidae > Podabrus > Podabrus alpinus. Next base: position 70,463,848 of record OW026454.1, read on the forward strand.
AAGCTTGATCCCATATATATATATATATAGAGACCCGAAGGAATTTCTAGGGTTGTATGTTGGACGTTCAAGTCATTAGCTTTCCAAAATTGATGTTTTGTTAGTACTTAATGTTCACACGTTTCCAGATAGCGTTACGTAATTGGTTTTGTAAAGTTAAAGTTTTAAGGGTTTCGGATATATTAACATTTCATCATCAGAATTCCATTCTTGTTGAAATGGCGTTAGTTATAGATAATTTCTTCCTGTTGAAGATGTTTTACCACAAAATCGATTTATCAAAGCATTCATCCGTTACATAGACTGGGGAGGTTTTAGTTTAAACCATCTCATATTAATAGAATTCGCAGGTGTTTTGATGCTGATGCGTGTCAGGTCGAAAATAAATTGCTATGCTTGTTAAATATTAATATAAGCCAAATATTTTTTTAAAAATTTCATTTCCTTGTCTAAATCATAATTCGATTCTTTAAATTGTTATTGGCAGTAATTGTCGTTTAATTGTTCCCTTTTTATTTGATTTTTCGTGATCGAACTCGGAAATCACGTCAGACCGTTCTCTTGAGAGAACGATTGCAGAAAACTGTGTTTATTGCTAAGAAATACTCGACTGATTTCTAAAAAAACTTGATGCTTACGTAACTTTACGATTAATTGTTGAAGTTTGCTTTTGATTGGCTTAATGTAATTTTACTAGTCAGCATTTTCGCTTTGTTGAATTTGCGTAGTTAGCTGAAAGTTTTCCGCGACAATATTGGAAAAATTGAGAAGCAAAATATTCTACACAAAATTGGCTCTTACAAATTTTCTGTAAGAAGTCTTTTTAGGGAGATAAAGGCATTCGTTTTTTAGTAACCGGGAGGGAGACTATCCTGAATTCTATCCGCGTCATTCACGAGGAGATCTGCAAATAAAAGATTTCGAAATAAATATGCGGGGCTGTTGTTGAGTAAATCATTAATTATAATTTATTCCATAAAATGTACATTGTAATAATTGTACAGTTGCGTTTAAATGTTTGTTACACGCTTTTCACAAATTGTTATAGGTTTGCGTGGATTGTTTAAGCGTCTAAACGCAATTTTATAGCTAATATATTATTAATTATAATTATTAATGAAATGCCGCCCCACGTTGGGCGCCATGCTTACGAATAAACCACATTTCCCAAGCAACAAACGCTCGTGTTCGCCTATCTATGCATATAGTAATATCATCAATATTATAATAGTCGAGGTCATTCTATGTGATCATGATATTTACTTGATTTCAATACTTGAAATAACGTAACATGGAAGGAAGTTCAAGTGAGCGAATATGGCGATTATATAGAGAACGGTTACAAAGATGAAGGGCTTCACAGAGCCAAGAAAGGGAAAATGTTCTATTTTATGTAAATCCCATTCAACGATAAACATCAAACTCGAGCTCTGATGTGCTGGCAAGGCTTTATATTAGGCCGAAGATATAACAACTACGTATGACCTTCACGTAATCTAGTCCCGGTATAAAAAGTAGGTATTACCAAAAAAAAAGTTGTGTATCTTTCTCAAATTTAGTCTATGGTAAAATACAAAAGCTAAACTTGTAATTTTTCTAAAAAGCTCCCGTAAGTTACGAGCTTCAGTAATACGTTGTTATTACTCAACTGGCATAAAAACTATGTAGCCTTTTTACGTTTTACAAATTAGTTTTGTTATTTGGCAAAATGAATGACGGTTTCTGTATTAAAGTATAGAGCCAAATTGGCCCGAAATATCTTTCACGGAGCTTCTTCATGTTTTATCGATTTGTCACAATTATAATAATGAGTTGGGAGTGAACTAACCTTCTAAAGAAAATAAAAGCGTTTACGCGCGAAGTTGATTATTTTGAGATACTTTGAAGTATTGCAGTGACATGTAATTAAATTTTCCATTGTTATTCTATTATTGAACGCCTGCTATGTATGTTTTGTTGAAAACGTAATGTAAAATCCTGGGAGTTTTCAATCCCGGTAGAATTTCAGTTGTTTCCTGCCTGGAAACCAATTGTTGTGGTCGCAGCTACTCACAATAATTGGTAACTATGAAGCGAAGTAATCTTAAAATTGCGAGCTTTCCTGACTTTCCTTCATTTATTTGTTGAATATGAGCTAAGTTTTTTACATAACCACTAATTATTACAGCGGCACAGTGGTAGAATGCTTACCTACCGTGTTAGGAAACGCACGCCATTCCCAACTCGGCGTAAGCAGCCGCAAGGTTTAAATGCCGAAACTTTTCTTTAACATGTCTTTAAAATTTAAGTGCTCATGCTCAACCTTAGCACCGAGGAAATAGCTTACAGTGCGAAAACGAGAAATAATCTGCAGAAAAGGTAAACCGTATAAATTGGGAAAAAAATTTCTGGTAAATGTTAAGAACAGGAAGTGGGCCAAATCTGATTGAAATCTCAAATAGGTGAAGTTGACTCTAAATTATTTCATGCAATTACTACTAATTAAGTGATCTATTTGCAGAATTTCTTTTAACAGAATTTTGTAATTGAAAAGAAATGGCAAATTGGCTTATAAATTACTTTTCAACAAAATATAATTAAAATTCGATTTACGAACAATTTTTTAGAAACTTATTTCTCCTTTAAAAAGCGAGGTATCTGTGTAATTGCTTCCGCTCATTAATGATAACAAATACAACTAAAACTTCCCGATGAAGGTATCTGATCGGATTAAATCTCGAAGTTTCATTTAACGACGCTTACCTTCATAATTAAAAATGTTAAAGCGGCCGTTATAAACGCCTTTTACGCTAGAACGTCCTTACGTTGCTTCAAACCAGACACGAATTCTTGATAACGCAAACTTCCGGAAATGTATGCAGTGAGCCAGAATTAAATGGCACCAATCCAATTTCTGCATTATGAAAACTTTAACTTCGATATTTAAAAATTCATCTTTACTTTTATTACGACATATCAATTTGGCTAAAATGTGCCAAATGTTTAGGATGCTTAAGATAACCGCTTAAGACCTATTACTTAACGTGGGATCCACAGCACGGTGGTTTCACATCTTGTGGAATTCGACTTGAAATTGTCGTTTATTGTGAAATCGAAAAGCACAAAATTGGTACCACCGCATTAAACTTTACACCTGTTTTAATTTTATTTTAACGCGGGATTTATTTCTTTTTTGTAATTTTTATCCCATCCAAGGCTCCCTCCCGATGCTGTTATAGTCAATGGTATGAATACTCCACCATGAATCTGCATAATAGAGCAATTAGTCCTTTTTCTTTACTCCTCTTCCACATCCTCCTGGACACGTAGCTTTTTCCTGTTTCGCCTACATAAACAGGATCTTAAACTTTGCACGAAATCTTATAGACCAGTATTTCCCAAACTTTTTTTGGCTGCAAAACCATTTCATAATAGTTCAAACTTGGCGGAACCAATGAAGCCACAAAAATATGTAAAAAAATTAAAAATCATATTAATTTTTTAATATATTTCTTTTCAAATAAACTGCATATTTTTGCCATGGTTGTGCGGCCTGGGCCGCACTGGACCGTTTTTAAGTTGGAACTAAAAAATTAACCATTCAAAATTGCGTTAGAAAATGACAGAATTTTTTTATTGTTATATTCGTTTTCCCTGGATATTATCAAGACTTAAAATAATAGTTTTTAATCATAAAAAAATTACACAATTTGGATTTTATGCCTGAAACTGCGTCAAGTCGATTTCGGTGTTTTATTTTTATTCCCGAATTTAGTCTTGAGACTCCAGTCTCGCGAATTCGTTACAAACAGTAATGAGGGAAACTTCTTTAAATTTTTGATTGGAAAATGCCAATTGATAGATCTGAGCAAATTTTTCATATTTTTATTTCTTTAGTTTTTAATTTTTTGGCGGAATGTTTGGTTTTACTCGAGGGACTCACTTTGGTGGTTTCCATGAATTGTATCGTTCGATTTGAAGAATAATAGCGAATTTATATTGGGTACTTGATTTGGTTTAAAAATAGCATTTCATTGCTACGTAGACCATTCACGTACGGGAGACTGTTAAATTTTGTCTCAGAGCAATCAGACAATGTCCTGTCTTTTCTATTCGTGTTTTCTTTCTTTTCTTTGGGTACAGAGCCACCGTAAGGACAGAATCTATAACAGTTTGTGGAAAATCGTGTTTTCGAAAATCGAAATTGACGTTGCTATCAAGATTGCTGAAATTCCTAGGAATAACGGATGGGATACAATAGAGATAGTTTCAAAGCTCAAGAACCCTAAAAATCGACGCAGGAGGCTCAAATTCGAATATGTATGGAATTCGCCCTCTTGGCTCCCCCTCGCGCAGATTAAGGTTTTTGAGCTTTGAAACTACGAGTATCTTTACAAGTTTTGCGAATAAACTGTCATGAGAAATTAAGGATCTGGCAAATGGCTAAAAAGTCTTCTCGTATACATTTATTTGTGGTATCATTTTGCGAATAGAGCTTAGTAAATCAAAGAATTGTGGAGATTTGTCCTTTTCGATTTCTATCGTGAATTGGTGATCAACGTGGAGCAATTGTGTTTTGATTAAGTAGAAAATTATTGCATAGAAAAGCTTTAAGGCTTAGAACAAGAGGTACAAAAATTATTTTGGTGTTTTAATTGAAATGTGACAATGGGTACCCAAGAGGATTTTTGTGGATTACTGGGCCTAGCGTAGACATCCTTCACATAGCTGGTGCGCCATAGCACCTGAATTTAAATTGCAGGGTTGGGTTTTGAGACGTCCCCTCTCTCAAACAAAGACCATCAGTATCCAAGATTGGTTTTACCCCCCTTTGGTTAGCGACGGTCATGGTTTTTAATTTATTTTGAAAGGCATATACGCAGTTTCCGTTCCGTAGTGCTGGTCTTGCAGTTTTAATGTCACCTACCGATTCCATAACATAACTGGGTCTAATTTCGGCGATAAGAAAAATGGGCGGAGGAAAGAGAAGCAAATTTTGTAAGGTCTTCGATTCATTATACAATTTATCACTGATGGTTACAAGAAAAAGGTCATCGGTTTTGTTTTTAAATGACCAATTAGATGAACCTACAATAGCAAATTACAAGAATATTCAACTCGTGCTGTGTATTAGCCAATGATAACGATTCATTTAACGACTGTCTCTATCGGGTGACAGTTCACCCTGCTTAAAAATCTATCGCCGTTCGATAACAGCCCTTGGGCGCTGTCACCGCATATGACGTCACAATTACACATAGAAATTACTTTTTTCAAAATCGTAATCGTAAGATGTTGTCGCTTTGAAGCAACACTTAAGAGTTTTTTTCTCGGTGAATAATCGGGTGTAACGGCACAAGGGAAGGAAAAATACTCGAAAATTTGTGGAGGACAGGTAAAATCTGGCCCGGCATGAATGAAGTAATAGTTTCTCCGCCTTGAGCTGCTGTTCCGTTGATTATTCTCCGAAATTAGACTCTTCATTGCAGAAGGTAAAATTTCCATGAAAACATATTTTTTCTAGCGCGCATTGCTCCGAGCAACAGCCGTACAAAACCTACTCGGGATTAAAATTTAACTACAAGTTAACACTAAGGAAACTTTACAGGGAGCGAGTAAACTTTACAGAGATGCCTTGGCCACGTATCTTACATTCAACGCCCTTACACTTCTGCCGGTATAAGCCCTAGGGAATATATCGATAGGATAAGACAGCAAATCGCTCTCGCTCCATGTACTATAGTTTCCCTTATGTTAACTTTTTGTTAAATTAAAAAAGACTAATTTTTGGGAGTAATCAATGGAGTGAATTCCGATACAAACCTTAGGGCTTGTTGTGTTCTCACTCTGTCATTAGTTGAAATGTTGTTATATTGTATATGAGATGAATAATAGTATGTAATAGCACAAGGGCAAGATAAATTCTCGAAGATTTATCGAGTACAGATTTTAGTAAGAAGTAACTCCGAAACTAAAACTGTACGAGATGAATCTTCGAATATTTTTCGAGCACGAGTTGCAGTTTACATGATTATTCAGCGATAGGAAACCAACTTCCATAATTTCACAAAAATCGTTACAAACAAATGTTATGATATAAAAAAAATCAAGGTTGCGGAGATTTACAGTTAACATCAAGGGAAACTACAGCAAACTTAGGTGCCTCCACCACCACGTATGAAATTCAACGCACTCACTAGTACCAGCTGCTGCATTGGATATTGCACAAAGACATCCTGTACTGTCTAATATTGCACAAGGACATCTGTATGAGTGGATACAGGTTGTTTATTCGTTTATATCTTATAAAGTAAACGAGCTCTTACGCGATTCGTTGTAAACAGGTTTCAATGTATCTGAGTGGAATAATCGCCTAAACGGACTTTGGACTGCAATAATTATTCGTTTATCGTTCTTGGTCATTCATTTGTCCGATTCCTTGCGGGCTTCGTCCTCGTGAAATCGTGCAAGAAATGACTATCCTTGCGCGATGATTGAATTTGATCTCATCTTTCTTTATATTCTATTCTATTATACATACAACAGACTGTAGTGCATGTATGTACACAATCACAATAGAACTTACAGCTTAACGTGGAATCTGAACCACGGCACAAATAATTCTGGTTTGGCTGGCATTTGAACTTAGATCTATGAGATTCGCAGTTTAACTCTTTCGCTCATAAGTCAAACTGCTGTTAGGCTGGAAAAATCACCAAGTTCTTGTTTTTGAAGGATTTTATGACTATATAAATTAACATACTACCATAAAATGTATCGGTAGGGTTGGTGAAAATAATCTTGAACTCTAAATAATCTTGACATTTTAATATAAATAGAAACATGTTGAGTTTTAACAAAATTAATATTCTGATATTTCCTACCAAATAGGCTCCCATTTCAACAAAACCAACATTAAATCTTAACATATAAAATTAATTCGAAATGTTCATTCAAAGTGCGGTTGCCGTATAATTATTCTACGACTCCCTAAGACCTACACTTGGGTCGACTTGTTCTATTATGCTCTTCTCTAGTTCAAATGCCAATTATTCAATATATCTTCATGATCTGGAAACATTTCAATTATGTGGTTTTATGATCTTTGGAGAGATCTCAAGTGCAGGCTTCGATACCTATAGGTATGTAATATAGTAATGCATAGAAGACTTGACTGTCATAGAGCATCTTCTCTGTGTCCTTTACCCCTGAGACTATGCTACCACGTTACAGTCTGCTGCTTTCTAATATTTATAGACAATTTTCGAGAGCTTGGGATTTCTAAGACCTGATTAAGGTTTTCGGCTGTCTCATGCGTCAAAACCGCCATAATTCGTTTAAGAGTTAATGAAAAGGGAAGAGTATGTCGTTTTGAATAACTGCGGTTTTAGTTTGCTAGACTATATATTTGATTGATTACATTAGACAATTAAGCAACTATAGAACATTCATAAAACGATTTTTAATAGTTAATAGTAAATAGACGAGAATTTTTAATAATAATAATTTAATTTGTTTCAGATAAAATTTGCACTTCCATCTACGAAAAGAACCAACTTAATTTGAGTGGTATGTATTTTTGATGTTGTACCTCTTTAATTAGTTCTCTATTAGGTGTAATCAATATTTAACTACATGGGGTGATTCAAATGCCCTTTGTAGTTGTACAAGTTAGTAGATTGTGTTGGTGGTTTGGCGAGAGAACATCAATCGGACTGTCAGCGTGCGGAAATTATTTGCAATCAAATCAGGATTGACCCAAGGCGAGGCGATATGTGGTCACCAGTCTGAGTAAACGAGTCGACTCTGTCATGCCCAAAAAACCTTCTCGAATAGATCAGTCAATATTTATAATACAGTTGAAATGCTAGCAAGTAATTTTCGTGAGTAGTCTTCCTGTGGTATGCGATGCGACGTCTAGCAAAATGTCAGTTAGGGTTGTTTAATTTTATTTTTGAGCCGAAAACAAATGTGGTGAGAAACTGTCTAACTGGAAATTTCACAAATGACGTGACATTTTAAGCCCGCCCGCCCATATCAAAAATTTAGAAAAATTTGAGCATTAATTTTGTAATAAATTACCAATGTTAATTAACCTTTTTTTGTTCCCATATTTTTTGTAATTTCTGAAATGGCTTCCTTTTCGTCTTGCATTATTTAACGAATGTTGGAAATTATCTTATTTTGCTTTTTACACCTTCGTTGCGATTTTACCCAGAGTTTCATTTAGTACTTGGTCGTTTCCATTAAATGAAAATATTAAATTTGCATTATGCGCAGGGGTTACTAGAGCTGATATTTTTATATCCACCTTTTTATTATTGGTGGATTTTACAGAATTTTAATTAAAATAACTGGCCAAGTTGTTGAAATTTTTTGAATTTAGTGCAATCGAGTTAAAGAATCCAAATTGTTTTGTTTCGTCGGAGGAAATTAAAATCTCGAAGGTCTCTTGCGATAAGGGTGGATTATGTACAGTTAATTTATATTTGTTTGTTTGTTTGTTTATTATTATGGAGCAATTGTTGTTTGTTTTTCAAGCCGAGAGGGTCGATTTTATTCCACTCTTACTTCACCACGTAAAAGTTGATTTTAATTTTTCTGGACTATCAGAAATATTGGCTTATGATGTAGAACTGAAGTATAGTGCTCACACACGTAGTCAGTTTGGGGGTGCAAGATACTTATAGGGGGTTCCGGTTCACTAACCGGGAAATTCTAAAACGCATGCGTTTGGTGTAGGTCGATATTTACAATCCATTCTGTTGTAACCGTTGACACGGGACTTTTCCGTCTTCTTCTAGTGTATGGTATATAGCAAAACTGGGTGGAATATAAATTGAGGAAATTGCAAGAATGAAATTTACCTTGATACGTTTTATTATGCTTTTGTCATGATTCTTCTTCTAGTAAAGTGTACTTGTCCTGTTTTGAACTTTTAGGGGAGATGGTCGTAAAGCGCCAAGGAATGTAGCCTTTTTTGAACAGTTAAGTTCAAATGTAATTGCATTTTTTTTGGATGACGCTTTATTGTTGATTGTATAAAGCCATCTTTTTTTCGAAGGTGCTGAATCGTGAATTTATGAAAATTTAAGTTAATGAAATATGATAAAATAAACAGTGTAGATTGCAAATGAGCGCCGGAAAATCGACCAAGCACAAATTAATTAATTTAGGCTTGCCGGAATAAATGCGGGGATGATTGTTGCTGGATTATTATAAAGTAAGGAGAATTATGGCACCCTTTTGTTGCATATATATACATGATGGTCGAAATCGTGCTTTCATGTCAAATTTTCCGAAACACGCCAAACGACACAATAGCACGTTATTACATGATCGTTTATGAAATTTTTAATAATGCATCACTTTTAGACACAAATATGAGTCCAGCTTTCACAAATTATTGCTTTCCTGATGGAAAAACTGTCATCAAGTTCTAATTATACAAATACTGAGAGACAAATCACAACTTTAATTTAACTTAAAATTTTTTGCTGTGTACTCTCTGCGAATGGCAAATGTCATTAAAATACCATTAATCATTGTAGACTTTATCCGAGCTTATAATCAGAAGAACACTTCGATTAATTAATCATGGAAGCCAATGATTTAAATTGATTTGGAACCCCTTTTCGCCCATTTCACATGATAATCTCCAAACTTTTTACAAAACCAGAGAGGATCCGCTTCTCTGCATTATAAATCTGGAAAGCGCTTTTCTACCTTGACGAAGTTATTTTCAAACGCTTTTTTTTAAATTAATTTTCCTTTTCTGTTACATCATAATTGTCGTTCGCGCACCAACATTCTGTTACTTGAAGTGTATCTGACATTTTCCTATAAATTCAATTTAACATCTCGACCGAGAATGCTTTTCCGATGCGACATGGGAAAAACTAAACAAGTCCCACGTGTACCATTATCAGTTTACTTTTTAATGCGATTGCCTCTTCAGGAGCTCCATTTTTATCTAAAAATTTGCCAAGGTGATATAAATTTTTAATCAAAATTCGAAAATCTTTACGTTATCGATATACGACAACCATTAAAGTTTTACGGGAAAGCTTAAATAAAATAAACTAGGAGGAAATCATTCACACCGAAAATAGCATTTTACTGGTTTCGTCTTAAAAAACTTTTCATTTTTTTATTACGCAAGTTTTATGGTTTCATCGAAGCATAAAGTAACATAAATTGATTTTTTTTTAGTTGTTACATCATTATTATAGATCTAATTATAATTTTTGCGTTTCGTTTTTCGCCCGCATTTTTCTCGAAAAAAATTAAGCCACTTGCAGAACTTCTTTAATATCGCAAATTGATTTTTATATCTGATCGTTTGATCTTAATAAGAATAAAGAGACGAACTGGTTCGATTTAATTTCATTATACGGGGTGCAAAAATTCAATAAAAATGGAAGTAAAGTGATATTTTTTCGTTCCTGCTATCAAAAGGATCTGAATTTTTTTTGTTGTAAAAATTAAATTTTCCTTCTCGTGTTTCGCTCCCCATGGATGCACAGATTGCACTCACCATTAACATGGAACTGTAGTATTAGAGTTTCAGAAACGTAATTTATGTGGCGGATTAGTTTCGAATTACCTTGGAGGAAACGAAATGTTTGGGGTTTAGTTATAATACTAGGAAACGGAAATTAAGGAAATCTTCGAGGTATTTAAGTAATCGACTCTTGGTTAGTTAGTCACGTGGTTTTGTCGATAGAGTCAAAAGTTGCTTCTTTTCATTAATTGTTGTTCTCGGTGGACGTTGGCAGCTCAAATTTATTTCTTGATTACTTAAAGGATGGTGCTTTTGCTTAAATGCGTCCCTCCTAATTTAGAGAATCCTTAATGTGGGGCAGATGGCCGCTCTTTCTTTAAGAAGCTGTGATCAGTCATCGTAGTTTGTGTTTTCTTCTTGCTTTAGTGCGAGTCCTGATGGATGGTAATTCCCACCTACTTCGCTTCACCTGTGATCTTCTTTATCATATTACTTGTTTTACATATGAAAAGGAAAACTCGTGATCGGAAAATTAAATATTAATTTTTTTATATCGTGCAGGAACGATCGGTTCATTTTATTTTTTGTTCACATATTTTTTTTTTTATCAAATATTTTCTAAAGGCTCGAGGCGACGACGTCGATTTATTGTCATTAGTCACATTCTAATTATTCGTTTTATTTCTTCAACTCTTGCAGCGATTTTGATTTTCACTAAACGATTCGACGGCATCTAGAGTAGATTTTTATTATTTTAACGTAAACCGTTTTGTGAAATATTGTCCTTCCTGAAAGAATTATCGGATTACCTTAATCTCCTTAAAAGTTTTTAAAAAAATTGAGCGAACGTGGCAATTAAAGTCTGACTTAAACCAATAGACCGCACAACTAAATCCTACCAGTAAATAATAAACGTTTAAAAATATATTTAGCTGACATTTCCCACATTAATGTGAATTATCCATGACATCCCTATATAGCAAAAAAAATCACAAAAGTCCCACAGAATAATTTAATAATAATATTTGTGATCCCAAGTCCTTTGGGATAATTGCCTTTGTATCCACAATAGCGTACCTCTATAAGACGTAACCGTCAAGAATTACGTGCCTATCAAAAACTTAAGTTGTCAAGAAACACATAGCAACTATTTTGCTAGGATGTTCACGCGCCATCATCCTAGCAAAATTGCTACATGTTTTTTAACAACTTTTTAAGTTCTCGGTAGGCACACATCTCGTATACGGACCGTAATTAATTCTCTTGTAGTTTCAAAATAATAGCCGTCACTAAAGGTATAGTAAATTAATTCTTAACAGTTGATGACTTCACATTTTCCTTAATTATTTGAGAAAAACGTTTGCAGTCGACTCGAGCCGCTACGCGACGCGGTTGTAATTTGCTTGTTTTATTTGGTCCTTGACGAGGACGATGTGATCATTTTATTATTGTTACTTTCTACTCGAGACATATGTGGGTGAAGTCGTCCAATTGTGAGGGATCGAACCACAAAAAGTTTGTTTTATACTTTATTAAATCAAGCACGACAAGATGATGAAAAAATTTTCAATTATCTCAGAATGTCTCGTGCTACATTTGATGAATTGCTTGGTATTCTAAGAGAAAAACAATAAAAACGCTTCAAATGTCGAGCAAAACGAGGGTACGACTCGTTTTTCGTGTGTGTGTAGTGCAGACATGTCGAAGTCATTGGGACAAGTGGGCCATATTGATAATTAATATTATTATACGGGCCGGGAAGCACTTACACTAAATAGTTCTAAGTGTCTGGAAGAAAAACTGAAATCTGATAAGAATTTTACAGGCATTGCTTTCGAGACTGCTAGATATTAAAAATTAGAATTGAAATTGAAAAGTAGATTTAAAAGGGGGCGGGTGTAAAATGAATGAAAGAATTTTTTAATGAAAATTAGAAAAGCGTCAGCTTACGACAATCGTTTCGATGTTATTGGAATCTCTTCAAGCAAGCGTAATTAAGAAATTTGAAACACGAAACATAATTAGAGAATAAAATTATAAAAAGACAGTCAAAAACTGAATTACAGTTTGAACAATAATTTAGAAAATATGGTTAAACAAAATTATACATTGAAAAATTACGAAAAGAAACTAAATTTCAGAATTAACTATGAAAACGAAAACCCAAAAATACGCAAAAAATTTACTGAAAACTTAAATTTTATTTGTTAAAACATGAAATTGCAACCCCGTGAGGACGGTAACAGCCCGGGAACTGTTACCACGGGCTGTAATTCTAACATGGTAACAACCCTAGGGAAGTGATGATATTCGATTATTGCTTGACGACAGTCGTTTTAAAAATCGATCAAAATGACTGTCAATGACCGTGGTCAACTTCATTAGCGCAGGCCCATAAAAAATGTCCCCAGGCTGTTACCATGGGCTCTAATTGTATGTCACATATTTTAAATATCGATTTTAAGCTTAAAGAGAGCGTTAGCCCGAGAGAAACGCTCAAAATAATTGTCAAAGGGCAACACGCCGAATATTTATAACTTCCTACGGTATGTTTAGAAAAATACAGATCGGTTGTCGGGTTATTACCGTCCTCCCAGGGCTGTAATTCACCAAAGAAAATCACGGGAAGTGGCAAATAAATGACATTATTTTTAGAATATTATGCTAAAAAAAACTTGTATTTTTTTCTTTAAATTTTCATCGGGCATAGAAAACACGGAGGTCCATCATCCGCTTATACAATAAAAAATTACTTTACTCGCCGTTTTCGAGTTATAATGGGGTCCGGTAAGCATAAATCGAAGTTATCTCAAAAACCGTTTGAGCTATCGGGATACGGTTTGTTCTAGTCGATAGTTAAGAATCTGTTTTAAAAACGGAGGGGGGGGGTTCCTGTTCCACATCTTAACTGTGGAAAGTTGACTCTGAATGGCCTAAAAACAACTTTGAAGTTTTAAAAGTTGTTATTAGACTATTCAGAGTCAACTTTTCACAGTTAAGACCCCCTCCTCTACGTTTTTAGAGCAGATTCTTAGCTATCGTTTAGAACAATCCACAGATCAATAGCTAAAACTGTTTTCGAGATATCTTCGATTAACCGGACCCCCTAGTAGAAGCTGTAAAAGTTGTTATTATGCCGTCCACAGTCAACTTCACGCAATCAAGACCCCCCCCCCCTCCCCATACGTTTTTAGAGAAAATTCCTAGTTACCGATTAGAATAAACCACAGTCCGATAGCTCAAACGGCTTTCGAGATATATTCGATTTATCGACCCCGCGGTAACCACAAAGGGGTGTTCAGCAAGAAATCGGTTTTCTTGTTACATAATTGAAATTTCCTCAAAAACATATCATTTTTTTTTCTTGAAATTCTCAGTATGCTTGAAAAACACTGAGGTCTATCGGCCTCTGCAATAAAAAAATATATACCCAATCCTCCGTTTTCGAGTTATCGAGGGTATCTCGAAAACCGTTTGGGCTATCGAGCTGCGGTTTGTTCTAAAAACGACAGCCCTGTGAGGGAAGTAAGAGCCCGGGTATTGTTACCAAGGGGCTTTAATTCGCCAAACAGACTGTGAAAATCTGAAGCTCCCTGGAAATCGATATTTAAAACGACTGTTGTCGGGTAACAACTGGATATCATCAACTCCCTCATGCGGTTATTTATAATCCCAGCTTTGCGAGGAAGGTAACGGCCCTCACGGGACTGTAAAAATATTTATTACCAACTTATATTTTGCAATCCTGTGAAAATAAAGCAATTACATTCTGAGGTAGAAAATGCTTTCATTACAGCCATGAGTTAAGATAGATTGTCGAGGTGAGAAACGCCGAGGTAATAAAATAAAAAAGAAATGAAAAGTATACTATTTTATTCACAATCCGTTAGCTTTAAAGAGCAATTAGCAAATTTAAAAAAAATCTATCGAGCTTCATTTAGTGTGTATTGCATCAAATATTTTCAGGCGTGATAATATCCTATTCATAACCTCAAAATTAAGAATTATATCAACGGTTAGTACATAAAAAACTGCCTATTTTGATTAGCATATCCTACTTTCTGTAGCAATGATGAGGTTACAAGAAATCTTTTCGGATAGGGAGCTACTTGAAATTTTGTTTAGAACACGAAAATGGCAGCCATTCAAGATGACTGTATTGGTTTCCTAAAAATAAGTTGTATCTCACCTCCTAGTAGTCCGATTTTAATTTTTGTTTTTTTTTATTCGAAAGGTCTTATTGAGAACACATTTTCTTAATTCTCAAAGGTTCTGCACAATTTTCAAAACCTTGAAGTTTTTTTTATATTTGTTATTTTAAGGTGCATCAACATCTCGGTTATTAGCACCAGTTAGTTTTTTGTAGGGCTTGATCCACGTTGAAGCCTTCCGATGGGCCGAGCTAAGAAATTTGGCGAGGTTCGTAGTTCAAACCCGGAATTGCCGCCTGTAACTCAACCAGTGCCCATACAAGCCACTGCTGCGGACCTAAAATTTTAGTTTTCCCCGAAATATTATTGATAAATAAATAAATAAAAAAAGAGAGGACTTGTTTTAATTTACAATTTCTCGGAAAATTCGATTTTTAATAATACCCCCATTTGTTTCCTACAATTGATTGTATCTCAGCTTCTTGTGGTCCGATTTCAATTTTATTATTTTCATTCGAAAGCTCTTAAGTAACAGGACACCTTTTGTCCTTATACATTTATCTTTAAACTTTCAGGGTTCTGCATAATTTTCAAAAATCTGAAACTTTCACTTTTTTTATTTTATTGATTATTAACTTTTTATGGAGTACAATTTCACTTTTTGCTCTGTACAAAGAGGAAAGAGCTTTATTTAAACGTTTTATTAATATCAAAAAAGGCTTGCTTTAATAATCAAGTTCTTATATTCCATTCAAAAAGTGCAGCTTTTGACTTTATCTGTCTTGTATTAAAAGTACTACTTAATTAACAACGACATGAGTAAGTGTAATTTATAATTGTTGCCATTTTCGACTAATTTCAACGCGGTCTAGGACGTTTCGCCGTCGCCGTTTCGCCGTCGCCGTTTCGCCGTCGCCCGTTTCGCCGTCGCCGTTTCGCCGTCGCCCATTTCGCCGTCGTTAATTAAAAAATATAAATCAAAAGTTACAATTAAAATTTTATTATAAAATTTTATAATAAAATTAATAGTTTTAGAAGAAGAACAAAATGTAACCTAACCTATGGGAAATTTTTTTGGGATTTCAAACCCACTCACAATATGAGGCTGTTTCATTTATATAGTAAAAATTTATTACCAACTTAAAATGTTGCGATAATCCATAAAATTTCAAATGGAGTGAAATTTTTTCTCTCCGATTTGAATTTTTCTTTGAAATTCGGATAGATGGGGGTGTGATTAGTAGATATTAGTAATAAATATAATCAAAAAATGGAAAATAACTCGTGTATTGCCAAAAAAGTGAAAAAATTAAATTTTTTTTTGCCTTCCAATTTTAGGGGTGTGCATTCGAAAAGGAGGGTAATCCATCGTCAAATCCTACCCTTACGGGGCGCCGCTGCGCTCCGCTCCGCTCTGCACCCCTCCAGGGCGGATTTGACTCTGGTTACTAGGCTAAACATACTTGAAGCGCGACAGATCAAGAAAACCGGGATAAATGCAACCGGGATGTGAGAGAACCTCGAAATAGCATTAAAAAGTATAGTTGCGGTATGGGCCAGTAAACTATTACGTTTCCAATTTTAGGGGTGTGCATTCGAAAAGGAGGGTAATCCATCGTCAAATCCTACCCTTACGGGGCGCCGCTGCGCTACGCTCCGCTCTGCACCCCTCCAGGGCGGATTTGACTCTGGTTACTAGGCTAAACATACTTGAAGCGCGACAGATCAAGAAAACCGGGATAAATGCAACCGGGATGTGAGAGAACCTCGAAATAGCATTAAAAAGTGTAGTTGCGGTATGGGGCAGTAAACTATTACGTTTCCAATTTTAGGGGTGTGCATTCGAAAAGGAGGGTGATCCATCGTCAAATCCTACCCTTACGGGGCGCCGCTGCGCTCCGCTCCGCTCTGCACCCCTCCAGGGCGGATTTGACTCTGGTTACTAGGCTAAACATACTTGAAGCGCGACAGATCAAGAAAACCGGGATAAATGCAACCGGGATGTGAGAGAACCTCGAAATAGCATTAAAAAGTATAGTTGCGGTATGGGGCAGTAAACTATTACGTTTCACCCCCCAAAAATCGCGTAAAAACAAAAAATAATCTTTTATAAATAATCAAAATAATTTAATAAAACTTCAATTGTAACTTTTGATTTATATTTTTTAATTAACGACGGCGAAACGGGCGACGGCGAAACGGCGACGGCGAAACGGCGACGGCGAAGCGTCCCATTCCGTTTCAACGTGTTGAATGCTATAAAAGTGACAGCACCATTTAGCAGCTTTAAAAAGGTAATTACGAATTATGCTGTATTAGTTGAACCAATTTTGAGGTTGTAAATGCAGTAAATATTTTATGTAATGGATTTTTTTCTTAAGCACGAAGCAATAAATTAAATATCGCATTCAATATAGGGTACACCAATGCAGAGAAGCAGACGAAAACATGGATAACATTAGTCTTATTTCACAACCGTGGTTTCTGTGTTACCACAAGGAATTTACCGTCCTTGTGCACGTTAACTATGCGATACCCACGCATAACTAATTTACTCCAATAAAACATCAAGCATCATCTCATTTTCTCGAGGAAATCGCAAAAATTAATAATAAGGAAAGTGATCAACTTATCGGAAAAATCTTATGCTACATTTTAGATAATGTATCTAAGAGTGTTTTGTCCAAATTTAAAATAAAGCGATTCAGTAGTTTTCGAGATATAGTTGCAACCAGGTTGGAAAATGTAGTTGCGAGATTGCGAAGTTTACAAAGGGGAAACAAAAAAGACAAATTTTAATAACCTCCACGGTGCGGTGGTCAGACCACTTAAGCTTTGGTTATTTATGTAGTATATTAATGTGAAAGAAGTTTCCATATAATATGATCACCAAAAAGTTATTCTACTTTTATGCATTTCATTTTGGAATAGCAATGATTTAATGATTTAAAAATCGCTTTTAGGCACTTTAAAATAATTTTGTACTTGTAGCTTCTTAATAACCAAGTACGGCAGGGGTGGAGAGAATTTTTCACGTGCTGTACCAGGATAAACAATTGTGGGAACAAACGGTTTGATCTACACAATTTTGGTCAAAATTATGATGCCTTCGGATATGATTTTCAGTTCATTTAAATAGAAATTCAATATTACAATATTGAGTGCTTTACATATGTAGCTTGGGGTATGCTATCAGGCGATTATTCTTCGCTGACCAAATTTGTTAATAAACACGTACGTTTCCGGTCGAACAGTACGTTCTAATAAGTGGTTACCTGGCTTCAGGCACGCATAGCTTGGCTTTGGTCTCCGGTAACAAATATAAATGTAGATCGTTTTTCATTATTAGGAAGCGCTGATTAATTATATAAAATCCCTCATTCTTAAGGATTTGTAACCCCCCCCCCCCCCGCCAATAAACTCCATCTTTTGTACTATATTATTTACACGAACGTAAAACTTTTACATATATTAATAATCGAACACGACAAAATAATATCACTTATGCTGTAAAAATATAACTATTGATTTTAAAATTACTCTTGAAGGTCGTCAATTGTGGTCCATGTGGGTGATTCCATTTTGATATCGAATTTAAAAGAAAAACTAGACCAAGTTTTAACTTCTTCTCGAACAATAAACTTCATATTCGGGATTAAAAGCTTCTTTATTTTAGTTCCTCCAGGATTTAGAATTAATTTATCTCTCAGGAAGTGATTGAAAATAGTGTACATACCACGGGTGAAAAGTATCGTGGATTTCAACCATCCATTTCGCAATTTTTCGCACTCGTGCGGTAATATTTTGTTTATTTAGTTTATCATTAAGCTTTTGCAAGTTATCGATATTTTGAACACACTTCCTTTCATCTAATATATGACTTAATGTCGTGACCATATTATAGACTTACTACATGCTAGACGTCTGATCGATTAAGAGCTTAAATCTTCATTACGTTAGTGTAACCTCAGGTGAGGTTAATGATTTGTCTTTTTGGATGAATTGATTTGTGAATGCCAGAAAATAGAGTTTTCGTGCAAGAAGAATGTAGTAGATAGATTTATTAACACTAAATTAATTCAATATTAAATCTTTGAGACTTTTTCTAGAGCTGTGTGACTGTTGTATGAAAAGAACTCATAACCGTAAATAAAAAATTATTCTTGGGTTCGATCCTGGTCAATATTGAATTATTTGTAAAGTGAGTTAATGATTGGTAACTTGGCCTACTAACAACAGCACCATTATTAAGGTAGTTGGACATGCCGCATAAAAGAATGGCGTGACAGGGTGTATTTTTGTTTAAATTATTCTTACTTGACACCTCATCATCCCTTAGGTATGCAAATAATGTACAGTATAAGAAATTAATTTATTTTGCGTTATTACTTTGCTCAAATTCTCTTGTGCGGTTCCGCCGTTATTTTGCTTCTTGTAAAGCGTTTCATCTTGGTTTACTCCTTTAAATTCAACTACTCTCGGTGATATCGCCACGCCTATCCCACTATTCTCAACTTCCTGCGAAGTTTACATGTATTCCTCCTGTGGAAATGTAAGATTCTATCATGGTTTCGTAAGGTTTGAAAAGAAAAATATACAAAATAAAAATTCACTCATAATAAAGGGTGATTTAGTAAGAGGTGTCATTTTGATTTGTCAAAAAAAAACGATTATGTGGTAAATTTTCCGTTACGTTTTCGCATAAATGAGACTCGATGTATGCAACTTCACGTGGAATATTGTTTTTGAGGTCTGGAATCGTTTGAGGTTTGTCGACATAAACTTTTCCCTTCAAGTAACTAGCCCCAAAGAAAACGAGCTACGAATTGTAACTGCAAAATTTTCACCATTTTGGTAATGTGTTTTCACAATTACTATACGTTCGTCGATCGTGTAACGTTTCATGATCAAATCGCATTATCAAATCTATAGAGTAGAAACGCCGCTCACCTCTTATTGAATCACCTAAAAAACACGTAATAAAAGTTGATATTTTACCCAAATTCCTTGTTCTCCAAACATTCGCATTACAATAAATTAAATTGAATTTGCAACTACACAATAAATTTCAAAAGAACGCGTAGTAGGTACATATTTCTTTTACCCTCAGGAGGTTCCTTACAAAATAAATTTGATTACAGGTAATGGAAATAAAAAGCTTTTTTCATATGATTTTTATTATAATCACAATAATTTCTCATGAAATATTGGTAAAATGTTGTGCTCGTTCATCTTCCGAAAGTTGGAAAATATTTGCTACCCGATCAAGTAACTTGGATTACCTCATAAATGTAATCGTGCAGTGTTTCGGAACTTTTTTCAAGTATACTTGCATGTTGTGCACTAGCCAATAGCATTACGAACTTTGTTAATGGTTAAAGCAAAACCTACATTAACTATCCAACTAAATTCCAAATTAAATGAAACTTTTGGAGTAGCATCTTGCTCAAGCACGTTATTTATAGTTGCATGAACCTGCACTTATTCTTCATAATAAATTACACAAGTTTTAAATAAATGAATGCAAATTTCAAAAGTTAATATCGAGTAAAAAATGTTATCGCGTCAGGTATACACTAATAATTATTATTAAAATTTATACTTGTGAGATTTCAGGTCTCATTTTTTTTTGTTTAAGTAAATTTAATGAGCTTTTCCTCAAAGCCCGTATGAAAGGACTCGAGAAATGTTGGTAATTAATTAACGTCGTTGAACTTGCGCTTGGAGATTCGCAACAAAATTGACTTGACGACAATGAGGCTGGGATTGCGTAACTCGGAAAAAAATTGACAGTTTATTATTGTTTGCTCTTCTAGCACATAATTTTGTGCTATGTATCCTCTTTTGTTCATCACACGAGTTCTTTCATCACACCATATTACCTACAATGTTTGTCCCAACACTGACCCTTGCGAACATAAACCTGACTATTCCGCATGTCAGTAAAAAAAGTTGGCGCAGTCGTCGCGTCAGTTACATCTCAAACGTCGCCCTTATTTTTGGAATAAATTGACAAACATACATAAGTTTTAAGAATGGAAAAATTGACATCACTTTTAAGTTATTTTTCATGTAGAGAATCTAAAATGTGAAGTTTTCCGTAATAAAATATGAAATATTTTTTTCCAAGACGTAATTTTTCAAGCGTAATATTATAGGTATGATATACCACATAGTAAGCGACGCCAAGTTTCACCACGTTTGATTAATTTCGTTTGAAAAATACATTTTTCAAAAATTAGTAGTAATTAAAATGTTAGATTGTCATGTAACCGGAAGACTTTCTTAATGGATGGAATTATTTATTTAGGATCAAGGTTTGACTAAAAGTCCATTTTGTTGTTAAGAATTATCTGGATTATTGGAAAAGTGTCAAATAAAAAAAGGACGTATTGATAAAAGGAAACGTAGGAATTTTCTTGCCTAAATGGAAATATCGAATATCTACTTGGAAATTATTTCCACGTCGAAATTATTTGTAATTACCGTTATTCCTGCATTTTATTTTCTCTTCAGATTACATTTGAAGTTTGATTTAATGACTTATTTACTTGCCAAGTGCTTTATATTTCTTCACATGAATAAATCGCATTTTATAGGTCTTATGTGTTGTTTTTGAATCATACGATGTTCCACAACGAGATATAAATTTATTTTGGGTAATTTATTGCATCCTCCTATGAAAAAGAAACTTATTGCCCAATTGTACGACTATTAATGTGCGTTTGTTAAATTTAAATTTGACCAAGTGGATTATGACAAAAACGTCCATCGACGTTTTAGTATATACATAGTTTGTGGATATCACGACAAACAACGGCCATAAAAACTAAACGATCTGCTTATGATGGCCTTTATATTGAATTTGGCGTCTGATAGAATCTGAAATGGGCATTTTGGAGCAACAACTCTTGCGGGTTATTGATTTAAACACCAGTACCGCATTAGTAGAATACCAAAAGCATAATTTTCTTGCTGTAAATATTGTATGAACACGAGTATCAGAATTTTTATTAACACAAAACCGCATTGTTAGTATCAATTGAGTTTTATTTTCACCGACATTGTTTTTGGAGCTTGAAAATAAATTCAACGTTTGGCACTGACATTAATTTCTCTCAAGAATTTTAACGATGTAGTAAACAATTTGCGGTTATTCTTATTCTAATGAGGAAACTCAATATTAAGTTTTAGTATCCCGAATAAATTAATCATCTTGGAGGAAGTGCAATAATTTTCTGGTGTTGAGTCTGGCGAAGATTATCTCACCTTTGTTTATTTTCGTTTTAAATTTGTTGGAAGTTATGGTATACCGGTTTACTTATTTTTGCATCGCCAAGTTTGACACATTACACACAAAAAGTTAATATTTGATGAAGCTGCGTGCAAAAAAAACAGCGAAGCTTAACCACTAATCAGCTACCAGCGGGAACATAAATTTGCTCTAATGCAAGGACCAGCCATAATCTAAAATTCTAAATCATGCAAGTTTTATTTACGAAACTGATAATTTACAGAGCACGAATTACTTGGATGTTGAAACTTTTTTGTAAACGAAAACGAAATTTACACAACTTGTCTGCATTTTTAAGTTTGCTTACCTATTCATCTTTCGCAATTTTAAAATCCAAAATTAGATGAAAAATGGTCCTCTCCATCCATATTTTAGCATCATGCGTTGCGTACTTCGTATCGTGTTTTACTATCTCCAAGTTCAACGTGGACAAAGAAATGTAGGATTAAGATTTGAACCCCCCGACGTTCAGTATCTGATGTTTTAAAATAAAATTGCAAGATAAATATTTTATCAAAAGAATAATACACGAATAAAACTTAGAGCGATTGATTGTCTATTATGTTATCTTATATAATACAATGAGAAGTGAATGAAAGAGGAATTGAAATTAATTAATCTAGTTTCCAGTTTTATTGAAACATTTTCAAATTTCGTATTAAAACGAACGATTTTATTACCATTTCGAGTTCTGTTCGACTTCTTCTGAAGCCATTTTCCACTCACTGCTGGACATAAGCCTTTCATGGGGAGGGTTAGGGCTATCCACTGTCCATTCACTGTGTTCCACTACAGAATGCAATTAAAAAAACTCCAAATGGGCATCAGTATTTCCATGGCAGCATAACAATTTTGAATGGACTTATCAGTGGGGGCGTTTTATTCCCATAGTAACATAATAGTTTTCAGTGGGATTATAAGTGTGTAACGCGTTTTAGTGTAGAATTTTCGCAATACCCGAAACTCTCATAAACCTTATACAGTATAACTTCGGTAATCCACGTAGATAACATTTTTCCCTTCCGGATTTTAGAATTATTACAGATTTGATCAGATACTCCTGATCAAAGCAAGTAAATCATAAAACCCACATAAGTTTGTTTATCGTTTCCAAATCTAAAAACCCCGCTGATCTTCCCAGATGGGATCGATTTGGTCGTCATGGTAATTTTGCTTCTTTTAGGCCAGAGTCTCACTCCACCACTTCCTACCACCAAATAAAATATTAACTAATGGAAGTTGCTGATTTGTGGGTGGGTGGGTCTTTGAACTCGGTTTGAACAAATTGAAGTGGTTCAAATTTTATTTGATAGTAGGAAGTGGTACAGTGAGACTCAGGCCTAATTGTTCGTAGGTTTTCCTTGGAATACAAACTGTGTGCGCTAGCATTCAGTTTATGGAATTTATTGGAGTAATTGATTTTTGTATCCTCCTATCCACCTGTATCCTCAAAGATACAAGTCAATATTCTCGGGGCCTCATGTATCCTTAAAGATACAAACGCAAGGTTTGAATCACAGTTTCCTTATATCTCGAACAATATAAGGACCTTACCAACAATTTAAGCAAAAAAAATCATGTCGCCCATATACCAAAGATATTTCTGGTATCCGTGGCGCTTAACGTGTTAAGAATAATTCATAATAAAATATATGGAATATATGGGAAATACCGGTTGAACGATGGTGAATGTTATTTTGTTTTCCGATTTATATTGAAACTCCAATAAAGCGTAAAATCGATCATACTAATTTTAAAGGGGTTCGATTGCTGCTGGCTCCAGATAACACGAAATCGTTGGTTTAGAGGCAAAACTCCGCAAGTACAATATTTATGTTTTAGAGCAGCATTGAATTATAATATTTTTACGTTATTACGTACAATCCAATTAGTTTGTTAATTAAATTCATACAATTACAAGTAGTAAATCGTAGGTACCCTGTGCTTTTTATGAATTTTCAACACGGGCAGAGAATAGGACAATGTTGAAAGACGTTAAAAACCTTTTAAAAAAATCTTTACTATAGATCACCAGTTCTGTATAGTATCTCTTATAAATATAATATTGATATGATTTTTACAATTTTATATTTTGGGTTTTTTTTTCACTTTTTTACTTTGGGTTAGCCAAATTGATTTAATTTTTATTAATTTAATTAAAATTTTGATTTTAAACGTTGCCTCAAATCGATATGGAATTAAACGCGGGAGGGGGTAGGGGTGAATCACTGGGTTTGAAAATGTCCACTGTACTGCTATTTTACTGCCTAAGGCTGCATGCAGAAGGATAAAGCAAAACGTTTTGTCGCATTAGAACGCATTTTGTTTTATCTAAAAACATGATAAAACAAAATGTTTTATTTTGTCTTGAAGCGTTAAACATTTTGCTTGATCTGAAAACAACTTTTTTGCTTTAATCAGTTTGTTTTCAGAACAAGCAAAACGTTTTAAGACAAAACAAAACGCTTTAATGCAAAACAAAACTCTTTAAGATAAAACAAAACATTTTGTTTGACAACGTTTTGTTTTGTCATGTTTTTAAATGAAACAAAATGTTTTGCCTTAAAACATTTTGCTTTAAAACGTTTTGCTTTACAGGTCTGCATGCCGCCTTATACTGACTGCCACAGTGATTCACCCCCCCCCCCCCCCGTTTTAACAAAACCATTGCTATTTTATGTGCGTCTTACAAATGTGCACCATTACACTTTCCAATCACAACATTTTTATTATTTACTTATTGCACTAGTCATTCAATGTTCAAATGCTTTTCTAATATAATGTTTAAACACTTTACTAACCCAATACTTTATTTTAAACTTCAATACAAATTTTAACGTGCCTGCTCAAGCATAGCCAAAGAACCCATTATCTAAACTTATCTCGCTCGGCGTGTATTATCGCACGTGTGTGATATTACCACAACATTCTGAACTATTAAATTATAAGTGCTATAATAATGCCCTTTTCACACTACTGCATAGATAGGTTTTTTTTTATTAGAAAAACATGTTTTATCAATTCTGATATTATGTTCGTAATGCTCCTGTCATTGGTTCATTTTTAAGTTAACAACCTAACAGGTCTCAGTGCGGCCTTTAGGCCACACAACCACGTCGAGCACGCACCTGCGATATATTTTAATTCGCTATATAATTCAATACGGAAGCGGAAGACTAGCAAAAATTTGTAAAAATAGACTGCCGAAGGGCAAGAGACTACCGGGACGACCGCCCAAAAGATGGGCCCAAAGCTTGTTTTCCTCATCGGTTGAATAAGGCAAAACAAACAGGAGAGATCCTAGTCCAAAATAAAAGAAGATGAAGCTATATAAACCTGTAATTTGCTATATTAACCACGTCGATGCTGTTTTATTTTGAACAGAGATATCTGAATCTACGTATTTGAAATAATCCAAAAACTAAAAAAAATTATTTCTATTTTTGGCTCATCAATAACTTCGCGGTGTAAGCGAGTAGGGCCACATTGCACTAGTGGGTCGACTTCACCAGAGAAGTAGATGAATCTTTAGCAAGATGGTATGCTGAAAAGTATGTTCCTTAACTTGGATTCGAACCCAGGTGTATTAGCTGTGAATGTGCGCGCTCAAACAACTGAGCTGCCGACGCGATTCGTTTACGTAAAGCGGAACTTCTATATTTCTTGACTTATTCTAGGACCGCTACAAATCTCTTGTTTCCACATAGTATAAGTTTGGTGACCATTGGTACTTCATTTCAAAGTACAGAATGCCGTTTTAGGAGGCCACATTTGAACTCAATACGTCCTTAAATGCCGTTTGTTTACTTACTTGTACAATGCTTGTACTTTAAATCCATAGAATTATGGATATGATGATTAGGCTGCCTGAAGCCATCCTACGTGTAGGTCGTAATCGAGGGGTAAAGTCGCGAAAAAATTTTATGTACAAGAAATTCTGAAGAATTCTGAGTGGTTTTAAAAAAATATTTCAAATAAAATATTTCCCACCCCCACGAGTCCCATAATACATAATATTCTGTAAAAAAAATTACTGTAGAGAATTCATAAAAATTTATGATCAAATATGTATTTTATTGTTAATAAGTATGTATATCACACTTTGTCACAACTTGATGAACTCCCCCCTCTCCTTCAAATGTGTGACATCATTTATGGAATAATTCGCAAACGTTTTCGTCACACTGTGACATCTTCAGGCGATAATTTGATGTCTTATCACCTGTAGACGTCACAGTGCAATTTACTTGTGAAAATTTGTGTTTCTTTCTGAATAGTGTTTTATGCATTTTTTTAGGTTAAACTAAAAATGCAGATAAAATTAATATCAATTTTTACGACATTAACCATCACGAATCCATTAATTACAATTTAAGTAAAACTCCAAGTCTTCAACTGATTAAAAATTCGTGGAGACTGAATTGAAGTCGTTACTTATTCCCATTTGTTTTCTTTCTATGTGGATATTAAAGACTCGATCTTAATTACTGTCATAAGCCACCATCAATATTACAGCTGAAAGAGAATATTCGTATTTTTCGGGCAAAAAAATACTTATCGGGATTCGATCAAATTCAAACAATCTTTATCTTTTTGCAAAATAATTACGCACTACTTAATTTAACAAAGAAATATAACCGGAAAGAAACTCGCGGTAAAGCAAAAAGTTTACGCTGACGCAGTTCTTGAGTTTCCATTCTTAACCGCTAGGCGAAATATGCCTGGCGCGAAATATTTGAAATTCAAAATTAAAATTGATCATTGCAATCTTCTAAATTGTATATCACGACAGTTTGTTATAAGTACAATTAACACCTGCGGGCGGTGTGCGAAGCGGATGTCAGAACGGTGTAAATTAAATACACGCATGATGATTATAATAGATCGGTATTATGCTGAAAGTTTTCACTCTCAACGACATATACTCATTAATTATGGTTACATGATAAGCATTCGGTTATGACAGTGAAATATTTCTCTTCAATTTGTAACGTATCCACTCTTCTGTTCATCACACGTGTTAATTCATAATAATGGTTGATTGATGGTACCGATTTTCTAATTATCGTCGATTCTTCGAAAAATAGAGAGTAGAACTGAGATTGATTATTAACTCGACATTGCTTCATTATTGCGGATTCCCAAACAATAAAATATGTCCTGCTACGGTTTGTTTTATTCTTTATCAGATAATTAATGGTTGAAACTCGAACACATTTCCCAACCCGGTGTAAGCAGCAGTGGGGTTTAACATGCGTTCATATTGGAACTTGGAACGATGTAGGGCCGAAATCTCAAGCAACTCGAGTTCGAATCCATATCGAGGAATATATTTAAGTACATTTCAGCACACCATCGTCTTGTCGAGTTGCATCGCGCTTATACTAAAGGGAACTGGATTTTATATGGAACCATGATCATTATTTTCTTGATATACTTTTAATGACAATCATGAGAGGATTTAAAGTTTTACGACATCATGGAAATATGTGATGTAAAACTTAACGTGCACAAATTAAGCAAGCATAAAAGTGGTGATGAACGACAATTACCATAATACATAGAAGAGCACTTAAAAATTTAACAACTTATTCCTTTTCAACTTGATTAAAATGAAACTGTAGATTTATATTTTTAATCATCTTTCAAGCTTAAAATGATGTCTGTTTACTAGCCGACGTATTTTATTATCCACAAGAGATGAATCTAGGGTTGGTTTATATAAAAGCAGCAGTAAATGTTGGAGAAAACTCTCTGGTAATGCAGAAATTTGTGCCGATTTCCTTGATATATTGAAACCTCTTGTCAATTTATGTTTACCGTTTAATATCCACACCAATCGATTTAGCTTTTCATTTTAATTCGGTGCTTGTTGTATACATTTGTGATTATAATTATTTTGTTAGCTCGGTCATTATAGTTGTCTCGTCTAGACCGGGCAACGTTTTTTTATTATTTTCAGTTCGTGTTAGAAAAGTTAAAATAATGATTCTACCCTAATGTAATTAAAATGGATGTCTGTTTTAACGTGCACAGGTGATTCGAGGTTCTATTTCTGGTGGGCAAGATTATTGTTTTTGAACTTCCAATTACATTGCTCTAGCACGACATCATCCATCCAATGAAAGTGTTAGCAGTGTTACTGAACCGGAGTATTTTTTTTATATGATGATAGATCCTGGTATTTTGTTCAACTTCAACATTTAAGATACAAGGCGTTAAATTTTTCTAACCAAAGCACGCATTTTCTTGCTTTTTCTAAAAATACAGTTGTTATAAATAATGTGAAGTGGGTGGATGGATATATCTCAATTTCTAGTCATCTCTTTCCCCTATTCATTACAGAGACGTTAAAACGCCCTAATCTGAACACGAGCTTACTTGTTATAACATAGGACTTTTGCCGACTGTTTGCTCTTCTTCTTTTTCAAATACTGTGTGCGGTTTGGGATGCTGTTGGCGTAATAGCAGGGAATGAAAAAGGTTGTGGCTTAACACGTAGCGTGCTCTCCGGATAAAGCTAAACCTGGATCATTTATCTGGCTTTTTACTAAGTTTTCTCTATCTTAATTGTAGTTACATTGGTAGTTGCTTGTTATCTTATTTGGCACCATTAAACCAAGTTTACTCGAGAAAAACCCACCGATTTTCTTTTTAAATTTTAATATTGTAAGAAGTTTGCCCTTTTTTGGCGAAATTTGTATTCAAAGTAGGATCTAAGGAAAATAAAAATATAAAAATCTAATAATAATTCTACAAACATCTCTCCTAGATCTTTTGGTTTGTTTGTGTTGGAATTTGTCGAATTTTTTTTCTTTGTATGTACTTAACGAAAGTCTTTTTGTGTACTTTGCAGCTTATATTTATAGAAGAAAGTCGTAAGAAAAACATATTAAAGCGTTTATATCAACGCTTTTATTAGTGTACCTACTTTCGTTATTGATTTTTTATACTTTAAAAATGTGTTTTCCTTCTTGCGAAGTAATTCTTAGTAGGATTTTCATTTGTTACAACTTGTCAGAAAAAAAATTCAAACTAACTAAATAATTTTGCATAATATGCTTGGGTAACTCCCAATTTTCCTAATTTAGTTACTGATTGGTGTTCCGTTAAATCAAATACCGATTTTACCAATTACCTAGTAGGTATATTCGAGTTTGAACCAATATTCTGATTCGGTTATCGATTTTAAGTGATTTCCACAATTCTTTTCATCTTACAACGTTTTTAAGTTTCCGAACAAATATAATCCGGTACTATTACATCTCTTTCTGACTCTTGAATTTTTTTCTTTTATTGGATTAAAAACCTGCGACATTTTTGATAATGTACATTCAAAAACGTGAAAAGGTTTTTCGTAATACGAAACTTTTGAAGGAAAGTTTTTTTTATAGCAGTGGGGACGTACAAAAAATCTTATTTTGAGTGCCGTCATGTGTTCGAGATATAAAATCCACTTTTTAGTTCTTCATAAATTTTTCTTGCCGGTTTTATTATCGCCATTAGTTGATTAAATATGAAATTATTTGGCATTTTATTGTACTTGATTGCTTTACTTGAAATGGTTTCCGTTTACGTCACAAAGACTGGCGGCATCCCAGTTTATCTTCCATATAGATTTTTACTTTTGGAAACTTCTCCAACTTTTAGACAAAATTTTACTTCAATTTATCTCTTTCGTAGTTTTTTGACAACATTGCAGAATTGTAGCTTCTTAAACACCATCCACACTAAAATAATGGATGATGCGACCAAATTTAATATGATAAATTACTCGAACAAGATTCAAACCTCCGATATGCCGACAGGAAATTGGTAATGCAGGACGTTTTTCAGAAATTCTATCGAAAATATTGAAAACTGCTTTCGTTGCAATTGGAATTAAAATTGATCCTGGTCTAATAAATTTTGCACCAGACTACCGTAATCGGACATTTTATCTTTTGAGGTTGCTCGCAACCGTTTGAAGTTTTTTCATCTTTTACTTTTACGGTCACTTTGACTAAAGCTCTTTAATTTGGTAATACTTTTCTTAATTTACAATGCAGTGTATAGTTTAGCGTAGGCAATAAAAAAACTTTGGGAAGAAAAAATGTATACGATAAAAGCAATGTCAGCTTTTCGTCTCCCCATTTCTCTTTTGAACGTTACTACTGCACATATTATTCTTTTAGTATGTACTATTCCATTTAATGAGCTTAAATAAAGAATGTAGTGTGACAATAAAAGAGAATTGTTTGTTGAGTAACCGTTCATTTTTTATACTTTAGTTTTTTTTTTTGGGAACGTACACAACGGGGCGTCTCAAATTTCTAATAACAATTTCTTTAAATTTACACAATAATTCTGTAAGACCGTTTGCGAGTTTCTGCTCCAGCAAGACTTCGATATTACTACCCCTGGTTTTTCTATTTAACGCTCAAAATGCTTAAACATAATTCAAAAAGTGTTACCAAAGGAAGCTAACTTTGAATATGCACAGTCGATAAATTTTGTTTGAAAAGCTTGCTTCCATTTTGCTTCTTATGGCACGTCTTTATGTTTGCTTTCTTATTGTCAAACCGATATATATTTTTCTTTGCTCAAGATCATTATCAAGTCGACGTTTGTTGTCATTTCTAAAAGATATTTGCTAACTTTTCAATGGGTAAACCTTTGTGGCGTATTGGCTTTATCATTAAGCTCGACTTGATGCTTGTTAGTCCGTGTTGTCACCAACGATGTGGTTGTAACATTTTTAATAATCGCCGTTAGTCGCCTAATTATTCCATCAAATTGCCTAGCGGGCCAATTTTTTCGTGGGTCACAAAATTTTAATGATTTAATACAATGAAATACAGACTCAAATTAGAAAGTTTGCGGGGCGCCAAAAATCTGTTGCTTATTGGATTGTAATATCTTGAGTATGATAAAATAGTGGAATGATGAGAAATGTGGGTATACTAATATAGAATAATTGTTTCACGCATTATCAAACGAACCGCTCAGTAGCGCAGTTGGTTTAGCGCCCGTATTCACAGCTGGTGCGTCAGGGTTCTAGTTTAAATGGGGGCTGCACAATTGTCAGCACATTACTCTAAATTGGTAATCCTGGCAGTGCTGCCCTGCTAAGCAAGAAGGTCGTAACTACATAACTGGCAGTTTTGATAATAGACAAAAATTTCGTACCTAACGATATTTTATATTAGCAAATGTAATTTAAGCATATTTTTATTAATAACATAGATTATTTTGTCGTTACGACAAATTTACAACCTTTTAACTTTTCCAAATTTGCAGATAAGATCTTCAAACTCGGTGGAAAACAAATGAAAAATGTCAGATACGACCTTCTTGCTTAGTACATCAAGCACCTTCTGTTCGTTTAATTGCTAAATACTGAACTCCATCCTCGTAGTCATTTCAATGGCATACTCGGCTACAGCTCAGAATTATTTATTAGTTAAATTAAATCTGTTGTGGCCATCGACAAAACTTTTTAATAACAATTTTTATAACGTTATACATTTTATTCTATAATAAGATTTTTTACATAATTTCAAACGCGAGCCTGTAGGAAATTTAATATTTTTAAATTTTTTGTCTAATGTTTCGTTGAAGGAAGGATGAATTCCAAGTACTTTTTGAGTTATAATCATCCAAATGGCTTTTGTTGAAATAAATTATGCAAAAATTATATTATACAATAATTATTGTTCATCGCAGCGTTGCATTTAATTCAACTAAAAAATTAATAATTGTTTTATAAATAAGGGTGCTATGGCAGTCGCAAAAACATGCTCTTTGTTATTAGAAAGGCTTATGTAAATTTAACCTTAAATTTCAGAGAAGAACTTGTAAAACGAACCATGCAGAAAATTTTATAACTATAATTGTGGCTTCTGAGAACCTCACAACATGAAAATCTGTCAAAATAGTGGGGGGGGGGGTAAAATTTTGCCTGATAACAATACCGTTCTTATGTAATAAAATGTTTGCAAAGTAAAAATGTAGGAATTACTTATAAAATTCTGGAGTTCCTAGAAAGCTTCAATTTTTCATGGACGTAGAATCGGTTTACTTACACCAAACCCTATTTTTCACTAATTAAATTATTGAAAATTGGACCGAAATTTAATGGCTATTATTTAAAGGGACAAAAAACATTCATTATAGCGAGCACTGTCAGCTGTGGTCGTCTGCAGAATCACGACTATTAGAAGAGTTTGTGGTGACGATGTAATTTAGTCCAAGAAAGGCAGCAAATTTGAGCAGGGTGAAGTCGATGACATCTAAGGTACGATGCCGAATATTCCTACCGTGCTGCATAGTTATTTATTATCATATATAATACCACAAGAGACTATCAAATTGTCGGCAATAATTTTTGAAACTGGAACTGAGTGTTTGTCGCCCTTAAAATCATCATGAGTGCTTTAGCACGAATGGTGATTTTAAGGGCGACAAACACGAAGATTCCATGGTTTAAAAATTAACCGACAATTTTATAGTATCGTGTGGAATTCGTTTGACAATTTCGTAAATAAAATTTCAATTTTTTCTGACAACAAATAATTTATAGTATGCGTTTACGTAGTTTCCATCGTTACTTGACAATACAGACCACGGTGGTCGTATTGCCGCGACAATACACCACCGTGGTCTGTATTGTCAAAGGAAGTAGATTATGATTGGTTCAAATTGATGAGATTCTAACATCCTATTGGTTGAATTATTATGAACGAAATTGTCTAAAGATTCTCCAATATTATTTATTTATTATCTCTAAATATGAATAACTCAGATTTATAACGGGTTTCTGTCTTTTGGCATCTAACTTCCGAAAGGAAGGTATGTGTTTACATCATTTATAATATTATCTGCGACCACCAGGAGACATTAAGACATACTCATCATGTTAGAGAAGGGATTAGGATACGCTGACCAAATGCGGGTTAGTAGAGTGTAAACCATACTTTTGGTATTCTTAAATCGGTAACCACTCGAGCATCCATCCAAGTGTTAACAGCTAGCAACCCCTGATTGGCGCCCGTATGTGATACGAACGGTTTTTTGCATTGCGCAAAGTCTGATATGTAAATAAATTACCATTCAACTTTTATTAATTAATTCAAGTATGAATATTATCAATCTTATTGACTAGATAAAACAACACAGGGCCAAAGGATGCTGTGGAAAGGGCACCCCAGTTAAAGTTGAATTGGGCAGGACCCATGGCCAGAATAAAAGATGATATATGGACAATGAGAATGCTGCAATGAAAACCGAGAGCTGGAAAGAGTACCGGACGTCCAAAAACACGATGGAAGGACGAACTAAATAAGGCGGCAAGGTATTGGATGGTTAAACGTGGGGGAAGATAGAGAGAGATGGAGAATGATGTGGAAGGGTTATGCAACATCTAGGAGACGGTCATCAGCTTAAGCGGTTAAGTGCGTTGCTGCTAATGCTGAATACTTGGTTCAACTCCATGTTCAGTAGAATATTACCCAGAATACCACCACGGAGCTACCCGTTGCGTCGAAACATTTAAACAACCCGATATATTTACGAGTAAATACAAACATTCCAAGTAAGAGCGTTGTGTTAAGTTGAATTGACGCTCGCACGTCGACTTACCCTCATCCAATCTCTTTGTTGGCAAACCTGGATGAATATTATTATTAAGCCTTAAGGCCGCACTGAGTGAAACGCGACAGCTATCTATCTTCTATATTAATGGCGTGACATTCGTTGCTCCCTTGTTATGTTTCTTTCCATACGACACTTCATAGGTCAATAGCGTAACCCTCAAAATTTTGTCTGCCGTACCAGCTTCAAGAATATGTTGTTCTTAAAGCGAGGTATACCAGACTAGAAAAAATACTTTTGGGACTTTGCGGTCCCCGTCGGTCTTTGCTTAACTGGTCTCGGGAAGCTTGGCGAATGCACACGAGGGATTTTCTACTGTAACGTCAAGTCATGACATTTATTCTCCGGTTGAGTTCAGGAAATTCGAGCACGAAGCGTCGAACTCCACTCGAGCCCCCCCCCCCCCCCAGGAAGTAACTCAACCTGGCCACTATCGGGAGAAAACTGATGGGTTCCCCGTCCATCGGAGCAACTGATCCTCCTCCGATGCGGAAAACCGGCCGGCGAACTCCTGATATTGACCACTTTTGCACTAATAATTTGTCATTCTTATCCACTTTTTTTTAACTTTCTCTCATCACCACAACCATACCCAGCTAAGAAAGGGGTCCAACCCTGTAATGTCAAATTCAGGTGCCGTGGCGCACCAGCAATGCTGAAAGATGTAAGGGCATGGGGCCCGCGTATTCCGAACTTTATGTCGTAACCCACCTTTTTTTCCTGCCTCCTGAAAAAAATGTAAATGAGTGTTACGCCTATTGACCTATGATGTGTCGATATAGTATATTATGATATTAAACCAATGAGATGCGTTCCTGAGCGTGACGAACACACACAGACATACATTCATATACAAATTAAGGCTATTATTATGTAGATTGAATATAGATTTTTTCCCATTATTTAAAAACTGGCTGGAACGGGCAGTCATCCGGCCGTCGTTAGTCATCTAGTAGAGATAGTTTCAAAGCTCAAGAATAACCCTAATCTGCGCGAGGAGGAGCCAAGTGGGCGAAATACTTCTACGTCGATTTGTAAGGTTCTTGAGCTTTGAAACTATCTCTACATGAAAGGATTAACGTTTTAATGGATAATCCATTATCAGTCATTCTCGCACTAGTTATAAAGTGAGACTGATGGCCCGCTTACAATATACATCTAAGTGCATTGTCTGTACAATGGAACAATTGCACAATGGCATCCTACGGCCTAAGTGGAAAAGTGCTTCCATTGTACAAAGAATGTACTTATAATATTATAATGTTGAAATAATCTCATATTTATAATTTAAATTATTTATGCCAGCTCTGTATACAGGGAAGCAATTCGGTACAGAAGATCGAGTCCGCTTCCTTTTCTTAACCCTCTTGCAACCGCAATGTTTCCAGAATTAGAAGCAAATAGATAAATTCCTATACTAGTACGTAAAAGTTCGAATCCAGATTGAGAAACATATTTTCTAGCGCAGCATCAGGCTAAAGAATAATTTAGAAATCGTGTTTGTGTTAAGAATGAATTTGCTGTATTTCATTTTCCTTATTTGAACTGCAATTGATTTTCACGTAGTCTACGACAGCAGTCCAAACAGGAACATAGAAAATGAATTTCAAAGTAAAATTGTATTCTTTATCTCTCACGTGCCAAGGAAATTCCGTGGCGTGCCAATAGTGGCACCGGTGTCACGTATTTGCCATCTTCCACTCGAAAAATACTTTAAACCACTACGTAGGTACGTATATCACGGTCATTAATTTCCCGACAAAACTCGAAAAAAGGGGCCATTCCGTAGAGAAATCAATTTCCTCGTTTAATCGTCGAATTCGGTGTCGGTTAACTAAAAGATTATCGTGTTTCCCTAAAGAAAACGATCACGACAGATGTCAATCAATAAGGGAGGTTTATTCGAGAGTTCAATCCTTGTGTAGCATTATTTACAAAAAGAAGGCACGATGGAATAATGTTGACGTGGAGAAGATTGAATTAAGTTTGACGCTTTTCTCGACATAATAGCGTTTCATAGTGGGAAAGATTGTTAATACCTGAAATTGGGGCAACAAGCACACGACTGGCTGTTATTAGCTGAAAACGCGTTAGAGAATCTTTAGAATCTAATAATCTCCGATGTGATTAACTAGTGGATTTACTCGACTTGCAGTAAAATTTATCGGAAATGTATTAATTTATCTTACGAAATTGTGAATTCCACTCGGATAATGAATAAAAGATCGACAATCGTTACTCAAATATTTATAAAATGAAAGAAAATCAAATCTACAAGACGAAGCTCGAATTTTAATCGCGCATTATTTGTACTCAACAATTTTCAGCTGCCGTTCATCAGAGCTTAGCAACGCAATATTAATCAACTGAAATATTTACTAAATTACGTGAGAATATTTTCGATTTTCCGTTGGTTCAAAATTAGGGAGGCATTTAAAATTAACGATGGTCAATGAAAATCGATATGTAAAATATTATGTGCGTTACCAATTTGGAACATCAGCCGATGTAAAGGTGCGTTTCCGTGCCCTACACAGTTTTCATCACGCTCCAGTAGAGACGCAAAATTACATCAAACAACTCGGATTTGAGTAGGCGGGGATTTACCAGAAGTTCATGTTGTAGATTAAAACTATCATCAGTTGGGAGGTTAAATAGGGCGCCACACGAATTTAACACTCCACAGAGTTTTGATAACGAAGTAACTTTTGCAACTTGACATAGCTAGGGAAGACAGGATAAGTCCAAAATTGAAACTTTCTTGAAAATTCGTTTAAAAACCTAAATTTGAAGTCTATAACCAATCAGCAGAGTAGGGTCGAACATTTCCTAGCAATATTTATGTAATGTACATTGGAAAATATGTGAGAAAATAACATCGATACGTAAAAGCTTTTCTATTCCCCTGTTTTCTTTATTATGATGATATACGTCCAAATTTTCCTTTAAAAAGCAAGAACTTTTCATTTTGTCGAATCTACGCCGGAGGTTCAAGACTTTTAAGCGATCAATCTGGCGCATTGCACCTAATTTATTTCAAACTACTAAATTCGATATTTAATTTAATTTTATTTAAGTTTAATTACGATACTCGGGGTTATTCTTTTGTACTATATTTGATTTGATAATTGACTTTATTACAAATACATTAAAATTGCCGGAACTACAATGAAATATTGTATTATGTGAGCAAATATACCCCCGAACGTCTTCACGAATTTTCCGGACGTGTTGCTATGTTCTTATTGATCTTTCTTTCGAATTATAGTACGAATTTGACTCACATATAAAATAAATGTTCTACAAAATTCGATAAAGCAGCTTGTCGAAAATGCATGGATTTTAATTAGCTACGTATGTTTTTTAGACGTAAACTCGTCTTCCGAGATAAGGGGAGTCAAAAAGTTGAGTATTCTTTAAAACTTGAATGGAGTGGTCCCGAAAGTACAATTTCATTAAATGTTACGACTTTTTATTATTTGTACTTCATAAAAGTTTCAGTTTTACAGAAGAAATTTTGCAAACCGTAACGAGATTTATCGAAACTTGCAGCGCGTAATTAGGAACCTAAATTCTCCTCGCTTTGTTGTTTTTTCAGGAAATGGATTTTTTATTGAAATGTGTTGTCGGATGCTTTGTAATATTTGAAATGTAAATGCCCTGATAAACCGTTTAAATACGTTGTGTTTTGTTAACCCTAGTTTTAGTTTTCTCGAGGCCGGGAAAACACATTTCTGGAGTCTGAAAACTGTCAATACGTGTTCATGGCTGCATGAGAATATAAATTCGTTAATGGTAACGAATCTGACGTGATCGTGCATTTTAAAATTTGTTTTTCTGCAGTATTTAGACTTCCACGGCCAATTTCTTGTGGAAATTTATTTTACATAACACCAGTAGATTTTCTTAATATTAGTTGGGAAGCTAGATTTGATCGAAATTGAAGCACGAAAAATATTGACTGCTCTTCGCTACCAAACAAATTGTATAATTTAAATTTTTAATTTAAATCCGTTATGCTTGTATTACACTATGCAATTTATTGTATAAAAAATTGGATAGTTTAGAGAATTCGATCACAACGCACTCCATTATGCGCAGCAA
Source organism: Podabrus alpinus (assembly GCA_932274525.1). Lineage (NCBI taxonomy): Eukaryota > Metazoa > Arthropoda > Insecta > Coleoptera > Cantharidae > Podabrus > Podabrus alpinus. Next base: position 70,501,511 of record OW026454.1, read on the forward strand.
CGATACTGTTTCTTGTACAATAAATTGCATAGTGTAATACCAGCATTACCAGAGGCGGTCATTGGCCTAGTTGTTGACGCGATCAACTACTGATGCTCAAGGCACTGGTTCGAGTCCAGGAAGAGTCTAATCTTCTTTCTGACTTTTTTCCTTGTGTGACCATCTCCCCTACCAACCCGCATTGGCCGTAGGGTAAAAACGATGATGACTGGCAGATGAATACCAGCATTAAAGCTGTATTACATTACGCGGGGGGGGGGGGGGGGAGAATTTCAGCGGAGGTTCCACCTCGAACTATGAATAAATTAATATAATAACATGTTATATTTCATATTATTACGCTAGCAGGCCCGGGGGGGCAAAGAATCAATTTGTGTCAGAAATAATGTAGACTGTTATGTTTCGATAATGGATTTAACGTTACAGATAATATAAATAATTAAATTTAACTATTATATGTTTTAATAATATACATAGGTAATTGCCCTGGTTGTTCGGTCCGAAGGTCTTGGTGTGGGGGGGGGGGGGATCAATGCAGCGTTACATACACACATAGATAGATAAATTAAGGCATATTATATATTGCGGTGTTTTTTGTGACTACGACGGGGTCGATGTTTCTTTGGTAAATTATGTTTTTGATGTTTAAATTTATAGGCAATTTGATTTATGTAGAAGTTACTAGGTTGGCGATGTGTGTACTCGCTGAACACATTTTGATTATGTTTATTCCTTCATTAACATTAGTTTAGGAGTAGGGGAATATTAGTTAATTTGAATTAGCAGACGAAGAAAATTTATTATGATGGAGACGTAAACCAGAAAGTTAAAGACATTTAAAATTATAATTATCAAGAGAAGATACACGGGTTGATGATGATATTAAAAAAAATAGTAGCGATATTTGAAGAATGGAGCATGAAAATTTAGGCGAAGAAAAAAGATTTACAATAATAAAATTAGAAAAATACACTGAAATTTAAAAACCATAAATACAAATATTGGATAGACCATAGCATAGCAACATATTTTAATCTAATAGGAGATTGAATAAGTTGTGCGGCCTGAAGGCCGCACTGTATAATCGTGATATCTCTTTGACAAAAGCGTCGTGATCCGTCTTTTCTATACATGCGATGTGCGTTCGAATTATTTTCACATACATTTTTAACGCGGACTCCAAACCACTGGAAGTGTAATACTAATGGTAGATTACCTCAGTGGTTTGCTATTGCCTTCTGATAAGATACGGATAGAATAAAGTGCTTACTCTACCCGGATTCGAACCGTGCATTTCGTATTAGTAGACGCACATTCGAACCCTGCATTTCGTATTAGTAGCCGCGCTTAACGGCCTAGCTACGACCGTCAATGACATATAGATAGAAATTTTTCCCGGTTTCATAAAACTTTTAACGAGCCACTAAATTTAACTAACCAATAAAGATAGTCTGTTGATACTAAAAGGCCAATAGAAATGATTCGTTAATTTTAACGGCTTCTTAAAGGTTTTATGAAACCGGGTAATAGACAAATATTAAATGAAGGCTATTTTATATATCGTCATCAGCTTATCAATAAAACACATTAAGTCAATTTTTATATTTGATACTATAGTTTTATATTGGGATCTGCCTGGTTAAAGCCTTTCTGGAGTTGAAGTGTATACATTTATATATTGTACTAGTAAACATTGGTTGTGAGGCCTAAAGGCCGCACTAGGGGGGAATTTAGCTTCAAGAGGCACAGGCAGAAATTCTTTTTACCTTAGCAAAATTCAATTTAGGGGTCGTCCATAAAGGACGTCCGCAATTTTTTCCCACTTTTCGGACCCCCTCATTTTCCTAAAATCGAATTGTTTTATTAAACATTGCATAAAAAAACATACAAACACAAATTTCTTAGAAATCCCAAAAATGGAAATTTTATGTGAACGTCACATTTGTCCAAACCCCCTCCATCGTCCCCTAAAAATCGATGCAGAAGGCTCAAATTCGCATATGTATGTATGTACTTCGCCCTCTTGGCTCCTCCTTGCGCAGATTAGGGTTCTTGAGCTTTAAATAAAAATCGACGTAGAAGGCTCAAATTCGTAGATGTATACATTCGCCCTCTTGTCTTCTCTTCGCGCAGATTAGGATTGTTGAGCTTTGAAACTATCTACCTAAATGGTTCAACCACAGGTGAATTCACAGTTGTAAATAAATGCATAATAAATACTTTGACGCCGCGCCGTCGGAGATTCCAGAAGACCAATTCCAAACAAAATTGATTTTGCAATTTACACCCAGATGTTGAACAGTTTCAAATTGTTGCTACAATCCACAGGAGACCACGAAATACTACAAAACAAGATTGGTTATTTATAAATCAAGGTCAATTACTTGTGATTCTCGAGTATCTTCAAATTATTCCAGATATAATTATTAAGACTTTTTATTCAAGCATCTTTATCAGGTTTCCCAGATATTGTTGTCGTTCTTATCTCATGGACTCACATCTCACACACACGTGGCACCTTTAACTCTACAAAATCAAAATTTAAATGACTACATTATACATTATGAGAAAAAAAGAAACATTCTTGCAATTTCCCTAAATTTTGATATTGTTTCGAAAATTATCTTTAACCTGCATAAACGAAATACAATTTTTTTTCTTGAACATTTTAATTTGTGATTGGAAAAAAGCCTCTTAATTTTTGACATTACAGACTTGGTCCGGAACAGGGTTAAATTCGAGGGGTTAATCACAATGGAAGTCTGTTGTGCTAATGTTTTGGATTATTAGGAAGTCTCTTGACATTTTTTGTAAATTTCTGAAAGTTCCATGTTATTCCTGGAGGTCTTAATGGATTATGTAGATCTTGACGCATTCTTGGATAATCCCATGGCATTTTTGAAAAATAAAACACTAGTCGAACAACCGCTTTGGGAGTTTGACAATCTTTAAAATTTTGTTGCAGTCTTCAAAAGTGTATGGCATTTTGTGAGAGTTCAAGGAAGTCCATACATTTGGCAGTCTGGTGTACTTGAATTTCGCCTGTGATTGACCCCTCCGTTAAATTTGTTGAAGAAAGTCGTAAAATTCAACAATTTATGAATGAGTTGACTGTTCTTATAATTATTATGAAAATTAAATTAGAGTACATTATAATTCTGAGTAAACACTGAAACAAAATAATTTTTTTAACCCCTATAGTTTCCAAGCTGCAGCCTTCATAACAATTCTGTTTAGAATTTTGCTCAAAGCAACGTAGTTTTCTTGTTTATCTGACACAAAATTAATCCGCAGATGAGGGCAACTAAACTCAATTTTCTTGAAATCCCTCGTATAGAAAATCCTTCTAGTCCTAATATACGATCTTAACTGTGTGCTCTCAAAGTTGATTCTTTTTACATCTTTTTTACCACTTTGTATTTTTGCAAATAACTCAATTTGAGTACACCTAAAGTGTCAAGTGAACAATTTTAAGTTCAGAGTAGGTATAAAATTCTACATGGAAGGAGCAAAATTTAAATGTATTAACCCGAATAAATTTGGATATACGGTTTTACATAATATAGTTTTTTTTCTTTCGAGACTTTTACATTTAATTTAATTTAAATTGTAATTAACAGCATTTTTAACGAGTAAATTTTGAAGCGTAAATCTGAAAACAAGGTGAAAAACAAGAAACTTTGGGCAAAGGTCGAAAAAAAAACTTTTTCGGCCCTCCAAAATATTGGGTTTAGTTGCGCTTATGGTGATTAAAACGGTTAAACTAAACCATTTAAGTACGCGATAACAACCTAGGCCTGAAAATTTATCAAAGCATCCAAGCATGATTAACGTGATTAAATTTAAGATAAAAGAATTTGACCAGATAAATGCTTTGAACAAAATAAAATAATCGATCTACAAATTACGACATGACGCACTCTTGCATAATTAATAAATCGGTAAATACCAATTTTTAATCCGCAGCTTTTTACACGTGATCAAAAATTACACCCAAATGTAACTTAACTTGGTGAAATCACAAAGGATTGATCTCACATCAATAGGAGTAACTTGCTTCAAATTACAATATACAGGGTGGTGTAAAATCAAAGTAGAACTTGAAATAATTAAAAAGTAACAAAACTGATGTTCAACTTGCGTTACAGCACTTCGGAAGACGATTGGAATGTTAAGTTGCACGAATTTTTAACAAATAATGATGGTTAAAAAGTATGTCCTCGATCTAGATTCGAACTCTGGCGTACACAATTGGTTTTGTGTTAGATTTGTTACTAATTCTAGAATCTGTACAGGGAAAATAAAAGGATTCTTTATTCTGGATCATAGATTTAGATCTGGTTTTCCAAAAAAAAAAAAATTAGGCTCTAGCTTAGGGATGGTTAAATTTTCCGCAATCGCTGTCAAAGGAATAGCTGCTCTTACATTTCGTAACATCTGTGAATCACTGATGCGTATTAATAACTTTTGCCGGTAGTTCAGTGTAATGATAATTATACTAATTCATGTAAATATAATTCATGAAACTGAACTTGGATATTTCATAACCATCACTTAGTCTTCCCCGGTAATAGCTCGTAAAATCAGAAGTAGGTACATTAACAGTAACATTAAAGAACTGCTTTAGAGTTTGGAATGCGAGGCTTTTTTTAGTCGGGGAGCTGTCGCGGATTTGATTAATGAGAATTAAATCAAGAAAATGAGCGGATATCTGAACAGTTTTTGACTTTTGGGGTCACCGCCATCTTTTCAATTCAATTTACGGATAAACATGAACTGATAGCTTAACGTGAAATCCGAACCACGACACAAATAATTTTGACGTATTAGGTAGAGTAACCCATAACCGCCAACCCTGTACCTTCTTCTATCGCGATACAAAAACGTATTTTTCCTTTTTTTTTAATTACCAAACTCTTTATCTGTAGTTAATTATTTCAATTTCAAGCTGGTTTCTTCAGTTACGTGCTGAATTACCCTCCAATGAGATGTTCGTTAAGATTTCTTAGTGTTAATTAAATTTTTTTCCTTGAGTTTCCGTGTTTGGTTTGCAGTATATTAAATTGTGGTTGGGAAAATCCACTTGATTTATTCTATTTTCCAAAATTGTGTCAGTATTTCGTGTCTAACGATTTTTAAAAGAATGCGTGGCCTATTTTGACGGTTTTTCTCTCTCTATTCATCGAATTAAAATGAAAAACCTGCGTTCCACTTATACGAACTGACAAATTAGCCAATACACGCCTGTCTGTTTGGAATTATCAGAATTAAATATTGAAAGCAAAGTTCATCTATTGCAGATATAAGTGTTTTTAATTCTGATTGTTGTAAAAAAAAAATTTAATGATGGTGACTATATAAATTTTCAACTTTGTTACAAACTTTCCTTCTGGATTTAATTCGAATTTATATTTTAACATGCAGCTTTATTTCAATTTAAAAAACTGTAAATTAAAATAAAAGTTATACTATATTTTTTATTTTTCTTGTCGAGTTTTCTGCTCTTAATGAGACGCTCCAGAAAATCCACTTCATTTATCTATTCTTTCGAAGTGGCGTCAACATTTCGCCCCTTAACCATTTCTGGCTTATTTTGTTCAAATTAAAATCAAAATCCTGGTTATCGAGTCTACCTATTTGCATAATAAATGCTTCATATTAATTAATCACATTCATTTATTCGAGATGCATTTTAAACACATAGGGGAAGAGAATACATTTGCATAAATCTATAATTTGACCTGTTTTTCCTACTAGGGTGAATTTTGGTTAATTGACGTGAAATGTCGATAAATTGCGTATTGTCACTATTTTTTGTATCTTTTTTTAATGAAAAAAAACTTCTTGGGTGCGGTAATACCCCGACCTTAAATATAAAGGAATATTAAATTTGTGAACGTATTTACGTAAGCTTCTCATGTTTTATCATCACACCTCGTCGAATTTTACTTTTAGGTGTAAGTAAGCGAAAAATCAAAATTATACGCGATACTTTACAAAAGTCACCCTATAAATTTTGTCGAGGGGTGTAAAGTATTATAGAACTTTATAGATTCGATATCCGCAAGCTTAAATGCTGTTGGCGTATCGATATTATCTTGCTTCCGCGACAAGATTCCTTTTTTGTTAACAATTGAGGGAATTTCCTTTTAATATTAAAATAATAAATGATGCTGCAATTTTTTCAAGTTCAAAAGGTTTTTAAACAAAAGGAATGTGAAGTTCTTTATCATTTATTTTCTTCTTGACTATTTTAATATCGTAAGGACATAAAATACACGTGTCGTGTCATACATTCAGCTAATGTTCAGTTGTAATATACGAGGGTAGTTTATTCCACCCTTTTGAACATTTAAGTTTCGATTTAGTGTATACATGAGATGTTATCACTTTGGCTAATATGGATAACATCAAAAAAGGTATAAAACCCTGTCGAGACCATTCAGAATAAGATACCGTGTTGCGATAACGGCAGCTAGAAGTAGAAGGTCCTTGAGGTTGAACATGAACATGATTCACGTAGTGGAGCATGTGCGAGCGGAGCTCGCTTAATCTCATTGATGATTGCCATCTGATTAAATCCTATTAGAGCATTTCGACCAGGCTCGAAAATTCTTCTCGTCAGCAAATTTAATCCTGGTTAAATACGTTACATAAAATAGTATCTATAGAAGTTAAAGCCTGCTTAAGAAAGTTGAATCATATAAAATATGGATTCAATAAAATTCAAACATTATTTTTTATATTCGCCTTTTTTCTCAAAATGGCTACGTTTCAACAAAACTGAACAAAGAAAGAAATTCATAGTAGACGTTACGGGTTGGCAACTCGGCAGTTTTGTTGTACAAGAAGTTTGCAATTGCCTACAGCTTTTAGGGTTATTCGCAATTTTTTTTAAATATCGTGTGCAGATTTTGTAATATTTGTGTGCACGTTACTCCCCCCCCCCCCATGTTGGCACTTTTCCTGCTGATTCGGTAATGACCATGGCTACTTCGTCCTGGAAGCAATGTTGGTTGATCGATGCGAAAACCACAAGTCTGATGGCGAAAATCTTAACCATGTAGACAAATTAATCTTGACAACGGAAAAATCAAAAAGAAACTTTTTTGAAAACAATGTAGTATATTTGTACATAAAATATATTTCCAAAACAACTAATATTAATATTAAAATAATCCCACTCGCTGAAATGTTTTCCAGTCTCTATTTCAATTGTTAATACCTATCCCCAAAGCATTTCAAGTTTCTCATTTGAATAATAGGATTTTTGGAACTACGTGGTTAATTTTTTCCTATCTCAGTGTTGCTTCAAAATCTCTGAAGCTTGGCATACGCCGTATTCCGTAAAATTGTTTACAGATTTTTAACGATATAATTTTCGAAGCTACGAGGACCCCACTTTTTTTTCTTGTTGAAAAATTATTATAAAAAAATTTCTTTATGCAAAATAAATTGCATTTACGGAAGAATTTTTTGTCAACTTCCAATGATGGTATAAAAAATAACAATCCTATACTTTTGTAGCACTTGAAAATCCATTTTTTCATAGAACTTCAAATCAGTATTTTAATTTTTGTTCGATGCAAGAAAGGATGTGGTTGTTATTTCCGAGTTCGTTATATCCGACTTCTACTGTATTATTCTATACCATTTTTGAAAACTTACATAAAGAAATAAATATATTATTCAAAAATCAAAACATTTCAGGAACACCGTTAAAAATCTGTAAAAATTTCCTGAAATGCGTAGGTAAGAAATGTGCCAATTGCAGATTTTTTGAAGCAACACGAATAGAAAAATAAATTTACCGGGAAGTTCCAAAAATCCTGTTTTTCAAATGGAAAAATTCGAAAACTTTGGGGAGGCATTTAAAATTGAAATAGCAACCTGAAATTTTCGCTACATCTTTTTTAATTAATTTGGTCACATTTTAGTGGGTGGGTAGGTGAGTATTCTTTTTTTAATTCAAATTTTTGATTTATTCATAACAACGTTTAGCTGCTTCGTGGGTTAGGTTTAGATTTGATCATGGACTAGAAATTTTAGTATTACTAATATAATATTGAGTTTTAACTTGTTGAGAATATTTAAATTTGTTTTTTACTATTTTTAATAACCAAATTAATGAAATCTAATGATTTTATTCGGTCACGACGCGACGTTCGGAAACGAACAATACGACTAAGAAGAAGAAGAATGATTTTAGAATTTTTCTTTGGTTTTTTAAATATTACCGTCACCTGACGAGCCTCAATTGGGGCGAAACGACGTCATAGTGTCCTATATTTAAGCAATTTATCGCATATAAGTTAGATTTCATTAACTTGGTTATTAAAAAAGGTAAATATAAAATTTAGTACTAATAATTGAGGCTCGAGACCGAAGCTAGGATTGAATCTCAGATTCAGTAATTGGTTGCTTTAAGCTAAGATTGACTAATTTAGGATAATCCGAAGTTTGATATCCGGTCGTAGGCACTGAATATATGAGGGGGTTAACTCGATACGCTTTCTATTTTTCCACTTTTTTATGAAAATATTTTCTTAAAAATCGCTTGTTTCTGTGGAATTTTCACAAAATCAATTTACAATCAGTAATATTGCAGTTTTTAACAAACAAAAACATCAAAATGCCGAAAATTTGCTTCCACCAACCGTATTTTTCCGAGGCAATTTAATTTAACACAAATTATTAAATATTATCAACGATATTATATTAAATTACTTCGACAGTATGATTAAAAACAATCAAAAGTTATCGACTGCAACGGCATTATGTCCCCCCCCCCCCACTGATATTCTAAAATCCAGCGCTTATGCAACTATTGCGTATTAGCCCACTTCCAAGCGCTTTAAAACGGCACTGGATTAGGCAAGTTTTGGGTTAAGTTAAGAGGAGCCTTCAGCTAGTGTGTCAAAAATCTTGTTTAATCCGTGCTTTGAAATGAATAATTTTACTTATTTCGCTCCATAATAATTAACAAATCTTGATAAAATTTATCAAGATTTGTTAATTTGTTCATTATTATTTGTAAATGTAAATATATTATTATTATGGAGCGATAAAATTTAGAGACGGTGATCAGCTTAAGCGGTTAAGTGCGTTGCTGCTAATGCTGAATGCCCGGTTCGACTCCGGGCTCAGTAAAAACTTTATTCTGACCGTCTCCCCTCGGAAGGCAATGGCAAACCACCGAGGTGTAATCTGCTTAGAACAGCCTCTCTGGAGATGAAGTGTATACACTTCCCGCGGTTCGGAGCCCGCGTTAAACAAGTAGGTCCCCTATGTGTGTGATAGTACTACAAACGCACAACACATACATAGGAGAGAGGTCGCCAACATCCGGTAACGGATAGGCACGTTAAGAAGAAGAAGAAGATAAAATTTAACAATGATTCTTTGTTTATTAAAACGGTAATGGTTTCGAAATCCCCATGGGTTTTCTCAATTTTATAACAATTGAGTTTATTAAAACATAATATAATACTTCTACAGATTTCTAAGTTAAATCTTTTAGTAACTGCACTTATAAAAGGCCCAAAGACCGCTACAGCGCCCAATTGTTATAATTTATAAACATTTTATTCTTGTAGAATAAAATATTAAGAAATAGACATATTAAAGCGCGTTTTACTCTAACTATTCGCTAAATAGTTCTCTTAAATTAGACTGCAGACATGACGAATGAGTGAGAATTACGCATTATGAATCGGGATTTTGTCCTCCACCGAATTTTTTCCGTCGGGATTGGAATTTCGTCATGAACTCTAGTCAGTGGCGGCTTGTACAGGGAAGGCGACACCCTCCCAAATCAGAATTACTCAGAATAAATTTTGTAAAAAGTTAAAAATTTCATTTATAGTAGCCCCCCCCCTCCGTTATAGCAAACTTTCAGCGTCCACAGATGAGCAGGTTTGTTAAACAACCCCCCCCCCTTCGAGGTAGTAGATTCACGAAATTAAATTGTTTTTTTTAACCTCCCACCCCCCGAATTGAGTTATTGATGTTCAAATTTCAAGAACTTCCATGTAAAAATGTTACAAAGAAGTACCTGAAGTAACAATTTTATTAATTTATCTAACATCTGTATGTCTATAACGCTAAATTCTTGTGATTCTTGAGATGCTACATTAAAATAATTTTCTGTTTTTCGGAATCCACATCAATAGAATTAATATTCATATTAATATCGTTTTAATTATTTTGACATGAATTATTTTCTCATTGGCCGCACTGCATCTTATTTTAAGTTGGTAACCAAAAAATAAATCAATAAGGATGCGTTGTGAACAAATAGATAAGAAGAAGGTGGTGTTGTAAGGCCGCACCAATTCGTGATTGCCCAGGTTGTGCGGCCTAAAGGCCTCACTGAAGATACTGATCATCGGTTCTATTTAACGTAAAAGACAGACAGACACAGATACATTTATGCTATTAACCACCCCAGGCATCCACACAAATACCGAATAATGTCGGCAATAAAAGAATAAAAATCTTATCTATTTATTTTATTCGCCCCCCCCCCCCAACCATTCACTTGAATTAACAAATTAATGCTGGCGGGGTAGTCCAGTATCGCGTTTATGTCAAAACATCTCTAGTTGACATCTGCATCGTTTTCGCTACTTGTAATATTTCCCACCGGAAACCACCCCATTAAATTTCTTGTCCTAGTCAGTCATCTTGGCTTCGGTCAATGTTTGCTGAGCGGATGCGGCACTTGAAGAGGAATATATCCCACCTAATTTAGGGGTGGGGGTGCATAATAACATCTCGATAATAGCAAATTTGGATTACAGTTTTTTTCTCAAAATATGTAAAAAAATATACAAGTGCATTTAAAATAATAAATTAGGTACTTTTATTTTGAGTGCAAAATACTCCGATTTTTCTTCTTGGTTAGGAAATTGCAGTGCTATTTCACAACTGACCGGATTAGGGTAAACAAAGTGACTAACTGAGTAATGATCCCAATCGACAGGTCGACACCCGCAGCCAAAGCGACACGGCGGGGTTTTTTTATATTACTATGTCCATATGTACACAAAAAATAATTTGTACATAAGAAAAGATTACCCATCGGCACAGCTTGGATAAGCTGTTCACTTTATATTGGCGCTTCGATTAATAGGAATCACTGCGACTCAGATAAGCTGAAATATTATTGTTATAGGGTCTACACACGATCCAATCTGGTCGGGCCGACCGGCTTTCCTACACATGAGTTGAATAAGGATGAGGCTATTGTATCCTTGTTCAACTCACGTGTAGGACAGCTTGTCGGCCCTACCAGATTGGATCGTGTGTAGACGCTCTTAGATGCGAATTGACGGTTTTTTTTCCAACGCCAAATTATTCAACTGTGACAAAAAGTCAACGAACACTCGACGTGAACGGCTCCATGAGCGCCTTAAACGTCATATTATATCCTAACTTTGGTTTCCGGTTGGTACCGGGTGGTTCAAAATAAAAGTACAACTTTAAATTAATGTTGAATGAATAAAAACCTGTGAAAACTTAAGAATATTATTATAATAATATTATGCAGCATGAAGACAAAGATATAAAAGACCAGAATTACAGTAATAGTAGGAAGAGAGAACGAAAACTGCATTATGAGGAACAAGGGACAAGAAGTAAAAGTCGAAAGCTTCAAATACTTGTGGAAATGTACAACGAATCAAAGGGAAATTGGACACAACAGGAAGATTATTAATTTAATGCATTGAAAAACACAACAGACAAAACGACGAGTAAGGCAAGTAATCTGTCGTTGTCAAAACATTTAGCCATCAGGTAGCACTCTACTAGGATAAATAATTAAAATACTCAATGTACCAAGAGCAGACGCTTTGGCACATAGCCCTGTCATTAGCGACTTTTGCTCTTAGGTCTGTGTTGTACGTACAAGTGTTATCACACCCATGGGGAACCTACTGTTTAACGTGAAGTCCAAACCACGGGAAGTGTATTTCTTATGTTTATTTTGAAAATTATATGTCTGTACCACTAGGCAGATTACAGCTCCTTGGTTTGTCAAGATTATGAATGAAAAAACGACATAAAATACACTGTCGCAACATTTGTCGTTGTAATATACGAGGGCGGTTCAATTCTGCCAGTTTGAAAATGTTGCAGTTTCTATTCCCATTCAGTCTTGTTTTTAGTTTTTCATTTATAGAAAAATAGTGACAGTGACCACAATTCCTTTGACAGAATCTGCCGTTTACGTCGACCTCAATTTTAGTTTGAAAATCAAGCCTGAATAATTGAGTAACGTTGTATCAATTTATTGTTTCAGACTTGAGTGGTTGTGGTCCGTCCTGTATCGAAACGAACTTCTGCAAAATGGGTCGTTCTTGGTGAGTAAAATTTTTTTAATTAATCAAATTGACCCATTTTTTTTGAAAACTTTGTTCTTAACGAACGATTACATAATTTCACGGCCATCGTAGACACTACAAGGTGTTGGGTGTAAAATCAAATATTTTTAATTGATTTTGGATGTGTGCCAATGTTTATGCAGACGACGTGGAATTTACCTACATAGCACTGTCGCATATTCGACATGCTTTTATGTATAAATAGTTGAAAAAGTCATTAAGTGGTTATTTTAAAGAGGAGAAAAAATGCAATTCAAAATTCGCGATGTGTCTTCATAAAAGTGTTATATACACGAGACATGCTCAATTTGTAAAATTAATAATTTTGTCATTTTCGTGAAATTGTATTTCATTCGTGAAAATTTCAGTAAAGCAAATTAAAAGTTGGATTCGTTTCGTTAAAAAATAATTTTTATTTAAATTTTTAAAGACGCACATAAAAATATTTCAAGACGTTTTTTTATGTTTTCATTTTTATCTCCTGTCTAAAAGGGTTAAAAGATTGCTGCCTATTTTCCAGCTTCAAAGCACCCTCGGGCATTTCCACTTTCCTTGCTTGCTTGCACTCGTTTTCTCCTTTTTAACTACAAAGCTCATTGTTACATGGGCGTCCTTTAAGCAAGTGTTTTATATCCTGAAATTTGCTATTTTAATAATAAAGGCTTCGTCACATACAGGGTGTTTAATCTCCAACCTGAATATTTATTTCCAAGATAAAACTGCATTGCATTTTTACGACCAGTCTGCTTTACGACTTGCATCAATTGATCTAAAATTGGAAAAACCTTTTCAGAACGATAATTTCTCTATAAAATTTTAAATTACATCGCTTTTTTATTAAATCCGACATTGCCTAAGTTGGATTTCCCGTGCTGTTGAAAATAAGAGACGACACTTCAAAGCATAAAATTCCAATAAGGTGCATTTCTTCCCTCGAAGCTGAAACCGAATGCAATCCTATTCCAGCGCAAACTTGTGCTTTTTTTCCAAAAAAATTACTTACAAACCTTGACTGTCGCCAAATTCCTTGTGTTTTTGACTTTTTTTGTCTCGAGCATAAATTTCTTTGCTATGGTCACATTTTTTTTCGGTCGACATAATTGAATTTTTAGTTCGAGTCCGATTTTATCACGTCGTCGAATGTGTTCGTTATAACTCGAACAATTTGTAAAAATTATTGTTGATTTATCTTTAACGTGCGAGCATTGAAATACATTTCTAACGCGTATAAAAAATTGGATTTTGCATTTACATTCAGGAGGCGTTTACCGACTTCAAAGAAAACCTTTTTTTTTAATATTCCGCGTGACAAATCATCTTTGGGTACCATAATATGGGCTATATTTAGAGAATATATGTAGTTGTAGAAAGCTATTAAATCATTAGCAATGCTCGGTACAATGTTAATTGTGTGGTTAACAAATACCATATGTTGATGCTGAAAATAATCTGAGGTGATTTATATATTTGGGTTATATTTTGTTGATTTACTATCGCGCAATTAATTATCTTTATGCCAAGGCAAGACAAAATTAACACATTTTTGCTCTTAAAATGCGAACGCTGCAGTAATGCAACAAATCCAACTGAAAATCACGATGACCAACGTGAGGGAGAGACTTGAAGCTTTTAGCAAGGGTAGAAAGGGGAATGGAAGTTTTATCTTTTAAAAATATAAAGATTGCCAGAATGAAGTAACATTTATATCGAGATTAGTTGTTGTATTATATTGTAATGTTGAAGCTTTCAAGAACCAATCAAATTGAAGTATCCTGTTCTATACCCACTTCGATTGGCTCAATTTGAAGCATCTTCTTATAATACTCGATTTGATTGGTTCTTGTAAGCTTCAACCTTATAATGCTATACAATTAATCTACGTGAATGATGTCTTAAGGATTTGTTTGGTATAAATGATGTAAACTGAGCGTTATAAAAAATTTTGAGATCTAAGTCTGAGGATTCAGCATGCGTTTCGATTAAGTGTATCCAGATTCATGTTTGCTTTCCTCCAAAAAGTCTGAGAAAATCTTGGTCGGAACTGATCGGAATTGAACATAATATACCGACCTGGTGTAGCTTCGGACCTAGATGGGGTTTTGTTGATTGTGGCAGTATGTTTTTAGTTTTGTAGTAAATCCAAAGTTTAACAGTAGAATTTTTTGAGAACAACTGAGCCTTTCAGAAACTCAACGGAAAATCTGGAAGATCAAACTTCAATTAAAATTGATTGAGTATAAAGTTAACAGAACTCGGTGGTTGCAATAATTTATTATTGCGAGATGACAAAATACAAAACGACAATGTTTCGGTTTTAAGCATTGGGATCTCGGTTATCTTACGAGATACGAAATCCGGTCATATAGAGCCAAGTTGCATTTTATTATTCTGACCAATAATCTGAAAAGAAATTTGACTTATCATTTTTGGTTTCTGAGATATCCAAAAAAGAATTGTTGCCAGGAATCCAAATGTGCAATCATATTAGCCATGACGTCTAAGATGGTCGACGGTTAGGAAAAACAATGGTAAACTATTTTTTATAAGACGCCATATTGGATTGATGGAATGCTCTCTGTGTTCTTAATTTTTTTTGTTTATGGCGTTTAAGTATTTAATCGCCCAAGCGTCAGGAATCCAAATTTGCAATCATATTAGCCGTCTTTGGATGAAGGATCTCGGTTATCTTAAGAGATACGAAATCCATTCACGTAGAGCACACTTGCATATTATTATTCTGACCAATAATCTGAAAAGAAATTCACTTATCATTTTTAGTTTTGGAGATATACAAAAAAGAATTGTTGCCAGGAATCCAAATGTGCAATCATATTAGCCGTGACGTCTAAGATGGTCGACGGTTCGGAAAAACAATGGGAAACTTTTTTTTTATAAGACGCCATATTGGATTGATGGACTGCGCTCTGTGTTTTTAATTTTTTTTTGTTTATAGCGTTGTTTAAGTATTTGATCATCCAAGCGTCTGTTTTACAGAAATTTCGGTCTGCTCGTGAAATTTTGCCGCACCCCCCCCCCTAGGGTGCAATTAAAATACTTTTTTTTATTAATTAAATATTTATATTGCTTAAAATAAATTAAAATTAAGGCTCCCTGCTGTGGTTTCAACAAAAAACAATCTGGTGGGCTTCTTTGTTTTCAATTGAAAGACATGAAACTATGGCAAGAAATTAAAGTTTATCTTAATTAAAAATCTCTGTCGTCATTAGCTACAATAACAGGAATAGTCGAGAGAACTCCAAGAGATGTCCATATGTTGAGTGTTGGTTTTAGTATAAATGAAAAGAACTATAATTGTTCTGAACAAACACTACTGGTACATGCACGTCGCGTCGGTTGCCCCCACTTCGACATGACATGTGATGTCTTATCTATGCAACACCATACACTAGGAAATAAATCCATCAAGTCCTTATTCTTCAGAAAATCAAGTGTAGTATCCAGCATTCCATAAATGCTGGAGTTGGTCACATCGCCTATGGCTGCTTGTCTTTTGTTTGTTAATACAAGGTGGAGAGAGTAGTAGCGTTTCCTCAATTCTTCTTGAATTAGTAAAGTCTACAGGTTGTACAAATATCTCCACATGTTTTGGTGTGCCCTCACCTGAAATTTTCAAGATGTTCCCCATTTCGTGCCAGACTTAGCAGTCGGATTATTCATGCCAAAACTGTTCATGTGTATGTAACTTCAAGCCCGTATTGACTGGCGCATGCGCGGCAAGCTTACTGAGCCCACTTGCAATCTAGTTTAGCAGATTACTACAAATATTTTGAGGCTTTGAGAAATCTGAGTTGACCTCATGGAACATACCGTATTAGATTTCCAAACCGTCCACTACTTCATGGTTATGTCTTCTGGAAGTAAGCCAGCTGGATAGAAGCTTTGTCGAGAAGAAGAACTGTCGTTCACATAAAGAACCAGTGATGTTTCTTACCTCGGACTACATCATCGACATCTGAGAATATCGTATTCATACAGAAAGAGCCGTTGCAGAACGCTTCCGTTATCATGCTGAAGATATTACAAGGGATGATACAGATGGAAGCTAGATTAAGCTGTGCTGGATGTTAGTTCGAAGGTCTTCCGTTCAGAAAAACTACACTCATGTGTACTCTGCAAGTTTATTAGAACCCTGATTATCCGATCTTCCGTGTTATTCGACGCACCAATATTAAATTCCCTTTATCTGAGCCTTGTCTATAACTGAACAACTGATGGGCTCCATAAATTCAAAACACGGTTAAATTTTGATGCCAGGCTTCTAAATTTGTCAATGGCGCTTCCGGAAATTTTGAACAAATTGAAATCCTCAACTCAAATGGGAAGAAAACGAGCCAGTGTAAATTTGAAATTCAGGTTTTCGCGTCTTAAACCCGTCTTACACTTCAATAATTACGATCATAATTATGGTCATAATCTGCGCAATGTGCAAATTTCTGAACTCCTTTGCGCAGATTATAACCGTAATTATTGATGGTGTAAGACTGGTTTTATGTAGCTCATGGTGTGCACTGCGGTGTGCGATAAATCGCCTCTTTTCCATTACTATTTAAATGTTACCTTACCGTAGTAACCGTCTGGTAACCAGTAAAATTGTCAAGTTCCATGGTAGAGATAGTTTTAAATCTTAAGAACCCTAATCTGCGCAATGAGGAGTCAAGAGGGCAAAATACATACATATACGAATTTGAGGCTTCTGCGTCGATTTTTAGAGTTCTTGAGCTTTGAAACTATATCTAACTGTTTGCTAACCGGTGCTAATTACCATAGCAACGAGCATTCAGATATTTAGTTTCAAAGCTCAACAACCCTAAATACCGACGCAGAAGACTCAAATTCGTATATGTATGTATTTTGCCCTCTTGGCTTTGAGCTTTGAAACTATCTACATTGTTTTCAAGATTTTTTTCTGTTGATCATCTGACACCGAGGATACTGAGGAACATAAGGTTATAAAATTATTTTTTTTACAATTTATGCGTAAAGGGGGGGGTAAATACCATACCATAATTCATAATTATATAAGGAGCCATTTGCACATTTTGGATTTTTACATATTTTTAAAAATATTCTTCTTAAACAGAGTTTTCGATTATTCGAGGTTCCTCCTCCCCACATTAGGTCGAATGATCAGGGTCCATTCCACAAAAGATAGTATTAGAGAATAATAAAATGACGATAAAATGTAAAATTAAACATTAATAGCTTTATTTAGAACTCGTGCGTTATTGATCCAAAAAGTGTAATTGAAAAACTCGCCCACGCCTAAATTATGTTGATACAGCCAAGATGGGTGGTGATTTGACGTGACAGCTTTGTAATTATAAAAAATTACTTCTCAAGATGTAAAAACAAGTAAACAACTTAAAATATTACAACAGGTGTATTAACTAGAAAAGTACCAGCAATCTGCAGAAGCAGCCGCTTTTCGAAAATGATTTTGAAAATGATCCTGAATCTCCATGATGGAACGATAAAACTAAAGGTGTCGATTTTAAATTGCCTATAATAATTGTTAAATAAAACAATAATTGTGATTTTGATTGTCGTTGAGGCTAACAATTGATGCAATTCTTAGATATTATACATTTATTTAGTTAGCGTGTGGCAATAAAAAAAAACAACAATAATAAAATAATTTCATAATCTAAAATTCATACTGCCAATAGATGGGAGGGGGGGTCGCCCGGTAAATGTCTAGAGGGCGTCTCTTCTCTTTATTGTTCTATCGTTCGTTTCTTAGTTGGGAAATTCTTTCAAATATCAACCCATAATTGCTAAACGTAAAAAGGTGGCCACCTAACCGAGAAAACCGCGTTGTCAGTCAAGTTAAATCGTGTGTTTGTCCTACCTTTGGATTTTCTGTATATAATTTAACCTCTAATTATCCAATATTGGTAATCCAGTCCATTAAAAATGAATGCAGTTAATGAATCAGAATAATAATTATATATTTATTATATAATTTGAATTACATTTCTAATAATATTATATTCAAAATTTAGTATTTATAATAAAATTTCATCAGATAGATGGTATAAAATTTGTTAGTGGTCGATAATATTCGATAGATAATTAGGTTTTTTGTTGTTCATCCTTTTCAAGTGGAAATTCTAACGGCTACAAATTTTCCGAAAGATTGTAAGTAGCTATACAAAGAATGTTTAAATTCCGATCCTAATAAAATTAGGTAACAACTAACCCGGACATATCAACATTGTCGAGATGCTCTTTTCCTTGAAGCAGGGGTCCTCAAACTTTTTCAGATGAGGACCCCATTAGAGCTATGCTAAGACAGACTGAATTTTTTTTTAACTAGTGGAATCGCATTCACATAGAGCTTAATATGATTTTATTGCCTTACATTGTAAGATCTGTCAAGAATCAGTTAATTTAAAGTATTTATAGTTTCAATTAATCTGATTGGTTCTTGCAAGGTCTTACAATACAACTAATTACTAATCCCTAAATGAGTGCTAATTCATCCTTTGAGCGATTTATAACAGTCAACCCTGTAAAGCTGAAACCGCTTGGAACCGAAAGAATATTTTGTTTTAAGCATTTTCAGGCTTAACAGCCACTTTTACGGGAAAATATGTATGGGGTTTGAAGCACGAAAATTTTCTGTAGTAGGCAAAATTCTAGTTTTTCAACTGCCTGGCTTACGCAGGAATGATGACTGTATTATTAAATGAAATTTTCTTTAAATTGTTTCGCTTTTTTGTGTTTTTTCTTTACAATTACGATACGTATTATTATTTTATATAAAAGATTTTTATTTTTGAAACTATAACATCAGCAAATAGAACGGTTGTAGTTTGGGGACCGCTGCCTTAAAGAACAAATTTCAAACGAACAAAAGCATCAGCGATACTCACGGAATCCTAATTATCTCAAATATCGACATATTGATAATACAGTAGAACTCGGATATAATGAACCTCAAGAGACCATAAAAGTTCTTTATATCCAAGCGAGAGTTCATTATAATCGAATTGAAATGTCTGTTAAAGTATAGGACTTCGAAAATCGTGACGTGAATTTTTGTTCTGAGTTTTACTGTGCTGCTTATTACGTAAATTAAGCATAATAATTAAACCCGACTTGACCAAATTAATCACATATAAATTCTGTACAATTTCAATGCTTTTTTGACTTAAAATCACGTATCCGCTATTTGTAATATTTATAGCACGGCATATTTAATGTTCAAATTTAAAACATATAATCGTAAAATTATAGTTGAGGAAGAGGTCATTATAATCTACAAAGCAAATGCAAACGATAATCATATAAATCGCTTCCTCAGATACATATCATTTCATCACGCGTAGTATCTATTGGCATCTATACATTGTAGGTTCGAAGCTACTTCGAAATTTAAAATTTCGTTACAGAAATTTATTCATTTTATAACCTTTATTGGTTCACTAAATATGTTTTCAATGTCCCCATAAAATAATAAATGTGGACATGCTAATATTAAATATGTAAAATGATATATTATGCGATATACGATAGTATAGGATTTATCGAGATTCAATAGTCGCATTAAATCTCGCAAGTACAGGTTGTCACGCAATACCAACTATATGCGATAAAACCTGAAAGAGACATTTCAGCCAACACCTAATTTTAAAGAGTAATCAAAGTACCACGCAACTTTTTCTTCCCCTGTCTACTTTGGCCATCAGACACCGTCCAACAATATTTTGCTCATTTTTATGTGACCAAATGTAATTTTGACCATTTTTTTTACAGACAACTACAGTAACTTTTCGGGACAGATGCTCTAAGATGTCCCGACTTTCTCATCAATTTTACACCGTCGAGGTGGGAGATACGAAATTTACCATCTTAAAGAGATACCAAAACCTAAAACCTATTGGCTCCGGTGCTCAAGGCATTGTTTGGTAAGTGTTTTTTTTTTGGAATGTAGTTTTGAAAGTTTGTGTGTAACGAAGGGGATATATATTTCAGAAAAATTGTAAAAGCCAGAACCTTGCGTGTGTAGAAATAAAGTTTGGGACGCATGTTTTGAGAGTCCCAATTAGCTGGCTTCAGACGAAAATCCCCTTCCGTAGCGAATAGCATTTTTTGGTTTGTTGCATGTTTTGAGAATTTATTATTTGTGTGAGAGTCATCATATAATTTATTTATTTTATGTATTTTTTGTTATTTTTAGTGTTTTCTTTTGACTTTTAGTTAATTTTCTGGTGTTGTCACAGACTCGTTTTTCCTTTTTATGTATTTGTTTTCTTCTTAAATATAAAATGAGACCTGGATTTAAAAATTGGGTTTTTGGGGATACAGAGTTTTGTGTGCCTAAATGGTATTCCAGTTTGGAACCTAAGGGAGGTGGGGCACAAGGTTTAGTGTGGTAAGTACGCACCTGTTTTTTTTGGGTTTGCTTGCTTTAGTTTTGCACTCTTCCGAAGACATTTGAACAAATTTTAAAATTATTTGTTTCTGCAGCGCTGCCGTTGATACCGTAACACAACAAAATGTAGCAATTAAAAAATTAAGCCGGCCATTCCAAAATGTAACTCATGCAAAAAGAGCTTACAGAGAGTTTAAACTTATGAAATTAGTTAATCATAAAAATGTAAGTTGGTTTCACTTTTTGGGTTGCCTTTTTGTAAAGATCGTTTTTCAGATAATCGGTCTTCTAAATGCATTTACTCCTCAAAAATCGTTGGAAGAATTTCAGGATGTGTATTTAGTTATGGAACTTATGGACGCTAATTTGTGTCAAGTGATTCAAATGGATCTCGATCACGAAAGAATGAGTTATTTGTTATATCAAATGCTGTGCGGTATAAAACATTTACATTCGGCTGGTATTATACATAGGGTACGACAAAATATTCGGTCTTGTCGAAATAATACAATTTTTATTTTGTAGGATCTTAAACCTAGCAATATTGTTGTAAAATCGGATTGCACATTAAAAATATTAGATTTTGGATTAGCTCGAACGGCAGGAACAACGTTTATGATGACACCTTATGTAGTGACTCGTTATTATAGAGCACCAGAAGTAATTTTAGGTATGGGATATACAGAAAATGTAGATATTTGGTCGGTTGGATGCATAATGGGTGAAATGATCAGAGGTGGCGTGTTGTTTCCAGGAACGGATCATATAGATCAATGGAATAAAATTATTGGTAGGGATGATCATCGTCTAAAGTTTCCTAAATTTATTCTTCTCTCGTTTTTAGAACAATTGGGTACTCCATCGCAACAATTTATGGCGAGATTACAACAGACTGTTCGAAATTATGTCGAAAATCGACCTAGGTATCCTGGTTTTTCTTTCGACAAGCTATTCCCGGATATGTTGTTCCCTTCTGATAGCAATGAACATAATAGACTTAAAGCGAGCCAAGCTCGCGATTTACTTTCTAGGATGCTAGTAATAGATCCCCAACAGCGGATATCTGTTGACGATGCCCTGTTACACCCATATATTAATGTATGGTATGATGAGAGCGAAGTTAATGCGGTAAGTTAAATTTTAGCCCAACTGAATTTTTTTTAACTGTTTTGTCTGTGTAGCCCGCTCCTGGTCCATACGATCATAGTGTTGATGAACGGGAACATACAGTTGAACAGTGGAAGGAGCTAATTTATCAAGAAGTTATGGAATATGAATCTTCACATGGTAACAATTCACGTGCATCCTCTAGCTCACAACCCAGTCCTGCAGCTAATTCTACCGAGCCAAATGGCACTGATCCATTGCGGTAGAGTAAGTAAGTAAAAGAAATTTTTTTTATTAATTACTTTTGACTGTACATGGAGTTAAGACGACGTATCCTATAATTTCCAAGCTGTCATGATCGATAGGCTTGATAAAACAGTATTTCATGGAAGAATGTTTTTATTGTACATAAAAAACATCAATTTATTTTATATACTAAATTTTGTTATGTTGTTCAAAACAATGAGACTCGTATTTTCCATTGGGCTTTGTTTTATTACATACTTTTATATATCTGAAACGAATTTATTTTGCCTCGTTAACAACAGTTTGTATAAAAATATTATTTTTTAAATGCCAAGGGAACTTCATCCGAACTTTTAATCAATTCCTACAAAAATTTTATTCAAAAGAAAATTTTTTCGGCTTTTTTTTTATATTCAACTTTATTGACTAACAGAACTTCTGCTATTCATTAGAGAGAAACTTTATTTTTTTAAATTATTATTTAAATTACACAATTCAAACTTTTTTGAAATCACAAAACAACTTTTCCATTTGAAATAATAATAACATGGATTTATTTTTAATTTGTACATTTTATGCTATACCACTGGCGCCGCTGGGAAAATTGCCCAAACCAAAACCAGGTTTTTTTTCGTAGAATTGTAATACTGTAAAGTTAAAATTGACGAAGCTTATACACGAAAATTGTATAGTTTATCTCTTGTAAATTTTGCCATACTTCAATTTTCTGCTCTGCTAATTCGGTAGGGGAAGACAGCATAAAGCTGGATTGAATTTAAGACCAAAAATGACAGCTTTTCTTACAAGTTTTAAATTGCAAAAGGAATTCTCGGTTATTTAAAAATTACTTTTCAGAGATTTTCTTGTGCAATTGTAAGTATTATTACATATTATTTTTTAGTCACTGAAATTTTTGCACCGTTATAGCCACGTTAATCGATGGATTTGTGATTAATATGGTGAAAATTGATATTAATCATATCTGTATTTTTAGTTTTACCTAAAAATTGTGCAACAATACTTTTCAGACACTGAAAAAGGCATATTATAAAATATAATTCACAAACGTTTCCGTCACACTGTGACATCTTCAGGCGATAAGACTTAAAGTGCCCTTGTTTTCTTTATACCGTGCAGAGGAGCGTCGTAGCAACGGAGAGGCGACTGAGGCGTTTGCCTCAGGTTCCATCGCAATGTGGGCTCTAAACGTTGACAAAACCCAATAAATAATAGTTTAAAATTTTCAAAAAGATAAGAATCTTTTGGGGAATTTGACTAAATTCGAAAATTTGGCCACGATTTTATTTGCAGCATCGCCTAAAATTCCCTTTCGGCCTTTTCCCCAAGTGGGGATTTTAATCCTTTTTCGCCTATAACTCTCTTACTTTCATTTTTAGTGAAAATTATCATCAAATCAAAATTGAAGAGTACAAAATTATCTATAAAGCAGATAAACAAAATTTGCCTACATCATACTAAATATTTATAAAATAAAAAGAAAATTCATAGAAAACGATTGAAAAGGGTTTTGAATAATTCTTATTCTGAATAAAAATTTCGTACATTTAAACTTTACCATCGATGGTGAACAAAACAAATTCTCTGCTTTTTAGAGAATTTTCTCCTCTTCAATTGTGGTCCAATGATAAGACAGGGGATTTTAGTAAACTTTATTCCAACCCCGCGTTCGTCTTCATTTCCCTTTAACTGGCTGGGTAACTCAAATATATTTAAATTGAAAAGAAAAATTCCTACCGATAAAATAATCTCCAAATTCGGGGGGGGGGTTATCCGTTACGATACCATGGAAACGGTGATTCTGGCATACTATGCGTATTTTGTAGAAAATCTTTCCAACGATAAAAATCGATATTACACGACCGGGGGGTCTGGGGTACCCCCAGGTACACTTGCCAGGTACAATTCAGAACCATCAAAATTTATTGTTTTTCGTTGAATCTTTTGCAATTTTAGTTTGTAATCCGGGAGGAGGGGGGGAGGCAGCAGGTGATATTTTTCATAACTATCTCAGTACAGTTTTTAATACCGATGGACGTATAAGTGAAGGTTTTTCTTTCGCAATAAATGAAGTGTACCTGAGGGGGTATTCCATAGCCCCAGACCCCCTGAAGAATTCGGTAAGGAGCTCAGGGTTCCGAAAGGACGTTTTTTAGTATGTTAAAGTATGAACAATTACCTAACGAAATCCGTCGAAAACTCGCAGAAAACCGATTTTGAATTTTTTTTCGCAATTTTCTTACACTATAAGCCAAGTTATTAAGATCCGATTGATTATTTCAAAAAGTAGAAGAATATTTCAAATTATTAATTTCCATTACTTCTAGGACTTTTAACCCTTATTTTTTGACTCGGTATGTATAATCTTATGTCCCCTTGTCAGGGCCGTCCTAAGATATTTGAGGCCCGTAGGCTACTAAAAATAATACGCCCCTCTTCATTAGAAGATACACGGGATGCGACAACGGATCATGATCTTGCGAGGATCTCTTTCGTTTTTTTTTTTCTAGTGAAAATTTCAAAAATTTATACGACAACATTTAGCCCTGTGGTTAGGGTAGCACTGTCCCCTCTCCTAACGTTTGTGCCTTTTTTAGTATCTGAAAATTTTTTTTTGTGCATTTTTAGGTTGAACTAAAAATACAGATTTGGTTATAACTTATAACCTAACCTACAATAACATTAACAGGTGGCCAAATTTTTACCACACAACGCCGTTGATGCAATGAATAAATATTGAAATATAGCGCTGAAATTCTGGGTTCGAAATGCGACTCCAACAGAATTTTATTAGCGCGGCCCTTCAGTGAACATCAACACGTTGTGAATTTAAGACTTGGTTCTATAGTAACATAAATATGGCCAATTGGCAGAACGTCAAGACCCAAATAAAAAAATGTTTATTTCTATTGTCGTCCGATTTGTGGCTAAATATCGCATCGATGCGACGGACATGTTGCAGCAAAAATTTGGTCACCTGTTATTGCCCTCACTGTCCCTATATAGCCACTGTAATCAGGCCCGGACTGGCAAAAATTTAGTTACCCCGCATCTCATTCAAGCGGCTCCGCTCTTCAAAATATTTGTACAAGAGTGCAAAATATAAAAAAAAATTAACTAATTATTTTAAAAGATGGTAAAAAATCTCATCAACAAAAACAATTCCGATTGTGCAAAACGCTATTGTAATAATTAAATTTTGAAGTATTTTACGGGGTTAATATATTATTATAACTTCTCGTCAAGTTTTTATTTGTGATTGAAAAGCGTCACAGATAAAAATTAGACGAGAAAAGTGCAATATTATTAATTTCTTACTATTATCAAAGTTATGAGCTGTAAAGATAGAAAATGCTATGCAAATTTATATGCACTTTGTTTCTCCCCGCTACAGGTATCGCCATCTAGCGCCCTATTAATGAAAGTGAAAAATAAATGTTCTAATTGGTTACAAGTGAACTTTTTCTGTTTTTATAACCAATCAGGACTTTTATTATTATTTTCCGCACTAAGGCATTAGATGGCGATCATTTTTTCGGGGAGAAATATGATGCATAACAAATTTGAAAATTGCCTTGTTTGTGAGGCCTAAGCCGTAATCCGTTTAGCTCAGTGCGGCCTACACAACCAAGGTAATCACGTACTAGATGCCTAATGCCCAATAATCTAAAAAGATTGTACAATACCGATATAATACACAATTTTTGTTTAAATAGTTCCCTAATCGGAGTGGGGAGTATAAAAATGGTCTATTTCCGTGCTGTGGAATCCACGGTTAGATGTAGGTTATGTGTGCTCGACACACATTTTTAATCAGAGATGGGTGCGTGACGTGATTTTCGTCACAAGATAAACAATCGCGACAGAAACAACCGTGATTGTGCGTGAGTAAAATTAAACAAACTTGCTCGTGCTTGAGCAGTCGCGAATTTTTGTAACCTCTAACATGTTGTAGAAGTTGCGGGGATTTTTTTGAAATAAATTTGGGGATTTTGTCAAAACCCGTGACGTGACGTAATATGATGAGTGTGTATAATTAATAATCACAACCAAGACTCGTGCATACATGTCTACCTTCAATCACGCAACGTGAAAAGTACTATCTAGTTTTCGTGAGTAACACGGAAAACATCGTGAGTATCCGTGAGCCTGATCTGGCCGTTACATGATCGTTCGTTATAATGCGTGAGCAGCAAGAGAGATGTCATGATGTACATCTCTAATTTTAACACGCAACGAGCACAGACAGGGATATCGGAAGACGGCGTAGAACGTTATGAACCGATATATAGATAGATATTTAATTGGATAGTATCAGATTGGTAAACCTTCTGGGGAGTTTTCGAAACATCTGTTGTAGTTGAAAAGGCAATCAACAGATGGCGGTACTTAATTTGAAATCGTAACACATTGCTTTACTATTGTAATTCTTTATTTGTATATTCCATATTGAACTTTTAAACTCCACCATGTATTTTCAAAACTCCCATTAAGTTTGTCTATCTAACTCTAACACTACATAATCTAAAATATTACAGTTGAATAGCCTTAATCACCTGTCCGTCACGCTCTGGAACGCATCTCATTGGTTGAACGAATTATTACGGTGCGATCATTAAATAGTTTTTTGTTTTCACCGTCAAAATTTTTTGATGACGTCTGTCACTCATTATATAATGATGCTCAACAGTGCCGTACGAACTTATTAATTACAAAGTAATGCGGTGCCGCCTCAAATTCGGGGTGCTTTTTGAGCAAAATCCAAATGTGAATTCTGAAGGCAAGGGAAGGACTTTTCGATGACACTTTTACTATACATTTCACCTATAATTCGTCGATCCGTTCGATTGGGAGGATAAAAAAAATTAAAAAATGAAATATTAATATAGAAGATAGATAGCTTTCGCAATCTCAGTGCGGCCTCAGGCCGCACAACCACAGCCGACTATATTAATATAGAAGATGGATAGTTGTCGCAATTCACTCAGTGCGGCCTTCAGGCCGCACAACCACGGCCGACTAGTCTAAAATATGAGAGTTGAATAATATGACGCTCAGAAGAAAAATTAAAATTGTTGATTCTCTGCCTTTTTAGACGTTATGAAAAATCCAATGGTATATTTGGATTCCCCAAATATTTTCCCACTGACCCTCGAAGGCAGTGACCCACCGGATATTTGCTTGGCCGATCGCCGACCTAATCCGGGCCTAACTGCCATCAAACCTCTAACATAATCTTGACTTAAAACTGCAACCTAACCTAATCTATTTTACTTACACTACATTCTTATTTTTTACATTCAGTACAGAGTTTCACATTATTTTACTCCGAAAAAAAGAAAATCTGTAATAGGAATCTTTGTAAAGAACCGGTGTAAATGACGATGAATATGTTGACTATTATGGAGCACCGAGGATTGGCTCCATATTTCTTTCATCTGGAACGTATAAAACTGGCTGCGGAATTTGGAGATCTTTGGACCTCAGAATTAAGCGCTGGGCTGGTTCGGGTGAACCTGGTTCGTTAAAAATACAAGAAAGAATGTAGAAACGATATTAGTAACGTTACTGGAATGATAAAAGCTTAGAATCTGTTGGGCTTGTCCATGGCGGGTGGACGTCCTGTTATGGGGTTTTCTGTGCTTCATATGTAACTTACTGTGTTTAGTGGTGCAAATAATTTTAGGGAAGAGTAATTAGTACAAATACAGCTTCAAGTTTCACAAGACATCCATTCTGCCTTGGGCAAGATCATGAACTTAGTTCGGAAAGATAGTTTAACTTGATAGTAAAACTACGATTTGTTTCATCAAAAAACTCGGTTATTTATAAGTGAGCAAGTAAGACTTCATTCGGTGAAGCGAATAATTGCATTACTATCATTTAAATACTATAGTATTCCACTAGAATAAACAAATCTGTTCAACACAATAATATAGTAGGTAATATGAACATAATGTCATGTGGATCCATTATTGAATATAAAGAACCCCGCACAGTTTGAATCGGAAAGTGTTTACTGTAACCAAAAATCGGGAACCAAATCCATTAAGAATTTTACATTTTTGTTCTAATCAGAACATTAAGTCAAAAACAAACTATTCACTTCCAGATAGTTAAATTCTATATTGTATCAACCTTTTATGCGCTCGAAGCGCTTTCAGAATCAGATAAAGTAATAAACAACTAATCTGAAAATTTACCTTCAGCATACAATATGAAATCCTAACAGGAACACAAAATCAAGTAGAAATAATAGCGATTTCTAGAATTTAGTCTGGATTCTCATTGTTTGCTGATTAGGATCATTTCGCTCAGTTCAGTTCGACATTGACGAGTGGACAAGCGGACTTCCAATTTAACAGCAAACCATAAGACTTTATCTTGACTGTGTTGGACTAGACCAACATGGATCGAGTACATGACGCTTCAATGTCTCGTCTGTCTCGTTTACGCCATATGCAGCACCACGTATATTCCCCAGTGTGTGCAAATGTTGATTCAATTTGCAGTGCTCAGTTAAATTATAATTTCCCATAGACTGACGTTACATGCTGGAAATTAACATCTCCGTTAATTTGTGTTGTACAGTATTAATACGAAGCGGAATAAATTTATTGCCAGTGAAACAAATCTGTATAATTTATCGTTTTGTTTTTAATCAAGATAACGGTTTCTGACCCCCTCCCCCCTCCCATGTTAAAAAAGTATGCTGCACTGTTTTCTTAAATAAATCGAGCTGTAGATGATTTTGGATTACTTGTGTTGAATTTAATCTGAATAAATCTGATTGTACCGAAAACGCTTATTTTCTCTTAAATTTTTTTATAAGTTTACAGTTTTAATTTTAAACGTTGTTGTTTCAAATTGGTATGGTTTTATCGCAACCATTTGCTATTCTTTTGTGCGTGTTACAAAAATGTGCACCATCACTTTTCAAACCCAACATTTTTAAAAAACTAAAAAAACACTTCCAAATTAAAATTTTAAACTTAAATTAATCCTTCAGTTTTCAAAAAAAAAACTTTCGTACAAATTCTAACACGGCTTGTTCAATCAAAGCTCATAAAGCAACTCTTTTCTTTCCACGCCATTCGACTCTGCTGTGGCTTCCCACCGTGAAAACAAAGTTCCAACAGAAATGTAAAATCCCCCAACAATAATTTAGAATTACAAAAATGGGATTTCTTTAATGGGATTAAAAAACGTCTTCTAGTATTGTTTGTCTACAATTTTCGTGCATGAAATTGTTTATAAAAAGTTTAAAAATCGGAACACCTCGCCGTAAAACTTCCAACGCTTTCCTGCATTTTAACAAAATTTTGATCACATGACATATTTTTATGGTGTTGTGTTTTAGAGCTGTAACGTCGTAGCTCAAAAAGAAAACACGATAAAAAATTTCAATGTCAGAAAAAGGGGCCATTTAAAAAATAAGGTTGACGTGTCCTAGTATTTTATGAAAAAATCCCCTTAAAATATATGATCGAATTTGTTCTAAACTTGACGAGTTCACTGTATGGATCGTTTAATCTGAAATCAACTGAAACATTGACAAAATTGACTTGACCCGCACCAAATTGACGAAACTTGGTACACGCCATCATAGTATTAATAAATAAACAATACAAATTTAAGGATTTGTTCCAAAGAGTCTTTGTTTTTTTATTTTAATCGTTCAGAAAGCCAAAAAGTTGGTGTTTAGATTTTTAGGCAAAGATTGTAGCTCCATCCACAGTGGTCTAAAATTTAAAAAAACCGCATCTTGTTTTTTCAACCCTCAAGTGGGCTAATTTTCTAATATTACCCCTATTTCCAAACGGATCTTCTTTTATTTCCTTCTTTTTACTGTTTTTTTGTGCTATTGTGTTGACCATGTGTACCAAATTTGATCGTGGCCCGAGGTTGAGTTCGGTTACTAAAAATAATTTAAGAATGTAGAAAAACGGAAAAAATCAGTTTTTCGCCGAATTTTGGACTTTATTTTAACTTGACGCCAAAAATAGTTAAATACAAAGTAAAAGCTAATTAAATTCTCTGTAAAAAAGTTCTATGCATATTTTTCGTCAGATTCTTTATTCAAATAGTAATAACCGTCCAAAGTTAAGGTAAGTTACGCGACCACCGAGATATTTATTTAATTTTGTATATGTGACCTGGTCTATGAAAAGGAGGCTTACGTGCGAAAACAAGTTATCGAGAAAACAGCTGTTAAAGGTAAAAACTCGGCGATGATGAACTACATTAATTTGTCTCAGGCAGAAGATGATATGGAACAAAGTTTCGTTAGGATGGATGTATCTGCTGTCGATGAAGCGGAAGAGGAGCTGGCAACCAAATTTCTCTCAAAAGATTGTTGTAATAACAAATGCCAAACAATTATACCACGAAAAATGATCGAGAATACGAGAAACAATTGTTTGTTTTCAAAAACAATTAAACAAATTATAACTTTCTGGTTTTCACCATGTGAAAGAGCGTCTCAAACTCGATCCGAATCGGCAAAAAAATGGAAAATGATTTTTTGACACCTAAGCCCCCTTATAGGTCACATATAGCTATTTTTATCATGAAGTTGGATTATAGCCGAAAAATCAGCGAAATACTGATTTTTGTCTTTGCCCCACACTTCGTTGAAAGGAGAAAACTTCAGAATTAGTCAAGTTAACTTTTTTACTGGGGGTTCAACTAGTCGCAATTTTATAATGGCAAGTTATATTATTTTTTCTCGATTCGCAATTGTACATTAATTTGGGGGGGGGGGAGTTAACTATTGTTGACCACCCCAAAAAATTTAAAATATTCCTATAGCAAAGAGGAAGGTTTATAGAGTATACTGTAAAAATTTCATGTGCGAAAGTATACATAAAATTTCGAGAAAAATCAATTTGAAAGTACGTAAATTTAGCGCATTTTTCTTCGATTTTTGGGGTGTGCATTCGATAGGGAGGTTTATCCATCGTCAAAACCTACCCTTTCGGGGCGCCTTCCGCGTTGCACCCCTCCAGGGCGGTTTTGACTCTGGTTACTATGCTAAACATACGTGAAGGCGCCTCCCATCAAAATCCGAGCTTAGAGACCCTTGAAATAGCATTAAAAAGTATAGTTGCGGTATGGCGCAGTAAACTATTACACGTTTCACCCCCAAAAAATCGCGTAAAAACAAAAAATAATCGATGTTACATGTACGAGAGACGAGCTGCATCTGCCGGTGCGAAATACTCTAAGTGTTAGGGTCATTAAAATTGCACGGACTGTCAACAGAATGAGCGACGCGCGGAATCTCGTTAAATTTTACATGTAAATTAGCAAACTTCAAATTCGATTTACTCAAAATTTTGATAATACTTTCGCAAAAGTTCATTAGTTCCAAGTTATATACTCGGACTTTCGAGGGTTTAAACTGAAAAGTGTCACCTTTACGTGACCGTAACGTGGAAACGAATCAAGTTAGAAAAGAAAATCAAAGACAAATTTTTTGCTTTACTTCCTGTGATATGTTGAACTTTTGATCAAAATTGGAGATGGTGCATTCTTCAGCGAATGGAACTAGATTAACTCATATATCGATATGTTTTTCAATGTCAGTAATATCACCACCTCAAAACATATACGAGTATTTTATAATATTTTTCGCAACTTTCCCGCATTAAAATATAAGTTCGTAGTCGGGCAATGAACAACAGACTTTCTTTGTTTTAAATCTTATCCGAACGAAAACTTTTATTTTCTATTTTTATTATAACTTTAATTTCAATTTAATGGAATTTTTACAACATGAACTCTTTTATCTTAATATTAATTAAGATTTTTATTACTTTGCATTGGATTTTAACATTTGACCTTTATTAGCTTGATAATTTACTACATTTCTATTCAATAAAATTTTCTGCAAATTTATTGTAATTTTTTATTTCGACGAATTACTCGTCGTTTCCGAATTGTAATCTGATTGATTAACTCCAATTAATTGCTTACAATTCAATTTAAACACCTTGATCCTTTTTTAATTATACAGTTTTTATACCCAAATTTTTATCACTTACAGTCTTTTACTTCTAATTCATCAAGTACAGGTTATTTTGGGTTATTTGATAAAATTTTATATTTAATTTGCAAAAAATTTAATTTTATATTATTAAAATGTGGAAATATTTATGGATGTATCTTTGAGGTATTATTTTTACAATTTCTTGCAAGCCGCAAAGGCTTTAAAATTGCTATAGAAAGAGCGAAAATTACGTGGAAATAATGGCTATGCCCATTTGGTAGAGCTCGTACCAAAGCTCAAAAGTTATATAATCATCGGCGCAAAAACGAAAACGCGTCCAAATACTAAAAAGCCCAACTAGAAAACATTCGTTGAATGTTTGATTTCGTTTTGACAGTTACACAAATTTTGCGTTTTATTATTATTAATGGTATTAGTATTGTTTCATAATATAAATAACAATCAGCCTTTTTTAAGGCTATTTGACAGGTTATTCACATTTTTTAAATTTTCGCGCCAAGCTAATGTTTTTACGTAACATTTATATGTATGTATTTCGCCCTCTTGGCTCCTCATCGCGCATTTTAGTGCTTTTGACAAAAGAAATCACCTCTACAGTAGTCGCCTATGATTATTTTATTAAATAATATAACTTATATTATTATCTCTATCAATCTGATGTGGTAATGTGTACAGATGTATGTACGTTAAAGACCAATCTACGATCAAAAATAACCTCCAAACATAAATTTTCAAGAATAAAAATTTTTGTAGAGATAGTTTCAAAGGTCAAGAACCCTAAAAATCGACACAGAAGGCTAAAATTCGTAAATGTATGTATTTCGCCCTCTTGGCTCCTCGCGCAGATTAGGGTTCTTGACCTTTGGAACCATCTCTACATTTGTGTAAAAAATATGACTTTAATTCTATTTATCTAGGAGCTATATCATGACATCAGACAAAGACAAACGATGAGATATCTCCATGTACAGTTAATATTTAATACTAATTTTTACTATTCCGCTGAACTATTCCTTTTTTCCAGGGTCTGAGTATTAAACAGACTGTTATTTGACTAGTCCTACTATCTTCATTTTAAGACTCACAGCCATCTTTAGTTGTACGTCTACTTTGTTTTGTAGAATTGATAGTGTAAACGGTGATCCAAAAAAAATCACTCCAAAACTGACGTTAAAATAAACACGGGTTCCATTTAAATGAACATTTGTGACATCCCTTAATGAGTTTGTGTGATATTGACGAAGAACCGATTTGTATTTTAAATTATTTGAAATATAATGCCCAGTACAAAACAAATATTAAGTAACTTTTTATTCGAGCACGAATTTAAAACATTAATAATTAAAAATAGTAAAATTTGAAGTGCAGATCGGTTTTAAAACAAAAGTGTAATACTACTACAAAAAAAAATTATTAAAATAATGTTATTAGTGTACGTTTCTTTTTGTATAATTTATTTTGTTGCAATATCGTATTTTTAAGTAGTCGGTTACGATAATACATAGTAAAAATAGTGCATACATTTTATTTTCGACAAATTGAAGCAATATATTATAAGTTTTGATTAAATAAAATAATAGAATGTAAGTTGATAATTCCGAAACAATTAATTATTTTGTTAATTATTATGCATTTTTTGGTCTTTCCTTTACTCTTATAGTAATTATGCAAGTAAAATAAAACTCTAGGATAGAATCAATATACAATAATATTTATAGGTAAGGGATTACAAACTTCAAGAGGATGTGTACACGTTTGTCATTACAATAAAGTTGTATACATTTTCTTACGGGTAATTTGCATTACAATAAGTTTATGTACATTTTGATCCGATCCAAAAAAAAGTGTAAAAAGTAAGTCACACCTGTACAGTTACGTTTGTTTGTTTTACCATAATAATTGATGCTCTTTCATAGTTAGGGGCATTTTTTTAAATATAGAAACCGTATTCCTCCTTATGGGTAGGGCTGAATATTTTTACCTATCTACATAATATATCAAAATGTTGAGTAATCGCTGTTGAATTAATATCTACATTTTTTAAATTCAATATCATTTTTATCTATTCAATATATTGATATATTGATTTTTCTTAAATTCAATATATCAATTTTTTTTTAAATTTAATATCAATATTTTATAATTCACTATGTTGATATTTTTAAAATCAATATCGTTATTCGATATATCGATATTAATATATCAGTATTTTTTTAAATTCAATATAATTTTTATATATTCAATATATTGATATACTCGTATTGATTTTTCTTAAATTCAATATCGTTATTCGATATATCAATTTTTTTTAAATTTAATATCAATATTTTATAATTCAATATATTGATATTTTTAAAATCAATATCGTTATTCGATATATCAATATTAATATATCAGTATTTTTTTAAATTCAATATAATTTTTATATATTCAATATATTGATATACTCGTATTGATTTTTCTTAAATTCAATATCGTTATTCGATATATCAATTTTTTTTAAATTTAATATCAATATTTTATAATTCAATATATTGATATTTTTAAAATCAATATCGTTATTCGATATATCAATATTAATATATCAGTATTTTTTTAAATTCAATATAATTTTTATATATTCAATATATTGATATTTTTTAAATTCAATATTGTTATTCGATATATCGACATTGATATATTGTATAATCAATATAGTAATATTTTTTTAAATTTAATATCACTTTTATATATATTCAATATATTGTTATTTTTAAAAATCTATATCATTATTCAATATATCGACATAGATATTTTTTAAAATCAATTTTGTAATTCGATACATTAACATTTATATATTGATATTTTTTAAAATTAATTAAAATTGAATTAAGAAATTCTCAGACCTACTTATAAGTATTGTCCAATGCTATATCAAGTAATTCTTGTTTTATGCCATTTCTATCAAGAATTTTCCAAAAATTTAAATAATCGCAAATTTCCACCAACCCACCAAAAAAAAATTTAATTTACTCCCAAGCACATCGCTAAAATGAAAACTAGGAAAATATTAAATTCGGGGATTCCCGATCCTAATTTTCATTTGAGTAAATAAATTTCTTTTTTTAGATGTTTCAAGATCAGTTGGAAACCAGCAAATATTACAATTTTTGTATACAATTCTGTTTTACTCAGTATAGCACTAGACAACAAACACTCTTATATCAATTGAGTTATTACTGTAGCACTCGGTTGTCAATTTGTCCGTAATAATAGTCAATTGTTTTTTTAGAAGGTGGAGTAAAGACTTAATGTGTTTCGTTGGGAACAAACTTCCACCGCTTCACCCTTAATGACTGACTGAGTGCTAGGAGATTAAATTCTCTTTACTGATTGTTATGACAATCACTTAGATTGTAACAATTGACTATTATTTAAATCTGGTTGGTTGTTTTTCTAATGGTCAAGTACGTCATAAATGATACAATCAAATTTTGTATTAAAAAGTTGGTTAGGTGATTTGTACCTATATGGTCACGTTCGTGGCCGAATGTTTTGTAGGCCGTAAAATATGTTGTGAAAATTTATAATTTGACAATTTATTAAAATTTTTGTGATCGTATTCTATAATATTTTTTTAATTTTGTTTTTTCTTATTAAGTCTAGTGTGAATGTTTGTGTATATCGAGAAATATAAATAATAGAAAATAAACAATATGGTAGTAAAATGTTTGTGTAGATTTTTTTTCGACATTGAAAACGAAAACTTTTCTATAACTTTTTGTTTTGTCAAACATACATAATGACAAAATTGTAGATCAGTTAAATATGCATATAGGAATTTTGTAGTATTAAAATATTTATCGATCTACCAACTCGTTTAGTAATTTGTAGCAAACTTTGCTTGTATTGTTCTTGCTTTGTAAATAAACAGGTGAAGTCTTTTTTGTCTCCAATTAGTACACAATTTTAACACCATCTTTCATTTATTTTTACAGGAAACACACTGGTTTTATGTAGGTATTCTTTGTCAAGTTCTGGATGAATTTTTCAAGACGGATTTTTACAGATTATTACAGCAGCAGAAGGATTTTAAAAAAATTGTATGTCCCATTCACTCAATAGTAAATTTTCTAATTTTTCATTGTAATGATAAAATTTGGCAAACCTATCAAATACTAAAAAAAAACAATTGGATTCAGCATGAAATACATAAAAGCATATTACTATATAGTATCTGATACGCAAACCTTATGGAAGTTCAAAAGGCCACTTTAAACTTACTCTTTTTACTCTCACATTTAACGCCAATTAATTTCTACACATAAATTTTATTTACATTTATAATTTTAATTCAGTTCGATTTAAAGTAGAAAGAAAATTAAAGATACTAATATGATGTATTTTGGAATTTAAGTGTGATGTAGTATTGAATCAAAATAATGAATAAATATTTTTATGTTGGCTTCTAACATTAAATGTGGTGCAGATATTAACAAATATATTGAATAAACCTCCGAAGACACAAGCTGTGTTCAAAAAATTTTGGTTGCCATATTGGAAAAAATGGAGACCAAAAATCAGTTTTTCAATGATAACTCGAATGCGGGCGAAAAATATCAAAAATGTTTTAAAATGCTAAACGTATTTAGCAAATAGATGATCGTTTTTTGTTAAAGAAAACATAAATTCAATTTAAAATATTTTGGTCGCCATATTGGAAAAATGGAGGCCAAAAATCAGTTTTTCAATGATAACTCGAATGTGGGCGAAAAATATCAAAAATGTTTTAAGATACTAAACGTATTTAGCAAATAGTTGATCGTTTTTTGTTAAAGAAAACATAAATTCAATTTAAAATATTTTGGTTGCCATATTGGAAAAATGGAGGCCAGAAATCAGATTTTCAATGATAACTCGAAAGCGGGCGAAAAATATCAAAAATGTTTTTAAGATATTAAACGTAGGTATTTAGCAAATAGACGATCGTGTTTTGTTTTAAATATTTTTTTGTTAAAGAAAACATGAAACTGCAGCACAATTTTTGTTTTTTGAATTTAAAAAGATGATAATTTTAATTCACGAAATATAATAGATTTAAATTAAATTTTATCGCTAAAACGGTAAGTACCTCAAGACTTTCTCAGAGGGGTGGGAGGGCTAGAAAGGGAAGCTACGTCTGAGCACACAATTTTCAACAATAAGTCAAATCTCAAGTTACCAAGTGTCAACACTGCTACACGATTTCTTTGCAGTTTGGGGTCGTCCATAAATTACGTCAAGCAATTTTTAACCCCCCCCCCATCGTCACACAAACCTAGATACCTCCAAGTAATACATCACATATTCTTGAACCCCGTCACCCCCCCCCAAACTTTAAAAATTTATATAATAAAAAGAAACCCGGGGCGGATTTCATGGGTGTCATCCCCACCTCGGCTGATGACTTATTTTTAGGGGTAACACCCCAGAGGAAACATCTATGAAGGGCGGTCCGCCCCCCCCCCTCCTACCTACGGCACTGGCTTCAGTGGCATAGCCACTCAAAATATAGTTTTTTTTAAACACTTCTACACCTTTTCCAGCAGTAATTCAGAAAACCTCACCTGCTGTTCAGAAATCGTGAATTTTAATTCAGATTTGTCAAGTGATATTCAGTAATTGTGAATTATAATTCAGATTTGTCAACTGATATTCAGAAATCGTGAATTGCAATTCAGATTTGTCAACTGATATTCAGAAATTGTGAATTGTAATATCAATTGACAAATCTGAATAACGGTTGACGATTTCTGAATATTAATTTAGAAATCTGAATAACGGTTGACGATTTCTGAATATCAATTGACAAATCTGAATAACAGTTGACGATTTCTGAATTACTGGTGGAAAAGGTGAAGTAAAATATTTAATCTATATATTTTGTGGCGTCACAATTTTTGAAACGCCCCTCCCGTCTCATCGTCACAAGGGTCGGGGAACCCCCCCCCCCAGGAGCGTGACGTAATTTATGGACGACCCCTTTGTAGAAACTACAATTAATTCGTGTATTGGTAAATTGTGTGAACCCAGTAGCCAATTAAATACTTTAACGCTAAAGGTAAGTTATTTTTTATTAACTTTTTAAAAGGAGACGACGGCAAATCTAGGATTGACTCAAGGAAGGGTCTCAGCCGGGCGGGATGGACAGATCCCCCCGGCAATAGCCCCGAAGGCATAACATTTTTTTAAGAGGGGCGTGATAAACAAAATTGTACGCATATAAATTTTCATGAAGTCAAATATACTTATAAATTACCTCTATTAATTTTAGGGGGGGAATTAACAGCGGCATTAACCTTTATTATAACAGATTAACTGTTTAAATTTTTTCCAAAAAAGATTAAAGAAGTTCTACCCTCTGCCTGTTTTTAAATTTACCTACATTCGTACATGAGGTTAAATTGTATTGTAAAGAGATGAACGAAAGTACTTTTTTCAAATTGCTGAGTCGTGGAGGGGACTATGGCCCTTGGGGCCCCCCTAAATCCGCCAAAAATAAAAAGTCAAATGAAGAAATGAAAAGTCAAACGGAATTTCTTATCTCGACTTTCTGGTGAATATCAACACACTGATGTGGATAGGTTGTAGAGAAACATAAGAGGATTGATCCACCTCATAAAATGGATTGTGAAGACTTTGTACAGAAGTAGAATAGCAATATTCCGAATGTAACGGAAAAGCTTCATTCCTTCATTCAAATGAAGGTCACGAACTGTTGCGCCGGCTTCAGAATTGTAATCCAAAGAAATTTGGAAAATGAAAGCAAGGAAATTGGAATTAATTTTTACTGAAATTTAGAGAAATTCGTCTCCAAAGCGCAAAATTCAATTTTTTTAATAATTGTGTGTTTTATGCAGTTGGTATTTGAAGATTTTAAGTTCGTCGAAAAGATGTGATAAAAATTGGATTTTTTATTAAACTGATTTAGAAAAATTTGGGGTTAAATTATCGATTCTTTCTCCAGGAGATGGGGGGGGGGCAAAACAATTTTTTTTAAATACACATTGCAAGAAGCAAAATACTTTCCAGTAAAAATATTGAATCAACAAAAAATATTAATTTTCTTGATTACATTTATGCTGTCATTAGTTAAAACGTCCTAACTAACAAATTGGTTTTCGTAAAAAAATGAGTTTAACGTATGAGTCTAAAGTAGCTGGACAAATTTCAATCGCATCAAATCATTAGTTATAATCTAGCAATCCTTTTGTTTTTTTTACTGTACCTTCTTTCATTTGTTTAATGTCAATTGAAGTAGTTTAGTTTGAATTGTCAATATGAAAGTGTGCGAACAGAATTTTTTGCGTAAACGCGTTTTCAAAATGCTTGGCCAGCAAAATAAAAGTCATGTTTTACATCATTTTATAAATGAAGGCTTCAGTCGAAGTACCATTTATTCGATAATTTCGAGATGTAATAACAATATTGGTCCTGAAAATAAAAAAAAACCGGAAGAAAATCAATTCTAAAATAATCTCGGCTAAGTTGCTTGAAGAAAGCTGCTGAAAACAAAATTGGAGTGAGTACTCGCATACTATCCAGAAAATTTAAAGTTTCACAAACTACAATTTGCCGAAATTTGAAAAAATTAAATGTGAAAAGGTATAAGAGAAACGTTAAACCAAAATATACCGATAAACAATTAGTGGAAATACCCGGAAAGTGCCGTCTTCTGAGACAACATCTTTTATCAGGCGATACAGTGATCATTATGGACGATGAAAAGTACTTCACTTTTGCGAACAGTTGTGATGTTGCAAATAAAGGATTTTATACCACCGATAAAAATACAGTTCCTGATAATGTAAAGTTCATAAGAAAATCAAAATTCGAACCAAAAGTGTTAGCGTGGTGTGCGATATCAGTTAAAGGCATATCAAATTTTTTTATTCAAACCCAAGTTGGTATTGCTGTTAACACAGACACTTATATAAAAAATTGTTTACCAAAAATGGTTAATTTTGTTAAAAGAAACCATAAAAATGATAAAATCATCTTTTGGCCAGATCTGGCATCTTGCCATTATGCAAAAAAAACCTTAAATTGGTTAGAAGGTCAAAATATACCGTTTGTGCCAAAATATGCGAATCCCCCAAATATTCCGGCAGCTCGTCCGATTGAAACTTTCTGGTCAATTTTATCGCAATTAGTTTATAAGAATGGTTGGGAAGCAACATCAGCCGAACAATTGAAAAAACGAATTATGTCCTGTGCCAAAAAAATTGATCTGAAAATGCTCCGGCATATGATGGAAGGTGTTAAAAGAAAAGTGCGAACAATTGAAGAAAATGGACCATTATGTTTTTAAAGTTTTTTTTTGTGTTCCCAATATATTGTGCTTTATTAATAATAATTAATTAATTTTAAATTTTCTATAACCAACTTTTTTTTATTATCGTTTGAATTCTGTCCAGCTACTTTAGACTCACAGGTTGTATGGATATTATTAAGCCATTTTCATATTATTTAAGAGAAATTTGATATAATCATACATTACAAAAAGCATTAAATACAATTTTATAATGAAGACCCCGATTTTCTCCCGAAAATCAACTTCTTAGTTAGTAATTTTTAACTAAGCACGGCAGAATTATTGTAATTGAGTGATTAATTTATTGTAATAAAATTGTCTAAATTCTTAATTTTGATTGCGATTATTAATTTTATACAAATTTTTATCTCATGTGCAACATCCATATTGTGTCTTTACATTCAACTCAAAATATTTCAGTGCGGCCTTTAGGCCGCACAACCATGGCAATTACACGTTAGAAGTTAAAGCATTAACTACCAATGTACGTTGACACAGTTTTGGATGCCCGAGGATAAATTATTTGGGCCCCCCTAAAACACAAATTAGCCAATTTTATTAATTTTACAATGTATTGTGTCGTTTGGTGAGAAGTAACAACTGTACAATTGCACCCCCTTAAATTCCACCCGCATGAAACACTTTGGCCCTTTCGGAAATTAAAACCAAGATCATGTGTCGTTAGGTCGTTACCCCATAAACGTTCAATAAATAAAAGTCGTAACTGAAATTAAATACCTTGTATCAGAGCCTCGGGCGCCATCGCAATGGGGGCGCTGAACCTTGACAAAACCCAATAAATAATAGTTTAAAACTGGCACGGGCGGCATTCGCCGCCCTTAGCCATCTAGACCCAGAATAGATCCGAGAAGGCCATAGTTGTTCGGCCTTCGGCCTCACAGGGGGAGGACCATCATAGATCCACAAAGGCCATAGTTGTTCGGCCTTCGGCCTCAGAGGGCGGACCATAATAGATCTGTGAAGGCCATAGTTGTTCGGCCGTCGGCCTCACAGGGCGGACCATAATAGATCCGTGAAGGCCATAGTTGTTCGGCCTTCGGTCTCACAGGGCGGACCATAATAGATCCGTGAAGGCCATAGTTGTTCGGCCTTCGGCCTCACAGAGCGAACCATAATAGATCCGTGAAGGACATAGTTGTTCGGCCTCACAGGGCGGACCATAATAGATCTGTGAAGGCCATAGTTGTTCGGCCTTCGGCCCCACAGGGCGGACCATAATAGATCCGTGAAGGCCATAGTTGTTCGGCCTCACAGTGCGAACCATAATAAATCCGTGAAGGCCATAGTTGTTCGGCCTTCGGCCTCACAAGGCGGACCATAATAGATCCGTGAAGGCCATAGTTGTTCGGCATTCGGCCTCACAGGGCGGCCATAATAGATCCGTGAAGGCCATGGTTGTTCGGCCTTCGGCCTCACAGGGGGAGGACAATAATATATCCGTGAAGGCCTTAGTTGTTCGGCCTTCGGCCTCACAGGGCGGACCATAATAGATCCATGAAGGCCATAGTTGTTCGGCCGTGGGCCTCACAGGGCGGAACATAATAGATCCGTGAAGGCCATAGTTGTTCGGCCTTCGGCCTCTCAGGGCGGACCATAATAGATCCATGAAGGCCATAGTTGTTCGGCCATGGGCCTCACAGGGCGGACCATAATAGATCCGTGAAGGCCATAGTTGTTCGGCCTTCGGCCTCTCAGGGCGGACCATAATAGATCAATGAAGGTCATAGTTGTTCGGCCTTC
Source organism: Podabrus alpinus (assembly GCA_932274525.1). Classification (NCBI taxonomy): domain Eukaryota; kingdom Metazoa; phylum Arthropoda; class Insecta; order Coleoptera; family Cantharidae; genus Podabrus; species Podabrus alpinus. Next base: position 70,543,771 of record OW026454.1, read on the forward strand.
GGCCTCACAGGGAGGACCATAATAGATCTGCGAAGGCCATAGGTGTTCGGCCTTCGGCCTCACAGGGCGGACCATAATAGATCCGTGAAGGCCATAGGTGTTCGGCCTTCGGCCTCTCAGGGCGGACCATAATAGATCAATGAAGGTCATAGTTGTTCGGACTTCGGCCTCACAGGGAGGACCATAATAGATCCGTGAAGGCCATAGTTGTTCGGCCTTCGGCCTCACAGGGCGGACCATAATAGATCCGTGAAGGCCATAGGTGTTCGGCCTTCGGCCTCACAGAGCGAACCATAATAGATCCGTGAAGGCCATAGTTGTTCACTATTATTTTCAAGTTTCGAAAGATTGCTGCAGATTTTCAAAAAAACGCAATTTTAAAATTCTTCGTTTTTGGGAAGTCGGAAGAGATGGTTTTTGCTCTCTCTCCGTCGCCCCCGAACCCCCATCTCAAATATTTCGCCGTCAACGGATTTAGTAATTATTTGTATTATTTTGAGCGTTGAAATTACTAAATTCTAATACCTATATATTAATTTGTTAGTGGTTTTCATTTTTCGAATTAAAGCCGCCATCCCGCCATCTGTTGACAGTGTTTTGAATCACTGACAGTATGTGTGTTGACAGTGTTTGGAATCACTGACAGTATGTCAGAATATTTCGATTTTTGACAAATTAAATTTTTTGTATGCAAGACTTGTGATTTGATTTATCGAAAAAAGCGGATAACATTTTTTCCCGCTCGAATTTTTTCTCCATTTATGCACGAATAGTTGCGCCTGGACCTACAGAATAACTGTGCAAAATTTGGTTGAGATCGGTCCAAGGGTGTAGGAACGTGCAGGCCAGCCCGGCCCTGTAAGTAAGTAAGGGTTTGTTAACTGGGTTAAGTACCCAGGTAACTGGGTACTTAACCTAAGGGTAAAGTATACAGCGTATCAATAAAAAAATTGAAAAACGCGAATAACTTTGCTCCCCGCGAGAATTTCTTCTCCATTTATGCACGAATAGTTGCGCCTGGACCTACAGAATAATTGTGCAAAATTTGGTTAAGATCGGTCCAAGGGTGTAGGAACGTTCAGGCCAGCCCGGCCCTGTAAGTAAGTAACGGTTTGTTACCTGTGTTAAGTACCCAGGTAACTGGGTACTTAACCTAAGGGTAAAGTATACAGTGTATCAGTAAAAAATCGAAAAACGCGAATAACTTTGCTCCCCGCGGGAATTTTTTCTCCATTTATGCACGAATAGTTGCGCCTGGACCTACAGAATAACTGTGCAAAATTTGGTTGAGATCGGTCGAAGGGTGTAGGAACGTATAGCGAACAAACAAACAAACAAACAGACAAGCTCTTTTATATATATAGAAGATTTCAAAAAGATAAGAATCTTTTGGGGGGGGGCATATATTCAAATTTGACTGAATTCCAAAATTTGACAACGATTTTATATGCAACATCGTCTAAAATTCCCTGCTAGCCTTTTCCCCAAATGGGGATTTTTATCCTCTACAGTGGTTTTTGGTCTATAACTCGCTTACTTTCATTTTTAGTGAAAATTATCATCAAATCAAAATTGAAGAGTACAAAATTCTCATATATAATACCACAAGAGACTATCAAATTGTCGGCAATAATTTTTGAAACTGGAACTGAGTGTTTGTCGCCCTTAAAATCACCATGAGTGCTTTAGCACGAATGGTGATTTTAAAGGCGACAAACACGAAGATTCCATGGTTTAAAAATTAACCGACAATTTTATAGTATCGTGTGGAATTCGTTTGACAATTTCGTAAATAAAATTTCAATTTTTTCTGACAACAAATAATAATTTATAGTATGCGTTTACGTAGTTTCCATCGTTACTTGACAATACAGACCACGGTGGTCGTATTGCCGCGACAATATACCACCGTGGTCTGTATTGTCAAAGGAAGTAGATTATGATTGGTTCAAATTGATGAGATTGTAACATCCTATTGGTTGAATTATTATGAACGAAATTGTCTATAAAATAGATTAACAAAATTTGCCTACATCATACTAATAAGTATTTATGAAATAAAAGGAAAATCCAGAGAATAAAAATTTCGTACATTTAAAGTTCACCATCGATGGTGAACAAAACAAAACGAGGTTTCAGGATTTACTTCAGATCTGAAGTAAATTCTGAAACCTCGTTATGTAGAGAATTTTCTCCTCTTCAATTTTGATGCAATGACTAGGGGAAAACAGGGGATTTTAGGAAAGTTGATTCCAACCCCCGCGTTCTTCTTCATTTCCCTTTAACTGACTGGGTAACCGGTAAAAATATCACATTAACAATGAGACAATTATTCAAATATATTTAAATTGAAAAGAAAAATATCCGAAAAAAATAATCTTCATATTGGGGGATAGGGGGGTATTGCGTTAGGTTACCATGGAAACGGCGATTCTGACATACTGTGGGTATTTTATATAAGATCCTCAGAAGTTCCCAACGATAAAAATCGATATCACATGACCGGGGGGTCTGGGGGGTATGGAATACCCCCCAGGTACACTTCATTATTCAGAACCATCAAAATTTATTATTTTTCGTTAAATCTTTTGCAATTTTCGTTTGTAATCCTGGAGGGGGGACAGCAGGTGATATTTTTCATAATTATCCCAGTACCGTTTTTCTTAATACCGAAGGACGTAAAAGTGAAAGTTTTTCTTTCGCAATAAATTAAGTGTACCTGGGGGGTATTCCATACCCGGCAGACCTCTTGGTCCTAAATGAGTTCCTGATAAGCATCTATTTGTTTTCAGTACCCTAACTCAGCGCCGCGCCGTAGCAAGGCTGATCGCAATGGGGGCGCTAAACCTCGACAAAACCCAGTAAATAATAGTTTAAAATTATCAAAATGATAAGAATCTTTTAGAAGGGGGGCGCATATATTCAAATTTGCCTCAGGCGCCAGAAGAGCTTGCTACGGACTGCCTTGTACTGTAGGGGAATAATAAACTGACATTGCAGAAACACGTAAATTATGCCTGTAACAAGGCAGTTAAACTGGTACAAGATCTACAACGTATGGCAAAATAGAGTTGGAATCTGAGTACGCAAAATTCCATGACCAGAATATACGAAGGGGCTGTGGTCCCCATCGTGGCTTACGGAGGCGGGTTCTGGTCGTGGAGGTTACAGGAAAGGCACATCAAAGCTAAACTTTTCTTGTGTTATGGACTTTGCTGCCACGTGGTGGCAATATGCTATAGATTGGTCCTAGGGATGGCCTCGGGCCTGCATTCACCCACTGGATTTAGAAATACTGAAACGTGAAGCTTATTAAATAAAATATTTCTTGATAAAATGAATGGTTTGCGAAATAACGGTTAAAATGCGATTTTGCTCGCCATTTTCCTATGTGTCAGCGAAAGTGAATAATATGAAAAATATAAATTTGTATATTTGGAAAAAATATATTTTACTAGCGCCTGCGGCGCTAGACATACGTATAGTAAACAGAACCAACACATTATGAACAATTTTTTTATTATTTCAACTTTAAAATGACTGTGGGCATGTAACCGACGTTGGAGAAAATGTTTGTTGCTCCGAATGAAGTCATTTGAAAGCATGAGTTGTACTTGCGAATGTTTAGCAGGAAGTGTTTTGAAATTGCAGTGGTGCCAGTAAGATAACTTAGAAGCGGCTCAGGTGGATCAAACAACTTTGCCGTTCGAACAACACATTCCTGGTGATTCCTTAGCGAACTTCGAAACACGACAATGCAAGCAAAGTTTGTTCATAACACCTATTGCTACATCCTCGTGATTCATGTAATCGTAGTTTTTGTCGTAATTAAATGCTTCCAATGTTAAATTCAATTTTTGTCTTGATGGAACTAATCCCAAAAACGGTTTGCCCGTCCATTTCTGGCGTAAATAAGAGCGCTACATACGTCCAAAGTTTTTACACAATTTTCACTTTTCAATTAATCTTCAGGTAAAGTTAAATCTTCCGCAAAGAGGTGGATCTTCCACGAAGAGGTGGGTCTGCGTCTTCTTGCACAATTCCGGCGAGTTTTTCTTTAGAAAACCAATTAAAAACAAATTAATCTTCAGGTAAAGTTAAATCTTCCGCAAAGAGGTGGATCTTCCACGAAGAGGTGGATTTGCGTCTTCTTGCACAATTCCGGCGAGTTCTGCGACCTATATAAAGTCTTCCTCACAGGGGGAAGACCATAATAGATCGGTGAAGGCCATAGTTGTTCGGCCTTCGGCCTCACAGACCGGACCATAATAGATCCGTGAAGGCCACAGTTGTTCGGCCTTCGGCTTCACAGACCGGACCATAATAGATCCGTGAAGGCCATAGTTGTTCGGCCTTCGGCCTCACAGACCGGACCATAATAGATCCGTGAAGGCCAAAGTTGTTCGGCCTTCGGCCTCACAGGGCGGACAATAATAGATCCGTGAAGGCCAAAGTTGTTCGGCCTTCATCTGTCATCCGTCATCTGTCATCTCATCTGTCATCTCATCTGTCATCCGTCATCTCATCTGTCAGCTGTCATCCGTCATCTGTCATCCGTCATCTGTCATCCGTCATCTGTCAGCTGTCATCTGTCATCCGTCATCTGTCATCCGTCATCTGTCATACATACATACATACTGCGATGTTATGCACTGACCACGTTAATAGAGATGCGTACGTTAATATTCAAAAGTTGATCAACGATTATAAAGCATGAGACTTATTGTAAAATCATACGGAAAGATTCCATCTGATAGCAAATACTTTAATTCAAATTCAAAAATTAATTCAAATTACATTCATGGAACAAAGATTAATAAAATAATTTAACAATGTGAAATTTAAATTCCGTTATCATAAAATTTGTTATTTTAGTCTTAAAATCAATTTGTTTAGTTATGAGTAATCCTAATTAATATCAAAATATTGTTGAATAACTTATTCGTATGAAAAATTTGTTAGCATAAAATTAAATAGCAAGTTAAAACATTACATGACATTAAAGTGCTTCGTTAATCAATGAACAGTAAATGGATGGTGCATCTTCACCAATTAATCGTATAACAATCAAATGGAATGTAGAAAACCAATTCAATCTGGAAAAGATAAAATTTCATTAAAAATTTTGTCAAAACAAAATGGGCAAATACGTACCTGACTATGCAATATCGATGTTGTTGTTTTCAACAAAAATAATAATCAACCTTGCCTGGAAAGTTGGGTATCAAGGCAACAAAAACAAAGGAAAAAAAAGATGAAGTAAACGAGTTTTGGGTTATGCAAATGGTGATTTTGTGCTGCAATAAAATTTAATTGAATTAATAAAAATTTTAATAGAAATTAACAACAAAAGTATGGAATAATTAAATAATAATTACTTACGTCAGATTAAAGTGTTTTATAAAAGAAAAGTCCAGTGATTAGTGAGATTTTCAACAAAAACTATTCACAAAATTACACGAGGTAAAACTGTGCATCGACACCCATCCGTTTTTATCAATGGTACAACAGCTGATCGCTCTACGCAAGCAGATAAGATTCATGGTCAAATATCTTACGAACCAGAAAAACCCTAGATAAAGGTAAATCTACATAAAACTTTATAATTTTTATAAAATTCAGTGCGTGCGTAAAAATTATCACCGCGTTGCGCCTACGTTAAAATTAACAGTTTGGGTAATTTTAAGGAATTATTTTATTAATATTAAGAATTTTTATTTGCTATAATTATAATACAAACAATAAAATTTACATTTTGCCTTTGAAACGGAGAATTATTTTCAATCTTGTTCCGAGATCCAAAAATATTTGATTTCAGAAATTCACAGATTTGGTCACGGAAGGGACCCAAGCCCGAGATAAAGGTAGGTTTCATGCTTACAATAAAAATTATATCTAGCCGAGGTAAATATTTATTTGCGACAATAAATTTGCAAACGTCTCTATTGACGGGGTTAATTTGTGTAAACCCGCACTATCAAAGGTTACCGCTCTATTACAAAGGCAAGCTTAAAGCACTCCGTACATAGCACTTTTTGGCTAGCCCAACGTGAGGCTAAGTCAGCTCATAGCACTTTTAGGCTCATAACGTGGGGCTCGATTAAAAACGACAACCCCACATAGCAATACACACATACGTACATAATCTTCACGTAAAGTTACATCTTCATGTAAAGTTAAATCTGTATGTGCAAAATTTTTAGGTTATGTAGTTAATGCCGTCACTTTGACACTATCGGGGGGCCCATGGGGGCTATTCAACACTATCAGGGTCACTCTCTAGGTTATGAAAAGGGTCTTGCTAAAACGCGCACTATTTATGTTTTACCCTGTATATGCAAAATGATTTTTGATAATTTTAAAAATATTGTGCAACGCTACTGACTATAATATGTCAATGTCATTTTTAAGGTTAGTCAAAGTTGTGCCCCCTATTTTTCGAGCCGCTACTGACTATAATATGTCAATGTCATTGAATTAATCTTTTAGCGTCAAAATCGCATCGTAACTATGACAACGACTGTGACCTGAAGTGTTTAACTGCTGATGACCGTCTTATGGCGACGAATTACTAAAATCAAAGACGACGAAAAACTTACTCTTGAATGTCGCCAGATCTCGTGAAAGTTTCAACGCCCACAGTTACGGGGTTTAGGCGTCTATGCGGAACATACACACATACCCACATACATACATACATCCATTTTTATAGATAAGATAGAGAATTTTATACGCTTCAATTTGACCTCATAATTTTTCATGAAAATGGTAGTAAGGGGTCGTCCATAAATTACGTCACGCTCTTGGGGGGAAACCCCGTTTCCGACTCTTGTGACGATGGGGTAAGGGGGGTTTCAAAAATTGTGACGTCACAAAATATATAGTGCCGTGAAACAAGAATAAAATTTTAATTTGTATAGCGGGAAAAAAATGTAACGGCAGTTTTCTTACCTCCCCGACTAGCTCAAAAATTGGACTCTTATGAGAGCGTAAAATTGGGTTCGATTATTTGTTTAAAAAAACACACTTTACAGGGTTGCTGACAATTCGCAACCTATTCAAAGCGAAAAATAATGAATTTATCATGTACCTCAATCTAATTTGTACCTCTCAATGCTGTATTTGTCTTAAAACAAGTTAAATCAAATAAATTCACCTCACTCAGAAACCTGTTCATTTATTAATACAAAATAAAAATCTGCGAAACAAAATTATAAATTTTCATAACAAATCAAGTGTACAAATAAACTCATTAATCTAAAGGTTTAATCGCACTAATTCAAAATTAAAAAAAATCGTCTAACGATATTTAAACAACGCGCGCACAATTACTGTCTTACCGGTTGTTTTCTCCGTTGAAGCGTTGAGTGAAGAATGTTGAAGGGAATTCAGATCTTCCTTGAATACGCCAGTTGTTTATATTCATCCAGTCCTGCCACCGTTGTCGATGCAATTCCAATTCGTACCATCGAACAAATCAACCACGTCTTTCCAAAGATTGATAATGTGGTACTAAAATTTCCATAATCCAATAAACAAAATTAATACCTCTGCATTCTTTGCTGGATACAGTTCGAATTCCATTAACAAAATTCTAAATAAATAATTACGTCGACATTCGTTGTTGGACACGGTCAGAGATCAATTAACAAAAATTTTCATAAATATTCCGTCCACACTCTTCGCTGGACACGGTGAGCGTTCCGTTCAACAAAAATAATACATCCTCTCTTGTTCGTGGACACTGCGAGAGTCCTCGTTCCTCGCTCTTCTTTTCCAAACCTTACCTTCCTTCCCTTCCAATTCTCTCCGGAGACGGCGTAGTCGTACATTTTGAACTTGTAAGCATTCAATCTGTCCTTTTCACGTACAATTCACTTTTTATTTATCACTTAAATTTTATTGTGCGTCTACCTAACTTACAAACTTTTATCACTTAATTTGTTCTCACGTTATAATTGAACAAACAAACCAATAATTCATAATTCTGTTTCTTACATATTTCAGGAACAGATTATTTTGTGGAGAGATTAAATTTAATTTTCTTAAATAATTTGATCAAACAACTCTTTTATTTTGGAAGGCACTAGTAAGACTTTAGGTACAAACCAACTTAAATAGTGTGGCTTCTCAACTTTTACCTTTTTTTACTGGATGTGTTTTTGACTTAATCGACCCCCATTTGGAACAGCGCAATAGATTAAATATTTTATTATAAGTATTTGAAAAAAACTATTTTTTGAGTGGCTACGCCACTGGCGTAGCTAGGGGGTGCGGACCGCCCTCATAGATGTTTTCTCTGGGGTGCTACCCCTTAAAAAAAAGTCATCAGCCGAGGTGGGGATTGACACCCATCAAATCCGCCCCAGGTTTCTTTTTATTATATAAATTGAAAAATTTGAGGGAGGGGTTCAAGAATATGTGACGTAATACTTGGAGGAGGGTCTAGGTTTGTGTGATGATCGGGGGGGGGGGGGGTTAAAAATTGCGTGACGTAATTTATGGACGACCCCTAAGCGAACTGTAGGCAAAAAAGGCCCCCAAGGCCGGTGGGAGTGGGGAAATCTTCGAAAGACACCACCCCGATGATCTTGGGGTGGTAGTGTCGGATTTTTGCCGACTAAAACCCCACTCCTTGGTGACAGCGGGATTCGACGTTTGTCATTTCTTCCGCTGCCACCGACCAGTCTTCGTTGGAGATATTCGCCCTTTCGGGTCTTTTCTCTTCTTTGTTATTCTGCATTTTGTCTGTCTAGTTCCTCGCGGAACTTGGTCTTCATGATGGTTTGGATTCCGAGATCAACTCTATCCCAAGATTCTTGGTCCCGGATCATCTCTTCTATGATGGTCTCCGGTGTTAGGCGGCTCAGCTCTTGCTCGCTTCGTCCCATCTCGGGCACACGAATAGCGTATGTTCGACGTCGTCCACCAATCCCTCGTAGTAGGTGCAGTTTGGTGTTTCTGCCCTTCCAAACCGGTGGAGGTAGTGGTTGAAGCACCCGTGGCCGGTCAGGGCCTGGATGAGTTCGAAGCTGAGCTCGCCGTGCCTTCTTTCGACCCATGGCCGCAGCGTGGGTATAAGTTTTCTTGTCCAGGGTCACTTCTGTGCCCCTGACCACCTCTCTTGCCACAGGTCCATGAGTCTCTGTCTGTTGTTTGATTTGTCTTGCGGGTTTCGGTAGTTCTTCATTCGTTCTTCGACCAGGAGGTCGATGGGGGTCGGTGACCGACAATTGGGCGCGATCGATTGGGCGCAACGACAACTGGGCGCAGCGAACAACTGGGCGCAAATACAATTGGGCGCGAGGGAGATTTATCTATTACGTATTAATTATTATTATAACTGATTGTAAGAATTTTTTTATAAAAAACTAATAGGTATTTACGTATAAAAATGTTTTAAATCTAGAAATGTTTATTTAGACAATAAAAAAAATTATAATTAAAAATTTAAACTTAATGTTTTTAAAATGTTTAGTCCTAACAATTACAAATAATAAAAATGCCTATTAATAAAGTACCTAAGTAATCATGGATTCATTTCGTAATTATGGGAAATTCCCCGCAAAAAGTCTATAATATTTCTATGGGGTCGTCCATAAATTACGTTACGCTCCTAGGGGGGGGGGGTTCCGACCCTTGTGACGATGGGGGGCGGGGTGTTTCAAAAATTGTGACGTCACAAAAATTATTATTGCTTTTATTTCTCTCTCTCTCTAAAAACGTAAAAGCTTCTTGAAATGTCGAGTTAGTAACAGGTTGCCAACTTGACAACTTAAGATAAAAGTATGTTTTACACATGCAATAATTGGTTTCTAACGTCCTGACATTGGTCAGGACCGGCCCTCGTATAATTTGGCCACTCATGTTCTCCTTCTTCTAACAAGTATTTCAAAAATACTATTTTTTGAACTTTCAAAATGATTTTTAAAATTTTTAAAAAACGTAAAAAGATTAAACGATTAAAAAACTTAAGTTTAGTTGGTAATCTGTACGTGTATATTTATGTATAAATATACAGAGCCGTCATAAACCTATTATAATAAATTGTTATAAAAATCAAAATGAAACCGATTGTAAAATTTACTAAGAAGTCAATAAAACTACATTGGGGGGGGGGTCAAGAATATGTGACGTAATATTTGGGGGGGGTCTAGGTTTGTGTGGCGATGGGGTTAAAAATTGCTTAAAATTGCGTGACGTAATTTATGGACGACCCCTATGTGGCGTAATCCTCTACTAGATTTCTGATGCGCGCATCAGCCTCCGACTATTTTCTTTTCTTAATAGGTGGATTGTTGCCGGCAACTAATTTTTCATAAAACAGATCTCGCCCACGTTGAATAACTTTTAAACTAGAAATTAATTTCCAAATGTTTCCATACTTAGCTCTGTCTCTAATCGTCTATGTGCCGCTTCAGTAGAGGATTACGCGAATAGAAGTGTTATAGACTTTTTGCGAGGCATTTCCCATAATTATGAAATGAATTCCTGATCAGTTGGGTACTATATTAATAGGCATTGTTATTATTTGTAAAAGTTAGAAGGAATAAACATTTTAAAAACATTTAGTTTAAATTTTTAATTATAATTTTTTTTATTGGCTAAATAAACATTTCTAGATTTAGTTACGTAAATAATAGTTTTTTAGAAAAAAAATTCTTACAATCAGTTATAATAATTAATACGTAATAGATAAATCTCCCTCGCGCCCAATTGTATTTGCGCCCAGTTGTCGCTGCGCCCAGTTGTCGTTGCGCCCAATTGTACTAGACCGCGATGGGGGTATTGCCGCCACCACCGCGAGGGCGTCGCCGGATGTCGTGCGGTACGAAGACGTTACCCGGAGGTTCATGGTTCTCTGGACCCTCTCCAGGTAGTGCCGGTATTTGGCGACCTCCATCGCCTGCCCCCACACCGGCGTCGCGTACAGCATAACGGAGTTCGCCACCGATTCCAGGACCCGTCTCTTGGAGTATGACGGGCCTCCGATGTTGGGCATCAGCCGTGTGAGGGCCGCCACTAGTCTCGCTGCCTTTTTGGCCGTTTCCTCGCAGTGAAGGCCAAAGCTCAGCCAGCGATCGATATGTACGCCGAGCACCTTGACCGCGTTCCGCGGCAGCAGCCGGCAATCCCCCAACCTTAGATCGAGGTCTTGGATTTTTATTTTCCCGATGAGGAGCACCACCTCGGTCTTTTCTGGCACCAGAGTAAGACCCCTGGTGTCCATCCATCTCTTGATGGTGCTCAGGGTATCGTTTGTTTTGGTTTCCAAATCTTCTTTGGTTTTGGCGGTCGCCATCACCGAGAGATCGTCGGCAAAGCCGATCGTGGTGACGCCTTCGGGCAGCGCAAGTCTCAGCACCCCGTCATACATGACGTTCCACAGTTCGGGGCCGAGCACCGATCCCTGCGGAACACCGCTGGTGACTTCTACATCTCTGCGGAGCATTTCTTCGTCGACGTGTATGACGCGCGCACTCAGGTAGCTCTTCAGAGCGTTTAGGATATATGCAGAAGTATCTAAGTGCTCCAGCTGTCACTATCCACCTCCAACTCGCCGAGTTGAAGGCGTTCTTCACATCCAACGTTACTAGGATGCAGAACCTCCTGGTGCGCAACGTCCCGCTCTTCGCAGCGTGCGCCGTGGTGACTATGGCCCGAAGGGCGTCTATGGTCGACCGCCCCTTCCTGAATCCGTACTGATTCGGAGCGAGTCCCCCCTTTTGCTCTAGATGTATTTGGAGCCTTCCTAGGATTACTCTCTCTAGTAGCTTGCCCATTGTGTCTATCAGACAAATGGGCCTATACGAGCTGGGATTTTCAAGGGGTTTCCCGCCCTTCCTCAGCAGGATCAGTCTTGCCTTTTTCCATATATCGGGGAATATTCCCTGTCGCAGGCAGTCATTTAGACAGTCGAGCACCGGTTGCGGGTCTTCGGCGATCACCGCTTTGAGGACCTCCGATGGAATGAGGTCCGGTCCCGGTGCTTTCTTGTTCGCCATTTCTTTGGTTGCCTTCAGCAGCTCGTCGTTGGTGATCGGAGGCGGGGGCATCATTGTGTCTTCGGGGACGAAGCGGACCGGCTCGTGACCCGGGAACAGAGTGGCGACGATTTCGTCGAGTCACTGTGGTGTCAGACCGGGTATTCCGGTTCTGCCGATTTTTTTGGTTACGATCTTGTAACCGAGACCCCACACGTCGTCATCCACCTCCTTCTGGCCCGGGCGTACTCGTCGTCCGCCGCAAGGTCACCTCTTCTCCGTCGTCTTTGGGGCGCCACGCATCTTCGCCGAAGATCCGCTATTTCGGCGTTCCACCAATAAGCCTTCTTCTTCGCCTTGGGGGTCTAAAATCTCCAATTGGACGAGACGGCGGCATGGGATTTTAGGGGAATCAGGAAGTCTTCTTATAAGCCTTTGTGCTTATAAGTTTGTTCAGTCTTCTTGTTTTGCTTTGGTGGGCAATAAAAAGCTAAAAATTATAATCAAAATTAAACTAGATTGAATTTTGAGTAAGGATTAAAAAAAGAACATTTTCTAGCCCCTTACAGTTCCCAAGATTTAGCAAACCAGCGCAGGGTTTTGTGGAAATAGTTTTTTTTTCTGATGAATTCCATCAAGAAAAGTGAAAAATCAGAGTTGTACAAGATTTAATTCTGAGCTATTTATAGCATTTTCACCAAAAAGAATTTTTTTTAGTGTTTCCACAACTACTAGGGTTTGAAGCACCAGAAGAATTTTTTTTAGTCATCCAGAATTTAATTTTATGTTTTAATTTCGTTCTTTCCACAAAACTTTAAAATATTTTATTTTAAATGTTGAATAAAAAATAGAAAGAACATCCAATAATTTTATGAACTTGGTACTTTTTGCACTACAAACTTATAAAAACCTAAAGCAATTTTGAACAAAACCTTTAGTAAAAAATTTTATTTTTCATAATTTAATACATTTTGAAACACAATTTTTTAATATTGAAATCTATCTTAATTTTATAATTAAATGTATCAAACGAGCTCACTTAAAATACAAACTTATTGATACTACATAAAAAAAATTAGATATGCCGGCTTGCAACCTCCTAAGCATTAAAGTCTTTGTTTTTCCTTAATATTACAAATCCTTCCATTAAGGGTGTGAGAGGAATATATTCTTCTGTTGCTAATTCTGCACGTTCGCCGAAAGCCAACAAAACTGGGGTAGTGTGTGTTTGGAAACCTGTAATAGTTTTAGGTTTTCCCGCTTGTCCAACAACATCGACTGCCAAACCCACCCTGACTGGCACAGGTAAGGGGTTCAAATCTTCATCGAAAGTTACCAACATTCTCGGTTGCATAGCGGCCGCCAGAGTGTACAAAAGATAATGAGATCTTCCCAAGATGATATTTTTTACGTCCAAAAATCCGACCAAAGTTGCCATTAAACCGGCCACAGCAACTGGACTTAGCAGTTGACGATCGCTGTGGTAAGGTGAAAGTGTTAAAGTTCCTTTACCCAAATGGGTCAACCCTTGTGCAATTCGAACCATAAAAAGATTATTGGGATCCTTGGCGTGATATTGTGCTAGTTGACGTAACATCGCCGCTAGTCTCGCGTTGTTTGTACCGGCCCCGACCAGTCCCATTGCAAAAATAGCGTTGTGAGCAACTTCCGCGTCGCTGTCGTGAGAAAACTTACTAAGTGTGTCTAAGATGTTTAATTTTGGATTCGAAACCGAAATCAATCCTAAAGCTAAGGGCACGGCACGACGTATGACGGGTTCTGAATAACGCAACAAGTTGCCGAAGGTACGATAAGCCATCTCGCTTCCAATCTCTTCGCCCATACTTATTAAAGCTATGCCTAATACGGCGACCGCTTGCCTGGCGGACATTTCTTTGTCTTTATCTTCTTTATCCTTGGACTTGTCTTTGCTCTTATCGGATGACTTACTCTCTTCCTTTTCCGGTGTTTCTAAATGTTCGGAACAAATATGGAGTAATTGCTGGACTTTAAGTACGTTTCCAGTGCCGGCGTAAGCGCATATTTCGACTAAAGTCACCGCCATGGACTTGAAAGGCTCGGGGATGACTTCCATTGCAACGACGATGGCTTCGACGGCTTCTTGTTTGCCGAGGTGACACAACCCTAAACCGAGTGGGAGGAATCGGGCGTAGGTGTCTTTCAATTCTGTGTCGGTTTTATCGAGTAAGGTTTGAACTATGGTAGATGTAACCTCGGCATTTCCTGAACCAACAGCAATCATACCGCAAGCTAAGCCCGCCATTCCAATGACTTCCATACTTGATTTTGGATCAGTCAAAACCGGGGTGAGGAGGCTCAAGACGGCTTCACGATTGGAACCAACATAAGCCAATCCCAACCCAACGATAGCGCCGATCCGCATTATATTTGTGTTGTGCAGTACGTAATCAGATAATAGAGCTAATGCTGGATCGCATTCGTTGCGGACACCACAATTTACAATACCGCAGGCTAATAAAGCACCAGACTTGATGTGGTCTTCGGCAGAGTACAAATATTTATCGATGGGGGTCAAACCGCCATCAACATCCCATAACAAAATCAAACCAAGAGATGCAGTTGCACTTAACATACCGTGCTCTTTATTTTTAAACAACCATTTGTTACCATCTTCCATGAGTAGTTTGTCCTGACCAAACCCGGCATTCACAAAACTGTTGACAAAACTAGCAGCCAAATTTTGCCGAGCCGAGTCAACCTGTCCCCCTCCAAACTGAGGCCGCGTGTTTTCCAAATGAGACTTGTACACATCTTCCGGAGTTTTCGGTTCCATAATATCAAGTTCTCGTGCCAAGTTCAAAAAATGATTATTCAAGTGGCAATTCGCCATAATTTCGGTCAAATCCTCGTATTCGGGAACGGTATCGTTAAGTTCGATGTAAACTTGTTGTCGTCCCAACATAAAAGCCAACTGTTTTTGGATTGAATTATCTGGACACGATGTAAAAATTTCTTCGATTAAACTGCGATCGTTTAGTTGCATAGCCAAGCGCAAAGCCTGAGGATATTGATTGAACTTTCTAAACAATTTAAGAGCAGTTTGCAGCAGTGCGGTGTTTTCAGGATCGGCTACATAAGGAACACAACTTGTGAGGTATAAGCACACTCTCTGGTAAACGGTTTCGTCAACGTACTTTTCCAACAAATCTAGCCTTTCGATTTCCATCAGAAGGTCACAAGCCTCAGCTTCGGCGTTGTGGTCCATATTATACGGGACGATTTGACAAGTCAACTGAATCAATTTTTCTTTCACTTCAGCATCGGAGTCGTCGCCGGAAAACTCACCCCATTCGCCAGCAATTTCTCCAGACAAATGCCTGATGTATTCGTGACCCCACTCCCCGATCTTGTCCAATTTGGAAACCAAACGATACTTCAAACAGTCCCTACCTTCTCCCATAGTCATGGCCAACACAGAAATGATATCGGCACACTCATATTTCGATTCACCTTCTAACTTTTCATAAATTTCCTTCATGGTTCCGTAGTGAGTTTTCATGAATTTTAACGGTTTGGGCACCGAAGTCATGGAAGTTGTCGACGCTTTGATGAGCGATTCCAGAGTTGCAATAGCGGGTAAATGTAGTTGAGCATCATTTTCTTTTAATCTTTCCACGCACACATTTAATTCTTCCTGCAGTAAAGCATCCTCATCAGATAACTCAAACTTCTCATCTTCTGACTTAGTTTCGGGTTTCGGTTTAGCTACATCACCCATTTTCTAAAATACGCGATATTTAATGAATTTATTAATCACCGCAATATTTTTTAACTTACCGATAATTTCTTAGTTTTCAATAGCCGACTTTCTTTGTGAATAATTTGCCAGTCATACAAAAACTTTTAAGGTTATGAAGTGGCTATTGTAGCGTCACTTTCAGGGACGGTGACATTACAGTTTTATTTAGGTAAGTTTTGCCAACTTCTTTTTTATGATAAGTATTTTGTAAACCAGACAATATTTATGATTCGGAGTATGAGACTAAACTCCACTCTTTCGACGTTACCGGAATTCGCCGTCAGGCATTACTGCAATTTTCTCGCTTATCTTATGCCCTTTCGGGACTTTTTTCTTTTTTGGTTATCTTAATCTGCTACTTTTGTTTTTCTCCTTGGTAGCTCACATTAGTGGCAATTCCTAATTTTCCGGGTTTGCCAGCACCTCACCAAGGTGTCCGAATGCAAAGAAGTTTTTGTTGTTTCTTCCGCCTCCATTCTCTGCTTTCACCAATTCGGGCACACGATAAACGTAAGATGGGACCTGGCTGAAGTTTGACTCAAACTCATATTGTCACGATTTATTTCGTGAGCGTGAGATGTGGATCTGCCGCAAAGAGGTGGATTAACCGCTCCCTCGAACTCGTTACTATTTCATGATTATAAAAATAAATATTTTAATTTTATTTTTACCTGAAAAATGTTCGGAGTGCAGTTTACCAGTTTACAAAATTTCGTGCAGTTTACCCGGAGTGCAATTTACTACTTTTTTTTTCGGCTACCTGCAGTCGTTCGTGCAATTTACCGTCACCCTCCAAAACTATGCAATGATAAGCACAACACAAAATAATAAAAAAATTCCACGAGGCGCACTTGACGAGCTCTCCTCCTAAATTTTTGATATAATAATCTACTTGATGACCGGAATCTATGTTCCAAATTTCATAACCCTCTTTTGGGGATAAAGGTGTCAAAATCCAACCCTTACCTTTAAATAGTTGGTAAAAAAATTCTCAGATGGCACACTTGACGAGATCCCCTCCTACATTTTTGATATAATAATCTACTTGATGACCGGAATCTACGTTCCAAATTTCATAACCCTCTTTTGGGAATAAGGGTGTCAAAAACCAACCCTTACCTTTAAGAAGTTAGTAAAAAATTCCCATCAGACGGCACAGTTGACGCGATCCCCTCCCAAATTTTTGATATGACAATCTACTTGATGACCTGAATCTACATTTCAAATTTCATAATCCTCTTTTGGGAATAAGATTGTCAAAAACCAACCCTTACCTTTACGAAATTAGTAAAAAATTCCCAGATGGCACAGTTGTGTAATGTCGAATGTAAAGAAGGTGCCCTCGCTAAATGGAAGCAAAATCGAAAGGAGCTGTCAGCCAAAAGAAGAAGTGGCATGATCTACTTGAGGAAGTGGAAAAAGACGTGTGAGGGAAGGCCTATCATATCGCCACCAAGACCCTAGGAAGAACATCTATACCAATGCTAACGGAGAGCCGCCTTCGCGACATTGTCGGGACGCTTTTCCCAACCCACCCCCCCGTCGAATTCGCCCCCGAGGAAGGTGAAGAACCACCGGAGCCCTTCTCCTTAGAAGAACTGGAAGTAGCCATCAGCAAGATGTCGATAAATAAAGCCCCCGGACCAGATAATATCCCGGCGAGAGTATTACGAGAGATGGCTAAACTCCGTCCAGACCTCCTACTGGGCGAGTTTAACAGATGCGCGGCACAGGTTAATTACCCAGAAGAGTGAGGAAGGGCAATAAGCCGCTTGACGTCCCGCTTTTCGCCGGGGGTGAGCGTGTTTGGCTTTGCGGACGACGTCACGGTAGTGGCGGAAGCCAGGACAGAGGCCGAGCTGATGGCCATATTGGAAGAGTCGGGCAGACTAATTTGCGAGTGGTTGAAGACTAGAGAGCTAGAGCTGGTCCCAGAAAAGACAGAGGTCGTGGTCATATCGGGTAGAAGAAAGGTACTCCCGATGTCGTTTACAATCGCGGGCTAGAACATCGAGCCCAAAGACCAGGTCAGGGTCCTAGGTGTGGACATCGACAAACACCTCTCATATCGCCCGTACCTTACAAGAGTGGCCAAGAGGGTCGCAACTATGACCTCAATGCTGGGCAGGTTGATGCCCAACACCAGGGGACCTAGCGAGGCGAAGAGGCGGCTGCTTGCGGGTGTGGCCGACTCGGTACGCCGCTCCCATATGGGCAAAATCGTTGGATAGGGCTTCGTACAGAAGCATACTGGAGAGGGTTCAAAGACTGAATGCAATCCGAATATGCAGGGCGTACAGGACCATCTCAACGGATGCCGCACTGGTGATAGGGTCGCAAATGCCAATCCACCTCAAGGCGAAACAAAGGGCCCACAGGCACAGTGCAGGAAACAAGGAAGAGTACGACCAAGCCGAAGAAAGTGTCCTGCAAGAGTGGCAGGAACAATGGGAGCGCTCCGATAATGGACGTTGGACGGCACGGCTGATACCATCCATCAGACCGTGGATAAATCGAAAATTTGGCCACATCACCTACGAGGTCACCCAGTTCCTGTCGGGGCACGGTTGCTTCCAGGCATACTTGAAGAGATTCAAGCGCGCTAACACGGAGAACTGTGTATATTGTGGAGATACGGACGACGCGGTCCACACCCTCTTCGACTGTACGAGATGGTCCCAAAATAGAGAAGACGCAAGACGGCATGTCCAGGAGACGCTCACGCCGAACAACATTGTGTCAGTGATGTTGCAGGGGGAAGGCAAGTGGAGGGCCGTCCATGAGCTGATCACCTACATAATGTCCACGAAGGCCAATGAAGACCTGGAGAGACAAGGCAGGTGAACCATAAGAAGAACAAAGTCCCGAAAGGGCAGAAGATGTCTTCGACAGGAAGGAGTAGGAGATGGCAGAAATGCCAAAGCAGGGGGTGTTCGGAAGTAATGCAGCTAGCGATTCCCGGCATCTCCACGGAGTCCGGTTTTAGTGAGTAAGAATCTCACACTACCACCCAAAACATCTGGGTGGTGTCTTGTTGAAGATTTCCCCACTCCCAACGCTCGCAAAAAAAGAAAAGATGGCACAGTTGACGAGATCCCCTCCCAAATTTTTGATATGGCAATCTACTTGATGACCTGAATCTAAATTCTAAATTTCATAACCCTCTTTTTGGGGATAAGGTTGTCAAAAACCAACCCTTACCTCTAACTAGTTAGTGAAAAATTCCCAGATGGCGCAGTTGACGAGATCCCCTCCCAAATTTTGGATATGACAATCTACTTGATGGCCCGAATCTATGTTCCAAATTTCATTACCCTCTTTTGGGGATAAGGTTGTCAAAAACCAACCATTGCCACCAGTGTTTGTACCATTTTCTTTTATACCATAAAATTTCGAAACCAATTAGTAGATTTTTGATACTCAAACGGGCGAAGCACAACAGTTTCGTGTCTAGACCTGGATAGACTTTCAATATTTGGTTGACCATCGCTAAAGTCATTCGATAACTAATGAATTCTGTGGAAGAATCTCATTTTAAATGATTTTCTGGTTCTGGAGTACCTTTGACCAAATGATATTCTTCGTTAATGTCTTTCGTGGCAATAATATTTTGTGTGTATTTGTGGTAATAGAAAACGAACTATTGAAGTTCAAGTTCATTCAGGATTGTTATACTCTTCGATTTTACGGTCATGAAACGATCATGATGAAACTGATTCTCAACTAATGGGAAAATTTCTTGCTAAATAATAGAATTTTGGACATAAATATGTACACTATAGAATGTAATGTAAAGGACATAAGGAAAGAATGTTTTTATGACAAAATTGAAAGAATTGAAAATAAAATTTCCTCCAAGCAACATACATTCGAACCTACGGCTTTTTCGGAGAATAAAAATTGTGTTTCGGGCAATCCTATACAATTTAATAAGCCACCCAAGAACGCCTATGTTTAGTTAGAAATCTCAGCTACCGATTCAAGCAAACTCCAGGTCGCTAGCTAAAGCGGTTCCCGAGACATCCGTGATTACATCGAAGTACTTTTACTTTTGGCCCCTCCATTTTTGAATTATTTATTTTTTTAATGTCAGTCGCCAATGCGAGCGAAATGCTAGCGAATGCTGTAAATTATTTTGAAAATGCTGGGTTAAATTAATTTTCATTTGGTATTGAAATATTGACTTTTGACATTAACGTCAAGTTGGCCCCTCCTTATTCAAATTTCTTCGAAATTTCAAATTTTCTTTATATGATTTCGCAGTAACATACGTTGAATTTCAAATTATCTTAAATGGGGTTTGTGCATTATTTGTAATGCGACAGATAACGTAGAGTTAACGTAAGAACTCCTTTTAAGATAGCTAGTAAGAAACCATGTGGGAATTTTTTACTAACTTTATAAATGTAAGGGTGGAGGTAAGGGTTGGTTTTTGACACCCTTATCTCCAAAAGAGGGCTATGAAGATTGGAACGTAGATTCGGGTCACCAAGTAGATTGTTATATCAAAAATTTGGGAGGGGAACTCGTCAATTGTGCTATCTGGGAATTTGTTACCAACTATTTAAAGGTAAGGGTTGGATTTTGACATCCTTATCCCCAAAAGAGGGTTATGAAATTTAGAATTTAGATTCAGGTCATCAAGTAGATTGTCATTTCAAACATTTGGGAGGGGATCTCGTCAACTGCGCCATCTGGGAATTTTTCACTAACTAGTTAGAGGTAAGGGCTGGTTTTTGATAACCTTATCCCCAAAAGAGGGTTATGAAATTTAGAATTTAGATTCAGATCATCAAGTAGTTTGTCATATCAAAAATTTAGGAGGGGATCTCGTCAACTGCGCCATCTGGGAAATATTTACTAATTTCATAAATATAAGGGTGCAGGTAAGGATTGGATTTTGACACTCTTATCCCCAAAAGAGGGTTATGAAATTTGGAGCATAGATTCAGGCCATCAAGTAGATTGTCATATCCAAACTTTGGGAGGGGATCTCGTCAACTGCGCCATCTGGGAATTTTTCATTAACTAGTTAGAGGTAAGGGTTGGATTTTGACACCCTTATCCCCAAAAGAGGGTTATGAAATTTAGAATTTAGATTCAGGTCATCAAGTAAATTGTCACTTCAAAAATTTGGGAGGGGATCTCGTCAAGTGTGGCATCTGGAAATTTTTTACCAACTATTTAAAGGGATTGGATTTTGACACCCTTATCCCCAAATGAGGGTTCCAAATTTGGAAACGTAGATTCTGGTCACCGATTAGATTGTTATATCAAAAATTTGGGAGGGTATCTCGTCAACTGTGCTACCTGGGATTTTTTTACCATCAACTATTTAAAGGTAAGGGTTGGATTTTGACACCCTTATCCCCAAAAGAGGGTTATGAAATTTGGAACATAGATTCAGGTCATCAAGTAGATTGTCATATCCAAAATTTTGGAGGAGATCTCGTCAACTGCGCCATCTGGGAATTTTTCACTAACTAGTTAGAGGTAAGGGCTGGTTTTTGACAACCTTATCCCCAAAAGAGGGTTATGAAATTTAGAATTTAGATTCAGATCATCAAGTAGTTTGTCATATCAAAAATTTAGGAGGGGATCTCGTCAAGTGTGCCATCTGGGAATTTTTTACCAACTATTTAAAGGTAAGGGTTGGATTTTAACACCCTTATCCCAAAAAGAGGGTTATGAAATTTAGAATTTAGATTCAGGTCATCAAGTAGATTGTCATTTCAAAAATTTGGGAGGGGATCTCGTCAACTGCGCCATCTTAGAAATATTTACTAATTTCATAAATATATGGGTGCAGGTAAGGATTGGATTTTGACACTCTTATCCCCAAAAGAGGGTTATGAAATTTGGAGCATAGATTCAGGCCATCAAGTAGATTGTCATATCCAAAATTTGGGAGGGGATCTCGTCAACTGCGCCATCTGGGAATTTTTCATTAACTAGTTAGAGGTAAGGGTTGGATTTTGACACCCTTATCCCCAAAAGAGGGTTATGAAATTTAGAATTTAGATTCAGGTCATCAAGTAGATTGTCACTTCAAAAATTTGGGAGGGGATCTCGTCAAGTGTGGGATCTGGAAATTTTTTACCAACTATTTAAAGGGATTGGATTTTGACACCCTTATCCCCAAATGGGGGTTCCAAATTTGGAACGTAGATTCTGGTCACCGATTAGATTGTTATATCAAAAATTTGGGAGGGTATCTCGTCAACTGTGCTACCTGGGATTTTTTTACCAACTATTTAAAGGTAAGGGTTGGATTTTGACACCCTTATCCCCAAAAGAGGGTTATGAAATTTGGAACAGCAAGCAAGCATGGTTCGCGAAGCGGAGCACGTGCTGGGCGGAGCCCAGCTTTGTCTCCTCCAACCCTCAAAAATTGAATAAAACTCTCGTTGGAGATGCAATATGGGTTAAAACCCTGAAAAGGCGTAGAAGCCAGTCGCATTGTGCCCCGAGAGGCATGATATTAAAGAATAAAATGAAAGAAAGAATAAAAACCCTCAGACCGCCGGGTGAGGCCCGGTTGTCCATGATCCATGCTTGATGCGAAGTGTGGGCTTACAAAATAAAAATGCCGCTGTTATTGAAGGTCGCGAGGGGGGTGGAGCGAAAGCACCTGCTCCCAGAAATTCAGGGTGAAAACACCTACCCTTAGTATCGTCGAGGGGACGTATGCACCTGTCCCAGAAGCTGAAAGAAAAGTGGTTATCCTAATAATTATCGCATTAATTGTTTGCTATCAGTTTATCCTGTATTTCTTGGAGTCAAGATGCTTTTCGGCCTCTTAAACCTGTGGAAATCGACGATTTCGTATTTCCCTAGTTGGTTTACTAGAGGGTTTTCGCAGTCGTGACTCCGTACGTACAGTTTTTCTGTTAGTTTGTATATCATCTTACTTACCTGTTCCGTCTTTGTATCCTGATGGATTTGACGGTTGGTGACAAACCATGGCGCGTCCAGTGCCCTGCGCAGGCAGGTGTTCTGAATTGTTTGTAGCCTCTCTAACTGTGGTTCACTCGCGAAGGCCCACGCGGTGGCGAATTTGGAACATAGATGCAGGTCATCAAGTAGATTGTCATATCCAAAATTTGGGAGGGGATCTCGTCAACTGCGCCATCTTGGAATTTTTTACTAACTAGTTATAGGTAAGGGTTGGATTTTGACACCCTTATCCCCAAAAAAGAGTTATGAAATTTGGAACATAGATTCCGGTCATCAAGTAGATTATTATATCAAAAATTTAGGAGGAGAGCTCGTCAAGTGCGCCTCGTGGAATTTTTTTTATTATTTTATGTTGTGCTTATCATTGCATAGTTTTGGAAGCCTAAATGAGGTCTATTAACGTAATTTTTACTTTAATTTATTTAATTAGTTTGTATTGGTACCTTTGGTAAGCGCTTTATAGTTTAATTATAAATTTAAAAGCAAAAATAGGAATATTAATATTTTTACCTTGATTTAACTGGTCGACTGTAATGTGTACGAATATGAGTATGAGCACGAGTATGAGGTGGTTTGAGTCAAACTTCAGCCAGGTAAGATGGGGTGAGGTGATAATTCCAAATTTCGTTTCTTCCATTTTGTTAAAATTATTTTGCAATTATTGTTAATCTAACATTTCGCGAAATCAAACATTTTTTGACGAAACAAACAGAACAAATTGAAAACAATACAAAAAAATCTTCAATTGTTTCAGAAAGAGGGGCAAGCGCAAAAAAAGTTTTTCGTGATTTTTAAGCAGGAAACAAACAAAAAATCTTCAAGGTTTTAAAAATGGGGGGCAGCACAAGAAAACGGTTTTCAAAAATCTTCAATTGTTTAAAAAATGAGGGCAAGCGTCAAAAAAAACCTTTTTCATAAATTGTAATCCAACACTTCGCGAAATCAAAAATGTTTTGAAAACTTTCTCCAATGTGGTTTAGGCAGCCGTCACGTCTTCTTTGTATTTATAAAAAAATATTTCAATTTTGTCGGGCCGGTGAGCACATCGACGAAACAATCCGCCATCTAACGTCGCAATTTTAATTTTTCTGACAGCCAATTGTAAACTGTATAACCTCACTTATCATGATAATCTTTTCATAAATTTAACGTATTTAATCTTCAAAATATAAAAATGTGGCGCAACTGTTTAAAATTGTGCTATAACGCAACAAAATTGGTGGAATTCAAAGCGGTTGCTTGTGACACGTACTAACTATTTTGTCAAGTCAAATAATTACTTTTTTTTGTAACTTACTTTATTTTAGTGTCTTCCGAAATGGAAACCCATCACAAATTTCTAATGTGCTCACGAATGCACGGCCCATAACTACCACTGCAAAGTTGTCAATGTTCGTACAAACACAGGAGACCCCAAATCCAAACAGCATCAAGTTTCTACCTGGTAAAAATGTTCTCGAACCCGGACAAACTATAGATTTTCCAAACGTACAAGCTGCGCATTGCTCCCCTTTGGGCAAACTATTGTTTCGAATAGAAGGAGTTAAGAGCGTTTTTTTGGGACCTGATTTTATTACTGTTACCAAGGCTGATGACGATGTGGAATGGAAATTATTAAAACCTGAAATTTTTGCCACAATTATGGATTTCTACGCTAGTGGTTTACCTATTTTAAAAGAAGGGGTACCGAATTCTGATACACGTAAGTTTTTAGTACTTTGTCGGGGATCACGTAATCATAATCTTCACTTTAGAAATTGACGAAAACGATAGTGAAGTGGTACAAATGATTAAAGAATTACTGGATAGTCGAATTAGACCGACAGTGCAAGAAGATGGTGGTGATATTATTTTTATGGGATTCGATGACGGAATAGTTAAGTTAAAAATGCAAGGATCTTGTTCGAGTTGTCCTAGTTCAATTGTTACTTTGAAGAATGGGGTTCAAAATATGTTGCAATTTTACATACCCGAAGTGGTAGAGGTAATACAAGTTGATGAACCAGCCGATTTAGTTGCTGCATCTCATTTTCAAAAATTTGAAGAGAAACTTAAAAATAAATCAGAAAAATGAGGTGAATCGTTTTCGTTTTTAATGTAAATAAAAAATATAAGTTTTGTATATTAGGAAAGAGAGATAATATAAATATAATCGTAAATTTTATTACTATAAAAAATAAAATTGATTGTGGCTAGTGAATTAAAAAGATCCTGAAATTATTAGCATTGATGAATTTCCCTTTTTTTTTGTTACCAAAAATATTTGATTTTTCCCATCCATCACAGATAGATGCCAGATCGTACAGTGAAATCTGTATAAGCCGGAACCGCTTGGGACCGAAAAATCGTTCCGTGTTAAGCAAGTTCCGTTTTTAGCAGATCCTCTGCCTAAAACGGAAAAAAATCTGCATAAGACGGAATTTTTTTTTTATAGATTTATATTAAACAACTAGCTGACCCGGCAAACGTTGTTCTGCCCGAAATTAATTTTTATGCCACTCAAGTCATAACATTCATCAATTCGCCAGCAATTTCACTTTGAATGTTGAAATTTAATTCGTTGACATCAATGTTTTTCGCAGCCAATATAGCACATTCGCTCAACCAAATATGGTTTTTGTAATTTTGAGCAATGTTTGGGAACACCTTTCGGATGAGTTCGGTTTTTGATTCGGTGAACTGGCAAAAATCGACGGGGAATGTAATGGTGCCAGTCGAAATTTCCAGCAATTTGGAAGGTTCCTACCGTGTAGGAACAGCTCCATACATTCCACAACAGACAACATAGAATAATTCACTTTCCAAAACGATAAAATCAAATTATGATTGTTATAATACAACCATTCAATTAACAAAATCAAATGTAATTGTATTTTGCTCAGCCTCAGACATGTCGTCCTTATATTTGACCCACAAACCGTTCGGATTCGAAGGGAAACATGTGGATGTGATAATTGCAAACAGTGTGCGAATTTGATGCGGTGATGAAGATATGACTGAATCTTTGAGCGTATTGTCCCAATGCGAATCGTTCTCGAGCAACTGTAAGAGTTGACACGCCTCACGGTAAGTCGCACACAGATGACCATTAACGGTTCTTAGTTGTTGAAACGACGTCGGACCACGAACATTCACCAACAACAATCGAAGATAGTAACATTCGTCGTTATTTGGATGCACAGTGTAGATGCGACCCAGAGAGTCTGAAGCAAATACATTTGGATGTCCTTCAACTGGTGTACCTTGTTTTCGACGCTGAAAAGATTTCGATGATGCGTTCCATGTGTAGTAGCGTGGCATTTCAGCATACAGCAAAGTGAGAGCGAAAGCATCTGCTTGACAAACCGAGAAGAAGCTTGTCGACGGTGGCCGTGCCGCTCTATCCGCTGCGTTATCAGGATTGAAATACACTCGTTGTCCGTTTTCCAGATGTACTGCCAAATGTACAACAGTAGGATATCTTTCATGAACGGCGAATGAAAAAATACGCCAAATTGCTTCGTTACTACTAACATAGCGGCCCAATTGGTATTGAGTGACTTCATCGTTGGAATTCTCCGCATCAACTCCAATCACAGCCATGTCACTTCCTTTGGTCACATACTTGCAAATATATTTGATAGATTTCACGGAATGGCAAGATTAGACGTTGATGTGCCCTTTGAATGTCTTCGATAGTAATGGCGAATACGGAACAACCCAACGATTATCTACTTCAATTTCCTGTTGATTAACTTTCACAATTGTTGATCTTCCATTGTCCGCAGTCGATCGGCGACGATACATTGGATAACCATCATTTCCGGTAATTGTTTCTGCAACTAATTCCCTTGGATACCGCTTCGAACATTTTCCGTCGACCATACACGGAGAATTGTTATTTAATGTTCCACAGAGGCCATGAATCATGTTCTTAGTAATAACCTCATGCAAGACTGCATCTTCTTCTTCATTGGGAATTTCTGCTGATATTACATCATCGATTTCATTCGGTCTTATCTTCTCAATCAACCAGATGAGAATATGTGCGTGTGGCAATCCGCGTTTCTGCCACTCCACTGAATACATCCAACAGCGCGTTTCGCCGAACACGCGATGCTTCACAATTAAATTCATCAATGATTTCAATTTTTGTTTGAAGACTCTCGCTGTGATGTCATGGCGATCGATGGGTGATTGGCCAGGGAATAACTCGTGTCGAATTTCTATCCACTGCGGATTGCAAGTGAACGTGATGAACAAATCTGGTGTGCCGTAATGGCGAACATAGGACATGGCATCTTGAGCGTATTCATGCATATGTCGTGGACTTCCGACGTACGTTGCTGGGAGAATCGTCATGCGGCCAATATTCTGTGCGTTTCCGTCAGTATTGATGGCATCTCGAAGGTGAATATACTCTTCAGAACGGATGTTTGTCTGGTTCAATCTGATAAATAGCAACCGTTCAATTTTGACGTACATATCGACAGCATATTGGTGAAATAGACGGCGACATTTCAATATGTGATTGTCCTCATTTTCACGAACCATCAATCGATATGAATAGGTTCATTGAACCGACTTTTTTGTTCGTTTCAGCGCCTGTAAGCGGATTTACCATCTTGTGCGAGAAATCATAACCGTCTTCACCATGCCAAAATATGATGGGATATTGTAACGCATCATATGATCGGTGCGTTTCGTACACACGCTGCAGCTGATCGTTTCGCCGTTGCAGAACGATATCACGTGATTCCAAATTATCTCCAACGACGACAATGGCGACATCATCAATTGTTGGCGCATTGAAACGTCTTGCGTGTTCTCCCGCAGGCGTCCTATCGGCTCTGACTACAATTTTGTGATTATCAGATGGCATGCGGTCCAGTGCGGTTTTAAACAATGCAATCAATTCATTGTGTTGATGAAAAAAAGTTTGAAGTTGTTCCACGATTGGTCTTTTCACCGAACTGTTGTGTGCACAACGTTGATCTACTTCTTGTGGTGAATTTCCCATGAAAAAAATCTGCAGAAATTTAAAGCCTGCATCCGGAGGCGGCAATAGCGAACCTACTCGATGATATATTTGTCCTTGAATCTGTAAATGTTAATGTATGTTAATAGTGTTGTTGTCAAATAATATTTAAATAAGATTGTGTAATAATTACCTTGAAAGTGGGCATGAAATTGTCCCGCACCACATTTGTTGCGCCAAATGAAGTCATTTGGAAACAACTGTTGTATTTCTGAATTTGTGTTAGGAAATGTGTGGAATTTGTGCTTGCTCCAGAAACCAATGAGCGCAATGGTTCTGGTAGGGGGACCAATGGCGCCAATTTGACTTTTCCACTTGCGCAACACAATCCAGGGGCTTCAGTTTTGTTTTTCAATGCCTTACAATGTGGGCACACAACGCTCATGGATCCAATAGCAACGGATTGGTCTGCACCGTAATCAATTGTCACGTTGTAACGGAAACCAGCTCGATGAGTATTCAACGCAACATTGCTTGGCCTTCTTGCACTATTCCGTTCAATTTCATTTTCCTCGCGTTGCACTGCAGTTCGATTATTTCGAATATATCTTTGGGTTGCAGCATTGCGAGTTCTGCGACCTAAATTACTCCGTCTTATTTGCGGCATTCTGTTCGTTTTAATTATCAGTATTATTTTGAGCGTTTTAAATCTTTTGGTTTTATTTTACTCCATGCAATGAAGTATATCTTATATAGCTACATGCCAGTTAGAAATATTACCAACCAAAATTTGATTCTTTAAGTTGGTGAGTGACTGTTACTGTCGAATCAAAAAAGCACTTGCAGTTTTTCATAAGGTGACCCGACAGACGAATTGAATTAAAGCAATTGCCTCACCCTGGGAGAACCGCCTACGCGAGGTAAATTTTTGCAAAATGCTTTTTTCCTTATTTGCTTTTTTTCTAAATCACCCCAGTATTGAGGCGAACAAAACAAAAATACGTTATCAAACCTCACTATGTGACAGAGCCGTACTAACGGTTATCGTGTCGCCAATCAAAACCTAATAACCAAATTACAAATTAATTTAAAAAAAAATAACAAACCTTGTAATGCTACACCGGCACCGGCTCAATAGATAGCGCTACTAAATAAATTGACAGGCGTAATATATTAATTTATTCGTGGTTTTCATTTGGTTTTAAAGAAATTTTTTTATGACTTCCAAATTAGAGCCGCCATCTGTTGATCACTTATTTAACTAAAATGAACTTTCAGTTTTACCCGAATTTTCCAATTTCCGAACAACTTTTCCAGCATTTCATTACCTAACAACCTTATTCGGAGTATATATTACGAACATTAAAAAAAAATAACAAAATCGGTCCAAGTCGCCACTGTAGATAAAAAATCATAGATGAAAAAATAGTATTGTTCATCGGCGCAATAACGATGAACCATTTTTGAACCAACGGATAATTGATTCACTTTGTGGTACAAAGTGAACAAAAGCTACGATTCACAATCTATTCTGTGCAGCTTATATATACCTTTTGCAATGTCTTTATAAGTTACTTGCAGCCTTCTCGATTCAGTCCAACTTTCCGGGGCAACTTTTTCAATTTTTTATTACGTAAAAACCGTCTTCAGACTATTACAATTTAAAAAGAAATTGACAAAATCGGTCCAGCCGTTATCAAGTGATGCCTTGACAATGGTTTTCACTATAGAAATAAAGTAGGTACTTTAATTACCTACCTACTTCTGTAGGTACTTAAGGTCGCGCCACCTATTGACGGTATAAAAAGCACTTTCAATTTTTCCCGAATTTTCCAACTTCCCGGGCAACTTTTCCAATTTTTTTTTACGTAAGAACCATCTACGGACTATTACAAACACTTTTTTAAAAAAATTAACAAAATCGGTCCAGCCGTTATCATGTGATGCCGTGACAAAGGTTTTCACATTCATTTTTATTTATATAGATTTAATAATAATAAATTGTATTAATACATAATAATGCGTATACATACATAATTTGCATACTTATACACTACACAAAAAATACAAGATATGCAGAAAGCAGGTAGCAAATGAAAAAATGATTCATTTGCATGCTGCTTGTAACGCAATATTATTTGGTAGGTATGCAATCGACACCTGATATGAATAACATTGTAACTCAAGTTACAATGTTATCCAACTATGCTGTAAACGGCTTCCCCAAAGAACAAACTATAATTTTGGTTTATGAATCTTCGTCCTATCTCAATTAAAAATACTGTTAATTTAACAAAATAACATCATTGTTACTGCAAAATATATGTAGCAAAAAATCTTTAAAATGCTCTCCTGTAAAATTAGCAAAATAGAGTTACAATGTTATTCATATCAAATGTCGCAATGTATGCAATGTAAAATAATATACCTACCGCAAAAGAAATTATTACATATTAAGAGTAGTCTAAACATTGGATAAAAATGTGCGTCTTACATCGCAATTTTTATAAATAGTAAAATTAATTTCTGAATTTCGCTTCCGGCTTATGCTTAAAATAAGCTTTCCGTGTTCGCGTTAGACAGATTCCGGCTTATGAAATTCATTTTACTTAGTATTGTAAACCCATAATTCGGGACCACAGACAATTTCCGTGATGCACACGATTCCGGCTTTTGCAGATTCCGGCATATACAGATTTCACTGTATATCTAATTTGGAGGTTAGGGGGGAAAGCATTTCTGAAAAATTACATTAATTTGGAAAAATTTAAAAATGAAAATTATTAAAATTATAATGATTATTTGGGTTGGGCATGTCCTCTTTGCTCCCTCTCATGACATAGAACAACGGTGGGCAACCTCCGGCCCGTGGGCCAACTCCGGTCCGCGTAAAGTTCTAATCCGGCCCGCGAGATCTTTAGAAGAAATATAAAATAAATATTTTCAAAAACAAAAATTTTAAAGAAAAGGATTAGGTTAGTACCTAACATAAGGAAAAAGGAGAGATCTACAGTTTAATTTTCGATATAATTCGTCTTATTTAAATTAAATTAAAAATATATTGTAAAAAGTAAATTGAAAAGTACACTAGACCCTCCATGTACGCGAGTTCGATGTACGCGAATTAGATTTTGATACCTGAATTTTTTATACGCGAAGCAAAATTCCCTTTAACGCGAATTAAGTTTTCGCGTAGTATTATTAAAATAACTAGGTGGTACAGTCGGCCTACCGGCCGCCTTTAGCCATCTAGACCGTGTCGGATGTGGTTGTTCGGCCTTCGGCCTCACTACAAGGTTCTAAAGTAGCCTATGTTTTTCGTAGCGTTGTAAATATCGTAACTTCTACACCAAATTTGGTTAAGATTGGTGAAATAGAAACGTAAAGCACGTGCACGCATATTTGCATTGTCGATCGGTTGACAGCATTCATTATTGTTTTTTAAGTTGATTTTGAGTAGCCTGCCTTCCTTTAAGGAATCTCGATAATCCATTCATGCGCGTCCCGTAGGGACGCGCATGAATGGATTATCGAGATTCCTTAAAGGAAGGCAGGCTACTCAAAATCAACTTTCCTTTCCTTTGCGAATTTTTGCACTATTTGAATACAAAAACATGCGCAGGGACCTACATAATAACTGTGCCAAATTTGGTTCCGATCGGTCAAACGGTTTAGGAATCTATAGGGAACATATTTTCAGAAAAAAATACAAGTAACAAAAATGTGTCCATTAACTATACTAAGGCCCGCGGACGAAACGTAAATATTATTCTGGCCCCTGTTATACAAAAGGTTGCCCACCCCTGACATAGAACATGGATGAAGCAAACTTATTCCAGGTGTTCATTTCAAAAATAGCCAGTCAAAATAAAAACAAACCATTTATGACAAGAAATCGAAACTGTGAATTTATAAAATCAAGTCAAATTCTTCAAAATATATTATTGTGGCCATGGAGCATGCAGGCCCGTAGCCAGACCGAAAGTGAAGGTAGGGCAAACGGATGGTAAGATTGGGCAACTTTTCGCGCCGCAGACGAAAATTTCCTGAAATTTCAAGGTTAACGCGGTTTAAGAAAAGTGTTATAAAATAAAAGAAAAAGTTATAAAATTTACCTACTTAATAAACTACTCAAATCTTAACAAATTCGCGGCACACAATTTCAGTTTGGCAGAATAAAGATAGTACAATATTTTGTAAGTAATTATAATTATGTATATTTGAGTCGCCTATTTCCAAAACCGGCTAAATAAATATTTTTCACTAAATGAGTTATTGATGCCATCTTGTGTAGCATATCAATACCTTACGACTGCAAAAAAATTTCAGGTCTAAAATGAATTAAAAGCCTCCAAATTATAAACCAAACATTTTATTTACTTCCGAAACCGACTAACTCATGCATCAAATGAGTTTTAAAACCGACTAAATCCTTGCTACATACAGAAACAAATTGTCATTGCTTAGCAACTTTATAGGCCCTCGGGCTATAAAAGCCATATTATGCCCCCATTTCCGTGCTAAAAAACAAGGTTATGATACCAAAATGAAATGAAATTTTAAACTAGTGTATACTTTTTATATGGCAGTTTCACATTTATGCAAATGTGTAACATTAAAAAATTAAAAGAATTCTTATGGAATTATGGAGGGCAAGCTCAGGGAAAAGATTGAATATGGGTGGCAAGGCTATAAATGTTGTACAGTGTAATCTAATGCGCTCTTGCGGCTCTTTTCGTGAATTCATGACTTACTTCATGCAGAGCGACAGAAATGTCGCTCTGCTTACGGAACCGTACGTAGGACGAATCAACCAGGTAAAAGATGTGGACGGCGTATACGTCTTCCAGAGTAACAGGAATAAAAACAACAAACCTAGAGTCAAAAGCTGCATCCTGGTCAAGCAGAGTTTGGGAGCGGCGTTGTGGGCATGTCCCAATACTGCGACACAAACCTCTGCGTGATCAGGATTAACTTCAAACAGCGATTCTTGTACTTTGGAAGCGTGTATGTCGAGCCAGATCATGACGACAACGATACTCTGGTAAACTTGAACAACTTCCTTGCTAACACCAAAGGATCGCACGTTGTTGTCGGCGGGGACCTTAACGGTTCGAACCCCGCTTGGGGCTCGATCAATAGCGATAAACGCGGAGATGATGTTCTGAGCATTGCATGTTCTCACGAATTGGATATATGCAATGTTGGAGGCACATCGACATTTGAGGTTGTCAGGAATGGCAAACTCCTATCGTCGGTCATAGATGTCACATTGGCCTCCGAGAGCATCACCGCCCGTTTGTCGCTGTGGACTATCGACAAATCAGTCTGTCAGTCATCTGATCACAATGCCATTACATACAAAATTTTAGTAG
This sequence comes from Podabrus alpinus, assembly GCA_932274525.1. Taxonomy (NCBI): domain Eukaryota; kingdom Metazoa; phylum Arthropoda; class Insecta; order Coleoptera; family Cantharidae; genus Podabrus; species Podabrus alpinus. The sequence continues at coordinate 70,576,825 of OW026454.1, forward strand.
ATGACTGTATAAACACAGTCATCGAAACTTCAACGTACCTATTTCGAAACAAAATCGCCAATTGGCAAAATTCAAACAAGAATTAAAAATTAACGTTTTGGCATCTAAATTATTATCTACAAATTTCGAAAATATTTCTTCAAATGACTTAGACCTGACAGTGGAACAACTCACTGAGGACATACGCAAATCATGTTTCTCCTCAATGAAAATACGTGGAAACTCTAAACCGTATAACCCGTGGTGGTCTAAGGAATTGGAAGAGTTGAAAAAACAGTGTATCAGGATTCATCACCGTATTCACTCCGGTCTTCGACAAGGCCTTGATATTTCATGGCTTTTAGAAGACCAAACGGGGCTAAAACGAGAATACCGTGACCTGATACGCTCAACTTCTACAAAACATTTTAGAGACTTTTGTAATAGGCAACACCAAGAAAGTGTGTGGTCTCTGACTAACAGACTCATTAAAGATGCTCCCGCTAAACGCCCTCCGCTGACACTAACGTGCGAAAACAAATTTACTAGCGACAGTGACGATACGGCAGACAAACTGCTTCGGCACTTTTACCCCGACGACACTGACGATATCCTATTGAGACATCACGAACTCAGACTAATGTTTGATTCGACCTACGTATGTGACACGACCGACGAAGAAGAATTCACCGTAGAAGAGGTGTTGGAGGCATTGATTACAATGAGCGCAAACAGAGCGCCCGGCATCGACAATCTCACGTCGGATATCTGCATCTCGTTTGCGGAGGAGTACCCTGAATTCATTACTAGACTAATGAATTCCTGCCTGACAACCGGCCACTTTCCGAAACCGTGGAAGAGGGCTTTTGTAAAAATCTTGCCGAAGCCGAATAGGTCGGATTCAAATGATCTATCGGCGTTCCGGCCGATCGGCTTTCTCCCGGTATTCGGGAAGCTGCTGGAAAAGTTGTTTACAAAACGCTTGACCTACTTTGGTCAACAGCGCCAGGCATGGAATCCTAGACAGTATGGATTCAGGGAACAAACCTCCACAACGGATGCACTACGTGATGCCATCAGCATCATCCGACGTGAGAAAAGTCGTAAATGTTTAGTATTGGGTGTATCCCTGGACATCAAAGCGGCGTTCGACAACGCTTGGTGGCCAGCATTATTCAACAGATTGCGTAACATTGCTTTGCCGTGTAACATGTATAATCTCTTAAAGAGTTATATAGCAGATCGATCTGTTGAGCTGGTCTACGCTGACGGAAAGTCGCAAAAGGGGATGACGAAGGGATGCATTCAAGGCTCTGTTTGCGGGCCTACTTTTTGGAACATCATACTGGACGAACTTTTAGATGTAGGCTTACCAGGAGGATGTCATTTGCAAAGTTTTGCAGATGATGTTTTTCTAATCGTAAGTTCGACCAGTGTGATGCAGATGGAGGAACGGGCTAACGCTGCGCTACGTTCTATAAGCGATTGGGGCGCTGGTGTTAAATTAACATTCAGCGCTCCAAAGACGCAAGCTTTAGCTTTCACACCAAAAACCAAGCTATGCAAAATTCATTTCGGCAACTCCCAGTTAAACTTTGAAAAATCTATAAAACTTTTGGGCATTATTTTGGACGATAATTTGAAATTTAACATCCACGTAAAACACGTAATTGCGAAAGCTAGCAAGATTTTTAACAACCTCTGTAGGTATGTGCGACCGACGTGGGGTATCAACCCAATAAACGTGGAAACGATATACCACGCGGTCGTAGAACCTACCATAACCTACGGAGCGTATATTTGGTGTGATGTGCTAAAGTATAACTACGCGCGGCGCTGGCTCCGCTCATTCCAAAGGACATTCGCCATTAGGGCCACTCGCGCATTCCGTACGGTCTCGGCGATATCTGCGTTAGCCTTAGCTGGATTTACTCCGATAGAGCTAAGGATCAGAGAGGTGGCGGAGATAGAGAGGGTAAAGGTGGATGGTACCTTTAATCGCCTTCCGGAAGACGTCGTCCTACAACTTCGTACGCCGCCTGTAGGGATGTTGCATCCCCGCTATAGGCAAACGATAGTTTTCGACAGGGTAGGCGACTCCAAGGAAGTCGATCGAATTTGTGACGGGGTGGATGTGGCTATTTTTACTGATGGCAGCAAGCTGGAAGGCGGGGAGGTCGGCGCTGCAATCGTTATATACCACGAGTTTCGGCTTGAAACACACAAGTATCGCTTACACGATACTTGTAGTGTTTATCAGGCCGAGCTATATGCGATTGACGCTGCCCTGAATTGGATCTCCCCCAGGAGAGTGCACTCAGCGTGTATCCTCTCCGACAGCTTATCTTCGCTTGTTTCCATCAGCGACAGAAGCTGTACTTCACCCCTGGTCACTTCCATCCATCGTTCTCTTCTCCGTCTGAGGAACGAGTTGACCATCAAGTTCGTGTGGGTAAAGGCTCATTGTGGTATAGGAGGGAACGAGGTTGCAGATTTATGTGCCAAAGATGCGGCCGTGTCGCACAGTCGCCTGGCATACACCCAGTTCCCTCTGAGTTACGCAAGAAGGGTGATTCGCCTTGAACTGGCAAGTACTTGGAATTCTGAGTACATTAATGCCGTTCAAGGTTCAACCACCCGGCAGTAATTACCTACACTGCAAGATGTTCGACTGTTCCGAGGTGCCTTCGACACCTCTTTTGAATTGACGCAGATATTGACGGGACATTCGTATTCGCGCGAGTATCTATTTAGATTTAAGATCTGCCCTACTGATGTGTGTCCTTGCGATTCAAGGAGTAGACAAACTCTACAACATTTGTTGTCCGATTGCCCACGCTATGTATCTTCCCGTTTTAACCATCTTACTCTCTGTAATTTCTACTCAGTTTCCCCACTCGACCTCCTTCAAATTCTTAAACATCCTTCCTTAGTTATCTCTTTCACCACCTTCATAAAGCATATAATTTCAACACTTAAAGATTTTAATACTCCACCCTGAGCTTGAGCTCATACCAACATCGAATATTGAAGGGCCATTGTATGCTCAAACCCGGTTTTGTTTTTCTTATATTTCATTCTCTCGTTCTGGCCATGGCTCACACCTTGACGAATCTCTACAAATCTCTACAAAAACACCAACACTAAACATATACAGGGCAGGGACAGTCAATCTCTTGCCTTAATATGTGTTTGTGTAATTATTTGTTCTCATTACCATGTTTTATCAATTTTTAGTTTTAATAGTTCTACCAAATAAGTGTTACCATTTTTCCCTAGTTATAAGTTTGCGTTTGTATTACATTGATTACATGTTAATTAATTAGTTTTAAGTTTTGGTCTGTATCCAATAGCAGAGTATACTCCCCCGTTGGGTGGTTTAACCCAATGGGGAAACAGGAAAAAAAAAAGAATTCTTAAAAAACTAAACTTAACAATTTTCAATAGGAATTATTAGAAAACTAAAATGTAGGCATATTAAAATTAAGTATTTAATAAAGTTACAACTTTCTGTTCAATCTATTGTCGAACTTTTTCAAAACCGTCTCGACATTAAGCGCTTTAGTAACTTCGTGTTCAAACGCAAGATATATTAAATTTGCCATTCTTTGATGGCCCATGGACATTCTTTGTGGTCTGTTTATGGCTGTTAAAGTAGAAAACGTAGATTCGCAGACAGAAGTGCTACAACCAAATGTAGCAACCGTTGCAAACAGTTCGTACGAATCTCGAAACGCTTCACGCTGTTTGTACAGAATTTGAAAGACGGATTCTTCTTCAGTTTTTTTCGCTAAATAGTTTTTAACTACCACAAGTTCCTCTTGAGAGGGCACTGTTATTCCTTCAAAAATACTAATTCAAAATACTGTTTTTTAATTTTATTATAACTTACCCAAAGTTCTTAAAGCAGTCAACTTCTGATAGTCAAATTCCTCTATACTCGAAATTGATCCAAGCAGCTCTTCATTGTCCGAAAATCGTCTTTTGAGTTCTGCTGTCATAATGTCTAACGTTTCAAAGTATTTTTGTTTGTACTGCACTATGTTGTCATCGTGAATAGAGTTCTGACGATGCGAACCTGATCCTGATGGTTGAGAATCGTAGATTACAAAGTCGGTCATTTGGACTGTTTTAACTTGTCTTTTAGACTGTAATGGCGTGTCCTTTGGGAGCATATTTACAGCTTCACTTTTAAAACTAATTCGAAAATTTCTTCTGTCCTAAGATTAGCTACTTCTTTTTGGACGCATTTTACTATGTCAATTGCATCTTTCAATCCTGTACCTCTACCTTGAACAGCCGCATCGGCAGGCTGGAATAACAACAACATTTTTTTGCTTAAAATTAAAGCCACACGAAAATCCAAACTTAACATAACTGTTTTTATCCCGATGCTTTTTGCGATGTCATCGCCGCTAAATTTGCCTTTTCTTATTTCATCGAGTGCTTTTAATATTAAGTCATAATTTGTCCAAATTACTTTTGTAATCTTTAGGTGCCCTGACCAACGCTGCTCCAAAAGCCGACATATTTTTTTCCTTCATACAAAGCGGCAATCTTACTGTGCTGGAAAAATTCATGTAACATTACGCACTGATCGAAATAATTACGGATAAAAGTCATCTCAGATATTGTTTTTACAACCACTAAATGTAAACGATGATTATAGCAGTGATGCACATAAGGAATTTTTCGTTTTAGTTGCTTTTCTATTCGAGCAGCTACACCTCCTGTTTTTCCGCTCATTACACTGGCACCATCATAGCATTGGCTTAAAAGCCTATTGGTCTCGATTTCATTAGCTTCAAGAATATTTAATGTTGCTGTGCTAAAGGTAGCTGCATCAAGGTCGGTTGTTGTTGTGACCGTCAACAAAGACTCCTTGACTACACCATCTTTCACATAACGAATGGCTATCGCTATATTTTCTCTATGGTTTTTATCCTTAGTACCATCTTCCAGTAAAGTGAACCATGGAACTTCAGCATGTCTTACATTTGCTACTATAGATTCCCGAACAGTTTCTGCCATAATTTCGATAATTTCATTTTGGATTTCAGGGGATCTGTATTTTGCATTTTTAGGGATATGTACTAAAGCATCTTTTAACTTGCAGTCTTTTTTCATGGTGTATTCAAAAAGGTTTTCAAATAAACTCCGCTCTCTTTGTTCTTCTATTACATATGTTCCTCGCATAGCAAGCTCATTAACAACCAAGAACTGAATAACTTCTATTATGCTTGTAATATAATATCTGTGCAACTCTAAGACATTTTTGTTTACCAAAGTCGACACCGACGTACTAGTATCCAATCTGTTGGTTTTATCGAGTCACATTGCCATTGCTTGGATATGCGATATCCCACTTTCGTGTTTTGGAAACCCAGATTTGCTATCCAAAGCGTTCTTCCAGTTTCTAAATCCTGTATGTGTATATACACCCTGATTAGCGGTTCCGTGGGGTAAATTGTTGACAAGCATAGCAAAAAGCTGAGTCTTTTTTTACAGAATACTGAAGCCACTTAAAGCGTTTGAACCATTCTGCTCTAAAAGACCTTCCACTATGCTTTGAGTTACTGTTTAAATATGTTTGTTTGATTGGCTCACCTTTCTTTGCTACATCATCAGCAATAATCGTAATCGCCTTTTCTACAAGTGCTACGGTGCTAGAGCTAGTGGAACAGGAAGTTATAGCTTCTGGTGCTGTTTTCTGGCCACTATCTAATCGCGGTTTTTTTAAAAACTTCCGTATATCCATATTTAAACTTAAACAAAACACAGACACGATAAAACAAATTACACTTACACAAAACTCAGTTCCTGCTGTCTAGTGTTTTCTTTTAACGTTTTGATTTTGCTTAGCCGTATTATTGCACAATGTACAACCGCGCGCAAGCATAAAAATGGCATTTTGACTACGATATTCATTTTACCTTGTCGGCTTGTCGTAGTAGCGCACAAGCAAAAAATATAAAATAAACGCTTACAAAGGAAAGCTTATTTATAGCTCTCGCTATCGCTCGTAGATATGTCGGTAGGTACTGTGATGATTATTCAATTCTACGAATTGCATTTGAAAGCATATACCGACTTAAAATTTAAAAAATTCTTATACAAAAAGGACCAATGTGGAATGAATGGGGAAATTTCCTTTTAATTTATTGTTGCATATTTTTATTTTAAAAGGTCGGGCAAAATCCTTAAAAGGTCGGGCGTTGCCCGACCTTGCCACCCCCTGGCTACGGGCCTGGGAGCATGGACTTAAGGTAAGCGTTCATTTATCGGCATCGTACGCATCGGACGCATCGTATCGTTTTCGTCGAGTTCGTTCACTTGTTCGGATCGTATGAAACGGCGTATTCTACATGTACTAGAACTAACAACCGTGTTTGATATTATTTGTTAAAAATTTAAATTTTTAAATTTTTTTCATTTGTCACTGTAATCACTATCAACAATGCATTATTTTGATTTGAAAAAAATAAATTGAAAACTAGATATTTCGCCAAAAAATATGTTGTTTTTAAAAATTATAAAATATAAAATATGCCATTTTGTGCCTAAATGTGTTTTACATATGTTCCCAACATTTCCCAAAATTTGCACTAACGAAATTAAATCCATGTTTGCAACAAATACTGTGAGAAATGCGAACACTGCAGTCGAGCCGTTGCGATTGCTATCGTTCATTTCTCGGATTTGTCGATGACATCATCCGCACGCATCGCATCATCGGAAAAGTTGCCTTCCAAAGAATACTGATCGGATTTACCGAGATGCGATGCGTACGATGCGATATAATGAACGATGGTGCATTAAAAACAATGTAAAGAATATTTTATTCCGATGCGTCCGATGCCGATAAGTGAACGCTTACCTTTAGAAGATTAGGACCGGCAACTATGGTTATAAATGCGAGCGCTTAACCGTATGTATGCAAAGTTTTGCATACATACAAAACGTTTTATACAATAAAATACATATTTAACAAGAAATAAATGTACATTTATTAAAACAAAATATAAAAAATGATAGAATAAAACTCAATTAATTTTAACTATTTAAACTGTGTACAAAAATTGGAAACACCCAAATTGGATGCTGCTACCAGGCGGCGATACTTAATTTAATTAATTTTGTCTGCTTGCACTAGATGTCACTACCTAAAGGAGTTTTCTCGGCTAAGTTTTGTTATGCACCACAAATTCAGGCGATTGAATTTTTCCAACAAAACCATGATGGTCTTTCATTTCTTCATTTTATTTCTTCACCAAACGATTCAGATTTTGGTTCAATTGAAATTTACACAAAAAATAAATTAATTTGCGTCCCTGAAGATTTGTATAAAATAAAATCAAAATGCAGAAGGAACGAACCATTTCCGGTTTCAAAAATGTCTCGACAAGATTTAAAATCAGCTACTAACTTACAAAAAAAACATTACAAAAAGAAAAAAAAATACAAAAAAAATGCAGTGGATAAGGGTTGTAAAAGAAGAGCCATACAACCCGTATTATAAAGAGATACTTCAAGAAGATTTTCCCTTCTCAGCTCTTAATTTGAAGCCTGTAATATTGCGTTCTGTATTCAATTTTAGCGGGGTTTTATTTTTAAAATTCAAATATAAAATAAAAAACAGGAAAGAGAGAGAGAGACCGAAAGTTGATCTTTTAAAATCGAGATGGGGTAAAATTTAAAAAGTTGACCGGTTTTAAGGGAGAGGGTAGAAAGATTACCACGAGGTGGACGGCGACAGAAGAAGTTAGTGCCCATTCACAATGGACGTAAGCATAAGAATTACATAAGCATAAGCATAAACATTAACATAAACATAAGCATAAGATGGGACCGTTCACAATGACCGTAAGAATTACATAAAAATTAAAAAACTGCGCAGGCGCTATGAAGTTTCAACACGAAACTATTTTGTGACATAACCTCTCCGTCGTTTAAGTAATTATATCGTTTGTTAAGAATGGATCTACTACCATCTGAACAATTGAAAAAAATTCAATTGAAAAATACCATCTGAAAAAAACAACCCTGACAGCGTTTCTATTGGTTAGAAAAACGGAGCATCATTCAAATATATATTTTATTTTTATTTATAATTTATAAATATAGATAAATATATTTATAATTTATAAATTTTTAGAGCGTTTACAAAAGAATGTACAATTTTAGGTTATATTATTATTTAAACTGTCACACAAGAAGGTGTGTTCACTGCGTGAAAAACGGCGCATCGTTCAAATTAAGGTTAATTTCCATAAGAAATACGTAAAAGTTGAAATATTCCAACTTCTTATGTAGTTGTTATGGGCCTCCCTAAACATAACAATTACGTAACTGCATTGTGAACGCTCCCATTTAAAACCAGGTATCCAACTTTATGTATTTCTTATGCTTACGTCCATTGTGAATGGGCACTTAGGTGGTTGATGGTAACAGTCGGGGTGCACTTTATCAAGCGAATTTTTATTTTAAGTTTCATCAAGAAAATATTCTTATAAAACGAGGTTATAGACGAATACTATTCTACTAATCAGGGAAATTACGTGTAAGTAAGAAATTTTAATTATTTACGGTATATTTTTGTGAAATGAGTTACTAAGTGGCCACGAGATTTCACTTTTTGGGTTTTTCGGTGATTTTTGCAAAAAGGGTTATAAATATTGTTTTATTCAATGAGGACTGTAACATATCAAGTCAGATCTGTAATCAATAAATCATTATAATACAGGATGACCGGTATTTAACGTGATATCTGTAAATCCAGTGGTGGGTGTCACGTGGTGACTTATTTTGAATTCATACTTGGTATTTCAAAGAAATTCGATTTGTTTATTCTATTAATAAATTAATAATCATCATATCTTGCATATTACATAAAATTATCGTCAATTATCGTCAATTATATTCAATTACCTAATATACGGGGTGTTTCCGAAAGGTTTGGCATTGCTTCACATTTTATAACGTAGTTTTTAAGTTGTTCTATTATTGGTGGTAAATTCAAAATGGAGGATGATAAGGAACGGTGGTTAAATGTGGTTATGATTCATCAAGGTAAATGTTGAGGTGGTCAGTATGTGGTTACATGTGTTCTGCACATATTTTATTATTGGTATTTTTTATGTCTATATTAAAGGTTTGGTAATTTATATACGAGACGAGCGTCGTCTTAGCTAGGTAACAAGGTATTGAAGGTATGTCGGTATAACAGGGTCCTTTCTTTAAGGTATTGTGATATTTACAAGCTCATTGAATGAGTGTAAAGTAATTAATCTATGTAGCAAATCACACCCGCGAAAATTTCCTCGACAAGCCAGAGGCCGGCTTGTGATTTGTGTAAATTCTGACCCGGAGGCAGAACATAGAGGTAGTTAGAAATTGTATGGTTGTATAACGTGTTCACATTTCCCCCCCCCCCCCCCAACATTGTGTGGATCTTGGCGGTATTGCTCTATTCGATAAGGGAGACCTTTGTTATACTGAGGTGTAATTTTACAGGTATTATAAACAAATATTATGGTTTATTTATAGGTATAAAAGTTGTAGACGTATTTTGTCCAACTTTCTTGCATTGAAGTTGAAGGCGTAAATTAGCCCGACTTGCAAGCCAGCTGAATCCAGTCGTATTTTGACTGATGACAAACGAACATTCTCAATACAAATAATTATAAATTATTATAAAATAATATTTTACTGATCTCAAAAGTGGATCGAAGGTATGATTTTAGTTCGCAGTCACAAATTTTGGCTGTAGAATATTCTCTAAGAGAAATTTATGGGTTTTATGATTAAATGAATTACCACTGACCTTATTATCAGAAATGATGAATGAATTACCAATAAATATGAACAAATTATTACAAATATCAAAATCCACTCAATAATGAGTTGTGTTCACTTGGTTTAATATCAATAAGAGATAATTTTCATTACTATTTTGGCTTGTTGATCCATTCCCGTGATTTCTTTTTCTTTTTTTTTAATAAATAATAAATGAAATCTAAGTACAAAATTGGGTGTTTTAATGTTTATTTAGTTAATTGGGTTTTAGAAGGTGAACTTCGTTCACATTCCGCATCGAACAACAGGGCATCTTTCTTTGAATCACTGTGTATGATGTAGGTAGGCTAATTATGTTTTAGAGGTAATGCAATCTTCACGAACTGGGCTTTCCCGTTCAATAAAAGAACTGAGGTGTACTACGGTAGGGTATTTACAACGTGTGGGTTTCTAGACAGATCACAGGCTTAGAACGATGGTATTTGAATTTCCGGATGTTGAGATTTTTAAGATGACGGCGGGAGATTTAAATTCAAAGTTCAACATTACAAGCCTTCTAAAGTAGGAAGACCATCTTCTCTTGAACTTGTTCCTACACAGAATCTTTACCAACGACCTAGGCCAGTTACTCAGCCAAAAAAAAAGATATGATTGATCTCCTTCCTTACATCCCACCGATTTACTATGACTTTTTTTAAAACCTTTCTGTAGAAGGCACCACTGACGAAGAGGAAATTGGCCCTTTACCATACATTGAATCTGAAGATGAATAAAATAAAAAATTATTCTGTAATTTGCATTTCTCTTTTTATAATTTAATAAACAAAATATGTTTGTCTTTAAGATTTTTATTTTCTCTCATTACATATTCTTAACTCGTCAAAAATCATGATTTTAAACTATAATTACAGTGGTAAAAGTCATTTTTTTAAGCATCAAGTCATGAAAAATTATAATTGTTGAAATGCATAGTGGTGTAAATCCTTTTCAACCCTCGATAGTCATACCAGAGGGAAAATATTCTAAATTTTTTTTTCAGAAGAAGCCTGATCCCTATAGCAAATATTTGATTCGACCCTCCATGTAATAATTTCATTCGGGATTTTATTTTCGAATCTTTAATAAATCCCTTTGTTTCTCTAATTAAGGTTTATGTGACTTACACCACTATGGCTTTAACCCCCTCATATATGAGTCGTTTAAATTCAAAATTCACTCTTAGCAAAATTTGCGAAAACGAATTAAGCACTTCATCAGATCCCCATACTCTTCTAATGAATCAAACTGTGTTATAACTAGAGATGAGATGTTTAGGTCGTATAAATGTTATACCAGAGAGCGTTAAAGGGTTAATTGATACACGGCCCCGTTCGAAAGTTATGCTGTATGAAAAAGAAAGAAGAAACGGGGACGTGTATCAATTAACCCTTTAACGCTCTCTGGTATAACATTTATACGACCTAAAAATCTCATCTCTAGTTATAACCGTAAAGTTTTCTTAAGATGTGCCCTATTAAACATAGGCCAGTTGACATTCAAAAAGGGCTATTGCGTAAGAAATAGGGGCAAGCTGGAATAAATTTTATTCTCTTTATTAAGACCTCTAAAACGACATATTATTAATTTTAAAACCACACGAAGAATGATATTCTTGCGAATATTCCTGAATATCTCAGTTTCAGTGGAAAGTTCCTTTGATTTCGACATATTTCTTTTTTAAATTTTAAAACTTTAGCCGTATATAGTTAACAAGGGGGTTAACTACTGTGACCGATAAATTTTTTCGATTTTTTTTTATTACATATTTTTATAGTTTGGGGTCTTGAAAATGTGTCTAAAAATATTAAAGTAAAATTCATCAAATTACCCGAATTATAACGGATTTTCTGTAATGGAGTTCATTATTAAAACTTTTTAAATCATAATACATTTTAAAACGGAATTACTTTTTGTATTTTGTGTAAAATATACAAAAATAAATTTAACAAATGTAAGTTGTAGCTGTTTGTAATAATTGTCTTTAGGAATCCAAAAACCAAAAAAATTTTAAAAAATTGTTAAAAAAGAAAATGATTAAATATCAACGTTTTAGTCCACTTTTAAAATCGAATTGATTGTGAAAAAGGAGCTTTAAAAGTTTTTTCTTACAAATTGCGACATTACTACTCCCCCATCTGGGGTTGTTAACTAATTTACTGCTATGTTTTTTTATGGGTACAGTTAGTATACAAGGTTTTCAACAGACACATTTCTTACACAAACAAATAAATCCCTAAAATTGTTTGTTTTTTAAAATCTATTTTGACTAATTTATTATGCTAATTTTGATTTTAAAATGTTTTCAAAATAAACTACTTTCAGTAAAACCTGACAAAATAATATGAGTTACAAAAATATATTGGATCTTTAATAAAAAAAAAGTTTTTATTGAAAAATTTCAGTGACTTTTGAGCTCCTAAAAATACACGTTTTTTTGTAAATAAAGACGGGATAAAAACCGAGGTATTCGTAGTTACATATTGCGGTGATCCAAATTAGGGTCAGTTGAATTGCAAATACATCCACTATAATATAAAAATTAATAGTCATAATATTGAAGTTTGTTGATAAGATTCTAGGAATTTTGTGCGCCAGTATTTGTTCGACAAACACTTGATCGACAGCATTTGTTCGACACGGAATTTTATTCGACATGCATTTGTTCGACTACACATTTATGCGAATAAGCATTTGTTCGACTCAACATTTATGCAAATAAGCATTTGTTCGACATAATTAGATAGCAGATTTATAAGCACAACACAAAGAAATATCACAAACTAACGGCAGATCCACCTTATATAAAAACTATAAACAATGATCATTTTTTGAACAATCAAATAAATAAATCACGATTTTAATTTCTAAAATTGTATACAGTGTACCCATGGCATTGTAATTAACTTTACGCGGAGATTTACTTGTTTTTAGTTAGTTTTCTAAAGAAATATCAAAAACTAACACTAACCTAACGGCAGATCCACCTCTTCGCGGCAGATCCACCTCTTTGCGGCAGATTTAACTTTACGCGGAGATTTGTTGTTTTTAATGTCGAACAAATGCATGTCGAATAAAATTCCGTGTCGAACAAATGCTGTCGATTAAGTGTTTGTCGAACAAATACTGGCGCACAAAATTCCGGATACGTGTTGATAATTATACCTGGAGCTCTGCACGTACTCTCTGAGTTTAGCTGTTTTGTTTAATTATTGAACCGTTAAAATGGAATTCCTTTACCAGATAATTTGTTACTAAAATGTGTAATGATCAGAAACAGTATTATGAAATATTTCTTTTGGTCAAAGCAACAGATGACAAGTTAAGTAAAACAATTTGTAAAATAGTTAGGCTCGCGTTATAAATCAAGTGATTAACGCATTAAGTAACAGTGAGTTGATGGAACTTAGATAAGTAGGGAATGTGTGTTAAAAGGATCTGTGTTGAAGAGGTTTTGAATTTTAAAAGTTTGAAGTTTTGCGAATTACGCTTGCTCGAGAATTGGAAGGGAGAAAGTGGAGATTAGGCGAGGAAGAGCGAGGAACATGGACTCTCCCCACGTCCATCAATGAGTGAGGACGTATTCATTTTGAATGGGAACTCTGCCCGAATTCGTAAATGGGAGAGGATGTATTATTTTTGCTAATTAAGACTTGGACGACGTCCGTAAACAAGTGAGGACGCAATTATGTTGTTTAATTTGGTTAATGAATTTTGATCACGTCCGTGAACGAGTGAGAACGGTTTTTTAGTTTCTGTAAATTGGATCTGGATTGTTTGGGGAGGGCAGATTTTCACTACAAGCACTCAGGCCACACATCGGGCCCATTATGCTACCTCCAGGTAGCCTATCGCTCCTCTAAGTCTCAAGCCATTCCACATTTAGGATGTACTCAAGTATCTTCGAGGGCAATGTGCCACTAATACTGGCCATGCTAGGCCAGCAGTCCCCCAGCATGGATCCTCTTTTCGAAGCAAGGGCAGGGCAGCTGCAAAGCAGGTGCTCCGCCGTTTCATCTGCTAAGTTACAGCCCCGACAAGTTGGGCTGTCTACCAGTCCCATCGTGTGAAGATGTTTATTTAGTTTGCAGTGTCCCGTTAGGACTCCTGCAATACTTCTTAATTTTTCTCGCGATAGCTGCAAGTAGTATTTGTGGTGCTTACGCAAGGGTCCACGTATTGCTGTCCTTGTTTGTCGGCAGCCTTTGGTATTTTTCCATCTACTGATGGTATGCAGTTTGAGGGTCTCTTCTGTAAGAAGGGTGTTGAAGAGCTCAATGGTCGGCGTTATGAATGGCTCAGGTCCACCACAGGGCAGTTTAGCAGAGCCAATTCCCGCCAGAGCATCTGCCCTTTCATTGCCTTCGTTTCCTTGGTGCCCTTTGACCCATCTGAGCGTTAGGACATTGTTGTTTATCGATATTTCATTTAGCGTCCGTATACATTTAAGTACCACATTTGAGGTGATCCTATGACAGTTGAGTGCCATAAGGACCGCCTTGCTGTCGGTCAATATCTGTATTTTTTTTGTACCGGATGTTCTTTTCCCGGACTGTATTTGCGCAGTGAAGTACGCCCATGAGTTCCGCTTGAAATACAGTGGCATATCTTTCCAGCGATAAGCTCTCGTTTATTTTCAGTTCAGGAGAGAATACTCCCGCACCCGAGCCAACTTTACTTTTGGAGCCATCTGTAAACATAGCTATGTCTGACTCGAAGGTTTCTATTTTGTTTAATAGGATGTCAAATTTCCTATTAAAAATATATTTTGGAGGGATACTATCGGTCTCAAGGTCCAGCAGAGGTATCCTCTTAGAACAGTCCTCCAGGATCCTCGAGTGACCTCCTTCACCCTGTCTATGCGTCCACGTGCCCCACGTTCGCAGCCTAATGGAGGCCCGTACCGCACATTCCTCCACATAGATATCCAGTGGAGGTAGGCAGAGGAGAGCCTCCAGGGCCGCAGTTGGAGCCGTTCGCATCACACCCGTCACCGCTAAACAGACCGATCTCTGAAGTCGGTTAAGGGATGACGCCGCTGTCATTATCTTGACTCTAGGCCACCACACAAGGGCGCCATTGGTCTAATTATTGCAGTGTAGAGCCAGAGAGCAATCCTCGGGGAAAAGCCCCAGGACTTTCCCATCGCCCTCCTACACTGCCAGAAAGCCACGCTTGCTTTCTCAGTTTTAAGGCTGACATGTTTTCCCCAGTTCAGTTTTGCATCCAGCACCACTCCCAGATACTTAACCTATGGAGCCAACTTTAGGGGAATTCCCTTTAGAATAGGCATTCTCATGCTTTGTAGTTTTCTTTTTCTGGTGAACAGGACGAGCCCAGTCTTAGTCGGATTGACCGAAAGGGCATGTGTCGTGCACCATTCTTCTAGTATTCTGAGTGCCCTCTGCATCAGTTCGCACATAGTGCTCTCAAGTTTCCCTGTTAGCAGTATGACTATGTCATCTGCATAGCCAATGGTATAGTACCCATTTTTATTTAGGAGTTTCAGAAGGCTATCTACTACGAGATCCCACAGGAGTGGAGAAAGGACTCCCCCCCTGAGGACAGCCTTTAGTAACAATACCCTTTATTGTTGCACCTCCCACATTGAATTCAACCAACCTCCCCCTCAACATTGAGTTGATCCATCGTACAATGGTATAGGGAACACGATGTGATAGTAGTGAGGCGTTAATACTTTCAAAGGTGGCTTTATCAAAAGCCCCTTCTATATCAATAAATGCTCCTAGAGTGCATTCTTTAGTATGCAATGATCTTTCTATCCTTTCCACCACCTCGTGAAGGGCGGACTCAGTGGATCTTCCTGGAACATATGCATGTTGTTTCGGGTGTAGCGGCTTGTGACCAAGTGCTACATCCCGTATTTCTCTGTCGCACAATCTTTCCAACGTTTTCAAAAAGAAGGACGTGAGACTTATTGGTCTAAAGGATTTAGCTTGGGAGTAATCTCCTTTACCTGGTTTTGGTATGAATACAATTTTGACCTTTCGCCATCCCTCAGGGGTATAGTAAACACCCTCACCAAAGGCTGAAGCAGGCTATCCAGTCCCCACTGTAGTAGGGCCGGAAACACCCCATCCAGTCCCGGCGATTTGAAGGGGGCGAAAGATCTGATCCCATGAGGTTTTGATCGGATCTACGATCTTTTTTGCATTTTCCCAGTCTGCCTCGGTCGGTGTCCGAACTGTGTGTTCAGTCCACGCATAATCCGTGGCAGTTTTACTGTAAATTGGATTGCGAACTTATGAAAATTTTTGATACCGCTGATATTCAAGTTTTGTGGTTAGGTGATTCCTAAAGATTAAAAATTATTAAGAAAATCATTAAATCTTTACCTGCGATTGTTTGGAAATTGTGATTGGGTCAATGACACAGAGACAAGCCTTGGGGACGCTGACAGCTGATTGCATATGAGAACATTGGATTTCCCTACGACGATTGGAAGAGTTATAATTTTTTCTGTACCGGTAAGACTGAGAATTTTAAGTGCATTATTTTAAAAAGCGATCGTAAACATTATTTAGTTATTTAAACAGTGTGATTAATTCATGGGGGTATATTTTTTTAGATTAGGTATTTCACCAATTGTAAACTTAATTTGTTGATTATTTTGATGCATAATTGTAAATAAATAAAAAACAGTTTGTGGAAGAGGAATTTTATTGATTTGAGTAATAAGTTTCCACAGCATCAGAGCACACGTAGCTTCCAGGTGTACGATATTCATTTTTCTTAATCATTTACGATTTATTTACAATAGGCGTTTCAATTTAAGATCGCAGCGTCGTAGTGGTCACTAGTGGTATTAATAATGCTGGTACATAATATGTTTTCGGATAGTTATGTATTAAATATATTTTTAATTGTATTACGATACGTTTGTGTTTGTTTATTGTAATAATTTGAAATAATTATTATTTTAATTACCTTTTGAATTTGAACTAATTATTTGCAACAACCGAATAGGGTTAGAAAATGTGACATATCCTTGGTTACATACCCACATTGGTAGTTCAAAAATTTTCCGCAAGGTAACGTATCGCTTATCTTGAAACGCCTAGTGGATTGTATTTTTGTAACTCCGCTGAACCCAACATTGCGCCCTTATAGAGTCTCACTGCTGAATTAGTCGGAGAAGTAGAAAAGTGCCGTTGTTTTCCCCGCTATACAAATTCAAAATTTTATTATTATATCACGACAATATATTATTATGTAAAAATCGGCGAGAAAACTTGAATTTAAGTGACATTTATTGTAAATTATGGACAGCGCCACCTTGTGATATAGTTTTTCGTGATTCGCAGAAGCGCTCGCAAATTTTAAGCATTTAGATAGAGAGTTGCCGGTCCTAACCTTCTAAGTTCATGATTGTGACTAATCAGACTTGCTTCTGGCGTTCGTCGCTAGTTAGCGCCACATGATGCTACGTCAAATAAAGACACGTGGAGTTTATGCAACTTTTTTGCACCAAATACGAGTTGTTTGCGAAAAGTTCTAAGATGAAATCTAATGGAGTACCGACAAAATAAATTGCAATCAACTTCGGACATATTTTCTTTTGAAAATACATAAAAATCTTCTACAGTTTTACCTCAATCACTCAAGAAACGTAATAATAATGTGTTGGATTTCAAATTTGTTCATCAATATTTTAAAATTATACTTCCAATATCCCTTCGCAGTTGCCCAAATTCATTTAAAAACTCACCACCATATAGATTCGGCATTTTGTACACCTCCAACTTTGCAATTTCTTGGAACTTGAGATATTTTGTAGTTGTACCTACACCAGGTAATTTAGATTTTCGCTAATAACATCTATCGTTTATTCTGTTCGCACTTTAATTTTAAAAGTCAATGACTAGCTGACACGATTTCTCATACTAAGGATTACAAATCTATGGGTCGTACCAAAATCGTATGGTGCAGAGGGCGAGCAGGGGTTGTTTTCTGATTTTGAAAAAAAAAGTTTTCTTGTAACCAGGAACTCGATTTTCTTAATTTCATTAACGGTCAAAAAAGATAGCCTTGGAGTGCCCCCCCCCCCTTCTGATCGTCAGCAAACAACCGCTCATGTCAGCGGTCAAGATCTGGCTGGTACGTTTCAAAAAGCTACGCATCATATAGAAAAGACGCGGAGGAAAATCCATGGACAGTACAAGACACAAAGGCTAGATTGTAAGAATCCCTCTTTCTGCATGGATTTTAGTACCAAAGGGCATAGAATGGGCAGCAAATTGTGTAAATCTGCTGAAAACACAAAAACAGACAGGCGCGCTATTCCGCCGTCTGTCGTAAATAAAGGTTGCCAGCAGACATCGTACCATGGAAGAACCGAAAAAAGGCAGACAGGTAGGAGAACTTTGTACTTTAATTATTTTTTATTAAATTATAATAAAAAAACAATATTTGTTTGACCAATAAGCGCTATCTAATAGTAGCCGATTGGTTATACATTTTAAATTATAATACAGATCAATATAGGAGGCTCAAATATTCCAAAAGGATTACATACTATTACAAAAATATTACAAACCTATTACATGGTCATTAAAACATTAACATTAAAATTAACAAATTCTCTAAAAAATTTTTTTTTTACCAAAATTGTATCTCATTATTTTATGAGAGTGGAAAAATTTTATAAGATGTTCATAATTCAAAAAGTTGACCGATATTTTCGTTCTTAAAACTGGTACAAATTTTTTGAAAACTATTTTGCATTTTTTGGATGCAATTGGAATAACCTAAATCCATGAAAATAGCAGCTAACGATAAATATTTGTTATAACATCATTTGGGGAAGGTTTTGTTTGCAAGTACCCATTGCATAATATAATATTACATACATTTTTATTAATTTTAAAAAAACACATGTAATACTTACAGTGACTCCTAGTCGTATTCGTACAGCAGCGTAAATTTAGTGTTTAGTGTGAGGCCGAAGGCCGAACAACTATGGCCTTCACAGATTTATTATGGTTTACTCTGTGCGTAAGGATCATACCCAAGAGATTAGGATCAGAATAGAGAGAGCAAGAAGCACATTTATTAAGATGAAGAAGGTACTTAACAATATGACCCTAAATTTACATCTCAGGGTAAGAGTGCTACGATGCTATATATTCTCTGTACTCCTATACGGCGCGGAGGCATGGACCCTGACAGAGGACTCAGCTAAACGTCTGGAGGCATTCGAGTTCTGGTGTTATAGGCGTATGCTCCGAATATCATGGACACATATGGTTACCAACAATACTGTGCTGCAACGTATGGATAAGGGCAAGGAAATAATAAAAACAGTGAGAGAAAGAAAACTCCGATACTTTGGTCACGTGATGAGAAATGAAAGTAACGCATACTCCAACTGATTCTGCAAGGAAAGTTTGAAGGTAGAAGAGGGGCCGGACGACGAAGAATTTCCTGGCTACGAAACTTAAGGCAATGGACCGGAATGACGTCTTCAGCGTTGTTTAGAGCAACGGCTGATAAAGTAAAATGGGCTATGATGATCGCCAACGTCCACAGTGGATAGGGCACTAGAAGAAGAAGAAGAAGTAAGAAGCATAGCTTCTGTGGGACGACCGCTCTCATTTTTTTTTTCATGCTACTGGCGGATTGCTCTGTTCCGAAACTGGATCCTGGATGGCGGCCGTGATTCTTCGGGGTACAATCTTCTGTAGCATGTCTTCAACTAATTCTATTGTCTCCAATATAAGACCTACGTATCCTTGTGCGCTACTTTTATAGTGAGCATAGCTAATGCTGAGTTCCACACCGCAATTCAAATTCAGCCAATGTGATGTTTCTATTTATCAGTTATCAAAGTAACTTCTAGACCAAATCAATATTGAAAAATGGCAGAACAAGGCGAAATAACGGTGACTTCGAGGAAAAACTACATACGTCATAGGATGAACACATTTTTCGAATCCACGAGCTATAAGGTTGTCAATAAACAATTTTACCATCAAATTATCGAGAAACGTCCGCCTCAAATTGAAGCTGCAAACGACTGTGAATTATAAGTGTGTGGTCTTCCGGAAGAAATGCTGGAAGACGAACTATTTCGAATCTTTTCCTGCATAGGAAGTATTTATGAAATTCGGCTGATGGTTACGCCTTCGGGGCTTAGCAACCGAAAATTTGGGTATGTTAAATACTACAAGCAGTCAGATGCCATGGTAGCAGTAGAAAGGTTCTTCTTCTTCTTCTTAGCCTGTATTCATCCACTCCTGAATGTAGGCCTCTCTCATTCCTCTCCATGCCTTCCTATCCGCTGCCTTCTGAAACCAGTCCCGTCCCGCTATTCGCTTCACGTCGTCTAACCATCTCTTTTGGGGTCTTCCCACGCTTCTCTGATGTTCTTGGCCGCCGAAATCAGTTATCAAAGTAACTTCTAGACTGTGACTTTGAGGAAAAACTACATACGTCATAGGATGAACACATTTTTCGAATCCACGAGCTATAAGGTTGTCGATAAACAATTTTACCATCAAATTATCGAGAAACGTCCGCCTCAAATTGAAGCTGCAAACGACTCTGAATTATACGTGTGTGGTCTTCCGGAAGAAATGCTGGAAGACGAACTATTTCGAATCTTTTCCTGCATAGGAAGTATTTATGAAATTCGGCTGATGGTTACGCCTTCGGGGCTTAGCAACCGAAAATTTGGTTATGTTAAATACTACAAGCAGTCAGATGCCATGGTAGCAGTAGAAAGGTTGAATCATTTCAAATTTATCAATGGATTTGAAATGATTGTACTTAGCTACGACATAAAACGCCTCTCGATTACCGGTATCAACTCCAATAAGCGTTGCTACGAAATTTTCCAGGAATTGGTGGCCAAGGGTGTTCAAGGGGTCAATACCGTGAGATTCCCAGAATCCTACAATCGCGGAATCGCTTGGGTCGACTTCAGCAGTCACAAAACAGCAGCTGACGCCAAAAGAATCATTGGTAAAGATCTACAGCTTTTCGGCAGAAAAGTGTACATTAATTGGGTAACCATGTTGTGGCGCAACCGAGCAGGTGAGTAATGTAAAATTTTGAACTCCAAATTTTAACCAGGCTTTTTAGATAAGATATTTGAACGCCAAAAGATGGTCAAAGCATATCATTAATGTATTGAGGACCCTTCTGCCAATGGAGGAAATAAGGCGCGTGCTGATGAAGAACACATATTGCTACGTGGAATTTTCTCATGGAATATTTGCCCAACAAGCAATAAAAAAATTGAGAGGTACTAAAAAGGTTGCATTATTTTATTTGCTCTAATAATATTTTGTTGTCATGTATTTTGTGAGTGATAATAAATTAAATGGAAACAAAATTAATGAAGCCAAGCCTATGTACGTTGGTCGTGCACAAAAGAAAGCTGAACAATAACAGAAGGCAAAACGACGCTTTAAATAGTTAAAAATGGAACGGATGAAACGTTACCAAGGAGTTAATTTATACGTAAAAATTCTTGATGATACTGTTGATGATGAACATTTACGTCAAAAATTTACTTCGATTGGTACTATCACATCAGCCAAAGTAATGTTAGAACCTACTACCATAATTAAGTATTAGAATACTGAATTATGATACAAAAACCTGGTTTCCAAAATTTGCAACATTGGAGATATTCCCTGCTAGGCGACGAAGCTGCACTTTGGTTTAATATACTTAGCAACTGCATTTTTATCTAATATATTTACAGCATATTTTGTACATACAGCAAACAAAATTAACCAATATTTCCACTAGTTTCGGGATATACGTCGTTATTGTTTGTCGAGGTAGCAGAATGCTCATAGTATACAACTATACCAATAAAACTCATATTGGCTACTTTTGCACATACAGCATTTTCGCTAAACAGGGTAGAATAGCCGTAACTCGTGGTAATTTTGAAAGGTTGTAAAAAGTTAAGGAGTTCGAAATATTCCTGCCACCGGACGTTACATTTTGAAATCTTTTTTTTTAGTAATTAATTTGGTGGGTGAGTTCTGCCACATCATTCTCCGAGAGATTTCGGGTCACTCAATTTCTAATAACATCCCAGTTATTTTTCCAGGGAGGTCTGGATGCATACTTTGCATTAATGGAAATAAAAGTTCTCCCAGCATTTGATTTTGTTCTGTGGTGGAGCAGAAGCCAACATTGTTGTAATTAATGGTTCCTGCCCTTATTGTAAGGGAAGTGCGTTATACCTTGAGGAGAATTGCGCATGGTAGAAGTATATTTATAGATAGATGGGCGACTGACTCCAGCGGCAATGTTTTGGATAGTTAAAAGACGACCTTGAATGTTACGTGGTGGCTGGCCTGAGAGTGGTCGGGGCAAGTTCAGGCTACCTCTCATTGCACCTGGTTGATTGTTGGAGCGTGGTGCAGCCCGATGTGAATTTTGCATTCCAGAAGCATAAGCATTTGCACCAGCTTGACCTCCTGGTCTAACTGGTGGTTGTACTGACCACCGTGGAGTAGTGCGTATTGCTGCCATTTGAGAAACTGCATAAAATATTTGTGGTTGTGGTATAGTAAGCACAAAATAACAGCCAACAGTTCGGTTTGGTTGAATAGACTGATTCATGGGGTGATGGATATGCATGTTTGCCATTCTTTGCATATATTGTGATGTTAAATGAGCTTTACGATCTTCTTTACTTTGAGCTAAAGCAACATATAATGGTTTTGTACTTACAATTCTTCCATTCGTTTCAATGTGGCTTCTTCAGGAGATCAGAAACATATAAATCTGAACCCTGTGCTAAGA